>OZ014531.1:99631998-100334833 GCA_963966105.1 Volucella zonaria | reverse complement strand
AGAGCCAAAAGGGAGAAGCGTAAACTACCGTTTTTCCTGGTCCAGCTAAGTCCCAACAGCAAACTGGATGGTCTAAGGAGCATAAAAGTCCTAGACTACCAGGTTGTACACTGGGAAAAATTAAAGAGGAGCGAAAACATTTTACAATGTGTTCGCTGCCAAAGGTTCGGGCACGCCGCGTCGAACTGCGAAATGCAGCCTCGATGCGTGAAATGCGGAAAGAACCACAAGTCAGAGGAATGCGCTCTAGGCAAGGACGGAGCGACAGAAAAAAGCCAACTTTCTTGTGCGCTATGTAGGAACACGGGACACACCGCAAATTATCGGGGTTGTCCCAAATTCCAATACATCAAAAGAGTAAATCTGGCTCGGCAGCAGAAGGTGGAAGTAAAACGCCCACCCGTGCAGATACAAACACCAGCCGTTACTCCTCAGGTTGCCTACGCCCAAATGGCGGCAGGTAGGGGAAATACGGTACAGGCCCCAGCGCCTGGAGCACCGGAACCAGTACCTGACATGCTAGCTATCTTGCTCTCTATTCAGGGGCAAATGGCTCAGATCCAACGTCATTTAACTGAACAGACCGCGTGGGTGGATCAAATATACACGCTGCTGCCTGGCCTAATGCTCCTTTTGTCGTAATGGGTATGTGTGTGGCGGAGCAAACCCTTAAGGTCCTTGCAGTGAATGTTAATTCACTGATTAGGTTCGAACGAAGAGCCGATCTGTTTAAGTTGCTTAAATACCAAGCCCCTGATGTGCTTTTGGTTAGCGAAACTAAGCTTACTAAAAGGCACAAAATGAGGCACAGAAAATATGAAATATTACGAAGAAACCGACCCAATTCCATTCAAGGAGGAGGTGTTGCGATCTTTGTAAGAAAGGGATAGCGTTTCAAAAGAGTATACAATCGTGTGGTATGTAGGTTTCAGGTGCTGGAAGCATGCGTCATGTACATTCATCTCCGTAGCGGAAAAGTTTGTACATGGTGTCTGTCTATGCACCTATGCTTCGATTCCTGAAGCTGGAATTGGGAGACAACTATTTTGTTATCGTAAACACCAGCAACCCGAATATGTTCCCGCAAATAAATAAAATATTTCGTAGAAAAGATCAAAACGACCTTCCATGTCTCAAAATCGCCCGAACGACGAACAACGAACAAATACAGCAGCAGGTATAGATCCAAATGAGGCAGTTGATGATGACAACTTCTCTGTGATCGAGGATCCGCAGGAGAAAGAAGAGGCTATAGGAGCGACTTTCCAGGAAGTATACAAGGCGAATGACATCATTGGCCCTAACCACGACCTGGAAAGTCGAGTCCTTGTGCACAATTTCTGCCTTCGAAATGAAATTGTGAATTGGTGATTCGAGAGCTCGGGTTTCACCCAGTTCAATGACGAGAAAATGGCAAACAATGTCATCACCAACGAAACGGTATTACCACCGTTCATTTCGAAGGAAGAGCTCCAAACGATCTTCGAATCACTTAGAAGCAAGAAATCAGTGGGAACCGATGAAATACCGAACATTGTGCTTCGACATCTCCCACTAAAAGCGGTGGACATTTATACCACCCTGCTTAATAATGCAATGAATAATGCACATTATCCAGCGCATTGGAAAACTGCAGTGGTACGTCCCATTCCCAAAAGGAATAAAGATACTTCCAATCCGGCGAATCTCCGCTCGATCAGTCTTCTTCCAAACATGAGTAAGGTTTTCGAGAAGGTGATCACTAGAGTCCTGACTAAGTGGGTTGAGGACAAACATATAGTTCCGGATAATCAACTCGGTTCCAAGGCGGGGCATGATATCATTCATGCCGCGTCTAAACTGGTTTCTGATATCCAATGGAACAAAGTCAAAAAACAGTGCACTGGTGCCTGCCTAATTGACTTGGAAAAGGCCTTCGATACCATATGGTTAGAGGGACTAATGCCCAAGCTGGACAGATTGGGCATTAGTAAACCACTTCTTTTTGATATGCTCTACAGTAGACAGTTCATCGTGAAGAACGGCGATGTGACTTCCGCTGGAACATTTAACATTAAGAGCGGTCTGCAACAAGGTGCGGTAAATTCGCCGATCCTATTCAACATTTACACAAGTGATCTGATAGATTCACTTCACCATGCCATAGCGTACGCAGACGCCTTAATTGCGTACAGATCAGGTCCAAAGATTGAGGTCATTAATACACTTTTGCAATTTGACTTCGACAAAATTAAGCGATATTGCGACGACTGGAAGTTGAAAATTGACTTTCAGAAGTCGGAAACCATTCTGTTTAGGACGCCTTTGTCTTGGGCCTCTAGGGATACCAGAAAGAATTGGCGAAAGTTCTCTATCGTCGGACAACATGGACAGCCACTTGCTTGTCGAAATGTAGTCGGATACTACCTTGGGATCTGGCTAGATTAATATCTGTATTTTAAAAAACATATAGATGTTGCTCTGGCCAGAGCCAAAGGTGCTTTTGCCCTTACAAGGAGACTGTTTTATAACAGTCAACTCGATGCGAGGGTGAAGGTGATCTGCTACATGGCCCTTATCTGGCCTGTGCTAGTATTTGGATATCCCGTGTAGTTCAATGTGAGAGCAAGTTTATTGGAAAAGATTCGGGTGTTTGAGAGGGCTTGTCTTAGGACTTGTCTTCGCTTATACAGAACACCAGAGTCTGAGTACATAAAATTCTATCGTAATGAGGTCTTGTACAATAGGGCGAACCTAATAAGAGTGGACAATTTTGTTATTAAGTTGACTCGAAGGCACATTGCAAGAGCAATGGACATCGTCGAACAACCTGATCTCTGGGGCTTACTACCCTAATTATGTGTATCATGAGAGAGTTCGCTTTGACGGCTGTGTTCCTCCAGAAGAGTTCCTCTAGATAGCAAAGGTCTGATCCGGGACAGATTGGCGGTGCCGCTAATCTTTCACGTTGCTCGAACAGCTGCGGACAGGCGACTCAACTACGACAGAGACGTCGCACACGGCAGTGCGGAGCGTCTCCGGTTCAGTAGGGTGGTGGGGACTTGCGACAGGAGGGATGTTGCTCAGCAGCACCAACAATTTTGGTGGCTTTTTGAGGGAGAGGATGCTTCGTCGTTGAATTCCTCCAATACTTAGTAGCTTCATGTGAAGTAAAGTGGTCACCTAATTTTTTTTTAGCCATGGCCGGCTTACATAGTTTTAAGTAGGAGTAAGTTAGATTTAAGAAAGAAAAAATATATAAAAACAAAAAAAACTTATATACTCGTATATATATACACATATATTTATATATTAGGTATATATATATATGTGTTAGATGTAAGTAGGTTAAGTGGATTAAGATTTATTTTTAGGTAGTTTGTAGGATTTTAGTTTTAAGTTTTATAATAAAATAGAAAAAAAAGTCATGTTACTAAGTTTTTTTTTTTTTAAATGTTTTCTTGGTTTTAATTATAATGAATAGAAATAGTATAGTATAGTAGTAAGGTACGTCGAAAGACATAATTTAAGTGTTAGGTTTAACTTAGAGTGCCCGCATGGGGTCAGTAAGCTAGAATAAGATAATTTTAAGTTAATTAAGCTAATTTTTAAGCATTTTTTTGTCTAGCAAGTAAGAGTAAATTAAGTGATACAATAAAAATGCATATAAACTGAACTGAATGGTTTATCATTGTATTTTCTTCGGGTTGGAGCTAATCATAATAATAATCTGGGTCTGCAATCTCGTCATCCAAAGCTTCCAACTCATCGTCTGATTCATATGAATCCATCAACACTGCTATTTCTTCATCAAACGCGGAAAGTCTTATTTTTTTCGTCTTATCACATTCCTTATCCCTCGAACTTCGGCAAGACATATTCATTGACTCTAATAAAACATAATTGCTTACAATAAAGCTTTTGACTCAGCTAGAACATCAACTAAATACCGACAAAAACACAAAAGTAAACATTATTGGGACGAAATTTTTTCACAGCTAAGCCACTAAGACCGTCTACAAACGGTCTTCACCGAAATACGATTTTCACAAAATTGGTTTTTTACAGATCAACCAAAACATAAAAATATCACAATGTACTTTCAGAAATATACAGGGTGTCCCAGTTTAGCAGTATAATCCTTTAGGGTCATATTCCCGAAGTTCCGTCGAACAAGAAAGTGTATGGGGGGGGGGGAGGTATATTCTCACTCCATATCAGGTTACAGCCCATTAAATTGGGTGACCTATAATCTGGAGATGTAACCACTTTAAACGCTATAATTTCTAAACTTGTAAAGGTACAATAATAGTTTTGGACATTTTGGAAAGATAGTTTAGTAGTGCATACAAATCTTTGGGTACATTTGTGCAGCAATAAAAAAGTTATGGCTTGTTAAACTCAAAATTATGAAAATTTGCTGTTCCGTTTTTTTTTACTTAAAATGCACTTTTCTTAAATTTTTACTTAATAAATTTTCTGAAATTTTATGAAATTTTTACCCTTGCAAAATTTCCTAAAAATTATATTTCGAAACTTTTTTACGTACGATCAACAGATTTTGTAGTAAAAGCCATTTTTCGTCAAACAAAAATGGTCAAATAAAATAAAGTCAGAATACGAGGGTTACCTGAAAATTTTCCGACCGCAACGTAAAGATACCGGCACTCGTTAATAAAAGCTAGTGAATGCTAGTTGTGCATCTTTTGACAGTTACTATCAGTCATTTTGGACGCGCACTTTTTAGTTGACAGTCGTTTGAGTGAGTCGATGTGAGTGTTTTTTTGTGAAAATGGAAAAAATTGAGTATTGAGTTGTTATTAAATTCTTGTTTTTGAAAGGCAATACGCCTACGCAAATCAAAAATGAGTTGGACTCTGTGTATGGGGACTCTGCACCATCATTTATCACAGTGAAATTTTGAAACGTGGCCGTAATATCTTTGTTACGTATTAAATCAAGATTAAGGCATGAGAAAGCTGTCCGCGTATTGGGTGCCGCGTTTGCTTACATTAGACCGAAAACGTGTTCGAATGAACATTTCCAACGCTCTGTTGGCGCAGTTTAGGCGCAATAAATCCGACTTTTGGCGCCGATTAATTACTGTTGATGAAACTTGGATACACCATTATACGCCCGAAATAAAAATTCAGTCAAAACAGTGGACTGCAAAGGGCGAGCCGGCTCCAAAAAAAAAACAAAAACTGTTTTTTCGGCTGTGAAAGTGATGGCGACTGTTTTTTGGGATAGTAAAGGAGTTATCTTAATCGATTATCTTCAATATGGAAAAACCATTACAGGAGCATACAACCCATCATTACTTGCCAAGCTGAAGGCAGAGAAATAATATCCTGTTTCGCCAAGACAACGAGCCGTCTCACACCTCAGCGGTTGCCATGGCGAAAATCCATGAATTACGGTTTGAATTGCTTAACCATCCTCCTTATTCACCAGATCTAGGCCCAAGCGACTTCTTTTTGTTCCTTCATCTAAAAACTGCGCTCGGAGGACAGAGATTTTCGTCAAATGAGAAGGCAATCACATTCGTGAACAATTATTTTGCAGAGAAAAACGTACTATTTGGACGGGTTAGAGAGATGGGAGCATCGCTGGGAGAAGTGTGTAGAGTTACAAGGAGACTATGTGGAAAATAAAAAAAAAATTTGAGAAAAAATGTCTTGTGTCATTGTTCGGTCGGGAACTTTACAGACAACCCTCGTAATAAACTAACGTACCTATGAGCAATGCAGTTAACAGTTAATTGTCGAATAGGAAAAAAAATCGTAACAAAGAACAATTCCTTGTAAATCTTTTTTTCAATTTGACAGTGTTTCAGCTGACCTGATTGATCTCCACAAAATCTATTCAAAACGTGAATTCGCGGATATAGTGTTTGTATACGAGTTCTGTAATGGAAATGCTTCGTTGGCAAGATTGGAGTACCAACGACTATACCCAAACCGTAGAACACCTTGCATCCGGCTATTCGCTTATACGTATCTATCAGCGCCTCGTTGATACCGGATCAACTGCACCAAAAAAAAAGAAATGGACGTTCAGACGCAGCGGTGGCAGAAGTTGAGGATCGGATTTTGCGTGTTGTGGAAGTTCAGTCAGCGTCCGTAGACTTGCTGTGCAGTTGGAACTTCCCAGAACCAGAATTCACAGGACTCTACAGAGAAATAGATTACAACCTTTACATTCGACACCGGTACAGGGTTTACGACTAGGTGATGCGCAAGGAAGAGTGGAATTTTTCTAATGACTACTGCGCAAACATGCAGGAGACGGGCAATTCCTCAAGAGCATTTTGTGGACTCTGAAGCGCAGTTCACAAGAGATGGGGTTACAAACCACCTTTCAAAGGTATGAGTTTAATTATTGTAAACAACTTCCTCAGAATGTGTTGTTTATTTTAAAGGAGGTTTAGCGTAAATGTTTGGGCTGGATTAATGGGAAGCACTTTAGTAGGCCCGCACGTTCTTCCAAAAACAGTTAATTCCCATTACTACCTGGAATTTCTTAGAGAACGATTGCCGGAGCTCCTTGAAGATGTTCCTCTTGTTCAGAGAAGGGCGATGTTTTTTCAACAAGATAGAGCACCTTGTCACAGTAGCAGCGGGGTAACTTCGTTCCTCAACCATACTTTTAACGAACGATGGATTGGTCGATTCCGCCCCAACCCTTGGCCACCCAGATCTCCTAACCTAACACCCATGGATTTTTTTCTTCTGGGGTGCTATGAAAGAAAACGCTTATTTTAGAGAAATGTCGAGCCTGTAGAGCTCCAAGAAAATATTAGTGTCGCTTCAGAAGAGATGAAAATAATTTTGATGACCGAAATGGTTAAACGCGTAAGAAAGTGTATTCAAATGGAAGGAGGCTATAAATATTCCATAAACTGTTCCAAAAACGTCCTTCTCAGGATCACATAAAAATATCTAAGCGATTTTATGAGTAATGCAATAGGTGCACTTCTTTTTGGCTATTTTTGTTTCACGAAAAATGGCTTTTACTACAAAATCTGTTGATCGTACGTAAAAAAGTTTCTAAACATAATTTTTAGGAAATTTTGCAAGGTTAAAAATTTCATAAAATTTCAGAAAATTTATTAAGTAAAAATTTTAAGAAAAATGCATTTTAAGTATTGTAAAAAAATGGAACAGCAAATTTTCATAATTTTGAGTTTAACGAGTCATAACTTTTTTGTTGGTGCACAGATGTACCCAAAGTATTTAAGACTTGTATGCACTACCAAATTGTCTTTCCAAAATATCCAAAACTATTTTTGTACCTGCACTAAGTTAGAAATTATAGCGTTTAAAATGGTTACATCTCCAAATTATAGGTCACCCATTTTGATGGGCTGTAACTTGAAATGGAGTGAGAATAGATCCCCCCCCCCCACCTCTTTATGGGTGCAATAAATTCTATCCTAATGAGGTTTTCTACAATAGGGCGAACCTAACAAGTGAACAATTTCGTGATTAAGCTGACTTGAAAGCACATTGCAAGAGGGATGACCTCCTCAAACAACCTGATCTCCGCGGCTTACTACCCCAGTTATATGTAGGTATCATGAGATAGTACACTTTGACGGCTTTATTCTTCCAAAAGCGTTCCTTTACCTCAACATGAAAAGTCTGATGCACGTCGCTCGAATAGCTGTGGACAGACGACTCAACTACGACAGAGACGTCGCACGGGCAGTGTGGAGCGTCTCCGGTTCAGTAGGGCAGTAGTAAGTCGCGACATGAGGGATGTTGCTTAGCAGCACCAACTATTTTGGTGGCTTGTTGAAGGAGAGGAAACTTCTTTGCCAAATTCCTCCAATACTAGGTAGCTCCATAACTGCATGCATCCTATTATCAAAAGGATACGGCTTGTCTGTAGTTAGAGATAAGCAATAATTAAGTATGTTATTTAGGTTAAGAAAGCTTGTAAATAATTTCTTACTTACTTAGGCGGCGTTACAGTCCGAGGTGGACCTAGGTCTCAACCAATAAGCCACTCTAATTAGCGCGGTGTTTGGCTAAATGCCTCCAGTTGCGCACTTCAAGTTAGTTTAGGTCCCCTTCCATTTGCGCTCGCCACCTAAGGCGAGGCCTTCCTCTACTGTGTTGTCCCTCCGGGTTAGAGTCGAAGATTCTGCGGGCTAGAGCGTTGGTGTTCATTCGCTCTACATGTCCCAGCCATCTCAAACGCCCAATGCGCAGTTTTTTGACCATGTCGATGTTGCTGTACAGCCCGTAGAGTTCATCGTCGAATCGTCTCCTCCAGAACCCGTCAACGAATACAAAGTGCCTTAATACCTCAAAGTTGTAGCTGTCGATTATGACATTCTGACCGATTCATCGATGTTGGGTGTCCCTTCTTGGTAACAGCATATATTCCTTTTTGCCCTCGTTTATCACTAGTCCCATTTTTGCCGCTTCTGTTCCTATACTCGCAAACGCACCAATGGCGGTTAATATCAACATCGTCATGAATATGAACAGACTGTTGGAAGATCTTACCTCGTGTGTTGGCTTGTGAGTTTTACACAATTCTTTCAAGAATGATGTTGAAGAAGTCACATGACAGCGCGTCGCCTTACCTAAATCCTTTTTTTGTAATCAAAGGTCTCGGTTGGGTTGTTACCGAACTTGATGCAGCAGTGAGCTTTCTTCATCGTCATCCTGCACAGGCAGACGAGTTTGGTAGGGATCGCAAAACTAGACATGGCTCTGTATAGCTTGTCTCTGTAGATGCTGTCATATGCGGCTTTAAAATCGATAAAAAGGTGGTGAGTATTGATCTGAACTTCTTGGGTTTTCTCCACGATCTGCCGTTGTGTGAATATTTAGTCAACTGTGGACCTACCGGCCCTAAAACCGCACTGATAGGGTCCAATCTGATCATTAACAAATGGTTTCAAGCGCTCGCACAATACGGCAGACTAGGTCTGCGGCATATACTTCGTCCATTTTACGGTCGTGTGTGGTCGATAAATTTGATTCCACTGGTTCAGTAAACGATAAACCAACACCCCTATGTCGAAGAAATGCAAGATCTGCAGAAAACATCGCCGCTGCCCATGATAGTGTGCAGGAGAAATCGAGGCAGTCGATTTCGGGTCACTCACAAGAACTCGGCCTTTCGCAGACCACAGCTTAGCGAATTTGGACTCGTAATTTGGGCCTGCACCCGTACAAATTTCAACAGATCCAGGAGCTGAAGGTAAATGACCATAGACAACGACGTGTGTTCGCTGAATGGGCTCTATAGCAGTTGGAAACTGATCCTAATTTTCATCGAAAAATCATCTCCAGCGAGGCCTATTTCTGAATAAACAAAATTGTCAAATTTGGGACGACCAAGAGCGTTCAATGCACCCCGAAAAAGTCACTATTTGGTGTAGATTTTGGGCTAGCGGCGTCATTGGTGCATATTTCTTTGAGAACGACGTTGGCCAGACCATAGGTGGATGACTACCAACTTCTTTTGGCCTGAATTGAATGATATGGACGCCAACGATATGTGGTTTCAACAGGACGGCGATAGGTGCCATACAGCTCACGCCACAGTGGAAATTGTGGTCATTTCACGTGGAGCTAATGTGAACTGGCCACCAAGATCGTGCAATTTGACCCCGTTAAACTTTTTTCTTGTGGAGTTTTCTGAAGTCGCAGGTCTATGCGAATAAGCTACAAACTACAGTGGCCGTCATAACCCATGCCATCGGTCAAGTCAGCCTGTTTTTTGCGCCAGAGTCATGGAAAATTGGACATTTCGGATGCGCGCCACCCAGAGAAACATTTGAACATTTAAACGATGTTATATTCCATACATAATGGCATCGATAGGCCTTTCAAACGAATAAAAAGTTTCGATGATATGTGTATAGTATATCTCACAATTTCATGATACGAGTACTTGGAATATTTGGAAAAGCCTGCAGCAGTTAAAATTTTTGTGTGGTCTTATGTAGTTTTTATTTTGTTATATATAGCAGTTATAATAGGTGCTCAAAGTGTCCTCCTTGGTTTTGTATGCTAGGCTAGAGCCCGTTTTTGGATTTCAATGCGAATGTTTATTCGCACTTGCTTCACTTCACTTCAAGTTGCTATTTCGATTGAACAAACAAGTTCTTTCATTCTTCCCCATACAAAAAAATCCTAGACTGTAAGGTCAGGAGATCTTGCGGGCCATTGAACTGGTCCATTTCTTCCTATCCAACTTTTACCGCACTCTTATCTAGCCAATTCTTAACCTCACGACCATAATGGGCTGGAGCACGTCCTGTTGGAAATATGGTAAAGCTAGTTGAATCAGTGGAATGTCCTCCATTAGTTCTGATAAATCATTTCGCAAAAACTCCAGATAGTTTGTAGAATTCAGCCTAGGTGGTAGTTTGAAGGGGCCGATTAACTTGTTTCCAAGTACACCTGCTCACATATTGACACTGAATTTGTGTTCAAATGATCTATGTCTCCTTGCATGTGGATTGTCCGCAGCCCATGTATGAAGATTATGAAATCTCTTGTAAATTGAGAGTCGTCCGACCAAAGAATTCAGCTAATAAACTGGTTGTCACCCAAGTTCCGCTCCAGCAATCAGTTAGAAAACTCAAGTCTCTTTTCCAAATCATTGGGAAGCAGTTCTTGTATGGTGGTATGGATAAAGATTTTCTGCATGCAGTACATTAGAAATTTTATGTCTGGAAACATTGATGATCAGCGTCTGATGCTGATTGATGGATCAGTTGTAACAGCATCCAGTATTCATTCATCAGCCGAAATCCTTCATACTTCTGGAGCTCATGCTCCATATTTTTCCAAATAGGCCTTCATACCCTAAGCCTAACTCTTTCTGAAAACTTATAAGGAAAGAGGTAAGGAAAGGGTTCTGATATGTAGTCAAATAAAAGAGCAAGCTTTAATACTCTTTCAAAAAAAATATTGGAAAATTAGTAATTCGTGGAAAAGATACTCTTACGAGTATGTATTGTCAACTGTTGTTAGAAACGTTGGTAAAAAATCATAAATTCTTTTTTTTACCTGTTGCAGGTTTTTCCAAGTATCATAAATTCTGTGGGTTTTTCTGCAAACTCATTGCTGATTTTGTTTTTATTATTGTGACTTTCATAAGAAAAAAATTGTAAAACGTTATGTTAAATAGGCATTTTCTGGAGAAAAGCAACCTCAAAGTCAAAAATTAGCATCGGCAGGAAAAATGGAGCAGGCTTAGAAATTGGATATCTAAAGACTCCAAAAAGATATCAGCTTTATTTAAACGCCATTATAAAGGCTGGTATTTCTTCTAAAAATAGAGTCATACAAGAAGTTTTTACCATTAGCACTAACAGAACAATTTCCACTAACATGTGTCAGCGTACACCAAAGTAAGCCTTTCCTTAAATCCGCGATAAATGATGTCAACATTGGAGATAGACCCTTACTGTAGAACGATTTTTTTTCTTAGAATATGCTCAGGAATTATTTCCCAAATTATTGTCAACGAATATGGGGGCACCCTGTATAATTAATGTTAAATAGAGAAATAAACGCAGAGTCGTTTCCTTCTAAACAATCCATGTACTAAGTTTTATCCACAAAAAAAAACAACTGTTTTTCTTAGTTTTAATTGTAAAAATTTAAGAATTTTTATAAATACTGTAAGAAATGTCATAGTTTAAGTGTTGGGTTTAATTTAAGTAGAGTGTCTGCATGGGGCTAGCAAGTTAGAATAAGTTAATTTCTAAGTTATCTAAGATAATTTTTAAGCGTTTTTGTGTCTAGCATGTACGAGTTAATTAAAGACTGAAAATAAAAATGCATTAAACAGTGCCCGAAAGACATTCATTTTTTCAGTCAACTGAAATCAAGAAAGATAAGTAGTTGATTAGAAAACAGCAGCAAGCCAGCTTCAACTAACAATTTGGTCCCTGCGTTAAATGTCGGATATCACCCATGGGGCGGAATAATATAAAACAAAAAATTAAAAACAAGAAATTCAATAATGAGGTATTTCATCATCTCAAATTTTCTTTCCATACCTTTACACGTTTTTTTTGCTTTTAATTATGTAATACCTGTAAACGATTGTTAACTCCTTTCCTAATATTGTGTTTTGATACTATGTATTTTATTTTTTTAATTTAATTTAATTTAATATTTTTAAATCCATTGCATCATTTCTATATAGCAAACATTTTGGTGATTTCACAATTTTACTGCATCTTCACTATCAAAGTCAAATAAGTTGTGTCAACTGTATACTAAATTGTATCTACTCGCCCATTGCGAAATTCGACATCGCTACTTGTTACTCATTACACTGGTATTTTGCCGGATTGTTTTGAAAATCTAGATGTCAATGTCAATAAATGATATTGTCATAGAAAAGAACTTACAATAAAATCCAATGAACAGCCTTGTTAGACCAATCTGTTAATATATATTAGGTTAACTCCTTTGTAATCTCAAATATATGCTAAGTAACGTTAAATTCTGCTTCACTTCTCCGTGAAGTTTTTTTTTTTTGTATTATTATTTAAATTAACATAATTAAGGCTCGAATTAAGTGTAGGTATATTACTGCAAGACGTTTACGTTTGTTTAAAGGCACAAATTACAACTTGCATACTTGGGGCGCCAAGTCGCGCCTCTTTATTAGCTTGTTGATTAGAAGGAATATTAACACTTCGCCTTCAGTAATTACAATTTGCAGAAAACTATTTTCAAAGCCCATTAACATCGTTAAGAATTTAATTTTACAATTAAATTAATACTAGAAATTAGATAAGAATATTCCGATACATTTATGATACACAGCTGACGGATAAAAGGGAAATAGATGCCATAAATATAATTAGATGAAATTTGGTGTATCATTGACTTGGAAGCACCATATCTCAGGTAAAATACGATAGTTAAGGTAAGTAATTACTTTTTTGATCTTTGACATTATTAGGCCGCGATGTCAATTTCAACACAAAGCGTTTCATTTTAAATTACAAGTGTATCAAAAACTGTACGAGTACATATACACACTATGGTTGGATTTAGCTTCCACCAAGGTTCTGTTCTACACTGCTTCTAATTATAGCTGACTAATTTCACTGAAGTCTCTCTCTTGGAAGCTTAATCCCTTCTCTTCTAGGAATTCGGTCATCTCGTCGACTATAATGCCGCGTTGATCAACTCCGAACAAGAGTTTACAAGGCGTTGTGCCTATTGATCTGTGAACCGTATTGTTTAGAGCGTACTCGACCTGGGAGAGCTTTCGTACCCAATCGGCGTGATGTATTGGCTCACTAAGCTTCCCTAGCATACCAACTAGAACGCGATTAACTCGTTCTGAATTGAATTCTAACGATGTAAAACAAGTTCCTCTATCCGTAATTATCCTTGACGGTCTACTGTAGTACTCAAAGTATTTTACAAGAGAGGAACGAACCTCTTTCGTGCTTGTGCAAATTACAGAGCAAAGTTTTGTCAACTTAGTAAAGACATCAACCACCAGAAGTATACATAGTATGTTTTCGCTTGGAACCAATTGACGGAAGAGGCCCGAAGGGATCTATTTAAATTATATGAAACGGAACAGGCTCTTTAGGGATATTGAATAGGTTACGTTCATATGACTGAACTGGAGAAATTATAAATTTATTTATTTTTTTGAGCATGTCTGGAAGCCAGTAGTGCATTCGTATCTGCTCATAGCACTTTGTTGAGCCCAAATGCCCAATTTTTTCGTGAATATGTCTTATAAGGTTCGTTTCTATTTCTGGTGGAACGTAAAAACAAAGCCTATTTGTTTTGCCCCTTCTAAACACTATACCGTTTTCCAAGACCTATGAATTAGAAGTTACTGACTCAAGTTTATCACTTAATGCGGAGATAGCAGGATCACAGTTTTGCTTAGCTGAAAATCAATATATGGTATTCGGAATTTACAACTGAAATTACGTAACGAGGGTTTCTAAGAAGTTTCCGACAGTAACGTAAGGATAGCGGCACTCGTCAATAAAAGCTGGTGAATGCTAGTTGTGCATCTTTTGACAGTTACTTACCGAAGTTTCAGTCATTTCGGACGCGCAGTTTGTAGTTGACAGTCGTTTGAGAAAGTCGATGTGAGTGTTTTTTATGAAAATGGAAAAAATTGAGTATCGAGCTGTTATTAAATTTTTGTTTTTGAAAGGCAATACGCCTACGCAAATCAAAAATGAGTTGAACTCTGTGTATGGGAACTCTGCACCATCATTTACCACAGTGAAATTTTGGGCAGCTGAATTTAAACGTGGACGTAAGAGCTTGGGAGATGATGAACGTTCGGGACGTTCAAAAACTGCAACCACTGACGATAACATTGCTAAAGTTCACCAAATGGTGTTAGATGACCGCCGAATTAAAGTGAGAGAGATAGTAGAGATTATGAAAATGTCCAAAGAACGTGTTTGTTACGTATTAAATCAAGATTAAGGCATGAGAAAGCTGTCCGCGTGTTGGGTGCCGCGAATGCCGTTTTCGAATGAACATTTCCAACGCTCTGTTGGCGCAGTTTAGGCGCAATAAATCCGACTTTTGGCGCCGATTAATTACTGTAAATGAAACTTGGATACACTATTATACGCTCGAAATGAAAATTCAGTCAAAACAGTGGACTGCAAAGGGCGAGCCAGCTCCAAAAAAAGCAAAAACTGTTTTTTCGGCTGGGAAAGTGATGGCGACTATTTTTTGAGATAATAAAGGAGTTATCTTAATCGATTATCTTCAAAATGGAAAAACCATTACAGGAGCATAACCCTTACTACCCATCATTACTTGCCAAGCTTAAGGCAGAAATTGCGGAAAAACGTCCGCTTTTGCAGAAAAAGAAAATCCTGTTTCACCAAGACAACGCGTCGTCTCACACCTCAGCGGTTGCCATGGCGAAAATCCATGAATTACGGTTTGAACTGCTTGACCATCCGCCTTATTCACCAGATCTAGGCCCAAGCGACTTCTTTTTGTTCTCTCATCTAAAAACTGCGCTCTGAGGACAGAGATTTTCGTCAAATTAGAAGGCAATCACCTTCGTGAACAATTATTTTGCAGAGAAAAACGCCAAGTACTATTTGGACGGGTTAGAGAGATGGGAGCATCGCTGGGAGAAGTGTGTAGAGTTACAAGGAGACTATGTAGAAAAATTAAAAAAAATTTTGAGAAAAGATGTCTTGTATCATTGTTCGGAAACTCTTCAGACAACCCTCGTACTTGGGCATCGGTGTGCGTCATGTGAGTGCCACTTCGATGTTTCACCTTGTAATTATAATTTTCAAGCTCTAGAGCCCACCGGGCTATTCGGGGGTTCACATTTTTTTTATTTTGTGTGAGAGTAAGTGAACTACAGTCGGTTACAACTGTAAACAGGGTTCCATGCAATTGCACTCGAAAGCGACGGAGTGCAGATATAATTGCCAACGTTTCGAGCTCAAACCTATGACATTCGGACTCTTGAGCTGTCGTACTTTTTGAAAAAGAAAAGCTTCCGGATGAAATTTACCATCATCCTGACGTTGCAGAAGAACCGAACCGTAACCCAGCGAGCTTGCATCGCAGTGCAATTCTGTCTCCCCTTTAGGATCATTAATAACTAGAACTGGGGAAGACGTCAAATAATTTTTTAACTGCCGGAAGGCACTTTCACATTCTAAGGAAAAATTAAATGGCCTGTCTTTGTTCAAAAGATCATACAATGGTCTTGCAATTCGAGAGAATGAGTTCAGGAACCGCCTAAAGTAAGAGCTGACGTCCAGGAAGGAATGCAACTGTTTACTGTTCCGAGGGACGGGGTACCGCCGGATGGCTCTTAAATACGATTCACTAGGTTGGATTCTTTGCTTAGTAACATTATATCCTAAATATTTAATTGTGGAGTAGGCAAACCGGCACTTTGCGAGCTTCAGTTCTAGCCCATTTTCTGCGAGACATTTTAGAGCTTCGGCTAATATTTGTAGGTGCTCCGTCAACCCAACACTGGCTATTAATATGTCGTATATGTACACAACAATTAACTTGGCGTTAATAAACTTTCGTAAAATTTGAGTTATGAATAGTTGAAATATATTACGAGCATTCTTAAGTTCGAATGGAATTCTTAAAAATTCGTATTGACCAGTCGGAATTACAAAAAAGGTAAAATTGGTTGAGTCAGAAGATACCCTTATCTGGTGAAAACCACTTTTAAGGTCAAGTAAACTAAAAATCCTTTTTCCTGCTAGGTATTCGATGCAATCCTCAATTAGCGGTAGAGGGTAATTGTCACGAACGGTATGCTTATTTAGTGCGCGGTAGTCAACGCACATCCGTATTTCACCTGATTTTTTCTTCACTAGCACTATTGGTGAGGCATAAGGGGAAATACTGGGTATAATAATTTGGCGGGCTAGAAGATCTGTTATTTTATTTACTTCCTGCCTTTCCATAATAGAATGGGGTATCCGTCGTCAGTCGGATGGGCATTTCAAAATTTAATGGAACTACTTTAGACCTATCAAAATCTATATAATGATTCTTAATCACACGACGCACCATAGCGCTAGGTATTCCGTTAAGCGTGTCGAGCTAGCTGGAGATGTTTGTTGGTTAAGGCCCAGGTGCACCCTGGACTATAGCGCCACTTTAAGTAAGTAAGTGAGTTCAATGTATACCTACTTCAATTGGCAACCGTTAGCCGAAGCTGTCGCACGAACGACGTATGACTACAAAATTTTCAACTACATTCTCTGTTAGTCTGAATGATTCTATTTGAAACAGTAATCAGATCACCTACTTGTTATTACTTTTTCGATTTGGGTAATTTTGGATGTATTATTTAATTCAATTCAAGCTGCTGAGAGGCTTGAAGAGTCACAACGACTCTGAACGAGACGTTGAGCTTTTTACGCATAGGACGTGAGAGGCTTTTAATGATGCTGCATTTGATTAAGTATGACCCATTAATTGATTATGTTTGTCATCGTTTAGTATTCGTAGGGAGAATGAATTAAAAATGTAGCCATTGCCATGCGTTGAAATTGAAGGTAAAAAATGCAATAGCAGTATGTGCTGCTTTGGTGACAAAATCTCACTTCCACCTCTAGATGAGCCTAAAAACTCTACTTCTGTACAATTGTAATGAATCAAGAACCAAGAAAATACAGGTCATGCTTTTATATGACCTCTTTTGGTGTGGATACAGATGTACCTACTTTTACAAGGTGAAATTTACCTTTGAATTGGCTATTTGCTTCCACCAGATAGTCATCAGCATAAGTTCCTACAGATTTGCTTTATTGGGAATGACACCAATGAAGTGGACCGTAGTTGCCAAAATATCATAGGCGTTGAAAAAGAGACTGTTTTGCACTTTCAGAGAAAGATGCACGAAACTAACAGTCTAATAACCACTTTTAAAAGTGCTTTAGAGAGAATGCCGGGAGAGAAAATTACTGATGCACCCAGATCATACAGCAAGTGGAGAACATGAGAGACGATATACATACTCGTATGTTATAATATAATAAATTAGGCTTCACAAAGAGACTGTACACAATGAAAACGGATACTCCCTGTACCGACGTAGAGCGCCAGAAGTATTAATAAAGCGGTTGATTTAGTTTCGATAATAGTTGGGTGGTGGAATATAACATAATTCAAATGTCCTCCACGGGAGTTCTTGCATGACTTGATTGTGGCAAGGTAAATTTCGATGACTTTTCGACTCATATCCACCATAACTTAACGAATATTCCTTTTCAAAGCGTTAGGAGCTTGCGAATTCCAACAGCGACAAATCACACGATCTTAGTAGTTAGGTCACATCACACAAACATCCAGGAAATTTTTCTTACAATAAAGCTAAAAATGCGGTTAACATTTGGCTATAGCGATAAGAATTGACGGTGACGGTTACACCTTCCTCATTTTCGAAGAAGTATGGAACAATGACACCACCAGATCAAAGTCCACACCATACAAAACTGTGGAAAACAACTTGACCCAGTTTGTAAATGAGCCCACGCGAGTACCAGGCGTAGATAGTCATACCGCCAACATATTGGACTTGTTTTTAACCTCTCATCCTGACAGGTACACCGTTGATGTGCTCTCCCCTCCAGACTCGTCGGACCACTGTATCATATCAGCTGATTTCATATACACTGACCACACAATTAGAAAATGATAACCGTATGGCAATATGAGAAAATCGATCGGAGCGAACTTATCACCTTCTTTAGGAATTTTAACTGGTCGTTTCCTCGATAACGAGATACTATTCTCTTTGGAATGAGATCCTTTACCCCTGGTCGGATTAAAAATATCAGACCAAAAGAAACGGCATGGTACGAATCGATCTGTAAAGAGGCTATCAGGGTTAGAGAAATGTTTTTTCGGTCCTTCAAGACCAACCCGATAGAGGAAAACCGAAAAAAGTTTAAACGAACCAGGAATGATTGCAACGTCTTTCTTAATCGTGTAAAACTCCAATACGACCAAAAACTGAGGCAAAAAAACTACAATGTCCCAAATAGTAAAAATTGTTGGTTGTTCGTCAAAAACATTAGATTAAATTTTGCCTCATGCTCCATCCCCAACGCTCATTTACAATGACATTCCAGCTGTCAGCATTTTGGAGAAAGCCAATCTTCTTGCTGCACCCTTTGCGGCTAGCTGAACACTCCCAGATTGTGCTTTGTCCCCGACTACACTTGAATGCGTCGAATCTTATTCTGAAGAGGTGCTCTTCCACGCTGGAAAAACCACTGCGTAAGCAGGACTCTTTTCGAGCAGATGGAAAACAGCATTTGTCCAGCCCGTCCCTGAAAAAGGCGAATATTCTTCCCTCTCCTCCTACAAACCCATTGCACTTACGTTCCTTCTTTCCAAGGTCATGGAAACGCTGATAAATTGTCAGGCCATGAAATATCTCGAAACACGAAAACTCTTACTGCCCAGCAGTATGGTTTTCTTAACAACAGGTCCACTGGTGATTTGATGGCATGTCTCACCGATAAGTGGAACCAAAGCATACGTCAATCTGGCGAAAGCAAGATAGTTCCATTCGATAGAGTTTGGCATCAGGCTCTTTTGTCGAAAATGTGTGCTTTTGGGATCGATGACTCTCCTCTTCAATGGATTAAAAATTCCCTTTCGGAACATTCAATTCAAGTTGCCTTAGATGGTTTCAAGACTGATATTCACACCAGCATGCCCCATGTCTCCGTTCTGGTTCCGACACTCTTCTTAATTTTTATGAATGATCTCTGCCTGCCACTTCTAATCTACTCTTTGCTTTTCATATTCGTTTCCGGTCTCACGTTCCTGCTCTTCGGCTGTAGAACTGGAACGGCAGCGTATTTTGAGTTCATTAGATTCCGATATGAACAGCATAACCAATTGGGGAACTATCAACAGAGTGGAATTTAATGCTTCTGTCGTTCAAGCGAAATTTGAACACCCAGCCATTATCCATGAATGGCACTTGAACCGTCAAAACCGAAATACTTTCCATTCTCGGTATGTGTATCAGTGACAACCTACGTTGGAATGACCACATATTCGATGTCCGAAAGCAAAATTTATAGGTTTCCTTAGGCGATGTAAGAAATATTTCACCCGCTCTGACCTGGCCACATTATAGAAGACGTTTATCAGCCCAAAATTGGAGTACAATGCGCACATCTGGTCATGCGCCTCTAACACCTCTTTGCACTTGCTAGAGAGAATTTATGATCGTGCGATGAAACTCATAGGTGATGCCAATACGGCACAGTCATTCGACATCCTCGAACACCGGCGTAATATCTCCTGCCTCTCCTTGTTGTATCGCCATTTTCACCGCCAGTGCTTCACTGAAATTACCAGCAGCATTCCGCCCTTTGAAATTTTTAACCGTAACACCCGTCTCGCTATGAATGCGCATCAGTTCACCCTCAAGCCCATCTTCAAACGTACTCTGAAATATCGTGACTTTCCTAAGCCGTGCAACTCACTTATGGAATGCCCTGCCCTAGCTTGCAAACATTTAAAACCAACGCACATCGGTATCTCTCTTTTTTCCTTACCTAACTTCCTTTCGACCGCGCTATGTGCAGGGTACCTACATAAGTTCTGGTAATCGATCCACTGGAGCCACATCGTTCCATTCTGAGAGTATTGATGAATCCAATTTGAGCAACACAATGGTGATAAGTAAATCATCCCAATGGTGCACCGGTGCCTGAATGTTACGGAGGCAGCTAAGCTGATGTCCATGAGAGCTCGAAGTTCCAGAAGAATTAGCAGAAGACTTGCTAATCTTAGGTTGGTTGAAAATGCGAAGAATGTGTGCTAGTGTTATGACTTTCTTATTTTCGTACCTCGCCTGCAGTATTTTAAGCGCATCGTTGTAATTTTCAGCTTCAATGCTTAATCCAGCGACGGGGGCTTTCGCAACTGGGCCTAATTTAGTGATTAGATGATGAAATTTAGAAAGTGTTGATAAATTAAGATTGCTGTCAATTATGGAACAGAATGTTTGATACCATGAAACCCACGTGGTTACATCACCTGAAAATATAGGCAATGTCTGGGAGGCGAATAGGATCATACTTGGTGCTGTGTGTAATATCATTAGATGATTGCATATATGGTTTTTAATGAGGCTAACGTCTGAAAATACATTTCCTCATACTTAGCTCTATCCATTTGTTGGATTTCGTCCGGATCCAAATCCTCAATTTTGGATTGCTCAGCTTTAAAGCATGTGAAGGATTCCTCAAGTGCTTCAATACGGATCTGAAGTTCTTGCAAATATGTTAGTGAAATGTCGGGAGACACACAATGTTCAAATTCCGTAGCTCTTTCGATTTGCGATATTGCAACCATACGAAGATTTGGCGCCGAAATCAATGACCTGGTTTTTGGCTTGCATTTTCTGGCGGCACTATGATAAAATAGGAGTGCGATTCCAAGTGAAACAATTTAAATGAGGAAAAAGGTGGAACGTTAAAACATCGGGGTCACCAATTTTTCTGAAGAAGCGATCTGCAAAATAAGCTAAACAAATTGTATTCTAGGAACATTAAGGAGTACAATGGACTAGTTCATTCATGGAGACAAATAAGTATTTTCGCAATTTCTGAACACCTTATGACCGAAAACGTATCTATCTTCCTGCGAAAGTACTCATAGGAGAAGCTGACTTAAAAGGAACAGAAAGGGCAATCTTTCCGTGCGCCAGTTTCATTAGAATATCGAGACAGGTTATTATTTCGAACTTCAAAGTTCAAGAGGGCGATTACTTCGGAAACTGAGTTCACTTTTCCAGACATATACCGACGGAGTTTGTTTGATCGGTCTTCCTATGAAGACTGGTTATATAAAATGTTACCTCTTACAAATATATTCCTTTGATATCCAAGGAAAAAACCCAATTTTTTTTGTGAACATTTGTTGGCTCAAGCATAAGCCAAATAGATTTGGACTTAGAAAACACATCAAAATACAAAGGTCCGTATCTCATTGGTTATATACGAGTAGATATGTTAGTATACAGCTTTCGGCATTGAAAAGATTCGGTGGTATCCGTAGGAACCTCTATGCTAATTAATATACCAAACTGACTTAACTAAAAAAACAAATATTTGTGCTACAGAAAAAGAAAATAACACAAGAAACTGAAAAACGAATGGAAATGAAAAACAAACTCACAAAAATTGTCAAAATTTCCAAAACATCTCACTTCTGTGTTACACGTTTCTTTCTTATAATTGTTTTTTTATTATTTATTTTTTTTTGTTCAATCGTGTTAATTGGTAAAACCCGTCTTTGCCTGGCCGATAACGTGACGATTGATGATTCCTTACTCTAACCGGCGGTGGTGAAGGAGGAAAACTGACTTCTAATCCGGCTGATGACGGTCGAAAACCAAAGTCAAATCGTGCATCATAACAAATTTTGACAATGCAGTCATGGAAATTTAATTAAGACGTATGTACCACCTTGGTGGTTGGAATTAATTTCCTTTCACCATCACCCATAGTCTGGACGATAATAGCATAAATGAAAATTTTATTTGAACTTTCCGTGGTAAATGTTTTCTGTCAAAACGACTTTTCTTCTGTCAGTTTTCATTCAATATAACAAAAACAGTTAAGCAAAGAGATTCATGTTATTTAAAGTACTTGATGGGGGCTCAGCAGTTAGAAGCCCACATTACTGTTGAAGATGAATTCTATGATTTTGCATACTCGTATTCATCTAATATTAGAATGATTATCAGAACTATGAGTATCAGCCCTTAACGCCTCATCTAGCAGCACTGAAAAGCGATATTAGATCTTGCAACAATCTCGGAGGAGCGAAAATTTTTATTGGTTAACATTGCTGCTATTGATGTCGACATCTCGAGAAAACAGATTTTGCTCCAGCCGCCCAACTTGAAGGCTTTGCAACTTTGAGTTTTTCGAAATAACACCAAATTACAGCATGGATTTATCTAAGGATAAAATTCCTATCCCGGAGAACTAAAAAAGTTGGGTTTTTTCTCAAGAAAAATCCATCAAAACAACAACAATTTGTATTGCTCACTTTAACAGCTTAGACGATCTTCGAAGCTTTCGAAGCGAAAAGGTAGAAGCCCTCATTTTTATTTATTTTTTTTTTTTTTTTGAAAAAGTTAACACGAGCGTCATCTTCAATGACGCCGGTAAGGGGACGTAATTCGCAAAGACTCAACCGACTACGGTCGGCTGTGGAGTGGCGAACTAAGTTGCTTCCGAATATTCGCAAGGTATTCGAGAAAGTGGTTAATAGAGCGCTGTTAAAGTGGGTTGAGGAAAATAATATAATTCCGGAAAATCAGTTTGGTTTAGCCTCGTTAACTTTGAGAAGGCCTTCGATACCGTATGGTTGGATAGATTGTTCTATAAGTTTACCAGGATGGGCATGCCGAAAGCTCTGCTATATATGATTTACAACATGCTTATGGGAAAGAAGTTCGTTGTTAAATGTAACAACGTCATTTCGAGCAAGATCGTTGACATTAAAAACGGCTTACAACAGTGGGCTGTGATTTCTCCGATACTGTTTAACATTTACACAAGTGATCTAGTAGGTTCGCTAAATCGTGCCATACCGTACGCAGACGATTTAATGGCTTACAGATCAATTGAAGTCATCAATACTCTTCTGCAGCATAATTTCGATCATATTAAGGCGTATTGCGATGATTGGAAATCAAAAATCAATTTTTAAAAGTCGGAAACAATTTTGTTTAGAACTCCATTGCGATGGGCTTCTAGGGATACCAGATATAACTGGCGAAATTTAGCCATCATTGAACCGCAAGGACTCCCATTAGCGGTGAGAAGCGTACTGAGAAAATGTTAACCTAGACTTCTTATCTCGTTTATCTGACCTGCAATCAGAAAATATCCAACTTAAAGCTAAAGTCAGTATTTTACAAGAAAAACTACATCTTTTAGAGCAGTCGAATATTTCCAAAGTCATTGAGATCGTTAATGTACCTTGTGTGAACCCTTCAAGTGCAACGCAAGTGGCAGTGGATCTCGTTCGTGATGGACTTGGTGTACAAATGTGCGAAAAAGACATTAATCATTGCTACATAAAAAAAAATTAGAAACAAAAGAGGAATTTCAACGAGCGGTGATACGAATATATCGAAACCAGGAGAAGAAAAAGACAGAAACAGTAATAACATTCTTGTCATTAAATTGACCCTCCGCCGGCAGACGAAGGAATGCATAACGAGAGCGAAAAGCAAACATACGCTCACTGCGAAATTTTTTGGTGGGAACTTTGACAACAAGCGCATCTACTTCTTGTTTTACAGAAAACGGGAAAAATCGCTTACATCATAGCTTTCCATTATTTTACAATTTGAATATTCTTCCCGTCCGGCATTTATATTGTTTCAAAGTTCTAAAGTCCTTTTTCTATAGATCTGGTAATTTAAATATTAGAGTTTTTGAAAATTACAATTTACGTCGTAATCATTTGAATCTAGTAGCTGTTCCTTAATTTCGAACCACAGCCTATAGGAATTTTTATACAGTGTCATAGCGCTGCCTCTTTAATGAGCTTCCTTTCTGGATTAGGACTCTTAGTCCTATCAAAATATTTTTGAAGCATGTAAGAAATTGGCTTCTAGCCCATAATATTAAACGTTTAGAGTCCATCTTTAACTCTCATTCGTAGTCTGTTATTGATGTTTTTGATGATTTGGTGTTTCGTTCTTTATTCTTTTCAAAAAAATGTAATTTTATTCTATAAAACTAATCTTGTTTTCTTAAGGTCCAATGCATTGTTTGCTTTAATTTTGAAATTGTAAATTTTTTTTATTTTTATTTTTTTTGTAGATGAAAGGGTCACCCCACCCATTTATTCATATTATTGCTTTTTATCCTTTTGATGATTAAGAAATATAAAATGTCTCTCATTTTTCTCTAGTTAATATTATTTGTTGTTTAATTATGCTAATTATATTTTTAAGTATTTTAACTATATTCTAGTGAAAATAAACTTTTATACTACTACTACTACTACTACTACTATATATCAATGATAGTTTGACTCCTTATGTACGAGAAATATTTAATGCAGCAAAAAAAGTAAAAGAGGAAAAGAAGTATAACTACATATGGGCTAGGAATAATATTATATATTTGCGTAAAAAAGAAGGGGATGATGCTATTACTTAAATTTAGGTGTTTGGAGTATATCAATAATTTATAGATATAATTTATTATTGTTTTCAATATGAACTACGACCCTTCGGTAGATGCAAAAAATAATCAAATCATTAACCCTACTGTATTTATACACCAAAACATTCGTAGCTAGCGAACACACTATAGTTCTTTTGTTGCTCATATCGATTCGTTAAATTTGTTAGCTGATTTTATAATCTTGACTGAGATCCGGTTGTATGACGGGGAAAAAACCAATTACGAAATTCCAGGTTATGAGTTAATAGATAATTGTAACAATTCTTATTGTACTGGTGGATTAGCAGTTTATGTAAAAGAAATATACAAATGTGGAAGAGTAAAATATAACTTGAGTAGCGCAGATGTTATCAAAATTACTTGCAACATTAATAAAGAATTTTTCACAATTTTGTGGGTATATCGGCTGCATGAAAAAGGATTGAGTTTAAATGTTTTCATGGAAGAATTGAATGAGCATCTGCTAAGCACAAAGTCAAAGAATTTAATTGCTTTAGGAGACATAAACATTAATATCTTAAAGGAAACTAATGATTCTGACAAATATTTGCTTTTGATGTCTTCATTTGGCTTAAAGTCACTTATCAATGAGCCCACTCGTGTAAATGACAGTAGACAAACCTGTATTGATCATATGTTTGTTAGGTTTCAAAAAAAGTGAAAAGTTTTAAGTGAAGTTCTTGATTTAAAGATAACGGATCATTGTATGACTTGCCTTGAAATAGAGCTTGGAAATGAGAGACAATCTAAAAAATATATTCCTTTTCCTGTAAAACAAACTATAAATTATTTCAGTTTGGCGAATGCCTTAAAGTTCGAGTGTTGAGAGGAGGTATTTTCGGATGATAATCCATCATCAGCTTATGATACATTTTTAAAAACATTAAAAAGACCCACAGATATTTCGACCAGAATGCAACCACAGACCAACACTAAACTTAAACGACTAAAACCTTGGATTGGAAAAAATTTGTTGAAATCCATAAACGAGAAAAATTTGTCTCGCAAAACAATTAAAAACAACCCGCAAAACGTAAATTTATCAAAACAGTACAGAAAGCTTTGCCATGAAGTGAAGCTGAAAATTGCTTTAAGTAAAAACAACTTTTATTCAGCAAAGTTTGAAAGCTGTAATGGAAATGTTAAAAAGGAATGGAGAGTTGTAAACAGTATCTTAGGTAATGGCAGCAGTTGGGATAGCCCCTGTGAAGTTGAGGTAGACAATGTTCTAATTCGTGATCCTACAAAAATTGCAAATACCTTTAACAAGTTTTTTGCCACTGCCCTCTCCATCCGGTTGCAATTATAACTCATATCCAGATATTACAGATGATGGATTTCAAACAAATAGCTTTGTTTTCCACTCTTTTTTACCATTAAAACTATATAAAGAGATAATAAGTTTAAATAATAAAAAATCTTGTACTTCCGATGGTATTACGAACTGTCTTGTAAAATGCATTGCTTTCTTTTATTGTTGACGTGTTGTGTCATATATTAAATATGAGTGTCAAGTGTGGTATCTTTCCGTCAGGACTAAAAACGGCTGAAGTAATTCCTTTTTACAAAAAAGGTTGTAGAAAATCGGTAAGTCAATATAGGCCAATATCCTTGCTTCCAAACTTTTTGAGAAAATTATGAAAAAACGGTTTTCTAAACAAAAACCATTTCTTTTGCCACCAACAGTATGGTTTTCAAGAAGGCAGATCGACGGAAGATGCCATTTTGAAATTTTGTAGTGAGCTATGCGAAAAAGTCCCATGGCTTTATTTATAGATATGACTAAGGCTTTTAACATGGTGAACCATAAAATTCTCTTGGACAAACTCTACAAAGCTGGATTTAGAAATTCTGTATTGAAGTTGGTTTAGATCCTATTTATCAACTAAATTTCAAAGAGTGAAAATAAACGAAGTCTTTAGCGAAAAGTTAGAATTACAAGTGGAGTTCCGCAAGGCTGTGTTTTTAGGTCCGATTCTTTTTTTAATATATGTCAACTCAGTTTTCAAACAAAATTTTTATGGAAACATTACAGCTTTCGCCGATAGCTCCTTACTTGAATCGATGGCTAGAATCCAAAGTGATTTACAGCGATTGAGACAGTGGTTCGCCAAACATGAACTTATTGTTAGCCAAAAAACTAAGCTTATGCTTTTCAGCTTAAAAAATTCACCTTTGCTTGAGACTAATGTTATTTTCCATTCAGTTGTTTGCCCAAGGCTCTCAATGTTCTCTAATAATTATGGAAAAGTTAACTTTTGTGCAGATGCAACATGTTTTTCAAACTCTTTCAAAATAGATTCTGTTGAATCTTTCAAGTACGTTGGAGTTTCAATAGATAGTAATTTAAGTTGGAAAACACACGCGACTAAATTAAAAGCTTACTTGAGATGTGCAACGCGCAAAATGTTTTTATTGCAACCTCACTGTTCCAAGAAACTTTTAACTGTTATTTATTATGGAATCATAAATTCGAAGCTTCAGTACGGCGTGATAAGTTGGGGTGGAGCTTACAATAATGTGATGGAACCATTACTTATAGCCCAACAATTAGAATTATTTGTAGAAAAAGTAGAATAACAAGTAGCTGGCCATTATTTCTCGATCTAAAAATTCTGCCTTTGAAACACCTATATGTCTATAAAGTCTTAAAAGTTTTTTTCATTTGTCAGTGGCTACAACACAATGTTTAGAAATTCAAATGCATATGGATTAAGAGTTAATTCTCAGCAACTTTTGAAAGTTCCAGTTTCCCAAAGAACACATTTTTCTAACTTTTACTCTGTTTCGGCACCTACGCTATAGATCGCTTAGAATGCGGTATTCTTTTCTTAGTAAAATAAAAATCTGGCTATTTTCATTGGATATTTCCCAAGTCAAAAATTTGTTTATGAGCACAGTTTAAGTTCAAATTGTTTCTATTATTTGTTAATTTTGTTTGAAATTGCATTTATTATATATATAAGATTATTTACATTTTTTTTTCTTAGTAACATCAAAAAAAACCCCACATCTTTGTTTTTCATATATATGCAGGTCATTCGCTACTAATCTTAAATAGGTTAAAGAATGAACCTTTTCTTTTCTTTATTCCTCAATTGCTTATATTGTAAGGCATCATCCTCAAAGATAAGAAAAAATAAATGAATTAATAAAAAAAAAAAATACCTTGGTATCTGGCTCGATAAGTATTTGTATTTTGACAAAATATTATTTGCTGGTCTTGCTGGGGCCAGGAAGGCTTTAGCTCTGACAAGAAGGCTGTTTCACAGCAGTCAACTTGGCTCCAGGGTGAAGGTCATATGCTATGTGGCCCTAATCAGGCCAGTCATCGCGTATGGTTGCCCCGTGTGGTTCAATGTAGCGCCGTATCAGATGAAAAGGATTCAGGTGTTTGAAAGGCAGTATCTTAGAACCTGTTTCGGCTTGTATAGAATACCAGAATCAGAGTACAAAAAATATTATCCCAACAAAATCCTTAGAATTGACAATTTTGTGATTAAGGTGATTTGAAGACACGTTGCAAGGGCAATGACCAACGATAATAGCCTGATATTTTGGGCTTATTACCCCAATGAAATGTACCACGAGAGTTCACTTCTATGTATCGGGCTTTATCCCGCCAGAGGCTTTTCTCTATGTTGATGCTTAAGGGTTAATGCAAAGCAGGGATGGTTTTCCAGTAATATACCACCGCCACCGCTGTGCGAGGGACAAGCTGCTCATCTACGACGGGTATGTTGCCAATGCTCAGGAGCTCCTCCGCTTTAGTACCACGATTGCGGACAGAGATCGGATCTATGCCGAGAAACAGTCCACCGATTTCTGGCAGCTTGAAGAAAGAAGAGGGTTAGCTCGCTCTCCTAGGTCGGTACGTTACTAAGGTAACACACTCCTCCTTAGTTGTAAGTTAGATTAAGGATAGATAGGGGGATCTCGTGGTAAGGCCGCGTTGGTTAGCATGAGGCCGCACCCCTGAGAAGTGACCGGTGGTGTATGGCACTGGTTAAATCTCGATGATGCGTGTGCACGTTGTTGATGAATGACAGGCACCCGAGATCGCAATTGGGATGGTGACCACCCGTTGCGAGAGACTACAAGAGCTCACCACCCCGATTACAGTTAAGTTAGGCTAAGTAGTTTAGGTAAATTAAGTAGAATAGGGACTTAGTTTTAAGCTTTCTAAAAAATTAAAAATAATATGGCATCTAAGTTCTTTCTAAAATCATTTTTCTTAGAAATTTTATATTTTATAATACGTATAGATAGATAAGATTAATTTTAAGATAGTTTTTAAGGCCGAAAGGCAAAGTTGAATGAAATTGTTAAGTTTAGAGCGTTCGGTAAGAGTCAGTAAGCTAGAATAAGTAGCTGTTGTTGTCAAATTAGATTTAATCATTTTTGTCTAGAACGTTAGTTAATAATGAAGGAAATAATAAAAATAAATTTAAAAGTAAAAGTAAAGTAAGTAAAAGTAAAGTGGCGAACTAAGAACTGCCAAACCTGATTCCGGTGGTGGTGTGAGCATATAGCAAAATCGTGCCGAAGAATGCAAGCTTGGGGGCGCTGCCTCGGCTGACCTTTTATTTGCGGTCCTACTTGTAGAAACCAGATTTAATTTTTAATGGGAAAACAAAAAACAAACAAAATACAAAACACAATACAGACAATCCCTGTCCAGGCAGAGTTAGAGTTGAGTGAAAGCGAAATCTCGACGTCATCCATCTCGCTCTTGGTAGGGGGAATAGCAGAAGCGGAGCTCCTGGTTAGCGATAGTGAGGTGTCTGAAAGAACATTCACTAACGAGAGGGTGAGCAGGTTAGTACTCACACCGGTGATGGACAGGGCAAGATCTCGATCGAAGGGGTAGCCAAGGCGGCTGGAACATCCGCTGCCGAACCTACCTCAATGACACAAAAAAATTCAAAACAATACTGCGGTGGTGGAAAAAGTGAGAACAGAACAAGTTTGTAGCTTGTGAAAATAAGCCTTCCGTGGACTTCCTCAAACGATTCGTTTTAGAGGTATGTGATGCTTGGGAAAGCATCAAGCTTAAATGCACGACGATGGCGGAGTTGACAAAGTACACTCTGCCAACGGCATGTGTACAGGTTCCGTGTTCGTACACATACCATGAGAAGCCCATGTGTAGAATCGGCATGGAGAGTCCTTAGAACGGGCCCATTTTCTGCTGTCCCTTAACAGAGATTGCTTACCATACCTCGAAAAATCGAAAGGTATGATAAGGTACATCATGGGAAAGATGGCTAAGCTATCAACCAGGGGAAAGGACGAGGAGAAACCCCCCCCCCCCCCCCCCCTCTCAAGATGATGAAAGTGCAGGTACACCACCAGACACGATGTCGCAGTCGTACTCATATTATTATTATTATTATTATTATTTATTTCTGATATTTTTTACACATTAAGAATAAATCTTATAATATTGTGGAATAATAAATATGGAAAGCAATTTTGAAACAATATTTAAAAGTGAACACTACAAATAAAAGTTAATAAATTAAACATAAAGAAAATCAAAATTAAGAAGAAAAGATGCCATAAAAAGGATAAACATTAATCGCTACGATTGGAAAAGTATGAGTGTATGATGGTTGACGCGTTTCAAGTACATTAAACAATTTATTTGTAGTGCGATATTTAACAAAATTTTCAAATGACATGTTAAGCAGGTTCTTAGATAAATGTGATACATAGTCATATTGTCGAAGTCGATAGATATATCGTATTATACTATTAAAAGCTTTCTTTTACTTTCGGCGTCACAATTAGAAAAAATGTCGCATCCATTTAAAAGTGTTGGAATGGCTAAAGATTTGACTAACATCATTCTAGTTGGGAGGGGCGTATACGTTTGAGCTGTCCAAATCGATCGCAGAATTCCGTAGGTCTTACCAACATTGTTATTGACGTGGTCGTTCCAAGTAAGGGTGCGGTTAAACACTATACCCAAATTCTTAGCTGACTCGACGTATTGAATATGTGAATTATTTAAGGTAATAACTGGGAAATACGAAAGATCTAATTTGTTTCGGGATATAACGAGACATTTACATTTACAGGGATTTAGTGTTAAATTGTTCTGCGAGGACCATTCAGAGATGTTTTTTAGGTCTTGGTTTATACTTTCAACACAGTTCTCAATAAGACCAAGAGGAAAATTTTGATAAACCTGGACATCATCGGCGTAAATATGCATCATTGAATTGTGAACTATGCTGGGAATCTCGTTGATTTAGATCGAGAAAAAAAATTGGGCCTAAAATTGATCCTTTGCGGGACACCATTACGAACGGGAAGGAAATTAGACAAGGCATTTTGAACAAACATTGCCTGCTTTCTACCACAGAGATAGTTAGACATTAACTTTATTGACAACGCTGAGAAACCAAAGGAATAATGCAATTTATTATATAGAGTAGTTTCGTCGACCATATCGAAAGCTTTAGAAAAATCGAGTAGTACTAGAAAGTTAATGTTGTCGGTGTCAAGGCCAATACGTATGTCATCTATGACTTTAAAAAGACCTGTAGTGCAGCTGTGTTTCGTACGAAAACCAGACTGTATTTTTGTTAAGAGCCCATTATTACGCAAATGCTTGTTAATTTGTGTTAGCAAAATTCTTTCATAAACTTCCGACAGAAAAGGGAGTATGGAGATCAGTCTCCAGTGCAATCGAGGTTTTATGATATTGGGATAATTTTTGCCAATTTCCACTGGTAAGGATATTACCCGGTAGTGAAAATCATATTAAAAATATTTGTGATATAGGGCAAAATTATAGGCAGAATTGCTGGGTGGATGAATACCATCCACCCCGACCGCATTCGATTTTACAGAAATTACAGCCTCAATTACGTCAAGATTATTAATTCCCGAAAATTCAAACAAGTTCTCCGGTGCTGAAAACTGAACGGGATGAGCATTGTTCTCATTCAAACGTTCGCTTGAGTCTTGAGGTAAGGTTGTGGAGTTGCTTGGAAAGACTGACACTGGAGATGTAAGAAAACTACTATTCAATCCTTAGACCTAAGTTTCGAAGATTTTTCCATAGTTCACGGCCGTTCAAATTAGTTTGAAGACGACTTGATAAATACAGAGTATTTCGAAAATGTTTATACTCTTCGTGCAATTCTTCAATTCGAAAACGCTTCCAACGACGAAATGCTCGGTTGCGTTATTCTATTAGTACTTTTATATCTCCAGTAAACCAGGACTTTTGAACGCTGTAAACTGTTTTTGTTTTCATTGGTACATGTGACTCATTAAGCATGTTCAAATTGTAATTAAGAAATTTAACTTTTTCCTCTGGTAGTTGCATATATATAGAATGCAAGGAATTGAATAAATATGTTTTTCAAGTGCATATTTATCAATGTTTCTAAAATCTCTATACTCGAAAGAAGAAGGCGCGGAATAAGTAGTTTTAAAATCGTAGATAAGATATATTAAGTCATGCTTTGAAAAAGCTGGAGCAGACAGTTGATCATAAAATAATATACCGTTGCTATCGTTTACAAAAATAACATCTAACAAAGTGCTTGAAACAGACAAAAAATGAGTTGGAACGGTAAAGTTGACAGGGTGAAGACCAAAAGAATTCATACTATCGCTTAAGTGATTCTCAATTAAAAGGTTGCTATTTAAATATATAATATTAATATTAATATTATAGAAATATCTTCCAAGGCAGCATAAAAAACGTTAAATCTATGTGCTTATTGGGTCTGTACACAGTGCCACCACAAACTATTTTAACAAAAACATAATCAATTGCGGAACCAGGATATGAGAACCACTCTTTTTTGCAAAATAAACCCCTGTTTCACATAAATAGCAACACCTCCACACCACACGATCACATCTATCCGAACGGAAAACATGGTAGCCACTTAACTTAATACGCATATCGTCATCACTGGCCGTTGAGGGAAACCAGGTTTCGGATACAAAAATTACATCTATTTTAGATTGAACAAATATGTTGATCAATTTTCGGCAAAAAATACAAGAGACCTGAATCAATAAGGACAACAAAATCCAGGTTCTTAGGCTGAAAAAATTACACGTTTTTCTATAAGCCAGAAGGTAAGATCAGGACTTGCATCCTAATCAAAAACCAAATAAAGACTTTTCTTACAATAATTACAGCTCAGACCTGACGGCGGCAACCTGCGAAAGGAAGTGTAGCAAACCACTTTGTCTGACCTCGACCTAATTCCCCTACGACTCCGAGGTAGTTGTCTCGGAGATTAGATACTGGTGCTGGCCTGTGTCGGAAAGGCCCATCATACACAATGGGGAAGCGGTGATATCAACCCAACCTCAATATTTGCATTAGAGGTAATTCACCCACTTTTGTGGTGAAAAATAGGCAGGGTGTGCTAGATATCACCCTTGCTTCAAATACAGAAGGGTTAGAAATAAGGGAATGGAGAGTAGTCGACGACGCCTCGATGTCAGATCACCGATGGATACGCTTCAAGGTGAACTTTCAGAACAGGGTATGTAGTTTTCAGAGAAATCCTAGGAAGGCTGATTGGATCAAATATACAGAAGTGGTAAATATACACCTGAATACGCAATTAATCACTTGCAATAATATTGTTAACTTAGATAGAGCGGTAACTAACAACAGCGTTCGAGAAAGCTTGCCCGACTAACAGAACACATAAAAGAACTGAACCAAACTGGTGGAATAGGGGACTAATAAACTTTTTAGGTTTAAAAAGGAAAGATGTTAGGAAATTCTATAATAGGACGAAGCTTTTCAGAAGTGACAGTAGATGGAATGAGTACCTACTACGAATGTAAGGAACAATTCAAGTATCTAGTTGAAAAGTCAAAAAGGGCTTCATGGCAGAAGTACGAGTACTGCGAACCTATGGCGATAAGAATTTGAGGTTACGCAAAATGTTTTCAAAGGAAGCAAGCGTTCCACGCTACCTCAAAAAAATTCTCCGAACCTGGGCTGAAAGTAGCCAAGAGGTTCTGGTAACTTTGGTGAAAATCTATTTTCCTGGATCCACATCATCACATGACTCCGGCATCGTACGGCAGACTGAGAACATTAACCTTCCTCTCTCCGTTGAGGATATAGGTGTTTTTATTAATAGGGAAAATTGCGGTAGGCAATTCAGGCCTTTAAGCCCTGTAAATCTCCCGGATGGAATTCTGCCGATTATGCTACAGAAATCACCGGAGGTAGCAATCCAACAAATTATGGAAATTCTTAATCACAGTCTAAAAGTAGGATACAAACCAATAGTTTGGGGGGAAGTTAAGGATTTCAGACCAATAAGTCTGTCACCATTTATGCTTAAAACCCTAGAGCGGTTATTGGAGATTCACGTTAGGAATGCAGTAATGAGTTTTTAACTGAGTCACAGCACGCATATATGGAAGGCAAATCTGCCCTGCACTAGGTGGTGGGGAAAATAGAGTAGAGTTCACACTTCGGTGAGTTTGCGGTGAGACCTTCCTCGATATTGAAGGAGCCTTCAATAACGTACAGTGCACCGCCATTAAAAGCGCTCTAGTAGACGCTAACACTGAATAGGGCATTACAAACTCGGTTTGCAATATGCTTGCAAGTAGGAAAATTTGGCAGCCAAGAATGAATAAAGCCAATTTTTGATATTCTGCTCTGATGTGAACCGTATTTCAGTGAGGGCATTCTGCATCGACCGGAACAAATGGTAGTCAGAAGGGGCAAGGTCTGGGCTATAGGCGGGTGGGGTAAGACTTCCCATCCACTATTTTGCAAATAGTTCTTAACCGGAATAGCAACGTGGGGCCGAGCGTTGTCATGATGGAAAATTATTGCCTCGTGTCTGGTCGCATATTCCGGGCGTTTTTCGGCCACTGCTCTCTTCAAACGGATTAATTGTGTTCGGTAGCGTTGTCCATTGATGGTTTCACCTGGTTTTAGCAGCTCATAATACAGCACATCCATCTGATCCCACCAAATACAGAGCATTACCTTCGCGCCATGAATATTCGGCTTTGCCGTTGATATGGCTAGTTGGCCGGATTTCACATATGATTTTTTGCACTTGGGGTTGTCGTAATGAATCCATTTTTCATCACCAGTAACAATCCGATGCAAAAATGACTTCCTTTTGTGGCGTTCCAGCAGCATTTCGGACATGCAAAACCGCCTTTCGACGTCTCTCGGCTTGAGTTCATGTGAAACCCAATTTCCTTACTTTTGAATATATCCAGCTGCTTTTAAACGTTTTGAAATGGCTGCTTGAGTGACACCCAAAGATTCTGCGAGCTCTTCTTGTGTTTGGCAACAATCTTCATAGAGTAGTGCTTCCAGTTCTTTATCTTCAAACTTTTTTGGCTGCCCAGGACGTTTATCGTCTTCCAAGCCAAAATCACCACTTTTAAATCGTGCAAACTACTTTTGGCACATTCGCTCAGCTAGCGCATGTTCACCATAAACTTCCACCAAAATACGATGACTTTCGGCAGCAGTTTTGTTCATATTAAAGTAATGAAGAAGAACTCCCCGCAAAAACACTTTTTCAGGCACAAAGTTCGACATATTTGAGTGAAAAAAAAATTATTTTTGTTTACGCTTCAAATGAATGACATATACTGAAATGACGTACAATGACAGTAGCTTTCCAACGCATATTCCAATGGAATAATACAAGTTACGCCATCTCTTAGCAAACCGCATGAATTAAGTTGTAGACCCAATATTTTAAGCGACATTATGGAGGTTGTCCTGAAGACTATCATCACTTGGGCAAAACAGTGTGGTCTCAATGTCAACACTTCCAAAACAGAACTGGTTCTTTGGTGTGAAGTATCTGGGTGTAATTCTGGACAAAAACTGAATTCGAGGACTAACGTAGCGGAAATAATGCTCTTTTTATCTGCAAAAGAACGGTAGGAAAAACTTGAGGATGAAAACTTGTTACGGTGTACTGGCTGTATACGGTGGTGGTAAGACCTATATTTACATATGGCACACTAGTACTAAATAAGTAACAAACAAAAAAACTGTCTACGAAAAATTAACGGTGGTTCAAAGAACGGCTTCCATAGCCATTACAGGTGCGCTCCGTACAACCCCTACGGCAGCATTGGACACCTTTCTGTAGCTAACACCACTTGATTTACAGATCAAAAAACTTGCTGGCAACAGTGCGACACGACTCACTAATTTGGGACACTTCAAGAGGACTAGCGGAGCTACTGCCAGGCAATCCAATTCTAATGGACGAAATTCCTTTCTTGGTCGACTTAGATATTCCATTCTCGTATATCCGGAGAGGGAGGACTGGGAAAAAAATGCAATAATCAGGTCAAACGAAATTGCAATTTTAACACACGTCTCAAAAACAGAGGAAGGAAGAGGTACCGGTATCTTCTCAGAAGACCCAGAACTAAGAGTGTCTATAAGGCTATCGGACGCAAGCATTGTCGTCCAATCAGAGGTTCTCGCTATCCTTAGGGCGGCTGACCTACTGCTGATGAGATCGGTATCCGAGAGAGATATCGCTATGTACATCGATAGCTAGGCAGCCAGTCAATGGAATCAACCAACCTCAACTCTGATACAAGGTGCTGTCGCACAGTGCTCAAGGCACTATGCAGTCAGAACCGGGTAAGACTGTGCTGGGTGCCAGGAGACTGCGGTATTAAAGGAAATGAACAAGCGGATGAGCCTGCAAGAAAAGGAGGGCAACTCGACAATAGTGAGGCTACCAACATCATACCACCCCTTTGCATAGTGAGGTGCACTATCGAAGAAAAAATCACAAAGGCTGCCAGACTAAGGTGCTCATGTCTTGAAGGACACAGGGTATCCAAAACTCTCTGGCCGCTTTTTGACGGCAAAAGATCTTGGAAGTTAATAAAATTAAGCAGGAATAAGGTTAGGACAGTAATAGGAAATCTGACAGGACACTGTCTCCGGCGGAAATACGCAAAGAGACTCAAATTGTCAGATACGGATATTTTCAGATTCTGCGGTGATCTGGAAACTATTGAGAACATAACACACATATGAAGGGACTTCTTTTTCAATTGCTTTCTTAGTCCAAAGAAATAGCGATTGGTTTGATCTCTGCCATTTCAGGTAAACAAAGCCATTTACCACCTCTAAATAATAGTTTTCTGTTGTGGCGTGCTATCCAAGCTATTGATGTTGGGCGTTCTTTATTGTCGACAGCATATACTTTGTTTTATCTTCATTTACCACTAACCGCATCTTTGTCGCCTCTGTTTCAATCGCCGCAAGAACGCCAGTCCCGTCAGTGTATGCGATCGGTTGTACAGGCTTTGGAAATGTTGTGCTCTTAATATTTGTCTCTGAGTTTTGTACAATTCTTTCAAATGTGATGTTTAAGAAATCACCTTAAAGCGCGTCATCTTGTTGGAATCTTTTATTGATTCGATGGTTTTAAAAGCGACTTTAACGGAGTAGCGAGCTTTGTCTATCGTCATCCTGCACAAGTAGACGATTGACAGGGTTGCCAAAACTGTGCATGACTCTTTAACGCTCATCTCAATTAGTGCTATCATATCCGGACTTGAAATCGATGATGGGTACCAATTTGGAATTCATGTGTTTTTTCCAGGATCAGCTGTAAAGCGATGGTGTACTTACTAGGCCTAAAACCACACTGATAAGGACCTATCAGATTGATCATATAGGGTTTTAGGCGTTCACTTAATATGATAGATAAGATCTTTTACGCGGCGTTGAGGAGACAGACTCTTCTGTAGTTGGCGTAGTTCAAATGATTACAATCAGGTCGACCAGATTTTAAAGATGGGATCACGGCAGAAAGTCCATCGGCTCCTGCAGACTAACAAATTTTTGATTCAGATAAAATTGTTCGAGTGGATGGAGTCGTTATCGGGCATCGTCCAAGTTGAATGGTTCATTCTGCCTGACTTCGGAGTGTTGGTCGTATTCGCTATTAGACTTAAGCTTCCAGATTTTCAGTACTGACCGTGACTCTATTATTATGATCCCATTCTTATCTCTTCATGATTCTGTTCGGGATTTCTATCCTTGCCACGTTCTTTTGACTTTATGATAGTATTTTCGGACATCATTTTGCTTCTTTTTTTCCATTTAGCCCGTGTTCCCCCTGCCTTTTTCGTTGATAGAGTTCGCGAACAGCTTTCATTCTTCTCTGCAGCGTAACTTTGTATACATCCTATTTCGCTGCATGTGCCGACACTCTTTATCAAACCTGGGGTTCCGTTGTGGTAGTTCGGCGAAACCTAACACATTCGATGCGGAGTTTCTAATAGCGGTGTCAGGCATCATAGCACTACTCGAGAGATTTTGGAAAACTCGAACAGAAAAGACTCAAGTAGTCTCTTGTGATTATAGCCGTTCGGCGTCAAATTTTCTCACAGCACCACTCCGGTATTTTGTTGTCCTGGTTATTTTCACTCGCTACAATAAAAAATTTAGTGTTCCAAGTCGGTATTAGCTCCCCGGAATGTATAAATGTCGAGAATATTGGAACTAAGCTTTGCTTTGATCGATATGCGATTAATATGGAAGATCGCCAGATCTGTTGAGGTAAAGCGTTCTAACTTTGCTCTTGAGCTTCTCAGCGTTTTCTCGATCCTTTGGTTCTCGTCTTCCTACTTTTTTTCTTCAGAGAAACCCGTGTTGACTTAACTTGTCTAAAGGAAAGAATGGACAAAGATTTCAAGTGATTTCGTTGAAGTCAGTGCCATGTGACTTCAAGATGATTTCAATGTATGACTTCAACTCACTGATTTCATAAAACTATTCCTCAATTCACTGACTTCAAAATGTTTGGCGATTTTAATTATTGAAGCTGAAGAACATTGTTAAGTCATGAAAGTCAAAAAACATAACATGAAGTCATAAAGATTCAATACCCAAATGATTTAATTCCCTTACAAATCTGACACACGCGGGCACCCACGTCAAAGACAAAAACAAACATCACCGTCTACAAATAACTGACAAAATAAGCGGTATATCCTACTTAATTAGCACCGATGGAGATATTTCCGTCCTGCCCGCCAACAACAAAACACCTGTCTCATTGCAATTTTACGCTGACAACGCTGTTACTATTTCGAGGTATGGACCTACTCGATCTGGGACTTCGTAGATAATTCCGCTGGACTTTTATAATCGCCGGCGTCAGACAACCAATCATCGGTGTCGCCTTCCACCATCACTTATTTTAACAATTCGGTTAAGACATCGACAACACCAACCTATGCGTTCAAGGCAACATAATCCACATTTCGTAGTCAACTCTCAATACAATCGACGAAACAAACTGTTTTAATGACATCCAAAAGGATTTTGTGGGTATAACACTCGACTAGAACCCTAGTGCCTATGAATATTCTGTCCATCATCATATCGTCGTCGCGGGCATCCCGTAGCAGAACGAGCTCGTCGCCAGCCGGCGAAAAACTCATAGCGGCAAAGGAAGAATTCCTGGATATGAAGCAATGAGGGATCTGTCAATGGTGCAGAAGAAATCCGGTACTTTGGTGAATACCGTCGTCTTAACCATATCGCTCTCTCAGACAGATATCCCGTATCACATTTTCGAGATTTCAGCCAAAAATTCGCTAATTGCACCATTTTTACCACAGTGAACTTGGAGGGGGCATACCACCTTGCACCGGGGATCGACCATGGACGGCTGTCATAACACCTTTCGGTCTCTTTGAATTCAACTGCATGACGTTTGGCTTGTGCAAGGCCACTCAGACAATGCAACGGTTCATGGGCAGTGCTGAGGACTTGATTTTTTCTTCTGCTTCATTAACGATATCCTCATTGCGTCAGCAAGCAAAAAAGCCTGTCCACAACACTTGCTCATAATCTTCTATAAGTTATAAGCAATTTGTTCTAGTCGTAAATGTATTCAAGTGCTTCTTTGGACACCCTGAAGTAACATATTTGGGATACACCGTCAACAAGAACGGCATAAAACATCCCACAGACCGTGTTGAAACATTAATCAGTTATCCAAAACCCCTAAAATGGGCAATCTGAGAACATTACTAGGATCGTAGTGCTTCAGGAACTCAAGCTCCTCTCGTTTAGCAGTCAGACCGAAGAAAGGCGATAATTGTTCTGTGGACACCCGAAGCGAACAGAGCATTCGAAGTATGCAAAGTTAAGTTGAGAGATGTAGTTCGACTGGCTCATCTACAATCTGGTGTACCACTGATGCTGCGATGTGACGCCTCAGACATTGCAATTGGAACTGCTCTGGACTAACGCATAGGTGCTCAAACCCAACCACTTTGTTTCTTCTCTAAAAAGCGAAGTCCGAAGAGAAGGCAGATACAAAGTATACGACTGGGAGCTATTAGCCATTTATCGAGCAGTGAAACATTTTCGACATCTGATAGAAGGCCGTGAAGTTGTCACCCTCACCGACCACAGGCCTCTGTGGTACGCATTCGACCAGAAATCAGACAAGGCTTGTCACCGAGTACCACAAGCTCGAGGGAATTGGCCGATTCTCAACAAATATCCAATATGTGCGGGGTATGAAAAACGTTATGCTAGACGCGTATTTTCGCATCGATACAATCATAATGCCTGTCACGGTAGATGACTCGGTAATTTAGAGTAAATGCAGACCAGCTGCTTGGCACTTAGTTGAACACCAGTAGACCCCTCCCACACATCTCAGATAACTCTGATCTGAAGCTATCTGGTTACGAACTAGAGCTATTATTTTCCTCTCACCTCAAAAATTGTGCTAATTTTAATTTGATTTTGTTGTGGCAAGTGAATATTTTGAAGATTTTTGAAAATGTGTACAAATGCAAAAAACAATAAAGAACTTAGTTTCGTTATTAGGAGTTATATGAAATCTTTGATGATGAGTCTGAATGCGTAGACGAATTGCTCTTGAGTGAATATTTGAATTCTGTAAAAGAAAAAAAACGAAACTGCATAAAAAATTATGTTGAAACACCGAAGAAGAGTTTGTACGACATTTTCGCATTTCCAAAGCACTTTTTATGAACCTTTGCGAAAAGCTTGAAAATTCGGCAATGTATAGTATGTATGTCAACCTCCGTGCTAAACGATTTACACCGATAAAGAATATGCTATTATTCCTATGGCTTGCTGGACACGAGGCTTGTAGCTACCGGGATTTGGCAGACCGTTTTGACCTTTCCTTGTCCTCTGTTTGCCGAATAGTGAATAGAGTCACTATGTTTGCCAGCAGTCTGAGCAGCGAAATAATTAAATGGACAAATAATGATGGGAAACAGCAAACATCGAGCTTCTTCAGGGACAAAGCCGGAATTCCTAGAGCAATAGGTAACATTTGTATATCACTGCAATTCTAAAGTTTTTATGTGATCTTTTTTTTACAGGTTGCATTGATGGTACCCACATTGTCATTGATCCTCCAGACAAATGCAAGGATGACTACATTGACAGAAAAGGACTAACGAGTCTCTGTTTGCAAGCAATCTGCAATGAGCAAAGGAAATTTTTAAATATATTTGTTGGGTTTCCAGGTTCCTCGCATGATACCTGGGTGCTTCAAAACTCACCAATATATTCTAAATTACTATTAGTTTGTGGAGGTAATATCTTTTAAAATCTAAATCTACACAAATGACTTAAAATTACTTTTTTTTAGATTATTACATATTAGGCGATTTTGCCTATCCCTGTACAAATCACTTGGTGACTCCGTACAGAGACAATGGCCACCTGGCAACTGCTCAGAAAAATTTCAATATGAAATTGAGTTCCTGTCGCGTCAACATAGAACACTCTTTTAAAATATTGAAACAACGGTTCCGGCAGCGTTATTATTGCAAGCTTAGGGGTGCTAAGAAATTATGCCATTTCATAAGAGCATCCTGCGTTTTGCATAACATAGCGAACGATTGGATTTCACAGCAGAATTTCCTCTCGACGATGTTCCGGAAGCATTGCAGTATGGAGGAATTACAGAAAATACTGTAAAAGACGCAATATGTGAAGAAATCCAAATAAAACTTTAAAATTAATTTTGTTTTTAACAAAACTTACAACATACAAAAAATTTGTTTAAATAAAACTTAATAAATATAAAAACAAAAATTCAAACACATTTACAGTTACGAGATCAGTTATCAGTCTTCTCAAGATTTGCTGCTATTTATTGTCTCAAGCAGCGCCAACTTGCGTTGCGCCCGTTCATCATGCATTTTTTCTCTTTCTTCTTGTTATTCAGAAACTTGAGAATTTTAGAGTGATATTCAGCTCGTTCATCCCATAGAGCACCAACTCTTTGTAGAATTTTCTCCTGAAAGGTTGTTGTCGTCGGTCTTTTTACTATGGGTGTAGTAGCTGAGCTTGAAGACTCTTCCTCGGTCGCATGAAATGTAAGGGGTACTTAAAATAAGTGAGTTAAGATGCAATACCATTTACATTCTGCAAATCTTTTAATAATACCGGAAGTTGATGGCTGCAATTGCAAGTCAGCAGCATTGATACCGGCACTTGCCAACATCATTTCGCTAGAAATCTTCGCTATCTAAAACGAATTCCGGATGCAAACCCCTCTTCTCTCCTAAAAGTTTGTCCAGCTCACTTGAATAAGAAGGTATATAATTTATTAGACATGTTCAATAAGTTGGTTGAATGCAAATACGTTCCTTTTTGGAAAATATTACCTTTCATAAGGACAGATTATACGATTTGGTCCAGTTCTAAAATTGTGCAGCTTTGTTTTTTTATACTGCCTCTCCATGGAGCGATATTTTCCCTGCACCTGTAGTTCTGTAAATTCGTACCCTTCTTCCAATAGTTTTTTCCGTTATGACCTTCAACATTTTTTTTTTTGTTCTTTAGTCTTTCTGTTTTTCCTACTTGAGGCGTCAGTTCCTCCATGAGGGACAGCAATAACTTGGTGCCTCCAACCACATTTGTTTAGGAGTGTCATGCTCTACGCTATCCTCCAAGTTCTGCGTATCACCGATAACGTCTGCTACCACAATTTCTTCTATGGGCGTGAAGTCTTCGCCTTGGCTTTGGATAACTTATTGAGTCACTTCATTTCTATACTCCTCGTCTATAAAATATTTTACTGAAATTTAAAGTTCCTATTAGTGGTTTTAAATATCATCTTACCGGTCTTAATACGTTGGAATGTCTTAGGAGAGCATGAAATTTGCATTTGAGTTTTTGCATTTTTCATTTTCACATCTAACACAAACTTCAATCAGAAAAAAAACAATTTTCGAATTTAACAGATAATACAATTCTTACCCATAGAAATTTGTCGGGTAAAAATTCGTAAGTTTTGACACGGAGGGGAAATGTTTTACTCTCTCGTGTCCTCTCTCTTTTACGAATTTTTCGTGTTTGGGAACGCAGTTGTACTAAAATTTGTACGAATTTTCAGGTAACAGACCAAATGACATTCCAGCTGTCAGTTCTTTGGACAAGGTCAATCTGATTGCTGCACATTTTGCGGCCAGCTCAACACTTCCAGATTGTAGTTTATCTCCGCGTACACTTGGGAGAGTCGAATCTTCAATGGAACAAATCCACTTTCGCGATCATCTAGTAGCAACACTTCTTAAATATTTGAACATTCACAAATTCGCTGGTCCAGATGGTGTATCTGCCCTTCTTCTGAAGAGGTGTTCTTCCAATCTGCCAAAACCACTCCGTAAGCTTTTCCACCGATCCTAGTCTTTAGGACTCTTTCCAAGAAGATGAAAAACAGCATTTGCTCAGCCCGTCCCTAAAAAAGGCGAATCTTCTCCCCTCACTTTCTACTGACCCATTGCACTTACGTCCCTTCTCTCCAAGGTCATGGTAACGCTGATATACCTTCAGGTCATGAAATATCTCGAAACATGAAAACTTCTCAATGACCGGTAGTACGGTTTCCTTAGCAACAGATCCACTGGTGATTTGAGGGCATGTCTTACGAAAAAGTGGAACCAAAGTCTACACCAACCTGGCGAAAGCAAGTAGTTGCACTTGATATTTCTAACACATTTGACAGAGTTTGGCATCAGGTTCTTATGTCGAAAATGCGTGCTTTTGGGATCGACGACTCTCTTGTTCAATGGATTAGAGACTACCTTTAGGAACATTCAATTCAAGTTGTCTTGGATGGTTTCAAGTCTGATATAGACAAAATATATGGTGGTGTACCCCAGGGCTTCGTTCTGTCTCCGACACTCTTGTTTGCTACTTCGAATCCCATATATACCATTGCTGACGACAGTACTCTCTGATTATCATATTCATTCCCGGACTGGCGTCCATGCTCGTCGGCTGTAGAACGGGAACGGCAGCGTATGTTAACTTCATTAAATTCTGATATTAACAGCTTAGCTAATTGGTAAACCACTAATAGCGTAAAATTTAATGCTTCCAGAACCCAATGCTGTCTGCTGTCATTAAAGCGGAATTTAAACACCCAGCCAATGTCCATGAATGGCACCTGCATCGTCGAAACCGAATAACTTTCCATTCTCGGTATGTGTGTCAATGACAACCTAAGTTGGAATGACCACATATTCGGTTTTCTTAAGCGATGTAAGAAATTCTTCACGCCCTTGTCCGCCCGGAATTAGAGTATGTACAATGCCCACATCTGGTCGGGTGCGCCTATAACATCTCTGCCCCTGGTAGATAAGATTTAAAACGGTGCGATAAAACTCATAGCTGCTACTAATATCACTCAGACAATGGACTCCCTCGAACACTGACGTAGTGCCTCGTGCCTCACTTTATTTTATCGCTATTTCCACTATCAGCGCTCCATAGACATAGCATTCCGCCCCTTCAAGTTAACACAATCGTCTCACTATGAATGCTCGTTTGCGGACGTACTCTAAAATATCGTGGTTTGTTCTTGAGCCGTACAACTCGCTTATGGAATGTCCTGCCGTGCTCTTTAATTTCTACTCATTATAACCTTCAAATAACGTTCATCGGTACCTCTCTTTCTTTCGTCCCTCATTTTCCTCCGCCCTCGCTATGTGCAAGCATTTTAAGGATACTCAAATCCCTTGAGCGCGCGCATAATTAAAAATAAAAAATGATTAGCCCTTCAGATTTGGCTAATATGCAGAAAGAAGACGTCAAGCTGAAGTTTCTCTGACAACTCCAGAAAACTTTTCACTCCAGCTTCGAGGACTGCACATCCACGACACTGACGTCATCGTTTCCTGCGCTGTAAACGACTTCCGTTCATATGTGCCAACAAATCTACCCAGGAAAGTCTTCGACACACACATCCCAGCAGAAGAGCAACAAAACATCAAATCCATAAGAATTTCGTTTGGTCATACTCGCATTGGTCTGGGCAGGCATACAGTACCAACGAAGCAAAATCAGCAGACATACATACGAGTATTTAAAACGTTCCACAACATATCCCGATTCCGTGTGACAGTTTCCAGCACGTCAACATCCATATCATCCAAATGCCACTGATGATCGACGGCTTCATATGATCACGAGAAGCAATACTATAACCAAATTCCTTCTGTTTGACGCACTAATAACAGTTATCGGGAGTGTGTGTGTGTAGGACAACTGCCTACCATACACCCTCTAACGGAATGATCGCGCGTTGTTACAGGTCGCTAAAATCATCGACCAAGTGCCAAGACACAAAACGGGATTGCGTACCAACTTCAAGGTAGACATCAAATCAACCGCTTCAGAACTCGTCTATGAAACAACGGTGAGATTACCTGCCCAATTCTTCACGCAAATCGTTGGTGAAAAGTTCTGGGAGCACATGCGTCAAGTGAAGCCAATCCCATTAGCACATCAGTACAAAACCGTTTGCACACAAAACAGCGAAACAGTTTTTAGTTGCACTCAGGGTTTTGCTATAAATAGTTGACTCCGTTCAAAAACCATGTGAGCAGCCGCATATTGGTCCTTTGGAAGGGCTTGAATGTATTTAATGAACGTCCGCAACAATATCTACAAAAAGACTAAAACCGAACTTCAATGAAATAAACTTATCAAATAGTACGCAAACAACTAGTCAATACTGGCAACAGTACCAATCCAGCCAATTTCAGCTTAACCACATCTACTCCATTACTTCCAATTCAGCTCAACCACATAAACCACAAAATGTTCTTTTTCGAATTTAAATATTTGAAATCTAATAAGAGGTAGTGCTACCTGGTATATTCAAAATGTTATTAGTACATCTAGTGCCCGTAAGGCTAAAATTGGCACTGTTCAAGAAGAAAGTGCTCGAAACAGAAAGACGAGTATAGATTGTAACGACCTAGTTAAGAGTTGTTTTTACTATTTATGTTGGTGTTGAAACTACTACAAGGATTCAAATACGATTTAAGGATTTTATTTTTTATTTTTTTTCTCTTTTCTCCTGCGACCTTCTTGCTTGACGTTTTTTCGATCTGCCAAACTACAAAAGAACTCCCTCTTTCCCTCTCGCACGAAAATCCTGCTGGTTGCCCTAATACAATATGGCAATGCCTACTTAGGTTCTCTACTCGATAATAGAGGGCGCCCTCACACTCTACAATTTAATTTCAATTATCAATGCCCCTTACTACATAGCGGTCGTTCGGTAACACCTTATGGATGACATATGGCCCTCGATATCATTGAATAAACTACTTATTAGTTCCAACCGAAGTGTCGACAGGTTTAATTACTACAAAGTCACCTGTACTATATGTTTTCGTTGGCTCACTATGCCTAAAGAAATACTTCTCATTACGCCTCAAATTCGCGAACCTGCACCTGGTCAGACCTATCCTCCAAATACTCGGTGAGCTCATCCACAACCGTTCCAATCTGTTCTACCCCGAATAACAACCTATTTGGCGATTCTCTTGTTGAACTGTGGACGGCGTTATTGATAGCATACTCCACATGTGATAGCTTAGTGGCCCAATCTGCGTGGTTAACCGGCTCACTCTTTTTGCTCAACATGGCGTTGATCACCGTATTCACCCGCTCGACCTGCCCGTTAGTCTGGGGAGAAGCGACGGAGACTTTGACATGGTCCACATTATTTCGGAGCAGCTAATTCGAGAGAGGTGAAACACGAACCGCGATCGGTGATCATTCGCCGAGGGCGGTTATAATAACAAAAGTTCTTGTCTAACGAGGCGCACACCTCCTAAGTGCTGGTCGAATTGACCGGGAATAATCGCACAAATTTAATAAAAGCTTCAATCACAACTAGGATATGCTTTCGCTTCGAGGATAAGGCGGGCAATGGCCCAAAATGGTCTACGTGAACCGTATCAAACGGGACTGGTTTTTTCGGAATACTATACATGTTGCGATCATTCGATCGGGCGGGAGCAAAATACATAATGCACTTTATACAATTTTTAATAAACCGCTCAATGTCACTTTTCATGTTCGGAAACCAATAATTTTTCCGAATCTGATTATAACACTTGTCAACTCCTAAATGGTCAATCTTCTCATGAACAATCCTAACTAGATTGTTCTTCATTTCGGCGGGTACGCAAAGCAACAGCCCACTCCCATCGACCTTGCGAAAAACCAACCGGTCTTGCAAGTCATAATGTTGGAGTGACTCTACTTCTAACTTTTCACGGTGTCTTCTAATTTCCGGATCCCGCTTCTGAGCTACTTGGATTTGGATATCCACTTCGTCGCTAGTAAAGGCGGCAACTACGTGACAGCGGCTTGATGCATCCACATGCCCCATCGACACCCTACTACGGTGTTGTATAGTATAGTCGTAGTTCTCGATTTCTAATGCCCACCTCGAGATCCTTGGATTTACCTGCTTTTTACTTAGGGTCAGAGTTAGGGAATTGCAGTCCGTTACGATCTTAAATGGTATTCCTTCCAAATATACCCGTAAACGTCGTGGAGAATACGTAGATGATAACTGGAGTTTCCAGCTCGAAACTATGACATCTAGACTCTATCGGCGTGGCCGTCTTGGAAAAGTATGCCACCGGGTAGAATTTTTTTATCATCTTGTCGCTGTAGCAGGACTGACTCAAACCCCAAAGTACTTGCATCACAGTGCAGCGCAGTCTCCCTTTCTGGACTGTAAGGACTGCTAGTACTAGTGCGGTGACAATTTTGTCGCGTGGTTCTCGAAATATTTTCACACAATCGCCCGAGAAGTCATACCGACTTTCCTTGCGCAATAATTCCAAAAGCGACTTTGCTATTTTGAAATACGAAAACAGACCTATACATCGTTGCAACTCACTCTAATTCTTCGGCATCGGATATTGCTTACTATTTTGAGTGTGTGCCCCCGACGGTTTAATGTCATAGCCAAACTTACACTTATCGAGTTTAAGTTCCAGCCCCTTCTCGTAAACGCAGCGCAGTGTCTCGGCCAGGATTCTAAGTGAGAGTCAAAATCGATTGTAGCTACAAGGATGTCATCCAGATACATAATAATCTTGCTCGACTCGATCAGGTCTCGGAATATTTCGTGCAAGAACCGCTGAAAATTAGCGGGTGCATTCTTTAACCCGAATGGCATCTGTACATATTCGTACTGCCCATCCGATGTTACTTTATGGAATCTTCATCCATTCCCACTTGATGGAAACCGTCCTTTAAATCAAGGAGGGTAAACCAACTTTTACTCCCAAGAAACTCAATACAATATTCGATAAGAGGTAACGGAAAGTTGTCTCTGACCGTTTTCCTATTTAATGCGCGGTAGTCAATACACATTCGCAATTCCCCGGCTACCACAACTACTAGAATATTTAATTTGACCAGAGCCAGAAGTACCAACACATAATTTCTTTGAAATAACACTTTTAGTATAATTCAGTTGTTTTGTCTTATTTTTTATACGCATTATACGACTTAAATGAATGTTAAAGGATCTTAGAAAACTACGCCCCAAAATCAGCGGCAGCGTCATCAGGTTATCGTATGTGATGAGATTAATCGCGCGTTTGCATGGTGCTGATGGCACCAGCCACGTTTTCATCACTGCCTCCCTCCTCTTCGAACAGCTTTTCAGTGGCAGCTACAATCTTCTGTTATCGGCAGTTGGACTTCGGGCAGCTGTCACGATATTGCCCCACTTCGTTGCAAGTGAAGCAGGCGTTTGGTAATCGCAGCGGCTTGGTACAGCTACTCTTGTAATACCCAAACTTCGAGCAGTTGTAACAGCGGACCTCAGCAAGCTCTTGCGGTTTCGTATTTGTTGAATGACTGCGGGGACGGCGACGGCGGATAACATAATAGACTTCCTACTAAGCTGCTGGCTTCGTTTCTGCTGATATCGATCAAGTCGGCTCAGAAGGTCAGCAATCGTTTGGGCATCATTAACTAATGTTATATTAGTGCTGTCGTCATTGAAGCCATCTATCATGAAGGTCACCAACTCTGCCTCCGGAACCGATATCTTACCGGCCAGAGCCTTCCTCGAGAACACGAACACCAAGCACGATTCGTCGGCACGGATTTTTCGTTGCTCCAGCTGTCGATACACGTCTCGGTGGGTGACTTGCCTTCCGAACGTTCCTATGAGCGTCCTTCAGCTCGCCATAACTCAGTACACCTAGCGTTCCCATGAACTCCCTTGCCGTCTCTTTGAGGAGCCTACGTATACCCAGGCATATATCATCGGGGGTAAGTTCACGCGGTGCCGCATACTGCTCGAACTCACTAAACCACTTGCGGATGTCCATGTGGTTTTTACCTGTGAATGGATTTAATGAATTTTCCATATGTTCAAAATTGGCAAATCGGTGAACGCGGCTTTCACTCCTCTCATTGCCCTCCATTTCACGAATTTGCTGCTGCAGGGAAAGCATCTCACGTCTCATACGCAGAATGCTGACTTGTGCCTGCAATCGACGGACTTCAATTGCCTCGGTAATCTGTGTCGTGTACAAGTTCGCGGCGGGATCTCCTCTGGCATCCTCGAAGCAATCTGACTCAACGGCGGGGGCGGCGGCTGGTTTGGCGAGTTGCACGACAACTCGCTTATTTTTAGGGTGAACCCCACACCTGAGGTGAAAATACTACAAAGATTCAAATACGATTTAAGGATTTTATTTTTTTTTCTCTTGGCTCCTTCGACCTTCTTGCTTGACGTTTTTTCGATCTGCCAAACTACAAAAGAACTCCATCTTACTCTCTCGCACAAAAATCGTGATGGCTGCCCTAATACAATATGGCCATGCCTACTTAGATTTTCGACTCGACAATAGAGGGCGCCCTCACACTCTACAATTTAATTTCAATTTAATTATACATTACAGTGAATAGTTTCAATTTTAAAAATAAAAATAAAAAAATTATTTTAGTTAATAACGTACTATTTAATTTTCGAGAGACAACGATAACGAAAGTGACAGACGTCGCTATAAAAGCCAATATCATGCGCCATCTAGTCAAAGTCACGAAATCCAACAGAGTAGGGTGGAAAACCCGAATATTCGAAACTGTAATTCTTGGAATTTCGGTTGCAATCGTCGATTGAATTTTCGATTAAGGTTGTTGTATAGGCTTGGATTCACTAAAATCACAATACTAAAACAACTATATCACCGTAGATGGCAATAAATGCGACAAAAAGAAAATTAACAAAACAGTTAGGGGTTTAAAAATTAAAAGCAATGTCGGTTAATAATCCCAACGTTTATCGTTTCAAGGTGTTATTGTTTCAAGGCATCGCAATCTAGGATGGACTTTGTACTGAAAGGACATGAATTACGAGTACTTGGAAGTTAGTATTAAGAAAATTTCACAATACTCGTACAGTTGAAATGGAAAAGCATGCAGATCGCTTGAATTTCTCAAATATTTTTATTCATGATTGTCATGAGTTGTTTTCCTGAATGGTGTAGCTAAAAATTTAATATTAAAACAAACAACAGACAGGCCAGGATTTTTGCACTTTTCAGTGATCCTTTGACTGAAATTAATCATTTCTCAGTAGACAGGTTGTAATTCTCTTCCAGTACCAACCGGAACCTATTGCTCTTTTACAATTTGGAAAACTGAATTAGATTTGCTTCAATTACGACAGCAAAATGTTAGTTAGGATTCATTTCAAAAGATGATGTAGGCGATTTTATTTGACACTCTGGCCCCCCCGAGAATGATGTATCGGCTGCAACTGTATACCCCAGAGCAGATTAAGTAGGATATAAAATGCCTGATTTCGGTCGTTAGCAACCGAGGCTAAGAATGAAGGTTAAGCAAGTCCTTCTGCAAATGTTTTACGAGCAGACTTTCAACACTTTCTTTCATCGCGTTCGTTCGACTTCTCACCATCTGCGATTCTGCGTAAACTGTTCTTCTCTGTAAATTTTCTTTTGTCCCGTGTTTTTTTTATTTAAATATAGGTTACAAAAAACGACCGTTAACATAAAACTCTAAATCCAAATTCCACTCGACCATTGGGCGCACAGTTATCTCACACGAAATGGGCGCAAGGAAGAGCAATTCCAAAAAGCAGACTAAACCAAGGAGGCCTACTGGCATCTCTACCAGGAACTTGCTCAGAATTTGAGGTTGGAGCACTTGGAGGGACTTGCAACGATCCTAAAGGACAACAATGTGACGTTTAACAAGGATGTGCTGCGGAAGGATTTCCAGGAGAACCTTCGGAAAAAGATTATTCACTCGATGTAGAAAAGCTGGGTGAGGTGCAACATTGGCCACAACATAGCCACGCGGGAGATGATGAACAAAAGATTCAAGGATCACAGTGATGCTAATTGGCGTCCCTATGGCAAAACGGTGGACAAACAGACGCATCGATTTCCAGAACTTTAAATTGGAGGAACTTATGAAGCACATCCAACTGTGTCGAAATGAAGCCGAAAGGATTAAGTTGCAGAGGAGTTTCATCGGTGATCAGATCGACTGAGTTGCAGAATCTAAAGAGCGAGTATGGTGAAATAATTGGACAGGTTATGTACAAATATTAGTTATTAGGCATGAGGAACAACAATCTCTCCTGTAGAGCGTCGAAGAGGATTAAGTTTCTGGCGGCACAGCTGTAGAGAACAATAGAAATGAAACCAGCAGAAAAATTGAGCAAATAAACGGCCCCCTCACAGAAAATTGTCATGAAGACCAGTTACGTAAAGAAGTTAGAATCAAAAGCAGGGATCTTACAAACATCCGTTGGTGTCGGTTAGTCTGTGTTTATTTCAAAAAAAGTGAAAAAAGTGGATGAATCGGTTTTAGTTGTAGGCACTAGGTTAGGTTAGTTAGGTAATAAGCGAGCACACACGGAGGCCTATTTGTCTATTGTGATTTCCTGTTATACGAGTATGTATAATTATTATCATTATGGTGAGCAGTACTTGGCTTGAGTTGGCTGAAAACCAGCCAGACCTTCCTACAAATCTAACGAGATCTATCAGTTTTGCTTTGCTGATGTCCTCAAGTTCTCCAAAAAGTCTATGTTTGGCACGGTGTATTTGAAGGTTAAGGCAGTAGCACAGCAGGTATGTGATAGTCTCGATTTCTTCATTCCTACAACTTCTACAATAATCTTGAGAAGAGCATGAGGTAACAGAGTCACTCCTGGAGATGTTCTATTACTATAAGTTCCATTTTGCGTTTCAGGGCTTCAATTGGCATATTCATGCCATTGTGTGTGTTATTCCTAGGCAGAAAGGCACCCTCTCTTGCTCATTCCATTTCACTTTCGTGTGTCCAGGTGCCCAGCAGATATCCACTAGGTGAGATTCACAGACTCCACTTAGAATTTGATGACATTTTTGTGCCTCTATTGATTTTATGGTTTCACTTGCCAAAGCTTTTATGGCCTTTTGACTGTCTACAAAGATAGAGATATCTGAGGGATCAAGTTCTGTGAGTAGTACAGTTTGCCCAACTTCAAATAATTCTGCCTGAAAAATACTACATTCGCCCGGAATTTTGAAGGGGTTCTGGATCTGTAACACTTCGCTGTAGACTCCAGCTCCAGTACCTTTCTCCATTTTTGAGCCGTCTGCGTAGAGGTGGAGTTTTTCATTGTTGGTGGCAATGATAGATAATCTGTCATATCGCTTATCAAAACCCAGGCTTGGCACGATGTAGTCACTACAGTTCGTCAGTTTTGACGGTTCGCACTCCTGTGTTATAGACGTGTGTCCTAAATTGCGGTGCGTTCATAGGCCTGATTCGTTTAGTCTGATCGGCCTTTGGAAGCCGTGTATTTACAGAACTCGCCTATAGGTAGGAGGTTGAGATTATCTTTTGTGCAGCTTGAACAGTGGACCTTAACGCTCCTGTTACTGTGTCTTTTCCACGGCTTTCCATGGTAAGAATTGGTCTAACTATGGCCACGCACATCGAGTGTATTATACATTAGTTCCCACCGTTTACTAAAGGTTCTTTGGCAAGTGTAGAATGCTCCTAATGCTTTTTGTGTTCTTTCTTCGATATTACGCTACCAACTGAGCTTACTGTGCAGGGTGATTCCTAGAGGTTTAGCTTTGGATGAAAATTGTATACCAACACCGATGATTCTGGGATCATTGCCACCAGAATGACTATGTCGTCGGTGTTGGCTACTACCCTAAAGCCTTCTGAAGAAGCCTTCTCCAAGAAACCACTGAAGAGGAGAGATCGCTCATCCTTGTGAGATTCTCCCTGACTGTGTTTCTCCGAAGTTCTGAATTGATAGTTTTCATCCTTTGCATGTTTTCAAACCATTACTATTCTACTATACATGGACTTGTTCAAAGTCTTCCTTCTATATTCGATGTTTGTATTATTAAATGCCCGTTCGATATCTAGGAAGGCGGCCATGGTGTACTCTTTGTATAGTAGTGCATACTCTTCTCTATGGTACAATAGTTACGACCTCTTATGGTGCCTCTTCTACTTATTTTCCTTTAAGGTAAACATGTTGAGGACCGCATAGGTTGTGTTTGTTGAGTTCGAGGAGAGACTTATGGGTCTATAATCCTTAGCAGATATGTGGTTAGGTCTTCCTGCTTTGGAAATTAAAACGGCTTTTACTTCTTTCCAATTGTTTGGGATGTAGCTCAGCTTTAGACAACCGATAAAGATAATTTTAAGCCAAGGTACGGTGTATGGAAGAGTGTGTTGTAATATGGCCGGGGTTATTTCGTCTATTCCCGCCGATTTGTGGGGGTTGAACGAATTGATCGCCCGTATTATTCTATTCTTTGTGGCCAGGTAAGAGATTATGAGTTCATGGGGAGTTGATGTTGTGCCCGTTAATACTTGCTCATCAACATCCTTACAGCCCGGGAAGAAATAGTGATTTCTGACTTGATTAAAGTCTTTCAAATATCTCCGGGCTATTGGATCTTTCTATAAGGCTTTCCTTAACCTAGCTGATCCACTGGTTCTTTCTATTGCTTCGCAAAACTGATCCCACGATTATTTCCTTTTTACTTTTCTTGTGTAGGAGTTGAGTTCAAACCTATATTTTGTCTAATCCTCCTCACTTCTAGTGTGTTTTCTGATCTCTTTTCTGTGTCTTCTTAGTTTGCTTATACACCAAGGGGGTTTGGAGGGCTTGCAATGACTAGAGGTGGCAAAGTTCTTAATGCTGGCTTTCCTTAAATTTGAAGTCACTTGGTTTATGGTAGAATCAATAGAAAAGCAACCAGGGAAGTACACCCTCGTGAGTGGTTCCATGTTTTCGCTTATCCATTTCAAACCAATCATACTTAAGACTAATTTACAAAAATAGTTTCACTTATCATCTAACCTAAGCTGCAAACATATGGTATTGCATTCCATACGTGTTCTCATTAGTACGACTTCAATATAGTTGTTTATTCACAAGGACGCTGAGCCGGCGGAAAGGAAGCTTGTGTGCAAAATTAAACGTCTTGTCACTGAGATGTGGTGGGTTGCTGTCTGCGTGTGGCATGTGTTATGTCTCGAGTAAAACGGTAGGGTATAATTCAGTTATTCTTTACTTAGTGCAAGATTCGGTTAGCATGCGATTCATGTAAGAGTGGACAGAAAACTGACATAAAGAAATTATGATTAGAACTACAAAATGTTAAAAGCTTTCTTAGCTGAATAAGTGCAATTAGTTTCACTCATCACAATATCCCCCTTCAGTTGGTTGTCTCTTACAATTATTCAAAATTAACAAGAGCGTTACCATATTATACATTATTTTTGTCGACTTCTTAAGTTATACGGTTTGCTTACTGCCATTTTTGTACGATTCCGATTCCGGAACTAACACATGGGCTGGAAAGTCCGTGCCGTTTTATAGTAAAACACAAAATTTTTGCAATATTTAACTTTATTTATCAATATAGTTGCCTTCGAGGGCGATTGAAACGATTTTTCAATCTTTCGATACCAGTTTTGTAGTACGATTTCAGTTTAGCCTCAAAATACGCCTCTGTTTCGGCGATTACTTCTTCATCGGTCTTAAATCACTTTCCGGCGAGAATTCTTTTGAGGTCTGCGAACAGGAAATAGTCGCTGGGGGCCAAATCTGGAGAATACGGTGGGTGGGAAAGCAATTCGTAGCTGAATTCTTTCAATTTTGCCATCGTTTTCATCGACTTGTGACACAGTGCATTGTCTTGATGAAACAGCACTTTCCTTTTCTTCAAATGCAGCCGTTTTTCTGCGATTTCGTCCTTCAAACGCTCCAACAACGCAAAGTAATTGTCGCTGTTGATAGTCTGCCCCTTTTGGAGACAGTCGATGAAAATTATTCCATGTGCATCCCAAAATACGGATGCCATAACCTTGAGAGCCGAGGACGAGGTTCGTCGCCTGTTCGCCACTCAGCTGACTACCGACTTGACTCTGGTGTGAAGTGATGGAGCCGAGTTTCATCCATTGTCAAATACCGACGTAAAAATTCGGCTTTATTGCGGTTGAACAGCTTTAAACACTCCTCTGAATCATCAACACGTTGTTGTTTTTGGTCGACTGTGAGCAAACGCGGCACCCACTTTGAACACAGCTTTCGCATGTCCAAATATTCGTGTATGATATATCCAACACGCTCTCTTGATATCTTTAGAGCCTCAGCTATCTCGATCAGCTTCACTTTACGGTCATTCGTAATCATTCTGTGGACTTTTTTGATGTTTTCATCTGAAACAGCCTCTTTTGGCGTCCACTGCGTGCATCATCTTCGGTGCTTGTATGACCACTTTTAAATTTTTTAATCCACTTGCGAATGGTTCGTTCGGCTGGTGCAGAGTCCGGGTAACACTTATCAAGTCATTTCTTTGCATCGGCTACATTTTTTCCCATCAAAAAGCAATGATAAATCAACACACGGAATTGCTTTGAATTCATTTTTTTCACAATAACAAAAGTTGCTTCACTCACAACGGTATATCTCGAGAACTAATCGTCCGACAGATACACGTATCTTTTGAAGGTTAGTACTACCTGAAAATGGTATGGATTTAATTCAAGTGGTGTCCTCTCTTAGAAACGGCAATTAGTTTCTACTGTCGGTTCCTTAGGTTTTGATGTGTTTGTAATTAAGTTATTATGCTCATTACTGAAAGTTGTTAGAGTATAGTGAATATTAATCCTATCGCATGTACTTACAATTTGATATAAATGTCTTTTCCATATATTATTAGGTTCAATTGTTGTACTTTTACTTAATATTTGTGTATGCTTTAGTCCAAATTATTTTACTTGATTTGCAGTAATCTCTTACCATTACAATTTCGTTTACTTTAAAATGATGATCTCTAGATTTATAATTTAGAATATAATTGCTGGTTTTCAATTGATGTTTGAATTTTACCCCAGATATGCCCAGTGTCCTATACGTAGGACACTTGGATTTTGCTATTAAAATTTGAAATTTCAATAAGAGTAGGCGAGTTTTTAATGAAAAAAACCAAAAAAAAAAAATATTTGCCGCTATTGAGGTATGTAATTTTTCCTTTTGTTTCGTTTTAAACGGGCAGGTCAAACAACAACAATGTTATCCTTTTCCTTTGTTGTTCGTTGGATTCAAAACAGTTTTTATTTCAAAGCAATGGAAATCTACATATCTAGAAAAAAAGATCTTGTTTTAGTGAAATTCCAGCTAGAACTCAAAAATCAGTTGATTCTAGGCACTTCAACAGAGCTAATGCAGTTATTCTGTGCAAGTTGGTAGTAAGATCAATCAATAAAATTGTAAGCTACATGTTACAGAATTATTGCAAAGTAACCCGTGTGGTCAAAAGTTGTGTTTATTTAAAATGTATTGTTTTTAGCTTTAAGGAAATAAGGCCTTGAGTTGGAACAGAAGATTTAAACAACAATAAATTAAACTTTTAAGGGATTACATCATCAGATTGGAAGGTAGGTGATTGTATTCTATTTGTGAGGGATCATCTATTTTTTACAAATGAATACGTACAAACTTTTACAGATAAATTATGGCAAAAAGAAAATTGAAAACATTAGATCTTGGCACGAAGATTCGCCTAATTGAACAAATTGAGAAGGGACTTAAAAACAAAACCAAAATTGCTGAATATTTTGATATTTCTCGTAGTACACTTTCACCGATATGGGGTGCAGGAGAAGAATTAAAGCTGCGGTATAGTTGTGCTAATACAAGTGGTACAAGTGGTCAAGTAAAGCGGAACAAAGTCTGTGAGTATGGAAGTGTTGACAAAGCCGTTTGAGTTTATGCGTGCCAATAATTTACAAGTAAGTGCTCCAATCATAAAAAAAACAAGCTCTGGAATATGCAAGCAGCTTAGGTTTTCGTGATTTCAAGGCAAGTAAAGATTGGCTGAGCAAATTTAAAACCAGCCACAGCATTCTTGGCAAAGTTTTATAGGTGAAAGCGCTTCTGTTGACAAACCAAAAGCTGATGGATGGAAGCAACAGTTATCAGAGATTGTTAGAGGATTAAAACCGGAAGACATTCTTAATGTCGATAAAACGGGAATTTTTTTCAAATGTTTACCTACAAGTACCTTGGCTTTTAAGGGCAAAAAATGTTTTGGAGGCAAACACAGCAAAGAATGAGTGACATGTCTTGTAAGATCCGACATGATAGGATCAGAAAAACTAAAACTCTAAATTATCGGCAAGAGCAAAAATCCACGCTGTTTTCAAAAAATAAAATCTTTACCGGTGGATTACGTAATCAACCAACGGTCTTGAATGACGGCCGACCTTTTTACGAGCTGGCTTTTGAAGCTCGACGCAAAATTTGCAAGATCAAAGCGAAGGGTCTTATTTATCATCGATAACTGCCCAGCTCACCCTAAACAAGTAAAAGATAAATTAAAGTTTATATAGCTTGAGTACTTCCCACCCAACATGACTTAAATAGTTCAGCCAATGGATATGGGAATAATACAAAATTTAAAAGTACACTATAAGCGCCGTATACTAACAAAAACCGTAAGGATTTGGGAAACCAAAAAAGAAGATTACAAAATATCGCTTCTAAACTGTGTACGGGAAATTTCAAGAGCATGGGTAGAAGATGTAAGTCCGTTAACATTGAAAATTGTTTTAAAAAGGCCGAGTTTAGAGACGAGTCGTGGGATGAAGAAGATAAAATTCGCTCAATTTACTTAGATGTGAGAACGAGGAAGCTCATGAAATCGAGCAAATGTGGGACAAGGCTGTATTGTGGCTACCGAAGTACCTGAAAACCAGTGTGTTTTGGAAGGAATAACTAATGCTGAAAATAACGCAAACAAAAGTGAAAATGAAGAAGAGCCCGAGTTAATTAACATAGAAATGCCAGAAAACCCGAAATTGAGAACGCGATTGAAATTCTGCAATCTGCAATAGAATTGACAGACCAAGTACCGGGTGAAGTTCAAAACTCTCTTTTTAAACTAGAGTTGGTGGGTGGCCGTGGCTCAAGTGGTAGTGTATTGGCTTCCCAATCGGAAGGTTTGGGGTTCAATACCAGCCGTGACCGAGAGACTTTTTTTCAGGCAACTAAAATCTTGTGAGATGAATGGTTGCCTAAATATAACATCAAGTCCAATTTACACTAGTAATTTAGTCTCCCCATTAAATGTTGGATGCCACCCATGGAGCGAAATTAACCACTGAGCCCAAAAATCTTTCTCTCTCTCTATCCAATTTTCCGAAAAAACCGGCATTTTAAGAGTAGTAATACCCTCTTCAGTGTTAAGTTCTTTTTTTTTAAAAAAAAAAAAAAAAAAAACTTATTTTAAAAAAAAAATAGCACTCCACCTGTGATGACCTAATCAAAAATAACAAAATTTTTTCAAGTAAAGTTATTTTGACGACATAACAATGAATTCATGTGCCTTATTTTAATTTTAATTTAGCAAGAAGATGTTTTTTATTTATTTTATTAGTTGACTTTTTTAAATTATGTTAATCTTTTTTGTTAATAAACGCTTTAAAATAAAAAAACAAATTGTTTCTCTCTCGAACTCAAATTTTTCCAAAACTCCCTCTAACTCGAAGGGCGGGGAGTCCACTGTAATTGTTTAAGTATTATAAATATTTACATGTTTATAGTGTTCAAAAATAAATCTGTTATCATAAAACCTGTTAAAAATTCAATATAAGTTACAATAAAGCAAATTTTTTTATAAACCGAATTTCGTGTCCTATATATGTATAGGACACTGGGCAAATCCCATATGGCGATATAAAATATAATGTTTCGTTTGATTTTGTTATTTTTTCAGGCCACTAATTTTAAACAAAATTTTGGATTCTTTGGAAGCAATTGATGAAGATAATAATTTTCAAAATTTGCATGGCATCGATATTGAGGTTGTTCCCGGAAATACTGCCAACAATGAAATAACTGATGAAGACACAGGGAAGGAGGATAATGTTACCATCGAAAAGCGAAAATATACCGTTGGAGCAACTTGTTAAACGACGCAAACTGATTAAAAAAACGCGTACATGGACAAGAGCCGACCTGGAAACTTTTAAAGTTTTAAGAACTATGGATGAAACTCAGCAAATCAACTTATCCCAGCCCCTACTGATATTTTCGAACGCTTTTTTGGAGATGATCTTGTGGAACTAATTGCGAACAACACCAACTCCTACGCCGCTGGAAAAAATACCAATTCAGCAATAAGTTCTGAAGAAATAAAGTGTTTTTTCGGTATTCTCCTTTTGAGTGGCTATAGCAAAGTAAGCCGACGCAGGATGTACTGGAAAAAATCTGTGTGATGCTCATAACTCTTTAGTAGCAAATTCAATTACACGAAATCGATTTGAACATATTTTGGGTCATATCCATTTCGCAGATAACTGTAATTTAGTGAAAGATGACAAATTTAGTAAAGTTCGTCCTGTGCTCGACTATCTGAATGACAAATTTGTAAAGAACGCTCCGCATTGCCAATCTCACAGCATTGACGAGCAAATGATCCCATATTTCGGTCGACATGGATGCAAGCAATAACATACATTCATGGCAAGCCAATAAGATACGGTTACTAATTTTGGGTTGGCGCAACTTACAAAGGATATATATGTTAGTTTGGTTACAACCATACCAATGTTCCATGCAGGAACATTTTTCGATAACAAATACCGAGACATAGGTCTTGGAGCCAGTGTTGTGATAACATACTCTGACGTCTTAGCAAACACGGGAATACAAAACACATCATTGTATTTCGATAACTAGTTTACGTCATTTTCCCTTCTACATGAACTCAAGACAAGAGGATTTGACGGCACAGGGAGCATCAAAGAAAATCGTTTAGCCAATTACCCATTACTGAAGAAATAATATCTAAAAAAAAATGGAGAGAGGGTGGTACGACTTTAGGCAATCTGAAGACAAAATTCTGGTTTGCAATTGGAATGACAACAGGTCTGTACTAGTAGCTTCTACTTGCAATCCAGTAGAACCTGTTCGAACCGTCACACGCTGGTCGCGCAAAGATAAGAAGAAAGTCCATGTGAAAATCCCGGAACTAATGAACCAGTACAATTGTTACATAGGAGGCGTCGATCGTGCAGACCAGAACATTAATTTATATATGGTTTTAATAAGAGGAAAAAAATGGTACTTTCCGATTGTAAGCCATTGTCTTGATTTGGCTGAACACAATGCTTGGCAGCTTCACAGAGAACCGGGCGGAGCGTTAGACCGTCTATCTTTTCGAAAAATGATAGCAACATCTCTTATTAGGAAAGGTGAAGTACATGTTAATAACAGAGGCCATCATTCCGTCTTATCAACGGATCAACGCTTTCATAGGTTGGATCATTTGATGGGAGAAATACCCCGAGGTCTCAGTCAAGCAGTCAAGCAGTAAAGCAGTTGAGATGCAGGCAGCGCAGCTCCATAAATAATAATTTTTGAATTTAACTCTTGCGTGAAGTTTTTTTTTTTCATGATACCTCTAATAAATTTCTTTAATACTAAATAAAAAAACATGTTTTTTTTTTTCTAATCAGAGTGCATTTGCCCAGTGTTCTACTGGTAGGACGCTTGTAAAAAGTAGGAAATAATCAAAATTTTAAATTGTTTCTTTCATAATGCTCTTTTTAGACCTAAAATACAACAGAATCATAAACCCCAAATTCCTAGCAATGGAACTGAAGCCATGGGCATACCAATTTGCATGTCTCTTTTAGGATTAAGTAAGTCTAACCTAGTCCTGTATTTTCTACCTATTTCTATTAGCTAATAGAATTGAATTTCAATTTTTCGTCCGGTCCTAATGCTCGTTTTAATGCATCTTTAATGGTTTTAACAAAATTTTATACCATTGCTTCTTAAAAATTGTTTGAATTCGTTTGAAACAAATGCGGTACCAATATCAGCAACTGATGTTTTCGGTACGCCAAAACGCAGAAATATTGGCCCAAGTTTATTTATAGTCACTATACTCGTTGTGTCCATCCATATCCAAACATTCTGGCCACTTGCTATGGCTGTTCACTATAACTAAAAACCATCTTTTAAATAATGGCCCCAAAAAAGCCAATGTGAACGCGATCCCACAGTACTTCAGGCCATTCCCAAATAATAAGTTTTCCTTTCGGAGGATCAGTTCTAGTTGCCAAGCATTGTTCACAAAATTTAACAATGGTTTAAAATACACTATCGTGCTTTGGCCACCAGCAGTAGTTTTTTGCCATCGCTTTCATCTTACCTATACCCATATGGGTTTTGTGTAATTCTGCCAGGACCGATGCCTGCAGCGCCACGGAATTATTAAGCGATAACCCCAAAACAGACAACCAGGTTCAACGCTTAATTCATTTCGCCTTAGGAAAAAAGGTCTAAGTTCAATACCTGGTCATGTTCCCACCCAGATTGAATGAAATTTCTATCTTTTGCTAGAGTGCAATCGCCTTGCGATACTTTTTTCCCAGATCTATTGTGATTGTTAAATTCCTATTTTCCTTGAAATAATTAATATAAGGACACGTGATTCGTGTCCTTTACAGACTCAATTTCTGCAATTGGTAATCGAGAAAAATAATCGGCTATATTTGCCTCTGACCGAATACATTCAATTTTAAATGTATAACCTGCCAACACTAGCGTAATTCTTTGCAGACGGTTTGCTGCCATCTGTGGTATTCCTTTTTTGGAACCTACGTAGAATGCGCATCAGTGGTTTGTTATCGGTCACTAAGATGAATTCTATACCATACAAGTAGCGATGAAAACGTTTTACTCCAAAAAGAATCGCTATAGCTTCCATATCTAGATAAGAATACTTCTGTTCTGTCGTAGACAACTTTCGAGACGCAAACTCTATTGGCCTTTCCATTTTCATATACTTGCGACAACACTGCGCCTAGACCCATTGGAGTGGCATCCGCCTTAAGCTTGGATCAAAGTTACTTTTTGATTCGGTTAATTGCCTCGGGATGCACCTTCGTCCACACGAATTTCGCGGTATTTTTTAAACGGTCATATAAAGATGCACAAAGTATTGTTACATTTGGCAAAAACTTCCTATAAAAATTAATTACTCCCAGAGACGATTAAAGTTCTTTTAACCTTAGTTGGGCAAGTCCTTAACCCGGATTTATCAATCACATGGCCCAAATAATTAATTCGATAATTCGGAATAAAGGTCAGAGTATGCCATGGCAGTGTTTAACGTCCGTTGCTTTTAAATTTCGTGTAAGATTTTCTATTCAAGCAGCGAATTGACGAGTACAAAACGACTTCTCTTCTTTTCGCGGATCAAAGGGTGCGGTAGCACTTTAGACAACTCTTAATAATTTAATGAACGCTCTAGAAGATAGTCGGTTACGAGTTATCCGTACTAAGACTGAGTATCTGCGTTGCTGTTTTTATCAATCCGCAAACCAAAACCACTAAGAGAGAGTCAGCGTGCCGAAGTAGTTCCAACGATTTCAATGCTAAGATTCTGTAGTTAACCCCCAAGGGAATTGCAATGTCGATGTCGCACATAGAGCGAGCATGGAGAGGCTTAAATGGTTCGAAAACCCCGCTGTATTTTCCGACAGAAAAATTCCGCTGAAACTTTGAAGTTTGTCCTTATAATGACTCGGGAATTTAGGGTGGACATTGCGAACATACGCTTTTTTTTTAAAGAACTTAACACTCAAGTTGGTATGACTACACTTATAATGCCTTAGCATGTTTTAAGTTTTTTGGAAAATGGGACAGAGAGAGAAAGTGGTTATTTCGCTCCATGGGTGGCATCCAACATTTAATGGGGAGACTAAATTCTTAGTGGAAGTTGGCTTGATGTTGTGTTCTAGTCAACTACTCGTCTTACTTGATTTTCGTTAACTGAAAAAATGGATGATATGTCTTTCGGGCGAGGCTGGGATTCGAACACCGAACCTTTCAATTTGGAAGCCAGTCCACTACCGCTTGAGCCACTGCCACCCTAAAAGTAATCACTTTTCTGCGTACCTCCACGTCAGTAAATTCAGGCTAGCTGTTTTGGCACTTAATGAAACACGGGTAGATCTCCGCCCACACCTCTCAGATCACACTGATCTGAAGCTACCTGGCTAGTTCGTGCCATTATTCTTCTCTCACCGCGGTCTCGCCATTTACGTGCGTAGTGATGTTGTTTACCAAACTCCACCACAATGTAGTCCCTGTTCCAATCCGGAATTCAATTTCATGTGGTGAAAATTCCATCTCCGTAAGCAAATGATCAACTATTGCTTTATTTACAGGAGCCCCAAACTGTAGAGCAACTCGACCTTTAACGAGTTTGATGCGCTGTCTGACTCCATTCAACGAAATGTATCCCTGTATCCTCATACTGAAATCGTTTTTACGGGCGATTTCAATATACACAATTTTGGTTGGCTTCGACATTCTGGACAGACAACACCCGAAGACGGTGTATTGAGATCTTCGCTGCGGAAAACAACTTAACGCAGCTTGTAAATGAGCCCACGCGAATACATATCGCCAACACCCTGGATTTGTTTTTAACTTCTTACCCTGATAAGCACTCCATTGATGTGCTCTCCCCTCTAGGATCGTCGGAACATTGAATGATATCAGCTAATTTCTCGTACGACCACACAATTAGAGAAAAGATTCCTAAAAGAACCATATGGCAATACGAGAAAGCCAATTGGAGCAGACTTAACGCCTTCTTTAGGAAATTTAACTGGTCGTTATGTTTCCTCGATAATGACGTGGATGCCGCTGCTGATACGATCACTGACACTGTTCTCTTCGGAATGAGATCCTTTATCCCTCATCGGAAGAAGAGTATCAGACCAATCGAGCTTTGTACGAATCGAGCTGTATAGAAGCTGTCAGGGTTAGAGAAGTGTTTTTTCGGTCCCTCAAGACCAATCCGACAGAGGAAAACCGGAAAAAGTTTAAACGAGCCAGGAATGACTGCAATGTCTATCTCAAGCGTGTGAAATTTCAATACGACTAAGAGTTGAAACAAAAAATACTACAATGTCCCAAAAGTAGTAAAAGATTTTGGTCATTCGTCAAAAACATTAGAAATTCTGCTACATCCTCCATCCGAACGCTCATTTACAATGACATTCCAGCTGTCAGCTTTCTGCTTGCTGCGCACTTTGCGGGTAACTCAACACTCCCAGATTGTGCTCTGTCTCCGCCTACACTTGAGTGCGTCGAATCTTCAATGGGACGAATCCACTTTAGCACTCGTGTAGTAGCAAGAGTACTTAAAGATCTCAACATTCATAAATCCGCTGGCCCTGATGGTATATCTCCCCTTCTTCTGAAGAGGTGTTCTTCCACGTTGGCAAAACTGCTGCGTAAGCTTTTTATCAATCCTATTCTTTAGGACTCTTTCCGAGCAGATGGAAAACAGCATTTGTCCAGCCCGTCCCTAAAAAAGGCGAATCTTCTTCTCTCTCCTCCTACAGACCCATTGCATTTACGTCCCTTCTCTCTGAGGTCATGGAAACGCTGATAAATCGTCAGCTCATGAAATATCTCGAAACACGAAAACTTCTCAATGATCGGCAATATGGTTTTCGTAGCAACAGGTCCACTGGTGATTTGATGGTATTACCTTTCGGAACGTCCAATTCAAGTTGTCTTCGATGGTGTCAAGTCTGATATTCACAAAATATATGCTGGTGTGCCCCAGGGCTCCGTTCTGTCTCCTACACTCTTTTTATTTTTTATCAATGATCTCTTATCTGCCACTTCTAATCCAATATATTCATTTGCTGATGACAGTACTTTCTGCTTTTCATATTCGTTTCCGAACTCACGTCCCTGCTCTTCGGTTGTAGAACTGGAACGGCAGCGTATGTTAAACTCATTAAATTCCGATATCAACAGCATAACCAATTGGGGAACCATCAACAGAGTGGAATTTAATGCTTCCAAAACACAATGCTGTCTGCTGTAGTTAAAGCGAAATTTAAACACCCAGCCATTATCCATGGATGGCACTTGGATCGTCGAAACCGATAAACTTTCCATTCCCGGTACGTGTATCAATGACAACTTACGTTGGAATGACCCCATATTCGATGTCGTCAAAAATGCTGCGATATGTCTAGGTTTCCTCAAGCGATGTAAGAAATATTTTACCCCCTCTGGTCTGGCCACAATATATAAGGCATTTATCCTCCCAAAATTGGAGTGCAATGCTCACATCTCGTCAGGTGCTCCTAAAACATCTGCTAAACCGGATTCAAAAAAGTGCGATAAAACTCATAGCTGATACCAATATCACTCAGGTAATGGAAACCCTCGAACACCGACGAAATGTCTCGTGTCTCACTTTGTTTTATCGCTATTTTCACCACCAGTGCTCCATAGAAATCGCCAGTAACATTCCGTTCCTTCAAACTTTTAACCGTAACACACGTCTCGCTATGAATGCTCATCAGTATACCCACTTTCGGACGTACTCTCAAATATCGTGATTGTTCCTAAGCCGAACAACTCGCTTGTGGAATGTCCTGCCGAGCTCTCTATTTCCTGGCCATTGTAACATTCAGACATATAAAACCAACGTACATCGGTTCCTCCCTAAATTTCCATCGCCCGCGCTGTGGGCAAATATTTTAAGGGTACCTTAACCCCTTGAGCGCGCGCTAATTTATAAAAAAAAAAATACACGACTAAATACCTTGTCCCGGAAACAAACAGAACAAACGGAAATATCTATTTCACATACACCAAATTAACCCCGTCGCTTCCAAAGGAAAACAGTGAAAAGGTTCTCAGGAACTTCTGAAATCTCAGGACAACCTGGAAAAACCACAAGTCAACACAACAAAAATTTGTAAAAGGCAATGGCTAAAAAAACCAGAGACATATACAATATAAATAAATACGCAGATGAAGTTTAACCTATTCAAAGTTCATTGACTGTGTTATGTTGATTTAATAGATGACAACGGCTTCCGAATTTCACTGGTCTTGGACGTCAAGGAAGATCCAATTTCCGTTTCAAATGCCTAATTCAAAAAGTTTAAATTGACAAACTACAATAAAAGCTGTGTAATCGTACATTGTCGAAACGATGTATCACAAATTACAATTTTATGAAATATGGCCAGTAACCAGAAAACATTTTTTACTAGTAGAAAATGTAATAAATGCATAGACATATGTATATATATTTTGAAACGTCGATTTAACTTTAATCTTTTATCTGTTGTACTTTCCCTGCAACTTTCTTGTTATTTGTCACTGAAAATGAAGAAAATAAAAAAAAAAACAGAAAAGTTGTATAGTACTCGCAGTTAAACTGCAACAAACAATCATCCCTTGATGAAATTGTAACAAAACAAATTTCTGGAGTTAAACCTATAATTTGCGATTTCCTTCCACTAGCTGCGGCATTATGGCACTATGCTGTATTCCATTTTATCCTTCTGTTGTCGCAAGGGCAACCCGCTGTGAAAATGATCGAGGGTCCATTTAGTAACTCAATTAAAAAGAAAATTCAAATTTAAAATTGGGAAAGATTTTTTTCAATGAATTTTCACAGGATATCCTGGGTGCAATTACAACCAGAGGGTGCAGTCGAAAGATGAATGACTTGGTGGACACCATACGATACTCCACAATTTCTTAAAAAAAACACACACTACATATTTCTTTTTTGTTATGAGGCTTTCAAAAAGAATGTTATCTGATCTTTCAGTCATTATATCAAGCTCAGCAAATGTTTTCCAGATACGAGTACACATTCCTGTCTCCTGAATTTCAGGAAACATGTGGTGCGGAATTTTAAGGCGTGTGACAATGGAAGGATTAGTGGCTGGCTTCAAACAACCAGCAAGCAGAGAGATTCGTTTTCGTTGATAACAATATTACCACGACGCATATGTGGAAATAGATTTTTCTCACATGCATGAGAATACCCTGAAATGGTCTGTTTTGCAAGGTATGAATAACAATGGACTTACGTTTAATGGGAGGATTAGACGGATTAATGATTGTAAAGTGAACAACAGCCAACGAGTCATTATTGTGGCAATGTGGTCTTGAAGATACAAAGAAAATTCTTCTTTGTTGCAGGCGTTACCTTCTTAGAATTAAAATTGTGGAATTAGATCACTAAACGCAGCATGATACCTAGTATGGACGGTGATGTCCTAGTTTTAGAAGGTGAATTTGCGCAGCAAAGTGATTTAGATATCTTGAGTAATCAATCAAAAATTAAGATTTAACATCCATACACAATCATGTTCTACTTAGTAATAGGTTATCAAAATATCTGGCGATCAATGCAGTATGTTAAGTGGATTAAAGAGCGGAATCAAAGTGTATAGGAAGACTGAAACTAGAAGTGTTGGGCTGATTGCACGAGAAACAAATTCGAGAATTCGGGGATATCCCCGTCATGTACTTGTGGCTCTGCCGAGGATGACGTGACCGAAGAGCACTTCAACAATCTTTTGAAGAAGTGTCTGAGTTTGGCATCCAAATCGCACTTGACACTTTGAATATCAAGGTCGGAAAAGAGAACATCAACAACAAAGACAGTTTGATCGACTTTACAGGCAAACAACTAATCAGCATCAAATGGTTTCGTTACTTTAAAATGAAAAGGAAGCATGGTGAGCTGCGGATCCAAAAATTGTTGTAGAGGAATGTGCTGCCTATGAAGAAGAAATGAGCAATTACTTCTGCCAAGAGAGGTACATGCTTTATGGTGGTATCTAGTATCGAATGAGACTATAGAGGCAAAATTTGAATGTTTTATTACACGTAATAAAAACATGTAAATATAAAGCAGTAATATCGCAAATAGAAGCCTATACAGATTAATGTGATTCCTTCTGGAAGAAAAAAAAAAAAACATCGGCCTGAGTAGTAATATTTCCGATACAACCAGTCTACGCAGCTACTAGCACTTGCATCAATCAGATCATCATTATTGTCAAATGCTTCTCTCTGGGATAAGAAATCAATCGACATAGACGAGTACATATATGTAGAAACTTCGGTTTTATTACAATGAAAAAAGGTTAGAAATTTAAAAAATTGAATTACAAAAAAAATAATACACGATGATCGGACCACCCCAGACTGCCAAGCGACGCCGACGGATGCTAACTTCTTCGCTGTCTCGCCCTACCAGAGCGACAAAACATTTAGCTGATCCAGCATTCTATACCACGTTCACGATCGGGCTACACACGTGAACATGATTCCAGTTCCACATGCCCCAGCGATGAACAATATCAGCATCCTCCAGCTCATTTCTTGGAAGCATTGCTGGTTCAGCCAGTTTTTATGCATTTTTATTGATATACTTAATTTACTCTTACATGCTTAAAAATTGCTTAAAAATTAGCTTAAATAACTTACAAATAATCTTATACTAACGTACCGGCCCCATGCGGGCACTCTACGTTAAACATAATACTTAAAAATTATGTCTTCGACGTTTAGGACACTTCTTATTCTTATAGTTACGGCCATACAACTTAAACCAAGAAAACATTTTTCAGCAACTAAAGCTTAGTGCATGGACTCTTTTAATTTTAATTATATTATAAAACTTAAAACTATAAGCCTACAGACTACATAAAAATAAATCTTAATCTACTTAATCTACTTACATTTAATACATTATATGTACATACATAATATATATATACCTAATATATAGATATATGTATGTATATATATATATTTTTTTTTTTTAATTTGTTTTTTTTATTAATTTTGTTTTTTTGGTTTTTATTTTTATTTTTTTCCTAAATCTAACTTACTCCTACTTAAAACTATGTAAGCCGGCCATGGCTAAAAAAAATTAGACGACCAACTTTGCTTCACATGAAGCTATCAAGTATTGGAGTAATTTGACGACGACGCATCCTCTCCTTCAAAAAGCCACCAAAATTGTTGGTGCTGTTGAACAACATCCCTCATGTCGCGAGTCCTACTGAACCGGAGACGCTCCGCACTGCCGTGTGCGACATCTCTGTCGTAGTTAAGTCGCCAGTCCGCAGCTGATCGAGCGACGTGGAAGATTAGCGGCACCGCAAATCTGTCCTGGATCAGACCTTTACTATCTAGGTAGAGGAACGCTTCTGGAGGAATAAAGCCGTTAAAGTGAACTCTCTCGTGATACATATAATTAGGGTAGTAAGCCCCGGAGATCAGGTTGTTCGATGAGGTTATTGCTCTTGCAATGTGCTTTCAAGTCAACTTAATGACGAAATTGTCCACTCTTATTAGGTTCGCCCTATTGTACAAGACCTCATTACGATAGAATTTTATGTACTCAGATTCTGGCGTTCTGTATAAGCGAAGACAAGCCCTATCAAACACCCGAATCTTTTCCAATAAACTTGCTCTCACGTTGAACCACACATTAAATCCAAATACAAGCATGGGCCGGATAAGGGCCATATAGCAGATCACCTTCACCCTAGCATCGAGTAGGCTGTTATAAAATAATCTTCATGTGAGGGCAAAAGCCCCTCTGGCTCTAGCCAGAGCAATGTCTATATGTTTGTTGAAATACAGATATTGATCTAGCCAGATCCCAAGGTAGTATCTGACTACATTTCGACAAGCAAGTGGCTGTCCATGTTGTCCGACGATAGAGAACTTTCGCCAATTCTTTCTGGTATCCCTAGAGGCCCCAACAAAGACGTCCGAAACAGAATAGTTTTTGACTTCTGAAAGTCGATTTTCAACTTCCAGTCGTCGCAATATAGTAGCTTAATTTTGTCGAAGTCACGTTGCAAAAGTATATTAATGACCTCAATCTTTGGACCTGATCTGTACGCGATTAAGTCGTCTGCGTACGCTATGGCATGGTGAAGTGAACCTATCAGATCACTTGTGTGTAAACTAAAAATAAAATTAAAAGAAAAAAATGCAAGATATTGTTGTTGTTCTTCACTGCCACCGCTTTCACTGTGGTACTTGATGGGCAGGCCAACAAGTATCCTTTTTTTTATGATTTTGTGTTTCATACATCCTCTCATCTTTTTGTTGGACCTGTGTAAACATACATAGGATTCGGTTGTTGTTTCTTTTTCTTTTCGGGGTATTATTTTATGATATCACCACTGACCCATTGTCTTCATTCTTTTGTTGTTGTTTTTTTATGGTACACACTGCACTCTTTGTTTCCTGTTATCACTACGCATTTAATTGCATTTGATAAGTTTTAATTCTTTCTCTTTGGTTATTTGCGTAGGGTTTGAATAGTAGATTTGGTAGCATTGTCCCTTTTCTTCAAAAGAAAAATGGAGTGGGGGACGGTATGCCAGCCCCTTAGGCGTCTTCTATTCTAATGAAGATTTTATTTAGTAGTGAGACTCCAGACAGGAAAGTGCTAGTGAAAATAAAAGAAAGAAATAATACAAAAAAATCTGAGAGGACATAAAGGTCAGTTGGTGAGTTAATCACTTTGTATTTCTCAGTTATTTTATTTGTAGTTTTTATTAACTTTTGTTTTTGTTTATTAAGGTGTTAATTTATAATTGTTTTATATTTTATAATTTTATAATATCTTACTGATTACTTTTTGTAGGTATAATATATTAATATATTGCGATATTTATATTGTTCATTATGGTATAAAGTATTTGGTAATATTATTTTGTATATCTGACAGCTCAGATGATGGAGAACGGAAGTGCGTATATTTAAAATTCTTTTAATTATGCGTAATGGAGTGAGAAGATCCAGTCTTGTAGCGCGAATTGGGGCAGGGGGTTTACCTCTGCATTCGATGTTCGTGGATCCACTCTTGATGCGAGGATAGGGGAACGGGGATATACCTCACTATTCGTTGCTCATGAAGTGAGCGGTGCTTCACATTCGCATATTTCGTTGGAAGGACCTGTCGTTGTTTTGCGCTTGTCCGTCCGTTGGTTCAACACTCGGAGAGTGTACGCGATCGCCAGTCGTACGACATCCGTGGTCACCTCATCTTATATGCTCCCGAAGTAAGATTGGATTTGGTTGTAGACATGTGCCATCTTGTAATGTAAAATATTGATTGTTAATATCACAATCACAAAATGGTTATGGTGGATCAAGAGTGCGTGAATTTACTTGTATTTGTGCCAAATGGAGTTAGTGGATCAACTCTTGATGCGCGGGTAGGGGAACGGGGATATACCTCTTTATTCGTTGCTCAAGACGTGGGCGGTGCGCTTCCATGCACACTCTTATTTAGATGAACTTACATGCTAGCTGTTTGGTCATCCTTCTTTCTCGAATACTCGGAGTGTGTAGTTTTAACTGCTCAGAGTATCGCGATCGCCATTCGCACGACTCTTGAACCTATCTGGCCTCGTAGCATTTCGATGTGAAAATTTGTAACGGAACACATGTGTATAACCATCAACCAATCCAATTATTTATTATCAATATGCGTACTACGCATATACGTTTTCTCTTGTATGAGTATTTGGTATTCTCATTTGGTATTTGGTAGAAGAGCTAAGAGTACTCATGGGTGTATTTTTATTTCATTCCAGAAACAAAACAAATGACGTAACCCTAACGACCTGAGCCGCCCTATTCCCCCTTTCCTAATTCTATATCATTCAATAAATAAATAAATAAAAAAAATATATATATCTTATTATTATAGGTCTTATATGTGTAAATGTTGAATAGGATCGGCGAATTTACCGCACCTTGTTGCAGACCGCTTTTAATGTTAAATGTTCCAGCGGAAGTCACATCGCCATTCTTCACGATGAACTGTCTACTGGAGAGCATATCAAAAAGAATATACATCAGTGGTTTACTAATGCCCAACCTGTTCAGCTTAAAGAAGAGCTCCTCTAACCATACTGTATCGAAGGCTTTTCCAAGTGAATCTGGCAGGCACTGTTTCTTGCCGTTGTTCCATTGGATATCAGAAACCAGTTTAGACGCAGCATATCATTCCCCGCTTTGAAACCGAATTGATTAATCCGGAACTATATGTTTGTCCTCAACCCACTTAGTCAGGACTCTATTGATCACCTTCTCGAAAACCTTACTGATGTTTGGAAGAAGATTGATCTATCGGATATTCGCCGGATCGGAAGTGTCTATATCCCTTTTGAGGATGGGATGTACCACCGCAGTTTTCCAATGCGCTGGATAATGGGCATTATTCACTCCATTATTAAACAGGGTGGTATAAATGTCCACCGCTTCTAGTGGGAGATGTCGAAGTACAATGTTCGGTATTTAATCGGTTCCCACTGATTTCTTACTTCTAAATGATTCGAAGATCGTAATACCCTTTTGTTGGTGATGACATTATTTGCCATATTCTCGTCACTGAACTGGATGAAACTCGAGTTCTCGAATCGCCAGTTCACAATTTCATTTCGAAGGCATAAATTATGCACAAGGACTCGACTCTTCAGGTTGTGGTTTGGGTCAATGATGTCATTCGCCTTATACACTTCCTGGAAAGTCGCTCCTATAGCCTCTACCTTCCCCTGCGGATCCTCGATCACAAAGAAGTTGTCATCATCAACGGCCTCACTTGGATCAATGCCTGCTGCTACAAGTATTTGTTCGTTGTTCGTCGTTCGGGCGATTTTGAGACATGGAAGGTCGTTTTGATTATTCCTCCGAAATATTTTATTTATTTGCGGGAGCATATTCGGGTTGCTGGTGTTTACAGCCCGAATTTTGTTGTTCCAATGCAAACTTACAGAATTTCTGTAATTTTCTTTTATTAATATCTGGAGGTTTTTAATCGACAACTTCAATGTCATGACATCTGGGTTATGTCTGTCAGTAAACTGTCTGTACAAGGTTTTTAGTCTTACCAGCAATCTACTTCTAGGTGCAGTGCATCAATAGTCGCGCTGCGGAATAAGTCTTCGTCGTCAGTGTGTTGATACCGAGGTATCGTTTTGTCCATTGTTCGTTTGATTGTCTCGTCCATTAGTCTAAGATACCTGTCAATCTCCTCGTTTGACAGATTTCTGTTGGACGGTGGTTTGAGCGAAGTCCTCCTCCCTGGTACAACAAGGAGTTGCGCTCTCTCCGTAATTACAGAAACAGGTTGTGGCATAAATTCTTAAGGACTCGATCTGATTCCGGCTACAGTAATTATCGATTCGTATACAATCGTTTTTCTGAACTTTGTGAGTGTTTTTACCTTGAGTACCTCTACCGCATGCAATTTAACTTAGTCTCAGACCATTGCAAATTTCGTTGCCTGTCATTTTAATAAATCCTTTTCTAAGAAAATAGCTAAACTCGATCCTAGTTACTTTAGCTATATGAGAAACTATCCTGAGACATCATCCGTTTCGCTAAATATAACAACATCTTTGGTGTCTGATAACATTACCAAACTTAAAGATGATTTTTCGTAGCCTTCCGACTATTGTAATAAAAGAGTGTGTTAACCATCTCGGTCCTCCCCTTGCTGCCCTATTTAACTTGTCTGTCTCAACAGGTACTCTCCCTTTCCTATGGAAGGAATCTTACATCATTCTTGTCCATAAAAAAGGAAGTAAGGCCGAAGTCGAGAATTATAGGCCCATAGCAAAACTCTCTTGCATATCCAAACTTTTTGAAAACATAGTCTATCAACAACTGTTTCCGTACTGTAGGCCAACTATCTGTATAAACCAGCACGGTTTCATGAAACCTAATAGAGTTCGTCTCTAGGACGCTTCATGCTTTAGAAGACGGTGATGAAGTCGATTCCATTTCCACTGTTTTCAGCAAGGCATTCGATAAAATTTCTCACCAACTTATCATTTTTAAACTAAAAAAAACTTGCCTTTTCCCCTCATCTAGAAGACCGGGTCATCTTCAGATCTTCAATATCCGACCCAATTAAAGCAACATCTGGTGTCCCTCAGGGTAGTCACTTTGGGCCAATCATCTTTATCCTAATGATTAACGACATAAATCTCATTTTAAAGAATTGTAATCTTTCTATTTTCGCTGATGACATGAGAATTTCTAAAGTCATTTCATTGCCTTCTGACTCCCATTGCCTGCAAGATGACTTAAATAAGTTTTCGGTATGGTGCAAGCAAAATTTGTTGGAGCTTAATGTCAGCAAATGCCAAGCGATAACCTATTTCCGCAAACGTCTACCTCCCCCTCCTAGAAACTACTTCATCTGCGATGAGCCTATTCCTTCCACTACCCAAGTACGGGATCTAGGAATAATTTGTGACAGAGAATTGAATTTTGACTCACATATTGACAGCATTATAAATAAAGCTAACTCTGCACTTGGTTTTATCAAACGCTGGTCAAAAGAATTTTCCAACTCTTACGTTACAAAGTCCCTGTGCATTACTTTTGTAAGGCCTCTTCTCGAATATTGCAGCCAAGTTTGGTCACCCTATAAACTAATTCACATTCAAAGAATAGAAGCAGTTCAACGCAGGTTTATCCGTTTCGCACTTCGTGGTCTACCCTGGGCCGACCCATATGGATTACCCCCCTATGAAAATAGGCTAAAACTAATTAGCATGCATACCCTAAAAAAACGTCATGAAGTCGCTGATGTACTTTTTATCCACCAGTTACTGACTGGAAACATCGATTGCTCGAGAATAATGCAAAATATTGAATTCACTACCAATCCCCGTAATCTAAGATCTGTCCCGCTCTTCCTGATCCGAGCTCACCGCACAGTTGCGTATAACGATCAACTACGCCGAAGTCTTCGACCTAAATAGCAGCAAACACGAAATAAAAAAAGCACTGCTCAATATGCCACTCCCTTAACATCTCCCTCGTCCACCATTTTTCCTCGCCCCATTAGGTTAAGAATATCTTTGTTAGTTTTAAGTCTAGCATTAAGTTTTTGCTTGTTAATAAGCTTAATAAAGTCGTCCGGGGTAGACCCGGGCCAATAATAATAATAATAATAATAAAAAATATTGGTCGTTTCATTCATTTTCCTGTATTTTATTAAAAAAAAAAAACAAAACAGATACTCGTATAAGGGATGACCCACGCCCAGGAAGGCCGAAAACATTATTATTATTATTATCAAGGGATTAATTTGTAGGGTCCGGGATTTAACGCCGGGGTACTATGCCCATGTGGCGCGTTTTGTCAACAGCACGCTGAGTACTGAGTTCCCATGTGCCCACCCACCTACGTGCCTTAAACTAACGACTCCGAAAACATCAACTGATGGGCGAAGTGTGTGTTGGATTACCTTACTGGCGATCGTCGGACAATCTAAAAAAAATCTCTGATGCCACTACCCGGGGCATTTGGCAAAAGAGCACATTATCAACTAGACTTTGCAGATTGGAGCAGTAGAATGCATCACTAAAATTGAAAAACAGAATTTAGAAATATCATCCGGAAAGTTTCCTCAAATTTCAATAACAAATTAAATTAATAAATCCGGAAATTACACGTATTTACTAAAATATATAGATTGCCAAATTCAAACGCATTTCAAATTTTCTGGAAATTCGAGGAAAATATTTGAAAAGTGCATTCCAAAGAGAAATACCCAGACAATCTGAAAATGCCAGATATCCAACCGCAATTCAATGAGAATTAATCTTCGAATTAACGTACGATTGTATTCTATGTGTTGGTAGATACGTATAAACAAATACACAACTATATGTTTATTTGTATGTGCGGCTTTTCTATATCTACTCGGACCTAAGCATCATAAGGCCGTGCAGATTGGACACCAATTACAGACAGTTATTGAAAGATTATTCCCAAAAAACCGGCACTTCTATGCTTTGGCCAAATACACTCTATTCAAGGGAAAAGTATCAAGGCCCAGTTGTCCATATGTGAGAGCTTGTGTACTCGTACCAGTGCAATGCAATGGTTGAATATTGATCAACCGAGCGTTGGACATCGGTCAGAATGTGGCTTTTCATAGATTCTCCTCCTGAAGAGAATTTGCAATTGTTATAGTTCGATTGGAACTTTAATTGGAAACTGTAATTGCCTATTCTGGATTTGAAAATTGAGATCAACAAATGAATTTTATATGCCATGGAGTGTTCTATCAACTTTCTATGAAATAGACATACGGATACGCATGCTAAAAGCATTCATCAAACTTTACGGTTTGTCTCTTTGCATTCTGCTGGGATTTTATTTGTTTGGTTTAGAATGCGTTGCTTATGGGTTCTATATTTGTTCGTACATATGTACGTACATACTCTTGCACATGGACATATGTATTCGTACATACTTGTGTACAAATTTGGATACTATTTTTTAGTTTTGTTTTGGATTCTTGCCATATCCTTTGACAGATTTATGTTATGAACACTTTGAACACCATTATGGGCCTTAAAATACTACTTCTCTTCTATGAAGGATATCAAAAATTGGTCAACCTTTTTTCCTGATCTTGTTGAACAGGAGGAATCCGAGGAAAAATATTTGGGATGCGTTTTATGGAGCTTGATAAATACTTCAAAACGAATAGGCGAGAGCAAGGCAGTAGGTCAGAACCTAAACGGCGATCCAACTTAATATTGATATGTTTAGGTAAGAAAAACAAATGTCAACCGCCCTTCGTATGGTTATTTGGATGAAGATTCAATCTCCACAGATCGAAGCAAAAATTATTAGACCTGAAGAAATTTTTGCGAAAGAATCGAAGTATTCAATAGAAATAGTCAGACTCCTTAAAAGAGACTAAGCTAGAAACTCCAAAAATCATATTGTCGAAAGTAGAGCCTCTAGGTTTTGTGCTCGCAACTTACTTCCCATGTTATCAGATCAAAACCATTTTTCAACCTGCCCACAGCTGGCAGAGATGAAATATTTCTAGGAATTCTGCAAACGTACAAATCAGCAGCGGTCTACATTAAAGGGAATTACCATTGCTAGCATGGAACTTATATACATACCGAACACCGAACGACCTGTGAGAGTAGCTATTATACCGAACAACTACAAAGATGAATACTCATTCACCAAGAACTCTAGATTTATCAGTCTGAGTCCTTTCCTGCTAAAGAGCCTGGTTGAACTCCATGTGAGCAAAACTCCTTTACGGATACAGTCACTGCTTTTGTGCAAAATGCATACTAAGACGAAGAGGATTTTGTTAGACTGCGTTCTAAAATCTATTGAGTACAATGTACACTCGTAAATAAGGAGTACCCGTTGGGTATTTTGGTGCATTATGGTGGAAGTGAATGTGTAATCTATCCACTGCGATTTTGTGTATTAGTCTACCCTCTATGGGTCTGATTTCTACCCTCAGACGGCCAAATAACATAGTTCCATTGCCAATTGGAGCATTTTCAATAACTGTTTTGAAAGAAGCTGTTGAAGTTGTTCTCTTGATCTAAGTAATCTTCATCTGAAAGGTGTCACCATTCATTTCTTCACCGCAGCTAAATACGTAGGTATCATTCTGCATAGACACCTTCTTTGGGCCTTTCATCTGGTAGAAAGGTTCCAAGTTGGTTTCGGCTTAGAAAATTGGAAAAGTATGGGGCTTCTCACCGATAGGGGTCTCCTGGACTGACTGAAACTCCTATTGCTTCGAAAATTCAATGTCGATTTTCTCTGCACACAGAAATTACAATACTTCGGCCGAGACCTGAGCCAGGAAAAAAATCTAGCCGGCTCCAGAATTGATGTAGTATGTGCTGTCGCTAGCATCTTTTTGGAGGACGAGAAGAATAGACTTCTCCACGTTTGGTAAGCTCGCACTCATCTTTTAAAAAGAGACATGTCCCTTAGTAGAAAAGATTGTACAATGGAAAAGACTACATTGGCCTTCCAAAGCACCTAAATCTTCTAGACTGTCCGTGTGCTCTTTTGCAAAAGTGGAAAAAACCTTGTTAAAAATTCTGCCAAGAAATTAATTTTCCAATAATGTTATATGGCATCATGAAATAATCTTTATTTGAGTGTTCCGTCACTCAGAAAAAGTTAATAAATGGTCGAAAAGTGGATGCAAGGTTAATTGGTAGCCTATTTCGAGTAGCCTGACTTAGAACAGAGAAGACTCTTCGTGGTACCAACAGATCTCAATGCCCGCACATTTCGAAAACAATGTCTTGGATATCTGCAAATAGCAGACTTCATTATAAGACAAAGAACTTGGTGGATTTAGAAAAACCGAGGGCTCTACTCATAAGCGTGTATTGCGCCCATGTGCCTGCGGAAGAGAAGGATCTCGCCACCAAAGAATGTTTCTATGAACTGCTCGACAAGACATATGAGCAATATCCGAAGTATCGTACTAGACGATTTTAACGCCAGGATAGGAAAGGAGGACATCTTTGGTAAGGCAGTTAATAAGCACAGCCTACACTTATTGACTTTGCGTGGGACGAAATATCACTACAGCAAGCACATGGTTTCCTCTTCTCAATATACACAAGGGTATATGGCTGTCTCCGGATCATCAAACACTAAATAAAATCGATCACAATGTAAGGCATGCCTCCAGTATTGTGGACGTCGAGCGTTCCGGACAACCAACATTGCCTCGAATGACCGCTTTATTGCAGCCAAAGTGCTAATGCGGATTTCCAAGCGCCACAACAAAGAAGAACTCCTGTGAGAAGATATAACGTTGAAAAGCTAGAAACCGCTAGAATCTTCGCCGAACGCGTATGCCGAAATCTCTCAACAGCTCCTATGTACCGAACACCAGTGGCAACGCTGCCAACGTGCCATCAGAGACGATGCAACTGATGTGTTGGGTTTCACCCAATCCCCACCAAGAAATTACTGGTTTGATGAAGAATGCTGCAGCTAAACAAGAAGTGTATAAAGCGACACTGCAACGAAGGACGAGAGCGAGTGGGTGGCCGTGGCTCAAGTGGTAGTGGACTGGCTTCCAAATCGGAAGGTTCGGTGTTCGAATCCCAACCTCTCCCGAAAGACATTCATTTTTCTCAGATGACGAAAACCAAGTAAGATGAGTATTTCACTAGAAATCAACAACAAGCCAACTTCCACTAAGAATTTAGTCTTCCCGTTAAATGTTGGATGCTACCAGCCGAGTTATTCAAAGCTGGTCAAAAGGGCGTATGCCTGATGAATAGAATCTAAGCATCGTGTGCCGATTCACAAAAAACGAGACCTCGTCAACTGCGCACACTGTAGAGGTATACTACATAGTATATAAGTCTCCCTAACATCTCCTCATTATCTGCCACATTATATGAACGTCTGAAATCTTCATCAACAACTTGATTGACCCCAGTCAGTGCGGTTTCAGACCAGGAAAGTCCACAATCGACCAAATTTTCACACTTCGGTATATCCTGGAAAAAAAATCAAGAAGTCCAAAAAGATACCCACCATCTTTTATTGACGCCTCGTGTGACATTTATAGAGACGAGCCATGTCTAGTTTTGACATAACTGCCAAGATCAATTGTCTGTGCTGAATGACGATGGAGAATGCTCACTGCTCCGTTCAAATCGGTAACGACTTAACCGAGTGCTTTGATGTCAAAAAAAGGTTTTAGACAAGTTGATGCGCTGTCATGTGATTTCTTTAACATCATACTTGAAAGAATTGTGCGGAACACTGGAGGCACAATCTCTAAAAAGTCTGTGCAACTACCAGCGTACAACGATGATATCAACGTAATTGGCAAAACTCAGCGAGCTGTCACTGGTGCGTTCGTTAGTATTGCAACGGAAGCTGCCAAAACAGGCTTAACAGTAAATGAGAGCAAAACCAGGCCCATGCTGTCAACAAGAAGGGAATTGGACAGATCGTCACAGTCGACAGCTATAATTTCGAGGTAGTAATGGACTTTGTCTACCTTGGCTCTGTTATAAATTCTACCAACAACACCGCAGCAGAAAAGAAACGAAGAATCACTCTTGCCAAGCGCTGTTTCTTTGGGCTAAGGAGACAATTGAGTGGTATAAGACCCGATCCCGAAAAACTAAGACCTTAATCATCCCAGTACTACTTTATCGCGCAAAAGCATGGACTGCCGCTTGCGGGGCGAAAAAGATAATCGGTGTGAGTTACTTGCACATAATACATTTTATGTCTTCAGTGTAGATACGAGGGCGGGTCAATAATTCCATGCATTTTTGAATTTCTGACCTCTTTACTGAAACAGCAACACTGCTCCTGTCAACAGGCATATGTCAGTTGACTCCTGTCAACATTTAAACTTGCTGCGTCAGTTAGTTTGTGTTTGACAGCTATTTTTATCAGACTACTCACTAATTTGAGGAGAAAATGGAAAAAAGTGAATTTCGTGTGCTTATTAAGCATTATTTCTTGCGAAAAAAAACCATTACCGAGACCAAGGCTAAACTTGATAAATACTATGGGGACTCTGCACCATCGATTTCAATGGTAAAAAAGTGGTTTACTGAATTTCGTTGTGGCCGTACAAGCACTGAAGATGCCGAACGTCCTGGACGCCCAGTTGAGGTCTCTACACCCGAAACAATTGAAAAAATTCACGATATGGTGTTGGCCGACCGAAGATTGAAAGTGCGAGAGATTGTGGAAGCCGTAGGGATCTCGCATGGCTCAGTGGTTTCAATTTTGAATGATCACTTGGGCATGAGAAAGCTTTCCGCAAGATGGGTGCCGCGTTTGCTCACAGTCGACCACAAACGCAATCGTGTAACAACTTCACAGGAAGGTTTGGCGTTGTTTAATCGCAATATGGAGGAGTTTTTGCGCCGTTTTGTAACCGTGGACGAAACATGGATCCATCACAACACACCAGAGAACAAACAACAGTCAAAACAGTGGGTTTCTAAGGGTGAATCGGTGCCAAAGAAGGCCAAGGTGGGTTTGTCAGCCAATAAAGTTATGGCGACTGTTTTTTGGGATGCACGCGGGATAATCCACATTGACTACCTTCAAAAGGGAAGAACAATCAATGGGGAATATTATGCCAACTTATTGGACCGATTCAATGACGATTTGAAAAAAAAACGACCTCATTTGGCCAAGAAAAAAGTTCTTTTCCACCAAGACAATGCAAGGGTGCACACATGTGCAGTTGCCATGGCAAAAATCCATGAATTGGGCTATGAATTGCTCCCTCATCCACCCTATTCTCCAGATTTGGCTCCGAACGACTACTTCTTGTTCCCAAACCTGAAGAAATGGCTTGGTGGAAAAAGATTTGACTCCAATGATGAAGTCATCTCGTCATTTTGAGGACCTCGACAAATCATTTTTTTTGGAAGGGATAAAAAAATTGGAGAAGCGTTGGACAAAGTGTATAGAGCTCAACTGAGACTACGTTGAAAAATAAAATAATTTTTTTATCAAAAAATCTGTTTTAATCCAAGTCACGGACTTATTGACCCGCCCTCGTATCAGGATGGATTTCGTCCTTGAAAAATTTTACGGGCCCAGCTTTGCCTGCTCGGGATTATACGAGCAACACTGAAATTACTTTCAAACATGGGGAAAGGAACTATTTAGTCAATATTTTGGTCTATATTCCTTTTTGATTTACGGATGGACGAGTGACCTGTTTGGAGACTGCGTGTTAGCTTCCAGGCAATTGGCAACATAGACTGTCATCTGACTTATTCCGCTAATGCACATGGATGACGATCTTTGCAACATTCCTGTTATTAAACAGTTGATATGTTTGTCCAGAGATGGCTCTTAAGCCGATTTACAATACTTTTGTATACATATCCGATTTACTAAGGCATTGCCGGATAATTCTCAGAAATTTTGCTTGTATTTGCGAAATCTAGTTGCATCGGAAAAGAGTGAGTAATGTTATAAATGGGAATCTACGATGGAGTGAAAAGTGGCCTACTTGGGAATTAAAAAAATTTTATTTTTTAAATGTTTTTTTTATATTATTCAATATAGTCCCCTTTTAGTTTGATACACTTATTCCAGCGATTTTCCAACTTCTTGATCCCGTCCGAAAAGTAATTTTCCGGAAGGTCTGCAAAATACTCCTCCGTGGCGTCGAAGATTTAAATTTTTTATTGATGAGCCATCTTTTGAGGTTTGGGAAGAGATAATAGTCCGAGGGATCCAGATTCAGTTACCAATCGACGCCAAAAGTCCGCCCGATTCCGCATCAGCAAGTCCAAACTCTCTTTCGAAGTGCTTGCGCGTTCGTGTTTTTGGTCAAAAGTGAGTATTCGCGGCACCCAGCGGCAGGATGACTTTTTCATATGCAGAATATTGCCCAAAATATGGCGTGTATGCTCAGTGCTAATCTTTGTGGTATCTGCTAGCTCGCGCAGCTTTACTTTCGGTCAGCCAACACCATTTCATGTATTTTTTTGACATTTTCTGGAACCGCATCGGAGGGCCTGCCGCTGCGGACTTGATCGGTAGTGGAGTTGCGGCCACCACGAAACTCTCGAAACCAATATTTGACGGTGTAATCTGACGGAACATTAGCCCCATAATATTTATTCAGCTTTTCTTTTGTTGCCTTCGCCGCTTTGCCTCTCAAGAAATAATGTTTTATGAGAGAACGAAAATCGTTTTTGTCCATACTTAACATGAAGGCGGACTTCAAGACACCATAACCTTTTTCTGCAGTAGCAGCGCACTTTTCACTCCATCTAGTATACGAATATTTCATGCTGAAGATGACTATCTTGGTCTTACTTGAACTTCCATTCAAATCACAAATTTAAGTTCAGTTGGGCAGTCTGTTTATAATGCTGTGCACTGGTGTCTACCAGGAGCTACTATGTATATTGTCGTCTGCATAAGTGAACTCTTTACAGAGAAATCTGAGAAATTTATTTATTGCCATGTTCCATAGAAGGGGATCACAATCTTGTAATGTGTGACTGCATGTACTCATACCATCGCAGCTGAAGAATCTTCTTGCTTTATTCTGATGATTCTTCTCAGATTAACGTGATTTCCGAGTTCCGAAAGCTTACTGGTAACTTTTTGTTTCGCATATCAGGATGCCAAGGCGAACGCGCCTATGTGCAGGCTTACTATCGACACAAGGAGGATGGAGGTCAATTCGAGACTCCTTGGTGTTCTTCAAGATTTGGTCGAAAGGCAGACAATGTCGAGATGCATATAAGATAATATAAAAGCTGGTTTTTGAGGAAGTTCTTTTTTTAATATAGCAGCACATAGACAACAGATAGTTTATGTAATAGCTGATACCTTATTTTTATTGGCAAAGGCTAAGTGTATAATTTGTGGAAATCTATTTCCAAAATCAGTGTCAAGTAAAAAATGTTTGTAGAGCGGTCCGCTAGTTTTACGGTCAATGCAATCGGCCAAGTGAATTGGCTATTCGCAACACAATTGAAAAATTTCACACAACATTTACCTTTTTGAGCCCAAAGTTACGGCGAGTGTTGAGAGAGACCTTCATTCAGAAGAACTGTGTCCATCAACTTTCTGTAAGATCTTATAGTTTTACAAGATTAATCATTTGCGTCGTGATCCTGGTGATTGGATGATTCAAGAGTTGGACTTCGATCCACATTTTTACCGTCAAATTTTGTTGGGTGACTTTTTTAGTTACCACAATTTTCAAATTTGGAATGGGAATCAAACCAAAAAGTGATTAATCAGTTACCGATGCATCCAAAGAACTTCAGTGTTTGGTGTGATTAATGCACTATTGGCATCATTGGTCGCATCATCTTCAAAAATTAGGTAAATCGAAGTGGTACCGCCAATGGCACCCGTGACAAAGTCCTAAATATCTCCAAAGTGCGTGAACAGGATTTGTAGGAAATTTAGTTTTAACAGGATGGTGCTACATTCAATAGGAGGCGAATCAACATGATCTAGAGAAATAGACCTGAGCCCTGGCCTCCAAGATCGTGTGGTTTGACGCTGCTGGACCATTTCTTATAGCTTTCAGCCTTAGAACAAAATATTGAGTGCATCATTCGTGAGATACGGCTTCAAATTCTTGGAGAAGTGGTTGGAAATTGAAGCTCCTGGATGTAGTTCCTGAAACGCTTCCGTGGTAGCAATATACCCAAAATAATATTTCATAATTAATGCCGTAAAATCTATAGAATATAAGCCTTGGCTCGTACGCTCAATTTGTTTGTGTTTTCCATTTCAAACCGTACAGCTCATAAAAAAAAAAACACCTTTTGTAAATAAAAGTTTGCATGGCATTTATGTTTATGTTTACGTTTTGTGCCTTATGTTTATAACTAAATACTACATCCAGAAATGTTTTTTCAAATAACTACACTATTGACTTTGACAGTAACATACATAAGAGTACTTCGGCAATATACATACAAGCCTGAATGACCCTCTTCTCTCTTATAATTCACTATTTCTGCTTTATTTACTTATTTACATTCTGCACAAATAAATTCACCACGTTTACAGTATCTACACCTTCTTCGTAAATTAATTAAAATAAAATTGATCCAATGACAACTTCGAGAGAGCTTTGAATTCAAACTCTTTTGCAGTTTAATTTCCTTGTTAGTGTTTATTATTCAAGATTCCATTCGGTATTATTCGTACTTCAAGTTAAAATTATTACTTCTGTAATGAATCCTTTCGGGTTGCATCCCTTCATCTCCTTGATAATCTATTTTCTAACAAAATGCTGCAATTTTATTTTAATTTCACCTCATTTGTCATATTTTGCCAGACTAATTATCAACAAAAGGATATTTGAAAACAATTTGGCGCCCACAGAAGACAATTTCCTGTTGCCTTGTATAATGATGATTACGTAAATAATATCCTTCAGGGGGAAATTATTTTCTATGATTTGTTTTCTTAAGCAACACCTTTATTTTTGCATTGTAGAGTGCGCTAATATACTTCGGAGCACAAGAATATTAGATCTTTAAAGGAAGGATCACATCTTAACACTATGTATTCGAGAGTATTCTTTCGATAGATCTTGATCTTATTTCACGGACCAGCAAATCAGACTCAGATTTTTTTTGCACTAGTGATTCGTATATTAGGTGCATGAGCATAGAAAGGGTCCTTCATGTGGAAATACTGAATGTCCTTAAATGGTTTATTAGCCACAGGGGTATACGAGGTGTGTCGATGCGTACGTATGTTTGAATGGTGTTAGTTGTTTTTTGAAAACAATTTGGATTTAAGTACTTAGGAAATGTTATCCCTGAAATTCCTTTCTTTCTTGTGTGTTATACATTTTGCTGATTTATTTGTTTTTTTTTTTTTTTTCAATTTGGTTTGTGTATAGGTGCGAACTAAACGCACATTTCCACCATTGTTCTGAAAGGCAAAAGGATACCAACCCATCGACACCTCAATACAACACACGACTGAAACGAATAATGATGTTTACACTTCAGGACGACCTTTTGTACGATGAAATAACATAACAACGATATGCAAGGCATTGTGTTAGAACATATTTCAAATTGAAGGATATGCAGTAGTTTAGAAATAGGAGATGAGTCGAGTAATTGTCCTTTGCGACACCCCTGTTTTGGTCGTCTGCATTGTTTGCTTGTAGTGAAGATACTTTTCAATAGCTCTTTTGGGAATTTTTTTGTGTGTGTGTGTTTTTTTTTTAACGGTTTACTTGTTGTGTGAAAGAGATCCAGATCATCAGATGAGTAAATAAATGCAAACAATTCTAAGGAGGATTTTGCGGTTGATTGCGTTTTTAAGTGAAATTCAGAGCAAGGGCGCGAAATTACTTAACAACATAATTAGTTCCAATAAAGGATGGAGTAACATTGCCTAAGTTCATATTACCAAACGTGTTTACAGTTCGCTGTAGAAAAGCTTATTTTTCTTAAATAAATTTCAAATTAATTTTGAACAAAAACGTGTATAAATCGCTATACCAATCAATTACCTGTTATTATCGCGCATTGATACCCTCTTAGTGAAGCAATACGATTTGACTACATATACCAGTAGAAAATCGGTGCCAATCTAATTTGGATCCTAGGTGTGTAAATACCCAGGATCTACATATGTATATTTAGAAGTCTTGCGTCAGTTTCAAATGATAGATAGATAGATTGATAGATAGATAAATAATTTTATTTCATATAGTATTCAGAGTATAATTCAAATAAAATTCATTAAAAAATATTATAACCAATTTAACGCACAAAACTTATTTATATGAAATGTTGAGACATTCTGTATTTTACTAACAAAAGTAGTGGAATAGTTTTGAACGCCACTTTAATCAGTTATTTACATTAATATTAAAGTTTATGATGGAGTGGCCATAAACAACAAAGGTAATTCATAGTAAAAATCAATTAACAATAGAAGCAGGATGGCGAAACAAATCAATTAAATTCATAAATTAAGAAAGATTAAAGAAGACAAATGAATTAAATTAAAGTTAAATCAGAATATCAAAAGTAACAGATTCTAAGCTAGCGTAGTTGTGGTTCAGAAACCAAGTTTTTAGACATTTTAAAAACATTCCAGGTATTGCTATTGCCCTGATAGACTGTGGAAGTTTATTAAAGAGGCGGAATGATAAAACGGAATAGAAATTACGGTAGGCAGTTGGACAGATAACAAGTACGAAAAATCACCTCGTAAATTGTAATTAGAAATTAATCTAAAATTTCGATTGCCTAATTTCATAAAGAGTGACTTCAATACTTTAAAACAATACAGATGGCGAACTGGAAGGATTTTAAGGTCACAGAACGAAGGAAACTAGGGTATCTAACATGTTTTTGACATAACTTTCTTAGTATATGCTTCTGTAAAACTAATATAGGTTGTATTTTGTTAAGATAAGTACCTCCCTGACAGGAAATTCCATATTGCAGCTTTGAATGAAAGATCCCATAGTAGATTTTCTTTAGAAGAATTGTGGAGCAGACAATTCGCAAATAATAGAAGTATCTCAGTGTGGAACGGAAATACTTCCTCAGAGAATCCGTGCGATTTGAAAAGCTCATATTGGAATCGATAGTAAGACCTAGATATTTATATTCATCTACTTTCTCGATAAGAAAACATTTATCATCACAACTAAGAGTACTACAAAAAGTGGGAGTAGTACATAGGTTTATTGATGCAATTGCAATTGAAAAATTTGAATTTTTAACACTCGGGTGCATGAAAGTGGACATTTGCTCCGAAACTGTGTACTGATGACAAAGTGAAATATATAATTTCTGTTTTGGAGCTAATTATCAACTTGTGATTCTTAAACCAGATTCTCAACAAATTCAAATCGCAATTTATGTCAGAAACGAGTTCCAAAGGGCGATTCTTACCATATGAAAAAGCTATGTCATCCGCGAAGGCAGTTGGTGAGCTTTTAAAATCAAGTGCAAAAAGTGAATTAATGTAGATGAGAAATAAAATTGGACCCAAGACAGAGCCTTGGGGAACACCCAGGTTAAACAAATTTATTTCGCTCCTTATCTCATCAATCTTCACACTTTGTGACCTATTTTTTAGGTACGACTTTAACCAATCAAGCATAAAGCCACGAAATCCAGCTTTTTCCAGTTTACCCAACAAAATATCGTGATTGACCATGTCAAAAGCTTTGGTAATGTCAATGAACAAGCCAGCTGTACACCTTTTACCATCAAGATTATACATTGTTTGGGCACAGAACTGCAGTAGAGCATCTTCAGTAGATTTTCCTTTCCGAAAACCAAGCTGTTTAGGACTAAAGTAATTATTAATATCTAAAAACTGTACTATTCTGTCTTTCATTAGTTTTTCAAAAACCTTACTTAGCACAGGGGGGAAGGAAATAAGCCTGTAGTTGCACAGTTCAACTGCAGAATCTTTTTTGAACAAAGGTATAACATCTTTACGCTTGAGTTTATCAGGAAAAACCCCTGCAAAAATGCAGATATTGAAGATGTCCTTTAAGACATCCACTATAAATCAAGCAATTTTTTTAAGAATCGTACTTGAGATACCATCTGCGCCACTTGAATTTGTATTTTTTAAACAGCGAATAGCTTCGAATATTTCAAGCGATGTTATAGGTTTATAACCAAAGCTTTTTCTTTGAAACGATTCAACACACATAAAGAGAGCACAAGATGAATTTACTTGACAGGGTTGCAAGCTACTGGCAATATTAGTGTAGTAGTCATTAAATGCCTCAGCGATTTCGTATTTGTCAGAGATTAAACCGTTCTGATACGCAAAGATGTAAGTCTTTTTGTGGAAGAAGATTTATTTAGTAAACTATTCACTAATTTCCAATCGTATCTGAGGTTTCCTCATTCGTTTATACATAGATATGGACTTCCTGATATGATCTGCATAGACCTTTAGTGAAAAAGCTTGACTCCCCGTACCGGATAACGAAAAAAGAGGAGTAGTTTGGGACAGGAGTTGATAGGGGCGTAAAACTAAATATGATAATCTTTGAGAATTCTGGTCTGCACTCTGTTGGTAATGAATGAAGACTTCCTCGTATTGTGGATAGGACACTTCACTGTCTTAAGGACTAAAACGAATAAAATCTGTAGATTTTAATACGGTCTATACTTCCAATGCGTAAAAATTGCAATGCCATTTTGTACCCAAATTAGCCTGTATATTCTCTAGTTTCAGTTTGTTATTGATTTTAGTTCGGTACAGTTTAAAATATTTATAAAATATGAGTCAAGAGGAACGCCGTAAAAAGATCATCGACAAATGGCTCGAAAATACTTCGCGTCCAAACCATTTCATCGCAAAAAATTTAAACATAGCTCGCAGTACAGTGGATTCTGTTATTAAATGATATTTGGAGACACCGACAGTTAAGCGAAAACAGAAAAGTGGAGCTAAAAGTGGAGCTAAAAGTGGAGCTAAAAGTGGAGCACATGATACAAATTTGGACAGGAAAATAGTGGGTATCGTCGTAAAAAACCGGACTATGTCATCCAGAGATGTTGCTCGGAAATGTAATACCAACCAAACAATGGTACAAAGATCTAAAAAACGTAACGGTCTAACACGAAAAAAACAAAAAATACCAAAAGTTACTGAAAAGCAAAAAAAAGTCATAAAAACACGAGCGCAAAAGCTATACGAGTTGATCGGCAACAAGAAAGCGTGCTTGGTTTTGGATGACGAAACTTATGTCAAAGCCGACTTTACTACTCTTCCAGGTGCGCAGTTTTACAACAACATCGATTGGGATGGAAAAATTCGGGTCAAAATATCTCGTTTGGTAGGTCATTTGCCAATGTGGACACAGAAGCTCATCGTTTATTACAACGGGGACAATTAACGGAGACATGTACATTAACGAGTGCCGAAAAAAACGCTTGATTCCTTTCTTAAACAAACATGAAGGTTCAACATTATTTTGGCGAGATTTAGTTTCAGCTCATTATGCTCATGCGACGTTGAGCTTTCTTGTTGCTAAAAATGTCGACATGAATCCACCCAATGTTCCACAGTGCCGTCCTATTGAAAGGTATTGGGCTTTGGTCAAAGCTAAATTGAAGAAAAGTGGGCAGTGTGCAAAGGACGGAAAAGATTTTAGTGCTAAATGGAAAAGGGGGTCCAAAAAGATCACGGATGTAACTGTCACCAACCTTATGAAGGACATTCGAAAGAAGTTGAGGAAAGATGGGAACCCAAATAATTATTTTTATTTTTTGTTATTGTGAATGAATTTAATAAGAACAGAGTTTTAAAGCAAATAAAAGCAATTTGCATGATTTATGAAAATATTTTTTTTTTTTTTACTTTGAAGTTTCCAAATTTTATTCGTTTCAGTCCTTATTCACTCACTTGATGGATAATACGACTCAATTGAAACAGGCAATCGCTTACACGTACACTTATGGAAGGGTATGGAGTCCATCTGATGCCGGACTTTATTGATCTTTTGTTTTGGTTTTAATTTCAATCCAGACCTGATACTGGTTTAATTATTATCGATGTTAAATTATTGACTCTGACTGACAAAGAAAAATTTTGATAAAATTATGACATTAGCCTATTTATACTTTCATGCGTTTTCTCGGGATTTATGTTCTTGTCATATAATTTTTTTTACGTTTTATTAAAATTTCAGAATATCATTCTTGCAATTGCTTCTCTCCATTGCTTTCATCTAGTGCTGCTCTAATTTCTAATTTTCTTTCAATATATGTATGCTCCCCCGTTCTCTTTGCTCATTGTCTGGCTGAGACGATTTCGTCCTTCTTTCCAATGTCGATTTTTGCATCTTTGCTGACAATGTCTTTCATAAAAATGTGCGCCACTTTCCACGCTCTTGCAATAGAGATAAATAGGACGAACTTCAGTTCTTGCAAACAATCTGATGCATGTAATAAACTCGCTGCCATCGATCGGTTCAAGCGGCTTATGTTTAAATGCGTAACGCCTGCTTCCACAATAGCCGTAAATGGTGCACCGATTATTAAGCGCACCGACGTTAGTATTTCCAGATCAGCAGGATTATCTGTAATTGGATACAGTGGTCTAGAATTAATTATTGCAGAAATTTCACATATGTACAAGCGTGCGAAGCTCTTCGAACGTTAAGACAGAAAGACCAAAAGTGCGAAAGGAATGTGCCTCCCAAAGTCCAGCGAAGTGTTGTGTGCTTCTTTCAAAAAATAAGTGGCATTGTTTGATCAAATAGTCAGTGGCTTGCCTCTTGTAGAAATGAATTGCTTTAAAGAAGCTAAAAGCGATGGAGTAGATAAATCCTTTACCAGTTCTATAGGAGAGGCTTTCGTCGAAAAGCAGACGAAAATGCAGATGTAGTATTTTATCGGTGGCCGATTGTGAATCTCTGATTTATAATAAAACTGCCCACAGAATTCAATGCTAGTAGTAAGAAAAATTCTATTAGCCTACACTCAATCCGCTGGCAGGTTTCCTATTATGTGCTCGAAGATTTTCGGCTTTAAACGAAAACACCTAACGCATTTGTTAATCACACTTGCCACTGTTTTTTGACCACCAATTGTCCAATAATATTTGGTTTTGATTTGATTTGCGGCCCGGGTCAACCCCGGACAGATTTATTAATGCTTATTGCAAGCTTATTCTTAAAATTAACAATTTTCACTTAAAACTAAAGATAACAACTAAAGGGTGGGAGCGGTTAAAAAAAGTTAAGACGTGAGGCATAAGTGGAAATAAGAGTGTTCTTAAGAGAGAGTTTGGTGAGATGGTAGTCGAAGAGAGGCATTCTAGACATCGGCTGCAACTCTGCAAGTGTCCGTAATTCGTTCTGTGAAGGTTGAGCCGGAAAATTGGCACAGACCTAAGATTGCGAGGGTTGGTATTAAAAGAAATAAGCCGAAGTAAAGAAGGGCAAAGGGGTTGTAAATTTATAAGTGTCAGCCGGTCAGTATAAGGTGATAAGTTTTGGCTATCATCTCAGGGAAGACCACGTAAAGCGAACAGTAAAAACCTGCATTGAACAGCTTCTATCCTGAGGATGTATGTTCTGTAGTAGGGTGACCAAACTTGGCTTGCATATTCAAGAAGAGGCCTAATAGAGGTTATGTTAAGAGATTTGGTAACATAGGGATTGGAAAACTCTTTAGACCAGCGCTTGATGAAGTCAAGGGCAGAGTTGGCTTTCTTTATTATATTATCAATGTGAGGACGGAAATTGAGTTCCTTATCACAGATAACACCTAAATCACGCAACTCATTCACTAAGGGAACAGGCAGATTAAAGATTAGATAGCAGTGAGGTGAAGTAGGGGCCCGCTTACGGGTATACGTTATAGCCTGACACTTATTGACGTTAAGCTCAAGAAAATTCTTCTGACACCAAGTACAAAATCTGTCAAGATCTTCCAGCAGTGGTAGGCTGTCTGAGGAAGAAGATATATGTATATCTAAAGATTTTCATATCGTCTGCGTAAACCTATATGTATGAATTTTTAATGATGTGATCAACATCATTAATGGCCAGAATAAATAGTAAGCGGCCAAGGTGGCTGCCTTGAGGGACACCAGAGGAGCCTTTAATTTGGTCAGAAACCATGACCTAAATAAAACATAGTAATGTCTTTCATTTAAATATGATTGAACCCATGTTATAAAGTTTATTTGGAAACCAAGAGCTTTTAATTTCAGAAGGATTATATCATGTGAAATCCTATCAAAGGCTTTGTTGAAATCGGTGGCAACCACATCAACTTCATTTCCAGATTCAAGTGCACATAAAGTGCTTGATACGAATTCCGTTAAGTTGGTGGTCGTAGATCTATCTTTGAGAAATCCGTGCTGGTTTTCGGAAACAATAGGTTTACAATGGACAAGTATTATGTAATGAATAATGCTCTCGAAAAGCTTAGGTATGCAGGACAACTTAGCAATTGGTCGATAGTTGGAAATATCATCTTTTCGGCCTTTTTTATGTAGGGGAATAATAAATGACCTTTTCCAGGTTGAGGGAAATAATCCCTGGGTAATAGAAAGCTGAAAGAGAGCTGTAAGAGGTTGGGCTAGATGCATTTCACATTTCTTTAAAAATATAGGAGGAAGATCATCAGGGCCGGCAGAATAATCATCTTTGAGGTTTATTATTTCATCTTTAACCTGCTCTAAAGTTATAGACACAGATTCCAAAGTTGTTTGTGGGCAGCTATTTAAGTAGGAAAAGTAAGAGTGGTCTGGCTCTTGGGAATGGGTGACGAACGCTTGGCGAAAAAAAATTGCGAAGAGATTTGCTATAATTTGGGGATCGCCCGAGGACTTATCTAGAAAATTCAGAGATAATGGATAGTTATCCGATTTACATTTAGTTTTGATGAACTGAAAGAATCGTTTAGGGTCGGAAATGAGTGTGTGGTCCATTTGATTTAAATAGTTGTCATATAGAGTTTGGCAAAGTACAGAGAATTTTATTTGGGCAGACTGATAGTAAAAGAAATCGGTGTCGGAACGCAATTTCAAGTAAATATAACAGAGCTTATTTCTCTTATTACGAAGAGGTTGCAGTTCTTTATTATACCAGGGAGGTGATGATGAGGGATTCTTTTTGGGTAAAAAAAGGTACAGATTGGGAGAGACATTTGATAATTTCGGTGTAAAAGGATGCTATAGCATCGTTAACCGTAAGGTTTTGATTGTCGTAAAGAATGTCAAAATTGGCCATACTGAGGAGGTTGTTCAGTTTGGCGTAGTTAGCCCTATGAAAATTAAAACTGTAAGAATACTCATAGGAAACGCGATTAAGACCATTGTCATACGCCAACGTAAGGGAAAGTGGTGGTGGGATTTGTTGCAGTAAAGTAGGACTGGTCAGTCTGAGCCCATAGAAGCTTAGGTAGATTGAAATCACCTAAAAAAATAACTTTGTCGTTGGGATCAGCAGCATTAAAAATGCTATCGATTGCATCAACAGCTAGCGGGTAACCTTGAATTGGTTGAGAGGGGCGAATATAGCAGCAGCAAATACGATTAAAACCCAGATTTTTTGATAAAAAAGTAATTTTATTTTTCAACGTAGTCTCCCTTGAGCTCTATACACTTTGTCCAACGCTTCTCCAATTTTTTTATCCCTTCCAAAAAAAATGATTTGTCGAGGTCCTCAAAATGACGAGATGACTTCATCATTGGAGTCAAATCTTTTTCCACCAAGCCATTTCTTCAGGTTTGGGAACAAGAAGTAGTCGCTCGGAGCCAAATCTGGAGAATAGGGTGGATGAGGGAACAATTCATAGCCCAATTCATGGATTTTTGCCATGGCAACTGCACATGTGTGCACCCTTGCATTGTCTTGGTGGAAAAGAACTTTTTTCTTGGCCAAATGAGGTCGTTTTTTTTTCAAATCGTCATTGAATCGGTCCAATAAGTTGGCATAATATTCCCCATTGATTGTTCTTTCCTTTTGAAGGTAGTCAATGTGGATTATCCCGCGTGCATCCCAAAAAACAGTCGCCATAACTTAATTGGCTGACAAACCCACCTTGGCCTTCTTTGGCGCCGATTCACCCTTAGAAACCCACTGTTTTGACTGTTGTTTGTTCTCTGGTGTGTTGTGATGGATCCATGTTTCGTCCACGGTTACAAAACGGTGCAAAAACTCCTCCATATTGCGATTAAACAACGCCAAACCTTCCTGTGAAGTTGTTACACGATTGCGTTTCTGGTCGACTGTGAGCAAACGCGGCACCCATCTTGCGGAAAGCTTTCTCATGCCCAAGTGATCATTCAAAATTGAAACCACTGAGCCATGCGAGATCCCTACGGCTTCCACAATCTCTCGCACTTTCAATCTTCGGTCGACCAACACCATATCGTGAATTTTTTCGATTGTGTCGGGTGTAGAGACCTCAACTGGGCGTCCAGGACGTTCGGCATCTTCAGTGCTTGTACGGCCACAACGAAATTCAGTAAACCACTTTTTTACCATTGGAATCGATGGTGCAGAGTCCCCATAGTATTTATCAAGCTTAGCCTTGGTCTCGGTAATGGTTTTTTTTCGCAAGAAATAATGCTTAATAAGCACACGAAATTCACTTTTTTCCATTTTCTCCTCAAATTAGTGAGTAGTCTGATAAAAATAGCTGTCAAACACAAACTAACTGACGCAGCAAGTTTAAATTTTGACAGGAGTCAACTGACAAATGCCTGTTGACAGGAGCAGTGTTGCTGTTTCAGTAAAGAGGTCAGAAATTCAAAAATGCACGGAATTATTGACCCGCCCTCGTATATAGGTTGCGCTTGCAAATAAGAATTCTAGCGCATACAAATTCAAAGAATGCAGTGGACGATTTTTTAAAGGGTTTAGACTCGAGACGAGAGTGTATAGCTAGAAGTACCCCAAGGCCATATAAATTTTCCTCTTTATCTAGACCGTCGTCACGGTGTAAATTCATTATTCTTAATATTAGGGTTGAGATTGGTTTCTGTGAGTGCAAAAATGTCGTAGGGCAGAATCTGCGAATTAAAATGTATAGCAGAAATCTTAGTTCGTAATCCTCTTACGTTTTGATAATACAGTGACAGATATTTGGGAGGCTTCGGCAAAGAATTGAGTGGTGGGTTAGGAGCGATGGTAGTTTTTGAAACTAGACTGTGTTCGCTGGAGGTATAGTATGCGTTTGGAACTTACTTGAGACGCAAAAGAAGAGAGATCATTAGCCACATCATCAGGAGTAATTGCTCATGAAAACGTATAAAAAGTTGCCGCAGATCATTATGAATAGTGGGAAGGCCTTCTTGCAGAATGGAAACCATTGCATTGGTTTTCGTTATACCGCCTATACAGACAGAGTCTGGCTTTCATGTAGGTATGCGAGATATAAACGAACATTATCGTATAACCTGCGGTCTCTTAATCAAGAGCCATCTTCCCCTGAATCGATAAGGTGCTTGGTTAACTTTGCCTTTGGAGGAAGTATGGGGTCTAAAAAAGAAGGTGGTGTGGTATTAGGGTGGGACTCTAGCTTAGAAGATGGGGAGGGATTTAAAATATGGGAGCGAATAAAGTAAGGGTACGCCGTTTTTGTTTGAGTGGGATGTTATTGGGTTTTTTAAATGACTGAGAGGAGGATCAAGATTAAAAGATACACGTTTGGGAATTGGATTGGACGGTGTGGAAGAACGTTTTCTGTATACGCGATTAGCAGTATGAAGTGAAGAAGGAGTGAAGAAAGGGAATGTCAGGAGCTTGTTTGTTGGGCTTTGGATTTTTTTTTGTGAGAGTTGGGCTTCGGTAAAGGGTTAGACTGCTGTTTTCTAGGTTTAGTGGGATTTGAATTACTGGACTTCAAGGTAGTATCCTTGTTTGTTGTTTCCTGTACTAGGTTTTAATCTTTCCATGGTTATTCCACCCAGATTGATGACGTCCATTCATATTTTAACGGGATGCTAACCTTGAGGATGTTGGTGGAGATCTTACGGCAGTTGGTGACTTCAATTTTAAATTTTAATTTGAAAAGACTAGTTAGCCTGGCTCGATCGAGATGTGTACCTCTTATTAAAAATGCAACCGATTCGGTTTTGTTGAAATTGTTCAACTTTTTGATTCTCTTGTTCCACTTCGAAAGTGTCCATAAGGTGCCAAATCGTGAGATTGTGGGTTCAGGAGTTGGTGTATTTGGATCAATTTCCGGAGCTGGTTGTGGTGGAGGAGATGATGACCCAGGAGTTATTGGTGGTTCCATTATTGCAGATTCATCTCAGTCAGAATCGAAGTGTTGTATGGTGGAGTCGGTAGAGCCTGGGATTGCACCGGTATATGGTCGATTTTACTGGAAGCTATCCGGATGTGATCAGCAATTTCGTTTAAAAGCGCGCGTGATTCGGTTATCTCGTTGCTTAAATCACTCATTTGACACATGATGTTTATGAGCAATTGATCATTATTTGGCGGAGAGGGAACGCTGCTTCGGGACGTACTTTAGAGATGAAAATCGAGGGAAGACCGTAGAGAACTTAAAGAGTCTATTATGGTGGGGATGTACGATTTGATTATGGATTTAACTCTATGGGATATACAATTTTTTAAATCTTCACTAATTTCGTGTTTATCGTTTCGTTTAATTAAAGCACTATTTTGAGCCAACTGCATAGATAAGTTTCTAAATTGACTCTTATTATAGATTGCAGATTGCTCGGGGGAAATTGATAAGTCTTCAACTGTTTTTAAAATGTCATCATATTTGGTGAATTGATTTGGAATCGATTTTAATACATGGTTGTTTTCCGCCTCAAAGTTGTTGACCGAATCACAGAGACACTTAATAGCAACAAGATGTGGGACGGAGTGATGTCCTTTCACTCATCACAATAGAACAAAAAGTTGTTTTTAAAATTCCTTAAATACGCGATGGATCTCTTACTCAAGCCAATGCATAGGGCCTGGAACGACTTGCAACAAAGGCCACTGCAGATCACCATAACAGCATTTTGATCATTTGTTAAGGAGCAATTTGCACTTCCACATAATTCGGACATGATGACGATGAAGTTAGAATAGGTCAGTTGAAAATTTACGCAAAAGGCGGTGAAAGAGAATTGGGTTAACTTTACTTAGTATTATTAGGCACTTTTACTCAATAAACAGGCCATGACCGAGAAATAGCTTGTGCGAATTATTGCAAATTAGGCAGGAAAAAAATAAAATGAAAATAAATAAGCGGAGCGAAATTTAATCACGTCTGGACTTAATGAATGACAACGACAATGTTGCCTTATCTATGCAAGCAAGCTTTGAGGTCCAGCATGTGGATATTTCCGATGATTGCGATTGTAACGGGCAGTAAAAGTGGATGTTTAGTCTCAAAGTCCAAACGATGTAGTCGTCCACCAACATGAAGCAATCCATACGAATGGGTTTAACGAAAAAAGTTTGCTTGATGCAGTTAGATACTTCTCGCTTCTTAACGCTTATTGAATATTTCAAGTTCCCATTTTCACGTTTTGTGGCCTCAATGGTTTGTTGTTTTGTGCCATGAGTCTTCTTTTGATTGCGCTAAAATGATAAACGTAGGCGAAGTAGCTTTTCGGTTACGCACATAAAAAGTTGTCGGTCTTTGGTTTCCATACGAGACCAAGTGCCTTGGTCACATCCGTACTATCATCGATTTTGAGAAATTCCTCACGATCTGAGACAACAAGTCCTTCAAGAGCCATTGACTTATTAGACCACCATTTACGAATTTTAAAGTTCCCTCGTTGAAATAGATTCTGCATCTGTTGTCTGATTTCAAGAACTTTGTCTATTGTATCCCCACCAGAAATCAAATTATCCACTTAAAAATCTCGACAAATGATCTTAGCTCCTAAAGGGAAAGCATTTTCCTCATCAAGTGAGAGCTGATGCAGGGCACAAATTGCCAAGAAAGCTGCGGGCTTAATGCCATATGTCACAGTGTCTAATTTAAAAATCTTAATGTCATCCTTTGGAAGGTCAGGCCATAATATGCATTGAAGAATTCGCCTGAATGCGATATACGAACGCAGCGGTTCATTTTACATACGTCTTTGCACAAGGCAACTTTAAAATTCGAAAGCGTAGTAACGTGCTGAATAGTTTTTGTTGTGTGGTTGGCCCTGTCAAAAACAGATTATTTAAAGAATACCCCGAGGTTGTTTTTGCTGAGCCATCAAATACGACGCGTAGCTTTGTCGCTATACTTTCAAGCTTTTGAATGCTATGATAGGGCAAGAAATACGTTGGCGTATTTATGTGGGATTCTGCTAATCCCAAGCATTCCAAGCTCTTAAATCTACAAAGAGCACGATTAAATGAGTTGCCTAAAGCCACGAAATTTGCGTTTGTTGGCAATTTAACAGAATAGAATCCAGAAGCAAGACCAGTAATGTTTTTTTTGAAGTGTTGCTCATACCAGAGATCTTCTTAAGGCACAGAGGAAGTTAAATTAAAACAATTCAATTACCAGAACCGCTTTACAAGTTCATTTAATGAGACAGTATCAGCTGGATGAACTAAGTTTTTGCTAAAAGCTGCTATGGTCAATGATCGCTTACTGGAGTATGACACTCTTCCAGAAATGGTCTAACCTAGACGGGTTTTTTGCAACGTCGGTAGGTTGTTTGCTATATGTACGTATTTGTCTAACTCACATCGAATCAAAAAATAAACCAGCGCCTATCAATAGGTCAATGCGTTGGTGTTTGAAGAACTGAAGATCGGCTAATATAAGATTTTGTGCGATATTGCAGTCGGAAGTGTTCAAGTTAAAATTGGATTGATAATCTGGTATATTTGGTGTGACATCGGCTGTGAACGAAGTGGTATAATCGTCATCCTGCGACTGTGTGAAAACATCTACCAATCTATTAGTCACAAAATTGGAATCTCTTATGGCGGAGATTGCTATTTGGGATTGTTTTGTTTGTAGTTGTAACTGATTTGCTAATCGAATGGTTACGAAGTTAATTTGACAAGCTGAATCTAGAATGACGTGACAAGGAACGGAGTACCTGAGCGATTTTTTCCGAAAAATATGGCTATAGCTAGTAACACATATTGTTAGTGAACTTTAAATTCTTGTTGAAAGTTGCATTCGCGGTGAGCATGTATATTAGAATAAGCCCATACATGCTGATTATGAAAGTAAATCTTGTAAAAGTAGACTCTTACGTCCACAGAATGTTTTGTTAGAATTGAGGATCATTTTGTAGTTTGAAAATTTACTAGTTGCAAAATTCTATTCTTCTTTCAGGATCATTGGCGTTTAGTGCGTGTACCTTTGTCAAGTGATATGGAACAAGACCATCGGTACGCCCTGTTCTGATATGAATGAAACTCATTTAGAATGGAATCATATGGTATGCAGGATTATTTAAGACGCCGTATTATGGTTGAGGTTGGTTGGGCACATTAACGTTACCATTAATTCCACAGCTATTAATTTGGTTACATATATGTGTTGGAACAAATTGGAAATCGCTGTTGGTACTCACGAGCTGCTTCTGTAGCATTTGCATTGCAAATTCTATACACAAACACAATGTCAGCGTATTCTGCATTTGAAAATGTGACATCCGTGTGACATTTTGAACTATTTGCACTTATTTATTCAATGACCGAAATTTTATTTAATAACAAAAACACCGTAATAATAATTAACGCTAAATTCGCAGTGGAACATTAGAATTTTAATTTTTGAGAGAATTTGTTTAACCGTTTTTTTGCTATCAATGTAACAATTGAAGGGCCAAGTGGAAGAAGAGCCTATATAACATTTTTTATATTTGCGTGCATAGACGTTGCTACGTATCGTTATTCTAAAATATGAACTGATTCCTACAGCTATCAAAACATTTTTGTGTCATAGCCCTTTCTTCTACTCTACTGCTTAGCTTGTTTGTGCTGTTTCAGATGGCACGTGTCGCACGTCGGTTATTTTAAGCAGTGTTTTCAGCTTTACCACTCTTTACTGCCGCCTACAAAACTAAGCTACAAACAACAGCGCGCAAAATAATGTGTTGAAGCAGAAGTCCCTGATGCGGCGTTAGCTAACGATGGCCTACATATTTGGTATATCAAACAAATTCTCAATAAAGAAAAATCCAATACAATTGAACTGCAAAGCTGGTCTTTTATTTATTCTCCCTCGTCGTCGTTGTATTTGTCTAGCCAGACAGCAAGGTCACAAGGGGATAAAACAAATTCCGCGAAGTTTTGGAGATTGTGGAAGTTTATTTTACTCTGTATTTTTAAGCACGCGTCCTGTAAAATATGTCTGAAGGTAAGACCGGAAAAGCAAACTGAAGACGGTGAAGTGTAAACTGATGCGAAAACCCTTGATTCCTCTTCCGTCAGATTCAGACAACGACTTGGGCCAGGAACCGAACCCACCTCGGAGAAAAAAAAATAAAAAAAGTCCTTACATTGTCGGAAAAGCATTCTCGTAAGAGAATGAGGCAACTACAAAATTAGAAAAGAAACAAGGCAGCGCTTACTAGAGAACGACGTTTACCCTACACGTCCTATGACGAGAAGATAGTAGAGGCTAACCATGTAGAATTGGGTTTGTTGTGTTCAGATGAATGCAGATTACGCTGTTCTGAAACGTTTACTGTGACCGATAGAAACAAAATTCTCCAGGAACAACCTCGACAAGAACAGCAAAAACAGTTTGCTTTTCAAAAGTATAAATTCACAGAGCGTCAACCGTCACAAAAATTGCGCGACTAGGAAGAAAGCAGCTACGTATAAATATAGCATCACAATCAACAAACGATGTATCGATGTCTACAGGACTGCCTTTTGTGCCTTTTTCCAAATAAAGCCGAAGAAAGTTAGAGTCATCCAAAACAAAATAAGGTGAGGTTCTTCTTCGTCGCAAGAAGATAGAAGAGGTCAGAACTCGAATTGGCCCATAAAAACTCCTGAAGAAATAGAACATGCAGTAGTAGCTCAAATTTCAGAATTCGTAGCCGATTCATCGCATTACAGCCGACCTAATAACCCTTACAAAAAATATTTATCATCCGAACGAAGTCTTTCGATGAGTTGAAGCTACCTGAAAAATATAAAGTGAAGAAGTGTAGTTACTCCAAAATGTTTAATTCCAAATTTAACTTGTGTTCTGATCAGCCCCGTAGGGATATGCGCGCTATTTCTCAAGTTGGACTGAGTTTGAACAACAAGGCATAGACAGGGAACGTGCCAAATAAGCTGAACTCTGTTACGTAATAATAAACTTAGAGCAGACCATACCATTACCTAAACTAGCAACAAGCATTGCATTCTATTTGCGTCAATTATGATCCTATAACTTTGGTTTACACGTAATTAACAAAGAACGGGAAACATGCCTATTTTTTAATTGGACTGAGAATGAACCTGGAAGAGGGAGTGCGTTTTATACCTTTGTGCAAAATTTTGATTTTACTCCTATCAGTCATCTTGTGGTATGGTCTGATTCCTGCGCTCTGCAAAATAAGAATTTCGCCATGATATGTATCTACCAACGTTTAATCCATCAAGGCAAATATAAAGTGATAGACTATAAATGTCCTGTTGTCGGGCACTTTTACCTGGATTCAGATCTAGATTCTAAGAGGGTCGAGAAAAAAAATGAAGAAGAAAGTGAAGTATTTTTACGCTTCAGCAATACAGGGACCTAATTAGAAATTCCAGCCCCAAAACGACCACCATTGCTTACTATGGCCGATCACTTCAGGGATATATCCTCAATATCACAAAATGCCCTGACACAAGCAGTTCAATTCACTGGACGAGAATTCTCCTTTTTGTAAATTTGATATCTGCTAAAGAAAAAATATCAATCGTAGTAGAACAAAAACTAGTTATTGACAGGGTATCTTCAAAGAATGAATTTTTTTATGAGAAAACAGTAGACTTAACCTTTATGGTCCTCGGGTCATTTTTGATCATTTTAGGAAAGATATTAGGCTTTCTCTAAAATTAAATTTTTTAAGGACTTGATGTTTCATGACTTTTTCTAAAGTTTTGAACTTAATAGATCGCACATCCGGTGCAATATCGACGCAAATGACATTTTTTGTAAATGCTGAGAAATGGCGTTCAAAGTTTTACTTCTTCTATGAAACAACATGGTGCACTATAAAATGCAGGCAATATTGTTTTCTAGAGGGTTAAAAATATGACATTTTATTATGTGTGAACAAGATTTCCTTTTTGACGTCTTATTAGAGTAAAGAAGGGTTTTAAAGGTTTCAAGGACCCTCAATTAAGTCATTATTGCTTTAATAGTAAATTTCTTTATCAGTTGCAACATTAGGTTTCTTTATATTCTTGGAATAAAAAAGGCTGAATATTTTTTTTGTGCTTTATTTCGTATTTATTTAATTAAAAAAGTCCATTATAAAATTGTTCGTTATATCTCGGAACAATGTGTGATTTTAATAAATTTAGCAAGTCTTTTTTTCAAAATTTTTGAAGTGTAAGCCGGTTTTAATTGTATATTTTTGAAATCCTTTTTCTTGATTGAGCGTGCAATGTTTTGGGTTCTTGCAAGGATCCATTCTCCTTCGTAGGAGGTCTTGCACTCAAGATGATCACTTCCTTTTGTGAATCTTTTGACTTTCATGTGTGAGAATTTCATTTGGTCGTTTTTTGTGTCTTTTGTGATGTTGAAACCCATTTCGTCCGTTAGCAATTTAAGGTCATAAAAATCCTTAAAGCACATCTCAACTACATCGTAAGGAAGCCCCTTTTTTTTAGCATCCTTGATAAGTGTAAATGGAACGTATAGGGGTCCGGACTTTTTAGCTCTTTTCATGTTCTTTTCTATCACGGAATGGACAGTTTCTATTTTGTTTTGCGTATGGCGAACATTTGTGCGTTATGCTTTTTATGTTCAGTTTTGAAACAGCGAATAAGTACATTGCAAGAACAAATCTAAGAAAAGTTTCCTGGTATCTGAAAATATAAGCTTAAACAACATACTCCTTATTTACCTATTTTGCTGACCACAGCAATTGTCAGAATAGAAAATGTATTCGGTGTTTGGACGAGATTTTGAATCTTCCTTAAGAAACTTGAGAACACAAGTTCCAATCTCAATCGCTCCTCTGTGTCCCAATCCCTCATGCCAGAAGAAACATTTTGTCGAGTTATTTGTGATGTTTGTTACCTGGAATCAAATAAATAAAAAGTTTTAATAGTTCAATATACAAAACGATTACTCACAGTGAAATTTTAGCAGTTAAGTTTTGATTTGTAAAAAAATGTTGACGATTCACCAATTGGTACTGGAAATACTGCCTGTAGATCGTATATTGCTACAACAGTCATATTTTGTAGATCTTTACTTCTTTCAATATCTGCCGCTTTTTCTTTTCGACTTAGTTCCTTTTCTTCGATATGCTTTTTATAGCCTTCTTCCAATTTCAACTTTTCTTCCCCAGTGGCGTTCTTTTATGCTTCACACTGATCACATTGGTTCTTTTTGGGCACAAAAAACTCTATGTTGAATTTTGATTAAAAATACGAGCATAGACATCGTAGTTAGCTGCTGTTTTCTTTTCCAAAGTAATTTCGGTGCATCTCAGCAATGATCAATCCGCTATCTATATGCTAAATTCACGACTAGTATTAGCTCTCAAGTAGTGACTTTCTATTCTTCGAATAGAGTTAATGTGGTCACGAATAGAATTGACAACTTCTGGCTGTAGTTTCGTATGTTTACCGTGTTTTCCGCGATTATCTTCAGGAATTACACCAGCACCTGTAAATTTTGCTTTGATGACCGTTCTTTTATTCCTAATGTATTTATAAGAAAAGTTGTTCATACTCTAATACTTGTTTCGTCATTCAGAAATGAAAAAGAGCAATTTGGTTTTCTTGGTTCTTTCGGTATAAGGTCTTGTTTAATTCGAAGAAAAGCGAGTTTAAAAGGACCAAAAGAACCCAAAAACTCACGTTGCTTTTGCAGTGATCCTAATGACTAATATGTTTCAAAGAGTTGTGTTCTCTGATCTTCTGTAAACTTTGAAGAACAAGAGAGCTTACAATTGCAAACTTGCTCCATGGCTCTTTCTCCCATGGTCTTGCCAGAACCCGATATATATATACATATGTTGTATTCTTTTCCAGTATTTTTCTTAAGTTTCCTCTGATTTTTTTACCATAGCTCGGACTTACGAATCCTTCTTTTTTACTTTTTTTTTATGGCGGTGATGAGTTGGTTTTTGACTGCTCTTTCTTTGCTTGGCGATGGAATAATTTTTGATTGCTCATTGTCAGACGAAGATGATGACATCAACGATGTGCTTTCATCATCTAAATTTTTGTACGGGGGCCCCTATAATACGACCGCCGAGCTTTTCATAATATTTTTACTCTCAAAAGTTCATTCGTTCTCAGAGCTTTAAAGTATTTGTTGTTTTTTTTTTTTCTAATTGAAAACCTTTTGGCAAAACAATAGAAGGGAGTAAAAAAAGATCGGCAGAAACTCGTGTCGTTCTTGTTTTTTTATTTTTGTGTTTTCTTGTGCGCGGTTAGGTATGTATGTGTGTATGTATGCACGTACATATATAAGTAGGTACATAGGGACATACATGCATATCAATATATCTTTTGGGAATTACTCGTAACTTTCGGTGATGTTGCAGTATCTTTTGTTTTTCTTTACACAGTTTGAAATTGTATCGGTACATACTAGATGGAGTGAAAAGTAACCTCCTTGAGAATGAAAAAAATTCTTTTTTCTACTTTATTCAATATAGTCTCCTTTTAGTTTGATACACTTATTCCAGCGATTTTCCAACTTCTTGATCCCGTCCGAAAAGTAATTTTCCAGAAGGTATGCAAAATACTCCTCCGTGGCGTCGATGATTTCCTCGCGTGAGCAGAATTTTTTATTGATGAGCCATATTTTGAGGTTTGGGAAGAGATAATAGTCCGAGGGATCTAAATCCAGTTACCAATCGACGCCAAAAGTCCGCCCGATTCCGCATCAGCAAGTCCAAATACTCTTTCGGAGTGCTCTCGCGTTCGTGTTTTTGGTCAAAAGTGAGCATTCGCGGCACCCAGCGGCAGGATAACTTTTTCATATGCAGAATATTGCCCAGTTCTAATCTTTGTGGTATCTGCTTGCTGGCGCACCTTCACTTTCCGGTCAGCCAACATCATTTCATGGATTTTTTTGACATTGTCCTCTGTAACCACATCGGAGGGCCTGCCGCCACGGACTTGATCGGTAGTAGAGTTGCGGCCACCACTAAGCTCTCGAAAATAATACTTGACTTATGTGTTTTTGGTCTAGTCGGTTAAAATTTGAACTTATGTTAATTTTTTTCAACCGCCTAAGAGCAATGCTTTCACAGTAGACCTAAAATAAGAAAATCAGTAATTTTTATTTTATGTTCAAGGTATGAACTATCGGAGTAAAACCAATTAGGTGTACTTTCCTTGCATTTTACAATAATTTTTGCCTTTATGCCAACTATTTCAGGACTGTTAGTAAACACAGAATGAAATATTAAGATGTGTTTCTTACCAACGTCAAAGAATAGATCTGACCGAGCATTTAAATTTCCCAAAATTACTATCATTTCTATAGTTTTTTTGGAAGATGAATAACTCGGATGGGCACCATAAAACTTCATTAACTTTTCTGATACTAACACTGCAAGTATCGCAATCAATCTTTAGTAGTACCTTAAATTCCACGTATCCCAAAATATAATTCATCGACAAAAGGTCAATATTGATTTGTGAGGCATTATAAAAATGGTCTTCAATAAAATATTCTGGATATACCTCATATAAATCTATTACAGTATCATCTTCCGTCAAATTCGGGTCATTTAAATCTGTTAAATTTTTCTTTGATATTGTTATATTACGCATTATATTACTATCTTCTTCGCAGTTGGACAGTGAAGTACTTTGCACTATATTTGTTGCATTGATTTTGGCTATGATTGTATTAAATTATTATTGTTGTTGCCACCTTATTGCCGAACAATGAAAAATAAATTTCCTAAAGGATCTTGATTGAGTCGCTTAGTTATTTAAATAAAAATTATCGGAATCTGGTTTTAGGTTTTCTTCAGCCAGAAGCAATAAACCATTAAGACCATAAAAGACCATCCTTCGACGTATTTTACAAGACTTTTAATGAAATTATGGGGTACATTGTTGATCTGAATAGCTGACCTATACAAATTATCTCCCTTTAATGATGCACTGTTCATACAGTCGAAAATTTGGTCCACTTTACAGATAAAATTGGCTGTTGCAAGTGCAATATCCGCGGAGCTTTGCTTAAAACCACAAGTTTCCATGACTGTTTTTATTGTTGCCTCAACAGTCCTACTAAAAACTTGAGTTGCCGGTTTTACTCTCATTTTTTCGAAACTATTTGGCGAAATGTGTTGACTTTTTAATTTCACGCACATTAAGCTCTTCAACAATTTTAAAACTAACAACACCTTCAAAAGTATTTAGGTGGATTTTAATAACCCATTTCTAAGTGACTTGATCAAATGTGGAAAGTCATACAAACAATATATTTTACTTCCTCCCAAAGTCAAATATGGGCGAATTGCGGAAACTCCTAGTACCGCGAAGCATTTCCTGTTCGACGAAGCTTGTTCGCAAGTAATAGCTCTGACATTGATGCCAATTTCAGAAAGAATACTTATATTTTCTTTAACTATTCTCATTAAAGTCTCTCTAGATAACCCACTTTTGGATACAAAATAATTTAGCACATATTTGAAATTATTGATCAATCCCCTAATCATAAAAACACAAACTTAATTTTTTTATTTCTGACAAAACCCAAATCTTCAAAACCATCTACTAAATCCAATTGTGGATTGTATCGTAGTTCCCTGCGTATTGCGATTTCATCAAAAATTAATATAATATTTCTCCTATCCCGTTCTTCCAAAAGTTAAAATTTTTTTCTTAAATCTTCGAATGCAAAATTGTTTGATCTTGGCTGAAGGCATTTTAATGAGGCAAATTCAGATAAAATTTATTTCTCAAAAATAAATATGCTGATTGTAATACATAAAATATATTTTGTACGAACCACCTTTCTTTTTCGGCAAATATTTTTGGACGGCTGCTTAACAGCAATCTACACAAAATTTGAGGGAAATCGAAATAATCTTATACCAGGATTATTTCTTTTTGAGCGTTTACAATCAGCTATGCAACACTGTACTCCGGATTTGCGATTTTTTCTATTCCTTGTGGAAACAAAAAATACCTCTCAGTAATAGTAAAAATTCAAATAATGATAAAATTAGAATTAGTGTTGAGAAAAAAGACACCAAACAATAAACGATAAATGAATAAAACGCAAAATTAATACAATATTAAAAAAAATATATACATATAAACATACATACAACCTTACTCAAGAATAAGGACTGAAACGAATATAATTTGGAAACTTCAAAGTAAAAAAAAAAAATATTTTCCGTTTTTATCAAATTCGTTCACAATTACAAAAAAAAAAACAAATTATTTGGGTTCCCATTCTTTCTTCAACTTCTTTCGAATGTCCTTCATAAGGTTGGTAACAGTTACATCCGTGATCTTTTTGGACCCCCTTTTCCATTTAGCACTAAAATCTTTTACGTCCTTTGCACACTGCTCACTTTTCCTCAATTTAGCTTTGACCAAAGCCCAATACCTTTCAATGGGACGGCACTGTTGAACATTGGGTGGATTCATGTCTTTTGGGACAAAGTCAACATTTTTAGCAACAAGAAAGCTCAACGTCGCATGAGCATAGTGAGCTGAAGCTAAATCTATCCAAAATAATGTTGAACCCTCGTGTTTGTTTAAGAAAGGAATCAACCGTTTTTTTAGGCACTCGTTACTGTACACTTCTCCGTTAATTCTTCCCGTTGTAATAAACGATGAGCTTCTATGTTCACATTGGCAAATGGCCTACCAAACGAGATATTTTTACCCGAATTTTTCCATCCCAATCGATGTTGTTGTTTGCGGAAGAATGTCAGCTTCAAACGAGTTGTAAAACTGCGCACCTGGAAGAGTAGTAAAGTCGGTTTTGACATAAGTTTTGTCATCCAAAACCCAGTACGCTTTCTTGTTGCCGATCAACTCGTATAGCTTTCGGGCTCGTGGTTTTATGGCTGCTTTTTGCTTTTCAGTAACTTTTGACATTTTTTGTTTTTTTCGTGTTTTTATACCGTTACGTTTTTTAGATCTTTGTACCATTGTTCGATTGGTATTACATTTCCGAGCAACATCTCTGGATGACATAGTCCAGTTTTTTACGATGGTACCCACTATTTTCCTGTCCAAATTTGTATCATGTGCTCAACTTTTAGCTCCACTTTTCTGTTTTCGCTCAACTGTCAATGTCTCCAAATATCGTTTAATAACAGAATCCACTGTACTGGGTGCTACTCGTATGTTTAAATTTTTTGCGATGAAATGGTTTGGACGCGAAGTATTTTTGAGCCATTTGTCGATGATCTTTTGACTCATATTGTACAAATATTTTAAACCGCACCGAACTAAAATCAATACCAAACTGAAACTAGAGAATATACAGGCTAATTTGGGTACAAAATGGGATTGCAATTTTTACACATTAGAAGTATAGCCCGTATTAAAATTTACAGATTTTATTCGTTTCAGTCCTTATCATGAATGAAAGTGTATCACAAAATAAAGATACACGAACCAGAAGCCAGCAAATTCAAGAATTTCGTGTGCTATTTCCATTTATTCATCCCTACCCCGATCACTCTTCATACACATGTAGGCTGAAGTGACTGCTGCGGCAACGAAAAGACTTTCCCATGTGGTATGTCTCGGTTGGCGATATACACACTATCTGAAAAAAAGGGAAAAAGGTTTCCTGTAGTGAATATGATCTGATCACCTCTTGTTTCCGACTGCCCGTGCCGGGGAGAGCTTTTTACTTTTCATCATTTTTAAGTGCCAGTTGCACTATCTCTATATTACATGGTCTTTGCTTATACTCACTTTCGTTTCCTGAAAAATCTTCAGCTGTTGAGTCTTGGACTTAGTTCATAGAATTTTTAACTCTTCTTAGTTTTATAGGAGTTAATTGATCACAATTATCTGAATATGAATGAAAGTACTCGTAAATAGAAGCCATATAGTGAGAAATTTACCCTCTGAAGTCAGAAGATTTGGTTGATCGTCTTGCACAACCTTACTTCCAGCAGGCAAGTTTTCAGTCTCGTCTGGTGACATAAACATATCTGAGAGATCAATCGTAGATTTGATTAGTGGACAAGAAATATAGGATTCCAAATCACCACTATTTAAGGCATTGGGTGAAGTTGTAGTTCTGTTATCTATATAGTTAAGTTAAATGAATCCTATGTTTATTTTTATAATATGTATGACTTACCTATTTCAATTAAGTTTGTCTTCGATTCACTGAGAATATTTTCTCTATATTTGCTTTGTGTTTGAGAAGAGGATGCCTTGCTATCTTTTTAAAGGGCCAATCGCAGCATTTTTGTTGCACGGTTCTCCATGCTAAATGTACTTTTAATTTTTACACTGTAAAACACACTTTTACTTTTTTAAACTATAAGGAAAATAGGCAATCATTAGATTTATAAACAAAAATATTATGGGCTCAAATGACACAAAAGCACTTTCTCAAAAAAAAAAAACGCGAAGAAAAAATAAAAGCAAAAAAAATGTAAGGTTCAAAAACGACACAAAGGCTTTTAAGCAATGAAAAGTAAACACATTGAAATAATAACAGGGCAAAGTTCACTTTTGACTAAAAAAAAAATAAAAAGAAACTCGGCTATATCGACGTATAGTAAAGTGCATTTACCATTGTATTTAGTATGTCATTCTTTTCCTAAGATATACAAATCTGAACTGACCGATTGGAATTTATGACGTTATACATAGAGTTTTATGATGTACGCTCTCTTCAAAGGCGCGCGCGCTATTGACTAACGTGACATTATTGCTTTGGAAAGCTTTGTCGATAAAGATTTTGTGGCAAACGACACTGGAAATTTAGAAAATTATGGCGTTATTATCTCTATTTCGGAAAAAATTGCATTGGCGTCATTCTTCCACCGGATGTGCGATATTTAGCGTATAATTTTATAAAGATATCTTTTATTTTACGACCAAATTTCCAGCTTCGAAATATTTTTTCCGCCTCCTTTCGTACGTACTATATTGAGGGTAAATGCAGATTTGATGAAGAATGGACTGATAACGATAGCACTGAACTGTTTGCATTCATTGGACTTCTTTTATTGGCTGGTGTTTTTCAATCAAATAACGAAAGCACTGAAACTTTATGGGGCTCTCAACAAAGAACGCCATTTGCAGCAACTATGTCACTGAAGACTTTCAAAAAATTATCTAGAGTTATCAGGTTCGATAACAGAAAAACTCGAAGTGTACGGCGTTTGTTAGATAAATTTCCTCCTACGAGCATAAGTGAATTGTAGAATCATTTAGTTGAGATATTACCGAAGCCTAACAACCCATTCGAAAATGTAACAATAGATGTACAACTGGTAGCATTCAGATAAAGATGTCCTTTCCGACAATACATTCCATCAAAGCCTGCGAAGTACGGAATCAAGTTTTGGGTATTTTGTGATTCTGCTACGAGCTGTGCTGGCAAGGAACTCGGAAGTACACTTGAAAGAAATCAGGGTATGCGTGTAACTCTTGATTTAGTTGTTGGGCTAAGGGGCCATAATCTTACGACTGATAACTTTTCCACATCTTATGAACTGGGACAAAAATTACTGGAGAAACAGATTACACTAGTTGGAACAATACGCAAAAACAGCCCCGAATTACCACCAGAAACAGTAAATCTAAAAGGAAGACCTTTTGCCTTTACTAGGAATACTACTTTCGTGTCTTATAACCCGAAAACAATTAAATCTGTGAATCTTCTAAGTGCATTTCATCATGACTCGCGTTGATAAAAATCCAGCAATAATACTAGACTACAACAAATGTAAATGTTATGTAGACACATTGAACAAAGCAGTAAGTAGCTACACTTGCAAAAGAAAGACTAAGCGATAGCCTCAAGTAGCGTTCAGTAACATGGTCAATATATCAGCTTATAATGCTTCAATCCTATTCAAATTGGCTAACCATGCCTGGAAAGAAAACTGTCTTTCTAAGCGCCGCTACTTTTTGGAAAATTCACGTAGGTCATAGGTCCTTCTTCCACTTGTCCCTTCAATTGTTCTCGCATAGGTATGCTAGGCTTTGAGTCCTATTGTACATCTAGTCTTTTTATTTTGTATGTATCTCCGAAACGGTTGTAGATAATTATGAGCTATTTTTGAGAAATTTTTAAAAAATACTCTAATAAAGAACATATCAAAAACCTGTTGTTACAAAAAAACAGATTTTGAGGGCCTCAGTATCGCAATAAAACAGATTTTTGCTTAAGTTATTATACGAGTAGATACACTGTTGAACAGAAAATTTATCCAGCTTTCCTAAAAACCTGTAACTGATAAAATTCCATTTGTTCGATACTACTTTAAGTGATTAATGGGGGAAAACATTTAAACCCCCTATAGCTTTGTAAAGGGGGTGTTAGATCCCTTCCTCCCTGTGTATCGAAAGAACTTTTTGAAAAACGTTCTACAAATGATGTTAACGCGGAGATATTTTTCACTTAACGGACTTTTTAACAGCGGGAAATTATGGTACTAGGTTTAAAGGAACGTAACAATACAGGCCCGTTCGCAATGAAGCAAAGTTCAAAAATTTTTAGTAGACTGATATTTAGCATATGCGATTAAATTTGACAGGGACATACATATGGTATGTGTCCCAACAGCCTCGAAAGGATTAAACCTCTGTGCGTCAGCCCTACTCTCACCTCCGCGTGTTGGGACCTAGGAGCGTAGTACCTTTAACTAAAGTGTAGTAACCATTTTCTGCGGGACATATCAGTGGATCTGGAGCAGAGCCTGGCTTGCTATGAACGCTGTAATTTAGCTGTGGTAGACAGATTTTTGGAGTCTGGTATAAGCAGCAGTAAGGTATTTTCGCCAGATTCCTTCTCCTCTCAATCTTGAAAGCCCATTTCTAGTGCACCAATCATTGATTACGTCTAGGACTGCCCGCGCCTTAGAGCAGAAAGTCGTGGCTATGCACGATTTAATGGACAGTACACCTGTACTTAAGCTTAAACATTACAGCTATTCTGAGCGTTAAGCAGTAAGTTTACCGACATGCGCTATTACAGTGTAGACAGGACACCGCCGTGCGGGCAATCTCTATTCACACCCACCATCACTTATTGGCCGCAGTCAGCATCGAAAATTAGTGTTCTATTCCATAGCATTGCGTTTATGCACTAAACTTGTGATTCTGTGTTCGCCAGGATTTCGGTATGTATGCCAGTGCCAGGCTAGCAGTGTAGATTCTTTTCAGAGTTACTAGCATATGAATCGTTCATAGACCTCCGTGTTTCGGCTTGTAATTGAGATGTGATTCGCATTTGACAAATTCCATATATTCGTGGGCTCCAATTAGCATACTGCAATGTGTTCACTGAAGAAGACAAAGGTTGTGTGTTCAACAGTCATTTCTTTGTTTTCATTTTTATTTAAAAACAAAAAAAATGTAATTTTAAAGCGTTACTAAGTGTTGTTTACTACAACATCACGCGATGGATTGTGGAGAGCGGTCCGCTATGCCAATACCGGGATCAGCTGAAAAATCGGGTGAGGCATCAAGTGGTTCAAGCCAAACAACCGTAGTGTCAGAACCAAAGACGAAGAGAAGGAGGAAGCTAAGGCCAATTCCTAACTTGGTACAACGTTCCACTCTACAAACTTCCACTGAAAAGCTGCTTGGTGGACTGAGGGAAGGGGCGCACTCACCGTCATCAACAGCAGCAAATAATCGTCCCGGGCAAGTTACTGACGACAACCCATATGTCTCAGATGGTGGTAATGCAGCCTCGATGCGTGAAGTGTGGAAATAATAAAGAACCACAAGTCAGAGGAATGCGTTTTAGGTAAGGACGGAGCGTCGGTAAAAAGCCAGCACTCTTGTGCCTTATCTACGAACACGGAACACACCGCAAATTATCGGGGTTGTCCCATATTTCAATACATCAAAAGAGTAAATTTGGCTCTGCAGCAGAAAGTGGAAGTTAAACGTCCACCCGTGCATATACAAACTCCAGCCGTTACTCTCCATGTTACCTACGCCCAAATGGAGGCAGGCAGAGGAAATACGGTACAACAAGCGAAGGTTGCTTCTCAGGCCCCAGCGCCTAGAACACCGGAATCAGCATTTGACATGCTAGCTATCTTGCTCTCTATCCAGGGGCAGATGGCTCAGCTCAAACGTCATACATATAACTGAATAGACCAAGCATCAGTAAGGTTTTCGAAAAAGTGAAATAAAGTCCTGACTAAGTGGGTTGAGGACAAAAATACGAGTATACATAGTTACGGATAATCAATTCGGTTTCAACGCGGGGCATGATATCATTCATGCTCCCTCTAAATTGGTTTAGGATATTCAATGGAACAAGGGCAAGAACTGGTGCACTGGGACCAGCCTTATTGACTTGGAAAAGGCCTTCGATACCGGGCATTAGTAAACCACTTTTGTTTATTCTTTTCAATATGCTTTCATTCTGCTTAGGACGCCTTTGTCGGGGGCCTCTAGGGATACCAGAAAGAATTGGAGAAAGTTCTCTATCGTCGGACAACATGGACAGCCACTTGCTTGTCGAAATGTAGTCAGATACCTTGGGATCTGGCTAGACCAATATCTGTATTTTAACAAACATATAGACGTTTGGCCAGAGCCAGAAGTTCTTTTGCCTTACACGGAGACTGTTTTACAATAGCCAACTCGATGCGAGGGTGAAAGTGATCTGCTACATGGCCCTTATCCGGCCTATGCTAGTATTTGGATGTCCCGTGTGGTTCAACGTGAGAGCAAGTTTATTGGAAAAGATTCGGGTGTTTGAAAGGGCTTGTCTTATGACTTGTTATCGCTTATACAGAACACCAGAGATTGGGTACATAAAATTCTGTCCTAATGAGTTCTAGCATAATAGGGCGAACCTAATAAGAATGAATGATTTCGTCATTAAGTTGACTCGAAAGCACATTGCAAGAGCAATGACCTCATCGACCAACCTGATCTCCGGGGCTTACTATCCTAATTATATGTATCATGACAGAGTCCGTTTGTAATGATTTTCAGAGGTGTGTGGATGGAGAATTGACACTTTGTTTGGTAGCAGCAGATGGCACGCTTGCGGTTGCACGGCGTTTGCTCGTCGGACGGATCTTGCTGCTTTCCCTGAAATTTATAAATTATCGTGCTATAAAGAAAAGGTAAATGAATAAAGCTTGTAACTTAAGGTCGTAGACTATTGCAAATGTGAAAAGGATGTTAAATGAACTTGCTTATAAACTCATCGTGGTGTTTTAGGTGTTGTTACACCTGAAGGAACCCTCACACAGCAACTGGCTAACCAATTACACCATGACTATTCTCTCCTATATCCATGTTGGAATAGTCCCTTGCTACCGTATCCGAACACTTCACAAGTCGACCATTCCATCGATAGAATCGGTAAAGGTACTCAAATATGTGTTTCAAAAAGACTATGGATGGTTTTATTCTAATTCGTTTTCGAATCTGTAAATATACTGTATGTACTCGTATGTACATATGTATATCTATACATGTGGATAATCTACTTGTACACATAACTGATTGGTTGACAAGTTAGAATAATTTAGGGTTTCAATGTTAAATTTTATATCTAAGATAACTATTTAATAGGATACTACGTCAAATTCAAATCTGATAGGATATGTGAGTAAAATATTATTCAAAATATGTCTTTAAATATTAAGTAAGTGTTTAGATTTTAAGATAGTTTTAGATTATAAATATAGGTAGTATAAGTATTCAGCGTTTAACAAAATTTACAAATATAATAAGACTAAAGAAGAGATATAAATAAGCCAATGAAAATTGAATACCATTCTAATACAAAATGTTAAATAGTCACTTTTCTCTGGCTTTTAACACTAATTATTTAGATAAACGAAATTTAGGTAAATGAATTTATTTTCAAGGAAAAATCTACTTTCATATGATAGGAAATTTATAGGAAAATCGAGTTTGAATATACACCCTGAATGACTCAAACTGCAACCAACTTCAGACTGCTATAATTTCCAAACCGTTCATGACAGTGAGCTCAAATTTTGACACATAACAGATAATTTTATTATTTATAAGCCTTTTAAACGATTTGCGTCCCAGTTGTGTTTATCTGCGATGGAATTCAAACGTGATAATGTGATTGCTTTATATTTGGCTGGAAAACCACAAGTAGCTATCGTTAGAGCCCTCCAGCACCTCAACGTGAATAAATCATTTGTGTCTGGAACCATAGCTCGTTACCGCGATACTGGCAACGTTGCAAAACGCCATGGAGGTGGTCAGTTTTACACAATAGCAGAACAAGAGTAGGTTTTCTACTATGGTTAATGCTTTTTTTTTATAATCAGTGCGCGCTCAAGAGTTTTTGTACTCTTAAAATGTTCGTACACAGCGCGTGCGAAGGAAATTTAGGGAGGAAGAAAAGACAGGTACCGATGTACATTGTTTTTAAATGTTTGCAAGTTATAATGACCAGGAAACACAGAGGTCGGCAGGGCAATCCATAAGCGAGTTGTACGGCGTAGGAAAGAATCACGATATTTTAGAGTACGTCCGAAATTGGGCTTGAGGGGATACTGATGAGCATTCATAGCGAGACGGGTGTTGCTAAAAGTTTGAATGGGCGGAATGCTACTAGAGATTTCAATGGTGGTATAAATAGCGATAAAACAAAGTGTGACAGGAGACATTACGTCGGTGTTCGAGGGTGTCAATTGATTGACTGATATTAGTATCACCAATTAGTTTTATCGAACGGTTTTGTATCCTATCTAGCAGGTGCAGAGATGTTTTAGAAGCACTCGACCAGATGTGAGCATTGTACTCCAGTTTTGGGCGGATTAATGCCTTATATACTGTGGCCAGATCAGAGCGGGTAAAATATTTCTTACACCGCTTGAGGAAACCTAGACATTTCGTAGCATTTTTGGCGACATGGAATATGTGGTCATTCCAACGTAGGTTATCACTGACACACATACCGAGAATGGAAAGTTTATCGGTTTCGACGATGCAAGTGCATCGTCATGGATTATGGCTGGGTATTTGAATTTCGCTTTAATAACAGCAGACAGCATTGAGATTTGGAAGCAATAAATTCCACTCGGTTGATATTTCTCCAATTGGTTATGTTGTTAATATCGGAATTTAATGAGCTTAGCATACGCTGCCGTTCCCGTTCCACAGCCGAAGAGCAGGGACGTGAGTCCGGGAACGAATATGAAGAGCAGAGAGTGCTGTCATCAGCAAAGGAATAAATTGGATTAGAAGTAGCAGACAAGAGATCATTAACGAAAATTAAAAAGAGTGTCTGCGAAAGTGGTGATATAAATATAAATTCATTCACTTAGTAATGAACAATTCTTACCTTTTAATGCTTTTTTTTTGTGCGTGCACTGTGTGCAGAATAGCTATGATCTTGGGAATATTTCGAAACTGCGCCATACCACAAAAAAAAAACGCAAGTAGTACAAAAGAAATTTTGGACAATGAATGTCCAAGGTTATATGAAACGCCTTAATGTAAAGAAAAAAAGCATGGGATGTTGCACTACCTTAAATACCTTTCGGAAAACAATAGAAGTTTAGGCAACTGCAATCGGTAATAATACCAAAACGTAGATTGGTATAAAAGTTGGGTTTACACTAACCAATCCAGTTGAATTTTGAAAACCCAAAAAAAATATTTTGGTAGACTTTCAAAAAGGATAATTGTCTACGGATCACGGCACACGCTTTCACGGCTTTATTCCTCTAGAAGCGTACCTCTACTTCGATAATAAAAGTCTGATCCAGGACAGATTGGCGGTGCCGCTAATCTTCCACATTGCTCGAACAGCTGCGGACAAGCGACTCAACTACGACAGAGACGTCGCACACGGAACTGAACTGACCCTTTTACACCATAATTGGATACATGCCCTCGGTGTCAGGTGGCTTGAAGCCATCAAAGGTAGCAACAGCATGTTTAATGGCCTCATCCGTCAACACAACCGAGCGGAGACACAATCTACGGCGTGGATCTCATCAGCTCATTTGCAGGTTCGTTAATAGGAGCTCGTTCTGATTATATTACTTGGAAAATAATGCTTTACACTCAGTGTAAGTGTCCTTAGATTTTCTGAGTGATTCCAGACTGGCTAGTTATGTATTTTTGAGAACTTTGCAAGTTTCACCGACAATTTCTATCTTTTGGCAGAAGTCTTTATCAGATGCATTCTCCGAGATCCCAATAAGCTTCCTATAGTCTTTTGGCTGTAAGGAATCCAGTGTTGTCCCAAAACTTAAGTCGTAACTTATTTAGAAGAGACCTCCGATAGTACCTATACCATTAAGTATAAGTAAAACCGAGTCTTCTTAGAGTACTAACAACAACAGTTTTACATTATTAATTCACATAGTTACATACGAGTATTTATATTAAAAGAAACTAAGAAAGAATTATTTTTATTTAAGATATAAGTAACTTTCAGTGCAAAATAAGAACAAAACTGTCAAAGAAAAAAAAATAGAAATATTTAAATATAGGTACCACCTTGATCAAAAAGTTCCAGGAATATTTTCAGAAAATTAAAAATACAAGTTTATTCATCTAAATCTAACATACTCGTATATTGTCCTCTTCAGAATAATACCCATCGACTGCAACGCACTTATACCAGCGCTTGATCCAATCCTCGAAACATTTTTTATAGTCGGTTTTCGGTATGTCCATCAGTCCTTCCTGCGATTTTTCCATTATTTCCTCTCGGCTGCTGAAACGCGTTCCCCGTATTGGTTTTTTAACTCGATTGAACAGAAAGAAGTCGCAGGGAGCCAGATCGGGTGAATTCGGTGGCTGTTGGATGGTATTTGTTGCATTTTTCGTCAAAAAATTACGAATAATGATGGCACTGTGTGACGGTGAGTTATCATGATGCAAAATCCACGAGTTTTCTGCCCATAATTCTGGGCTCTTTCGGCGAATTGCATCACGCAAACGTCTCATAACGCCCAAATACTCGTAATACTCTTTGTTTATTGTCTGGCCTTCTGGCAAAAATTCATGATGCACAACAGCGTTGCAATCCATGAAAACCGTGAGCATTGCCTTCTTTTTTAACTGAAAACGACGTTTTTTTTTATCTCAGCTCATTTGGTGAAAGCCATTCACTTGCCTGATGTCTGGATTGCGTGTCGTACTCATAAACCCAGGTTTGGTCTCCAGTAATGATCCTTTTGATGAATGTGGGATCGGATTCAGCCTCGGAAATCATCTCTTTTTCGACGTCAACACGGTCTCTTTTCTGCATGAAATTGAGGTCTTTGGGCGCCAACTTTGCTGCTACACGACGGAAACCCAAATCATTAACCAAAATGTCTTGGACGGATCCATGTGCAATGTTCAAGTTTTCCGCTTCTCTCTGATGGTTAATTTGCGGTTATTGACCAACATTTCTTTTACTTCATCAATGTTTTCGTCGGTTTTCGATGTCGATGGTCTGCCACTGCGCACGGCGTTCATCATCTTCGATTGACTCACGACCGTTTTCTTTAGAGAATCGTTGCCGAAACACTTCTTCAACATTTCCAATGTTCGCGCACTATTAAATTCGTTTTTTACGCAAAATTTAATACAAGTTCATTGTTGCAAATTGATATCCATTTATAAAATTGTACATTTCTAGATGTACTCTTGGCTACGTAACTTTTGCAAATGTCAAGCTATGACGCTAAGATTTAGAAGAAATGTTAACAACAGATTTACCAACTTAACAACTTAAAATATTGTTTTAGCAAGCAGATACACCTGCTTAGACCATATACATATCGAATCATTCCATCAACATGTAACTTGTTTTTTGATGCAGAATCAAGCTTGCAGTATATTAGATCAGTGTAAGTTATAATGGGAACTAACAAAGTTTTCATTAATTTTAGCTTGCTACCAGCGGAATACAGAAGGGACATGTCCATAACTTGAGAAGGCAGCCATAGATACGGCATTTTATATAATTTATATGGTCATTACTGGAGAGATTACAGTTTATTATAAAACCTAAGATGGTGACTTTATCAACAAATTTATTTTGTATATTCGATAACATAGTAGGAGGTAATTTTTCTGTCTGATAAAACTTTTTTGAAATCAAAATTGCCTGGGTCTCAGATGGATTTAAAGTAAGTCCATTTTCGATACCCTTGAGGTCGTCATTTAGTCGATGGAAACGATCCACAATTAGTCCAATAGGTCTTGACAAATAAATTTAGATGTCGTCGGCATAAAGGGGATAAGATACACTGTTACATACAGGGGTTAAATCATTTATTGGGTCTATAACTTCGTGCGGTTTGCTAAGAGATGGCGTAACTTGTATTATTCCGTTGTTATTATTCCATTGAAACATGCGTTGGAAAGCTACTGTCATTGTACGTCATTTCAGTATATGTCATTCATTTGAGGCGTAAACAACAATAATTTTTTCTCACTCAAATATGTCGAACTTTGTGCCTGAAAAAGTGTTTTTGCGGTGAGTTCTTCTTCATTACTTTAATACGAAGAAAACTGCTGCCGAAAGTCATCGTATTTTGGTGGAAGTTTATGGTGAACATGCGCTAGCTGAGCGAATGTGCCAAAAGTGGTTTGCACTATTTAAAAGTGGTGATTTTGGCTTGGAAGACGATGAACGTCCTGGGCAGCCAAAAAAGTTTGAAGATGAAGAACTCTATGAAGATTGTTGCCAAATACAAGAAGAGCTCGCAGAATCTTTGGGTGTCACTCAAGCAGCCATTTCAAAACGTTTAAAAGCAGCTGGATGTATTCAAAAGCAAGGAAATTGGGTTCCACATGAACTCAAGCCGAAAGACGTCGAAAGGCGGTTTTGCATGTCCGAAATGCTGCTGGAACGCCACAAAAGGAATTCATTTTTGCTTCGGATTGTTACTGGTGATGAAAAATGGATCCATTACAACAACCCCAAGCGCAAAACCAGCCAAATCAACGGCAAAGCCGAATACCCATGGCGCGAAGGTAATGCTCTGTATTTGGTGGGATCAGATGGGTGTGCTGTATTATGAGGTGCTAAAACCGGGTGAAATCATCAATGGACAACACTACCGAACACAATTAATCCGTTTGAAGGGAGCAGTGGCCGAAAAACGCCCGGAATATGCGACCAGACACGAGGCAATAATTTTCCATCATTACAACGCTCGGCCCCACGTTGCTATTCCGGTTAAGAACTATTTGGAAAACAGTGGATGGGAAGTCTTACCCCACCCGCCTTATAGCCCAGACCGTGCCCCTTCTGACTACCATTTGTTCCGGTCGATGCAGAACGCCCTCACTGAAATACGGTTCACATCAGAGCAGAATATCAAAAATTGGCTTGATTCATTCTTGGCTGCCAAGCCGGCGCAGTTCCTTTGGGATGGGATCCACAAATTGCCAGAAAGATGGGAAAAAGTCATAGCTTCAGAAGGGCAATACTTTGAATAATACATGTTTTTCTTAAATAAACGTTCAAATTTTGAAAAAAAACCGCACGAAATAAATTATATACCCAATATAAAAATACAAAAAAGAAGATGACCTTGAGGTACACCTTCACGCAGATATCTGATATCTGAAAAATCTTCACCTTCCATAACTCCCTCGGAGCGATTGCTTATATAGCAATCTTTTGATATAAGATGCTGTGGTTAACCCTGTCAAATACTTTGGAGAAGTCTAGTAAGCATAAGATCGTCAGGTTGCTTTGATTATACTCGTACTGTTGCATTTTATCAACAAGAATTTTAACCATTGCAGCAGCACAGCCATGTTGGGAACAAAAACCTGACTGAAAAGGACAAGGCAGGGAATTTCTATTTCAACGACCGAATATTTGTTTTGCCAGTATCTTCTAAAAAACTTTTGACAGGATAGGAAGGTTACTTATAAGTCGAAAAGCAGTAGGAAGTGAGGGCCGTGATTTCTTAGCAACAGGTATAATTCTAGCAGCCTTCCAATTTTCAGGGAAGGTAGAAGGAGCTAAGCAATAATTAATTATAAACGGAGGAACATTCGATTTAAGGGCAGCTATGTATACTTTCGACAACATCTTTCTCGTTTACTATTTCAAAATCATAATGAAACTTGCATAGAAGTTCTCCTTGTAAAGAGAACTGAGGATTGTTATCCGTACATTATGTTATCCACATCCAATATTCGGCGAGTTCTGCTATTGCCTTCGGTGGCAGTATGGGACTTTGAATTACAGAAAAAACAAGCTGAAGCAAAGATGAATTCGTGCCATTGTCCGTTAGCTTCGTAGGTTATGCCTGCAGCAAAACCGATTGGTTGGAAAATTGCCAAATTTAGATGGTCATAGTGAATTCGGCACAGTTCAAATAGTGGTGTGGTGTGAAGCCCCATGAACTTTAAAAACCACAGACGCGCTAATTCCATATCCATGGTTTCTGTATGGATAATATGAGAGGTTTTGTATCCATCTGAGAAAATATAGTGGATAAGTACTGTTGTGGTCGCCTTTTGTGTATACTCATTTGGAAGCAAAGTGGAAATTAACCCTTCCAAAGTGCTGTTAGTTGCGTGAATCATACCTGGATTTAATGGGCTCGACAGAAGCTTTGCCAAAGTTCACACCAAGGGAAAGGCTATCCTTGTTTTCCTGATTCTTTCTTCCTGTATTAATAGATTGTCCACTTTTCAGTGCCAAGTTTAGGGTTCTGGGTATTATTTTAAATTTGATTTTGGTAGGGGCGAAGGCCCCCATTTATTCGGCTTAATACAAACTATAACTTAAAATTAAATTTAAACTTAAACTTACAACTAAGGTTGGTTGGAGTGGTGAAGGAGAACGGATTTGAGGTAGGGAGTGCTGCGGTGGAAGTCGACTGCATCTCTGCGTTCCTCAAGGGTGTTTAAGCTAATAACATTGAGACGGTTTTGATAGGAGGGCAGAATAAAAGGATCGTCCCAGGGAATACTTCGAAGAGCAAATCGAAGAAAACGGCGCTGGATGCTTTCGATCCTTGAGATTGAACACGATGATATGGGGACCACTCTTGACTGGCGTACTCTAGGAGGGGGCGAACAAAGTTAATATAGAGGCACCTAGTCACGTATGGGTTGGTGAATCCTTTCGACCACCGTTTTACAAAATCTAGTGCAGAGTTGGCTTTAAGGATTATCCCATTCATATGTAAACGGAAGTTGAGCTCCCTATCACACAAAATGCCGAGGTCGCGAAGAGATTGAACGGAGGAGATATGTTGGGTGTGGAAAAGGTGGAGTCGGTGAGGAGGTTGGTGCCGCTTATGTGAAAAGGTGATGGATTGGTATTTGACGATATTAAGTTCCAAACAATTTTTGAGGCACCAGATCGGAAAACTATCAACTTCTTGTTGAAGGAGGAAGTAGTCATGGGGAGAGGAAATGGTTTTGAAAAATTTAGTATCGTCGGCGTAAAGGCAGACAGACGAGTGTTTGATGATCCTATCGAGATCATTTACGGTTAATATAAAAAGAAGGGGACCTTGAGGAACTCCAGAGGTGGCCAAAAATGGAGCCGAGTGGGCTGACCTAAAACGAATACTGTAAAAACGGTTTTCGAGCTAAGAGGATATCCATTTTAACAATATGGGTTCAAAGCCAAGGGCAGAAAATTTAAAGAGTATTAATCGATGGGAGATTTTATCGAAGGCCTTGCTAAAATAACTACATCGACTTCGTTGCCATTCTCTAGGGCAGAAGGGGCAAAGGATACGGGTTCAACGGGATTTGTGGTGGTTGACCTGCCTTCAGGAAGTCATGTTGTCTAGTAGAAATAAGTGATTTACATTGGAAACTTAGAGCTTCAAACAAAATACTTTGGGTATATGGGAGAGTTTAGCGATTGGGCGATAGTTTGTTATATCGTTCTTTGAACCTTTTTTGTGGATCGGCGTTATGAAGGAGGTTTTACAAACCTGAGGAAATTGTCCTTGTGAAAGGGAAAGGCGAAAGAGATTAGAAAGGGCAAAGGAAGGAGAGGAAGAACATTTTTTAAGAAATATAGCAATGCACCGGTCCAAAGTGTGAGAGAGCAGTGGGCCATTGGAGAAATTCAGTAGGTAATTAAAATAGGATGGATCTCATACAAAGGAGTCGTTGGTGAAAGATTGTTTGAAAAAGGTGACAAATAGGTTGGCAATGGTGGGTGGATCGATTGATGACTTGTTGTTGAAAGATAGGGAACCGTGAAAGGAGAGAGTTATGGGGGGAGTGGACTAGACAGAAGAATTATGAGAAAACGTGAGAAGAAGTGGAGGGTGGTAGTTATTGATTGTTGAGAGAGATTGGGGACAAATTGAGACTGAGGAGTTAATTGCATCTGTTGTGAAAATAAGGTCTAATTGCCTGCCCATGTACATAGTTGGAAATACCACTGACTTGGCATAGACTTGAGTCTGTTAAGCGATATAAGAATAGACATTCTTTATCTGGGTTGGCATTTGAAGCGATGAAAAATAACTGATCATCTGATGGAGTCCACTGTAGCTTAGGAAGATTAAAGTCTCCGAAAATAAGGATATCTTCAATAGAGTCAGACAGGTCAATTAACTGGTCGATCGCATCGATAGCAAGTTGATAGTATTCAATAGGTTGAGCTGCTAGGATGTAGCAACATATAGCCCAAAGGGAGTTGAAGGGGAGTGATATTTTTATTGCGACAAAGCCGACTTTAGAGGATGAAGAGATGGTAATGGGAGAAGAGTTAAGGCTGTTGTGGATAGCCAGTAGGACGCCTCGACAGGGGGAATCATCATTTGCGCGGGTAGGATACTCGTCGCGAAAAACATTCAAAGTAGGGAGTGGAACAATTCCTGGTTCTTTATGTTGGGAATCAGATTGGTTTCACTCAAGGCGTAAGTATCAAAGGGAAGAGCACGCAATTGGCGTAGAACAGCATTGGTTTTAGAGCGAAGACCTCTTACATTCTGATAGTAAAAAGTGAAAGAGATGTTGTGGGGTGGAGGTGTGAGGCGGCATGGTTTAAGTACTGGCAAGATATAGACGAAAAAATTTATCGTGGTCTGTTCGGCTTTGCTGTAGGTGTGGGACTCGCTTAGAGTGGACGTAGCGGCCGAATGCTCCGAGTTCGTCTGCTACTTTCTGAGTGGATATACTAAAAATCTCGTGGTACCTGACATAAAAGCTCTTGAGACTGATAGGGTCGGTAGGACCTTCCTGCTGAAAAGAAACCATGACATTAGTTTTAGTCTTCCCTTCGTAACAGACTGAGTCCGATTTGTCATCAAGAAAGAGACGAACGTTTTCGTATATCTTTCTTACTCTAGAGTACTACTGCCTAGAGAGTGCATAGCGACTTTCTGTATTTATTTGCTGCGATAGTTTAACTGTGGGCTGAAAAAGGGGATCCAGAATAGGGTCAGTTGAGGAGGGGGATGGAGTCTTCAGCACATCTGTCCCGGAGTCCAGAAGATTACTCGCGTTAGTTTTATTATTATTATCACGTAAGAGGCTTTGCTTTCTTGGAAGCGTCATGCTATTAATTTTATCTCCGGAATTTCTGATGAAACTCTTCAGTCAATGATCGATAATATTTGATAATATGAATAACTATTGGACAGATCGTTAAGCATTGTAATCAGAATATTTAACAAAATTCATGATTATGATTTGGTAAAACTCAGTTCAAGTGTTTTGCACCAACTAACTACTGGATGTGCAATTAACCAGGCTTAAGACAAAAATATTTCAAGTAGCAGGCACCGAATTTGTAACATCGTTTATGGATTCAATTAATCCAATGTATTTGTTTTTTTTTTTTTTGTTTTTTGGCGGATAGAACGTTTATTATATAGGGAAATCTATTTCTATCTATTACCATTAAAGCACAAGGTTGATGTATGTGTCTATTAATCTAACGCCATTGCGATTCATTAAAACTAAGCCGATTGTGAGCCCTTTAGAATTGCTTGTGCACTTTGAAAAGATTCTTATCAATTGCCATGAATTCAAACTATGCTCCTTAAGCGATTTTCCATAACTCTAAAAGTGAATGGTAATTTGATATCCGTTCAAAAGCCAAGGGGAATGGACAGTAACGCCCCACGTTATGAGTGGAAAAAAATGTCATTATTACATCATCTAACCCCTAAACAATATAAATGTGACAAAATGACTTTTGGTAACATTTGCTGATTCAATAGACACAATTTATAGAGAGTCTATGGGAGGATACTTTATTTCATATTTATATGCTAATAACGACTCAAAAGTGTGATTTTTCCCCCTCAGGTGCGGACTAAAGTAACACCCATCCGTTATGTCAGGATTTTTGCAAATACGTAGGAATAGTAGAAATTGAAGTTGCTCTTGAATTGGTTGACTAATCTGAAAACGGAGATTGAATCGCCACAATTACTCTTTCATCACAATCATAGACGGGAAATGTGCCTACGCAGGGTAGTTATCTTACATTACAAAAAAAAAAAAAAAAATTAATAAAGAAAAACCGGTTCCCATCTCGATCTAAAAAAAAGAAATACATGTATTGTACTTAAGACAAGAGACGAAGCAAAATCAAGGAAGAACAAAAAAGTTAAGAAAGGGAAACCATAAAAAGGAACTCTGCACGACGTTATTACATCATAATGACGTTTCATAATCTGGCAATTAGGCAGCTCCTGCTGTGTGAATTAATTATCCACTTGAAAGACTGATCCTGATTCCTGACCAAACATCATTAAACTTAAGAACCAGTAACAGGCAGCTGTGTCTTACTTCCGAAGGACATTGGATTTCAAATGTGACAAAAACACATATCCAGTAAGTACGAGTATATTAAATCAAAAAACAAAAATAAATAAATTAGAAAAAGTTGGCTTAATTTATAGACATCAAGGAAACAGACGTACTCGTACACAGGCTCACACACACGTGATTGTATGTATATAATCAGGATAATAAGAAGCTAAATGTGTCTCTGTCAAAATCATAGCCCGAGATTAAATCTATTCCTAACAGCGACTCTCATCATGGCATGATGAATCTCAAATTACTGCTTCGCGGCCAGATTGAGCCACCCTATCTTGTTGTATGTGTGTTCCAGAACAGGGTAACCTCTAACCTCTTTCCTATTCCAGCGTCAAATAAACACTTTCTACGTGTGACTTGTTCGATGATTTTTCGGTTCGCATATCCTTTCCGAACTTCATACGAATATCGCCGCACCAGCAAACATACGAATACTATCGTAGACTAGAGATTTGGCGAGTGAATCTATTCAAGATTTTATGTACTCGTATGTGTGTTGGCATTGCCTGCAGCCAACAAGGGTTGTCGCAAATTGAAATGTAATTTGAAATTTGTTTTTATCAAAACACCCCCCACAATGTGAACAACCTACGCTGCTACCCGCAGGCTAAATGAAGTGAATATTTGCCAACAGAAAAACAAAAAAAAACTGTTCTGAAAAAAAAAGTTTTTTTTTTCCTTTTGGAAGATGGGCTTTCTGTATACGGATACATACGGCGTATGGCATCAGATACCAAAATGGAAATTTTCATTGAACGAATCGTTGTTCTTGTTTGAGGGTTCGAAAGCTGTGGATAGGTTCAAAGGATGTGTACCGAATGGAATTGAGGTGAAAACTATAGAGATCTAAGCCGTTAGTAGTTACTTTAGTTTATTTTTCGGCGCGTCCTGATCTAAACTTTATTGGGAAATCATTTGATCGAGATTTTTTTATTTTTTGGTGAAAAGTTTGTATGGAAGGTACTGAAGGTGCATTCAACATTGCATTTTCAACCAAACACGTTTTTGCGACCCTATAAAAAGAGGAGCATTTTAAATTTATCGATGAGAATAGAAATGTGAATGTTGACGTGTTTTTTTTTAATATCGGCAGAAAATATTGCAGACTCTAATTGCCAGCAGGGAGTTATGATTGGTTTAAATTTTTTCGCAGATACATATAAAAAATTTAATTACTTTGCATCCAGTGACTTAGTAACCGATCTACTAGCCCTGCTAGTAGAGAAACAATGTGCAGCCATATGAAACTATTTCTTTCGTCAGCTGGAAACTTTAAGAGCTTCTGCCCTTATATAAGATAATACAATATCCCGCGGATCCAGTACAAAATAGAAGAAATAACATAAGTGTGACGCATGACTGCTAAGCTAATCACTTTCCTACACATAACCAGCGCATGCTTTGTAAGACGGAGACGCTGCAACTTAATTGCACAGCAATGCATGTCCGCCGAGGTATAGAAATAAGTTTCTACTTTAGAATAAGTTACTTGTAAATTGGTATTCAAATAATAAAGTTGTTTTTTGAAATGGATACATAACATATGTCCTTCCACTGGGGGTTAACATTTTTTTTGCCCATCGTTTTTGCTTTACCGTCTTTCAGGAGCTAGTGCTAATACGAGTAGTAGTGCACAGTCCATTTTGGTTATGTACATAGATTTCTTTCACCGTGCAACAAAAGGATTTCTAATTTTGCTAAATGTTCTTGTGACACAACTTTGCTGAAACGAGTTTTCTAAGATGGACAGACGACCGTTGTAGAATTGAAATTCTGGCAATCCATTGCAAGTGAATTTTTTAAAAGTTTAAACTCTTTTCCAGCGCTCATAATAATGGCAAATATATGTACGAGTATACTCGTATAAATGGGCTAAATTGGCCTAACTCACTGACTGTTTACTCTGCAGTATGTGTAAGTGTGTTGATGGGGATACACGCTTAGAGTATCCAGTCCTCTCAAATACTAAATAGTTAATTTTTCCTATTTAAAAATCAATTATTTTTGTTTAGTATAATACTTTATTGTCTTTAATTTGTCACAGTACTTGATCTTATCAAAACAAAACTATATCTAAAATGTTATTGTGCAGTTTGTGCCAATTGAAAATTGACAGACATGATTTAAAAATACAGTGTGTTATGCGTAAAGAATTCTTACATGCTAAGTGTGCAAAACCAGAGAAAAGAGAAATAGAGTTCTTTGAAAAAAACGCTCAGGGTTTTAAATGTAGTAGTTGTGTTCCTCAACGGAGAAAATCCATATTGGTCGACATACCCATCTCTTCCACGAGTGAGACGGCGGGTTGTCTTGGTGAAACAGGATTTACTTTTTCTGCAAATGTTGCCGTTTTTCCGCAATTCCTGCCTTCAGCTTGGCAAGCAATGATGCGTAGTATGCTCCTGTAATGGTTTTTCCTTTTTGAAGGTACTATCCCTAAAAACAGTCGCCATAACTTTCCCAGCCGAAAAAATAGTTTTTGCTTTTATTGGAGCCGGCTCGCACTTTGCAGTCCACTGTTTTGACTGAATTTTTGTTTCGGGCGTATAATGGTGTATCCAAGTTTCATCTACAGTAATTAATCGGCGCCAAAACTCGGATTTATTGCGCCTAAACTGCGCCAACAGAGCGTTGGAAATGTTTATTCGAACACGTTTTTGGTTTAACGTAAGCAAACATGGCACCCAACTCGCGGACAGCTTTCTCATGCCAAAATCTTGATTTAATATGTAACAAACACGTTCTTTGGACATTTTCATAGCCTCTACTATCTCTCTCACTTTAATTCGGCGGTCGTCTAACACCATTTGGTGAACTTTAGCAATGTTATCGTCAGTGGTTGCAGTTTTTGGACGTCCCGAACGTTCATCATCTCCCAAGCTCTTACGGCCACGTATAAATTCAGCTGCCCAAAATTTCGCTGTGGTAAATAATGGTGCAGAGTCCCCATACACAGAGTCCAACTCATTTTTGATTTGCGTAGGCGTATTGCCTTTCAAAAACAAGAATTTAATAACAGCTCGATACTCAATTTTTTCCATTTTCACAAAAAGCACTCACATCGACTCACTCAAACGACTGTCAACTAAAGACTGCGCGTCCAAAATGACTGAAACTTCGGTAAGTAACTGTCAAAAGATGCACAACTAGCATTCACTACATTAGCTTTTATTGACGAGTTCCGCTGTCTTTACGTTGCGGTCGGAAACTTTTCAAACAACCCTTGTACTACTGGTAATTCCCATCCTTTGTTTTTTTTCGACTGCGTAAGGCATTGTGGACGTCAGGAGCGGTTGAATGCTGATGAAACTCATTGAGTAATGCCCTTTTTAACTCAATCCACGAATGACTTGATATTGATCGTAAAAATAGTTTTGCGGTTCCCTTCAATAATCGCTGAGCGTAAATAAAGCACTTTGATTCATCAAACTTTTATGTAGATTTATTTTGATTCATCAAACGCTTTGATCCAACTCGCTATAGGAAAGTTGTCGTCACCAGACGATGTTTTAAGGGAATCTTCTATATCCCTAAAACTTAGTCTTTCAGTTATAGAAGGGCTATTTAACTCGGCCAATCTCTTCTGTAATGCTTGTATCTCTTCCTTCCTCTTCGCGACTACTCGCAAAGTCTCCAAATTTTGGTTTACCCGTCTATTCTCCTCTTCCAGCTCTGATGAATTCTCATCCTCACTAATCCCATCAATGACAGCTGTTGGAAAATATTCCTCCATTTGGGCATCAGTGAACTCCTCAATAGCATGCTCCAATCGAATTTTAAGTGCCGCCTTCACCCCAGTTGTAGGTAAACCCAATTCGACTACCTTGTCTTTTAGTTGTGGTACAGTTGCGGTTTGCAACAGCTCGTGTTGCCATAATAAAGTAGTTGCAATGTTTCTTTGTCAATAATTCACCAAATCGAATCAAATATTCTACATAACATAAAATAACACATAACATAAAGGTCCATAAAATTTCATAAATTAGTTAAAAACTTGCTTAAAGTAAGACGCCTATGAAGGTACACTAATCCCACTTCTGATTCAACTATAAGGCATTTAGTTCACGCAAAATAATAAACCAGACGAGACGATGATTCTCGGTATTTAGTTTGCCCACCAACTCTAAGTGGACTGTTTTAATGATCAAGCAAATAAATACTGCTTCATATGGCTTTATTGATGGTAATTTTCGTCCGTTATGTTCTTTATACATAATGGGGCCAGCGTAGTTACAACCAACGTTATGATATGGGTAACCAGCATTTACTCGAAACTTGGACAAATTTCCTTCCATCAGTTATTCATTGGCACGTTCATTGATAAACTACTGATTTCGCTAGTTCTCTGGCCCCATTGATTCAATAGTTATGCCAGAGAATAACTAGCAATAGCATTATTCCTACAATTTTGGGGGCAATATATGTAATATATATAAAATATACCAAGTACTGTTACTAATAAATGTCTTGCATTTATGTAGATGTGATGACAACCAGGCCAATATTGTCGGACCAACACACAATACTCGTAATTCGATCCTTTAGATCAATAGCCATAGATATATTGGCTCAAAGAGCTGAACTATTAAATACGCCGCGGACAATTCGAGCCATGAGTTTGACATTTGGCAACAGACCAAAGTTAACGTATAATTATTTTCACAGCTATAATCTCGGGTGCGCTCCAACCAAGAGGATCAAGTCTCTTCGAAATTTCTAAAGTAGATTACGTTTCGTGTTCAGGTTATACTCTTGTGTATTAGTTTTAGAGGAGAAGCGATCAGTTTTCTGGTTCCAAATAGAACCAAATAGCACCAAGTAAACAGACATATCCGAAGGAATTTTCACTATTGATTCGACTTTGCGAAAATCTGGTATACCCGTATAATGTAGAATCCTATTATCATTCGTTATCCATTTTCGCAATTGGATTCCGCCAGCTATAAGCAAATTGTTTGATTGCGATATCAGCTCCTGAGTATCTTCTGTTGTGTTTGACCCTGCCAAGAAATCGTCTACGTAAGAGTTTCCCTGAACTGCAGCAAAAGCCAAAGGAAATCTTTGTTTTTCATCAACGGTGTGCTGCAAAAGAGTCCGAATTGATAGGTAAGGGGCCGGTGTTGAACCATATTTGACCGGTTTACCAGATAACGTCTAACTTCCCCATCCGTTCACTACAATGTCCCGAAGGTAGTAAAAGTCTTCGGTCGTTTGTCAAAGACATCAGAAATTCTGCCACATCCTCCATCCCAACGCTCATTTACAATGACATTCCAGCTGTCAGCTATTTAGACAAGGCCAATCTGCTTGCTGCACACTTTGTGGCCCGCTCAACACTTCCAGATTGTGATTTGTCTCCGTTTACACTAGAGTGCGCCGAATCATCAATGGGGCGAATCCACTTTCGCACTCGAATAGTAGCAAGAGTACTTACAGAGCTGGTCCAGATGATATACCTCCTCTTCTTCCGAAGTGGTGTTCTTCCACATTGGCAAAACCACTGCAATAGCTTTGTCATCAATCCTACTCTTTAGAACCCTTTCCGAGCAAATAGAATACAGCATTTGTCCAGTCCGTCCCTGAAAAAGGCGAATCTTCTACAGACCAATTGCACTTACGTCCCTTCTTTCCAAGGTCATAGAAGCGTTGATAAACCGCTGATAAAACTTCTCAATGATCGGCAGTACGGTTTTTGTAGCAACAACTCAACTGGCGATTTGGTAGCATGTCTCACCAAAAAGTGGAACCAAAGCGTACATCAATATGGCGACAGCTAGATAGTTGCACTTGATATTTCTAAAGTATTTGCCAGAGATTGTCATCAGGCGTTTTTGGGATCGACGACTCTCTTCTTCAATGGACTAGAAACTACCTTTTCGGAAGGTTCAGTTCAAGTTGTCTTGAAGGTTTTCACGTCTGTTTAGGTTTTCGTCCTGATAGCTGAAGATTGCTAAAGTTATGGCAAACAAAAAATTGTATTGCAGGCGGCGGTCTATTTTCACCCTCCCCTCTAAGTTATAGGCCATTAAAGTGAAGAGCCGCTGATTTCGAGGTAAAACTTCTTAAAAGGCCGTAGCTTTCTAACGGATTCAACATAAGAAGCCGTTGTACATATTTTTGAAAGAGAATTTCAGTGTACATAAAATACTAAAATTTCGTCGAGTTCGATGAATGTCAGCCAAAATTATGGCATTTTAAAACTAACATTTTGAAAAATCGTTGGAAAAATGAGTTTTCGACTTTTAGGTTAACTTTTTTTTATCAAAACTTTTGTCTTCTCTTCATTATCTATGATTTTTATGTATGATTTTTCCACCTGCGAATAACGGAAGTTATTGCAAACTATTTTTTTATTCAGACAAATGGGTCACAAAATAAATACCATAGTGTGTTCAAATAAAAAAAAATTACCAAAAGCTGTCAGTTCACAAGTAAAACAAAGTGGGAGAATTAAGCCAACGGTAAATTTTCCGCTATTTTGTAGAATGTTTTTGTTTAATTCGGTAACAACATTTGAAATGTGCGGATGTTACTTTATTTACTCTTAAGAGTGAACAAGTAAAGTGTTGAGCAAATGTTTAAAAAAAAATGTTTTCGATTCTCGAATACGCCGATATAATTTTCGCTTACGGTTTCTGTAACGCGAATGCAGGGTTAGCTAGATTAGAGTATCAACGGCGATATCTAAGATGGAGGATCCCTTCTAGGCCAACTTTTATCAATGCTTTTCACCGCCTTTCAACCGTCGGCCGTCAACCGCGTTTACCCCTTTTATTATACGCCAGTACAGGAACTTTTGCCAGAGGCTTCCAAAAAAGGATTGAATTTTGCCAATGGCTGCTGCATCAACGAGATAAGAATGAGCAGTTTATTCCAAAAATTTTATGGATCGACGAAGCCCAGTTTACGACAATGTGCATTACCAACCACCGAAATTCCCACGATTGGGCAGTGTCTAATCCTCACTTAATACGAACAACATCTTCTCAAAGGTAAAAATTCAGTTGAAATGCAGATGTTTTTCTTAACTGTATGCCATTTTACAGAAGGTATAGCGTGAATGTCTGGGCCGGCATATTGGGTAGTACTTTAATCGGGCCATTCATACTTCCACATGTCCTGAATTCAACATTCTATTTAGAATTTTTGAGAGAACAGTTGCCGGAACTTCTGGAAAATGTTCCTCTTGATCAGAGGCAAAGAATAGTTTTCCAACACGATGTAGCTCCTTGCCATTGAAGCAATAATGTAACTTCGTTTTTAAATCAAATATTTAATGGACGGTGGATTGGCCGATTTGGTCCTTTTCCTTGGCCACCTAGATCTCCTGACCAAACGCCAATGGATTTTTTTTTCTGGCGAGCCATAAAAGAAAGCGTTTATTTGACTGAGATTTCAAGTCAAGAAGAGAGAATAAATACAGTGGTAGAGGAGCTAATAAGCATTTTACCAAACAATAATTTGCAGCCTGAAATCATCAAACGCACTAGAACGTGCATCCAATATTTCGAAAGTTTACTATAAAAGCGTTTTGAAATCTTAAAGCGTAGCAGTACTTTTCATGACCACAAAAACTATTTAAAGGGATTTTAAATTTATTTTGCAACCCATTTGCCTGAATAAAATAGTGATTTGCAATAACTTCCGTTGTTCGTAGGTGGAAAAATCATATACAAAAATCGCAGTTGAAAATTTTGAGATAAACGCATTTCTCTGATGAAATTGGTCCAACAGTTTTGCAAAATATTAGCTTTAAAATGCCGTGGCTCAAGAGGTAGTGGACTGGCTTCCAAATCGGAAGGTTCGGTGTTCGAATCCCAGCCTCGTCCGAAAGACATATCATACACTTTTTCGGTTAACGAAAATCAAGTAAGACGAGTAGTTGACTAGAAATCAACATCAAGCCAACTTCCACTAAGAATTTAGTCTCCCCATTAAATGTTGGATGCCACCCATGGAGCGAAATAACCACTGAGCCCAAACATCTTTCTTTCTCTCTCTATTCCATTTTCCAAAAAACTTAACACATGCTGAGGCATTATAAGTTCTTTAAAAAAAAAAAATGCACACTGAAATTTTGTTTCGAGAATGTGCACAGCAGTTTCTTAAGCTAAATCTGTTAGAAAGCTACGGCCTTTTAGGGAGTTTTACCTCGAAATCAGAGGTTCCTCACTTTAACGGCCAATAACTTGGCGGCGGGTGTAAATAGACCCCCCCCCCCTCTCAAATACAATTTTTTGTATGCCATAACTTCAGGAATCTTCAGCTATCAGTACGAAGACTTAAACTGGGATACCCTGGATATACCTTTGCTGACGACAATACTCTCTGCTTTTCATATTCGTTTCCGGACTCACGTCCCTGCTCTTCCGTTGTAGAACGGGAACGGCAGCGTCTGTTAAGCTCATTAAACTCCAATATCAACAGCATAGCCAATTGGGGAACTATCAACAGAGTGGAATTTAATGCTTCCAAAACACAATGCTGTCTGCTGTCGTTAAAGCGAAATTTAAATACCCAGGAATTGTCCATGAATGGCACTTACATCGTCGAAATCGAAAACTATGTGTGTCAATGACAACTTACGTTGAAATGACCACATGTTCGGTGTCGCCAAAAATACTTCGAAATATCTATGCTTTCTCAAACGATGTAAGAAATACTTTTCCCCTTCTGATCTGGCCTCAATATATAAGCCATTCATCCGCCCAAATTTGGAGTACAATGCTCACATCTGATCAGGTGCGCCTAAAACATCTCTGCCCCTGCTAGATAGAATCCAAAACCGTGCGATAAAACTCATAGGTGATACTAATATCACTCAAACAATGGACACCCTCGAACACCGACGAAATGTGTTTTATCGCTACTTCCACCACCAGTGCTCCACAGAAATCGCCAGTTGCATTCCGCCCCGTCAAACCTTTAACCGTAACACACGTCTCGCTATGAATGCTCATCAGTATACCCTCAAGCCCACTTTCGGACGTGAAATATTTTTTTATTCAAAATACTAAACAAAAATGCTTAAATCTAATTCAACAATAACATTTTTTCTGAACTTGGCTTATTGACTCTAGCCGAGCACTCCTACCTTAACAGTTAATCTAAAACTATTGCCTTTCAGCCTAAAATCTATTTTGCGATCAAACTAGTACTCGTATATTACTTTTACATACAAATTTCCATGAAAATTTTTGAAATACTGTAGGGTGGTGGAAAGCATTCCGGAAGGTTTCTCGACGGCCTTTCAGATGTTGCTGAAAATTGAATAAAAAGTTTTGTCTAAAGTCATAGTCAGTCATTCCTCAGTAGCGAATCATTTTCGATAAACTGTTTAATTTGTCTTCTCAGAGTATTCGGACATTCAGAATACTGGAAGAGTTCGGTTGGATGTTGAAATGCGAGATCTGCTTGTATGCTACGATGATATTTCGGCCCTAACCGAAATCGTTAAGAGTAAATCCGCTGGCATCGGAGGTAATGTCACGTACCAATTGTACTATTGAAGATATCCTCCGGAACTTTGAGTTCAATTTCATCGTTCTCATGCCCAATACATTCTGAAAAACTTCTTGGATAGATCTGTTAACTGATCACATCCCACCTGCAGAACCAAAAATCATTTCCGTTTTTCTAGTAGCATGAGTTGTCAGCAGTGGTGTACGAGTATGAATCGTATCCGGAGGTTTCGGTTGTTACCGAACCAAATAAGGACGTCAGGAGCCATCTATACTGGTGTCAGTTTTCATAAATGAAGCTGCCCTCCTACTATTGACCCAATTTGAGTTCTTCCGTCACCATATCCACTTCCGAGACCTTGACAACAGGTTTTGAGACCCCTTTTCAACTTGAACTTTGAAGATGTCATCAAGTCAAGTAGCTGAATACAGGCAACACTGTTGATACCATTTTGGTAGTTCGTTATTCCTTTATCCAACGCTTAGTCCTGTTTTGGGCTTGTTATTCAAGCTTGTACTCTTTCTGTACCGTTTTCCAAAAAATTTAACACGTGCTCAGGTATCATATACGCTTGCGTATAAAGTTCTTTAAAAAAAATATATACCATATAAATATTTATGTTATTAATATACATACATATATATACGGATTTATACATGCAAATACCAGGAGCATTTTCTTATTGCGATCAATTAGGGAATCTATAATATTATATCGGGAACTGAAACCGCAAGAACCGGCAGAAATATTGGCTCTTAGTATGCCAAAAGCCTAATAAATATGGGATGGAGTATTAGACAGCAACTCCAAGGGATAACCCCAACTTAGAGAAATTAATGGTTGAAAGCAAAACGACTGTAGTTGTTTATGGCCGAAGGCTTATGAGGAACTCTCCCGACCTTATTTCTTTTTTCAAATTACTCCTAGATTGTGAAAGATCCTTTAATGACACGAATCTCCGATATAGTAAAAAAAATAATGTCAATGAACTTCACAACAGTACTACCGGCTTCCACTCTTGTAAATAATTTATCTGGATAGGATTTCATGACATAAGATTTGGAGAAGACCCTAACTAATTTATTATTTTAAATTCAGCTCCCCATTATTATTTTCAGCAAGTACATCCACAAATCAACTCCTTTTTCCGCCACACGCTGCTTCTTTTCCATTAAACTTATCACCCGCCTTTGCTTATCAACTTAAAAATTAATTTTTGTTTTTATTTTAGCTTTTGCTATTCTGAACAATTTATTAACGCCATTACTTAATAAGAAATAAAACTGTTCAAACTCCTTTACCCGAAAAGGGTCTCCAACGGACGTGCTTCTACTTTTATAAATAAATCAGAACTTCATCCTTGCAAACTTCCAATCCTTCGCCAGCCCAGCAATTTTCCCATATCTACAACGTTGCGAGCGCGCTACAAAATTCAATTTAAAAGTCATTTAACGGAGCGAAAGCTTTAAAGGTATTATCCTGCATTGTTTATCAGTTTATTTCTCCATTAAAAAATCTGCACTCTGTTCACGGGAGGATGGGCTAGAATCTTGTTTGTCCAAAAGACAATTGGATAGGGAAATGAGGGAGAATGAAAAAAAAAAAACTCAATACAAGCGCTACTCTAAAAAAAAGGGAAAAAATTGATTTTGACTTAAAATAATTACAACGTCATAACTGACATAATGTTGCCAAATATCCAAAGGCTACATACATACATAAGCTTCATTTTATCCTTGTTCTGATACTCTAAGCATCGACACTGTCACAACTGTTATCCCTCATCAAAGATACTCGAACACTTACACGCACGATTAGATCTCGCATTTGAAATAATCTTATAAACTAATTCGCCTATGCATACACAGGAACAGGGAGGTCCTTCATTTTTTTTTTTTTTTTTTTTTGAATCACCACAGGATATCGTGTTATCGTATAATCGACCAACAAAGAATATCAGGAAACGCAACAAAAAATAAAAATAAAAACGACGAGTCCTTGTTGCCAGAAACACAGGATTGATTTTGAGTGGAATGCATGCTGATGTCAGCATGCGGCATTATTGTGCCTCCCAACATCTGTCTAATTTTTTGGAAGTAATTATAGGTCTTGTGCGGTATGATTCGTCAAGTTGATACAAATGAAGCCTTGATCTCTTTTTTGAAGCCGCGGGTCAACGGCTGCAACAGTCGAGAGCAGTTTTGACAAGTTTTCATAATTTGAAATCTCTCGCTTGGTTTTTTGATTGGAAAATTTGCTTAGCACGCACTGTCATCTAATTGGGTGGAATTGAGTTTGGATAATTTAAGTGGAAGGTCGATGATAAGGTTGCCTTGTTATAATATCAGCAGGACGTTGAAAGTTTTTGAATTGTGAAATTTGTCCGATACTCTTCGCAGCTTCGAAACAGGTGTGCAATAATATTGTGATGGTTGGACTTGTCGAAAAGTTATGTATGGTCTAAGAGGTTCTCGAACGTAATTGGCATGCAAAGATTGCACCAGATGTATCGTCGTTCGGAACATGTGTGACTTTCACCAACAGTGCATCATAAAGGATTTTGAATGAGCATGAATATTTTCGACATATTGTTACTTAAATCTTTATTTGGAAAAGTTTAATTCGATTTACGGTATAGGTAAAAGGTCTTTGGATTAAATTAGTTAAGGGTAGTTGAGTTTCTGAGTATATACGTATATATTATATCGATTTAGACTAAAAGAGGTTTTTTGTAATACTATAGATCTGCTTCGCAAAATCGATTTAAATCAGTTGAATATTCTCATAAAGCGAAAGACACTTGAAATGTCTACGGGCATTGCAAGTAGATTTTATTGTATAGGGTGACCAGATAAGAACGACAAGAAAAAAAAATTAAATAAAACAACCGTGGTGTGGGATATAAAATTGATTCTGGCTTTGTTTTAAAGCTACTCGTACGTTCATGCCATTATGTGTGGAAGAGCACACCATTCCAATGGCCGCTTCGACTTCGCTGGCAGTGCTTCAAGCGGTCGGTCCAATTTTTGTGATAACAGCGTGTCGAATCTTGGCCTCGAACTAATCCAAAGTGGTTGGCTTGTTAGCGTAGACTATGGACTTGACGCACCCACAGGAATAATAGTGGTGTCAAATCGCATGATCTCGACGGCCCCAGTCGCTAAATTTCTCCTTCGCAACTTCGTGCGTTGGATCGCTTGTCTCGTTGGAACCACAACTCGGATATATCGATAATATCGAGCTCTGACCACAGAAAGTTGGCTAACATCGCTTTATACCTGAGACCATTGACGGTAACGGTGTCTCCTTCATCATTTCGAATGAAATAAGGTCCGGTGATGCCGCCATGCCATGAAGCGCACCAAACAATCAATCTTTGTGGATGCAGCAGTTCAGATGCGTGAAGTGCGATAAGCACCACAGAAATTGAGAGCGTCCACTCGGTAATGATAAGGTAGAAGATAGGAGTCAACTTTTCTGCGTACTCTGCAGGAACTCGGGACATCCCGCCAATTATAGAGGTTGTCCTAGGTTCCAGGAGCTGAAAAAGAAAGTTCAGGCTAGAAAACAGTTAATAGAAGAAGGAAAACGTCTAAAGAGTCGCGCGTGCCACAATGACGTTAACAAATACGTCGAAAGTTGTCGAAAAGGCACCGAAGACGGATCCGGATTTGAAAGCGATCCTTCTGTCCCAGCATGGAAAGATAGATCACTTTCCGAAACAACTTAATGAAAAAGCAGCTCGAATAGACGTCATCTATTCGACAATGTTTCATAAGATATAATGTCTGATACGCTGAATGAGGTTAATCTGATAGAAAGGATCGGCCTAATTCCACAACAGGGGATGGGGTTGGTATAATTTTACGTAAAGGCTCGCGCCTTTAGGTGTTGCAAGAGTGCATCATGCATTCGTCTTAAGAGACTTAAGAGCTGAGGTGGAGGAGATCTTGTTTGTGACGAGGAGTGCTCAGGTGGAAATCAAAAAGGGGGAGGATTGAGCTGACCTTTCGGAGCATTCGGGAGATTGGTTCGTTGATGCCATAAGAGGTGCAGTGGACCGGTAGATAGAAGAGACGAGGACAACGTAGATTGCGGGGTTTGGTATTGAAGAAAATGGAGTTCGGAATGGATGCATAGTCGATGGAACTTGAGAGAAGTCGACGAATGGAAAGGCTGTCAGCAGTATTCCTATGTTCTTCTAACGAATTCATATTGACAAGTTTATAAGGTAAGAGAGCAAATCAGAGGAATCTACGTTGAAACCCTCGATTCAGGAAACATGAACCCGGTGAAAGGGGGACCAAGCTTAACTTACATACTCAAGCTGGAGGCGAACAAAGTTAATATAGTTAGATCTGGTTACATACGGTTTGGAAAATTGCTTGGACCACCGTTTAATAATGCCAAGTGATGAGTTGGCTTTAAGGATCATCTTATCGATATGCAAACGGAAATCAAATTCACAGTCGAATAATATGCCAAGGTCTTGAAAAGACTGAACCAGGTTGACCATAGAGAAAATCAAGTCGGGGAGGAGACGGATTGCATTTACGTGAGAAGGTTATAGATTGACATTTGGCTATATTAAGTTTTCGGCAGTTTTTGAGGCACCAGATTGAAAGCCGATCAAGGTCTTCTTGAAGAAGGGCAGATTCATGGGGAGAGGAAATAATTTTAAAAAATTTTGTGTCGTCAGCGTAAAGGGAGAGGGAGGAGAGTTTAATGACCCTTCAACATCGTTAATAGTAAGAATGAAGAAAAGAGAGCCAAGATGACTGCCTTGTAGAACTCCAGATGAGGCCAAGAATGGAACAGAAACCGAACACTATAATATCGGTTTACCAGGTAAGAAGAAATCCATTTTAATAAGAGAAGCTCAAAGCCGAGAGTAGACAATTTGAAGAGGATCAGTTGATGAGGTAGAACAACCCACTAGGATAGCGACCACTACGAACACGCCGCCACAGTACGGATCCAGAACAAGCAAATACTGCTGGAACAATATGATCATGTGTTCTCATACGATTATCGTAGAGTACGATGGTCACGCTTCGCCAAAACTTTGAAGTGTAATTTGCGGTCGAGCGGAATTGATCCTCCGAATAACAGAAATCTGACAAACGACGAGATTGACCGACATTTAACAGAAATGGACATTGTAATTAAATAAACTATGGAGGAAACTAATACCGAACTCCCACAATCGACGCACTATACCCACACAAAAGTAGATTGCTCTCGAGGCTGAAACAACTATACAGACGGACAGGAACGATACTGAAGTAAGAACACTAAAGTCAATGATAAAAAACAATTAATAAAAGAAAATTTCAGTAAATCCATAAGTCTGTATTGGTTAAATAAAATCCAGTAGTCCGAATATGTTTCCGCAGATAAATAAATTGTTCAGGCGGAAAGATCACAATGACATCCAATGTGTTCGATTCACACAGACGGCAGAAAGCAGACAGTTATTACTAACCGCGAATATAGGTCTAAAAAGTGTCGACTCAGGAGATGGCATGTTTGTGGTCGAAGACCAACAGCAGAAACTCGAGTTGCTCGTATTTCAAAACCGTGCATACAGTGAACAATCCTGTTTACTGTTACCACGATATTGAAAACAGAACTTACGCAAGTCGCTTCTATCTGCGCAGGGAAATCCATAATTGGCGATCTGAGAACCACGGTTTTACCCTGTTCAATGAAAAAAACGCGGCAAACGTTATCGTCGCCGATGGACAAGCTGCCAGTAACTTGTTCGTGCGAAAAGATGAGCTCCTGTTCATCTTTAAGTCATTGAAGAACAAAAAGTCGGCGGGAGTAGATGGCATCCCTAACGTCATATTGAGACAACTATCCCTGGAGGCAGTGGATATTTGCACTATGCTGTTTAACAACGCGCTGAATAATTCACATTCACATACCGCCACCGCGGTACAAGGGAAAAGCGGCTCATCTACGACAGTACGTCGCCAGTGCTCAGGAGCTCTTCCGTTTTAACCCTGCAATTGATGACAGGGATAGGATCGATGCAGAAAAGCAGTACACAAAAAAGGGGAGAGAGGCGATAAGCTCTCCTAGATCGGTGCGTTACTCGTGCAGCTTCTCCTAGGTATAAGTAGATTAGGGTTAGCTAGGGGGTTTTCATGTAGGGACTTGTTATCACATAGGGGTGCCTCCGAGAGTTGACCGATGCTAGACGGTCTCGATCAAGTTTTCATGATGAAAACTGCCAGGCGCCCGAAAACGCAATCGATATGGTTACCACTCGGAGCAAAAGAAAGCGAGTGCTCGCCAGCTGGATTATAGTTAAGTTAAATTAAGAAGCATAGGTAGGTTAAGTAGATAGGTAGCTTAAGTTTTAAATTAAATTGAAAAAAGATAAAACATCTAAGCTTTTTGGCAATAATTTTCTTAGAGAATTATATATGTAAATTTGTTGGTTATATAAGCTAAGTGATTGGATAGATTTAAGGATGAAAGACATTAGTTGTAGCAATATAGTTAAGTTTAGAGCGCTCGGTAAGAGCCTGTAAGTTAAATTCAGAAGCGTTTGCTCTCAAATTAGATTTAAGCATTTTTGTTTAGTATGTAAGTTAACATACAGAAAGAAATAATAAAAATGAATTTAAAGGTGGTTTGGATGCGTCGAATACTTACGGATTGTGTTCGCTCCAACAATTGCAACAACTGGTCATTAGTATAGTATTGCCAGCATTTTGTGTAGAAATCAAAAACGACGTGTGGGTTGCAAATTAGATGGACATTGGTCTTCACCACGCTCTCTCCAACCTCACGTCACCAGCAAGATGTTCACATTTTTTAAGACCCATACCTAACAAGGATCGTCCATGTAATACCCGGGGTAGAGACTTCGTCAGCACATCAGCAATCATTTGTTCCGTTAGCACATGCTCTAACGTTAGCACAAACATCTTAGAAACAATCGATGGACAAATGATGCTTAATGTCAATATGTTTCCCGCGATCATGAAAAACTGAATCATTCGCCAAATCTTGAGCTCTTCGATTGTCAACAAAAATAGTTGTATCAGCCCACTCACATAACTCGAGCTCGCATTGTATGCTACGCAAGTAAATAGCCACCTTCGCCGCCTCCGCTAGACTTACATATTCTGCCTCTGTTGACTACAGTGCAACAGCCCGCTGCTTCTTCTATGTTACTTCCATGTTTCAGCAGCACCAGCAAGTTTTCATCTGTTTTCGTGTACAGCAATTCAATGTCTACACTTCCAGCAAGATACCTCAAAACACGTTTCGCAGATAGCCAGTTCAACTTATTCGGTTTATTAGTAAATTGTGCCAACCTCGAAACGATATTCGCAATACATAAGGGCACCAATAAGCTCAGGGTATGGACAGTTTCCCTGCAACCTACAGTTTCTATCGTCATCAGTATGCATGTCAACTTCCGAAGTCGTCAACACTGGATTACACTTGTTCATCCCGTAGTGTTGGAGTAGTCCCAGTACATATCCAGACTGCGAAAGTTCGATTTTTCGAATTCCTCCACAGATTCATTATGGGGTTTTTCTCAGTTGATGCAACCAGTATGTCATCAACGTAAACAGGAACAAGCAGCAAATTATCTCCACAATATTTATAAAATATACATGGCTCATTCTTTGTAGGAAACTCCCCAACTTCGGAGTTTTTCACTGAGTCTTAGGTCCAGATTGACGTAGCCTTCAACAACCTGCATGTATTGCCACCATCACGTATATCCTACAGCATTTGCTCTGCTCAATATCCAAAATTAGTTTTTACACCGCTTAGAAATTATCCTCTTCAGCATATCATTCAACATCTCGGGATTCACATGGAAACTTCTTCATTCAACGTTCCGTTTAAATACACCGTCATGTCACTATGTTAAATTTCCAAACGTTTAATCTAAACCGAACCGTGAGAGCCAAAAACAAGCGCAACGTCTCCAAACGCGACACCGATGCAAAAGTATGATGGTAATTGACGCTAAATTTTTGACTATACCCTTTTGCTACTAACCGGGCTTTGAGTCTTTCTACTTTTCCATAAGAGCACCCAACGACATCCAACAAGATTCGTACGAGAGTTCTTCTTAACAATCTGCCAAGTTTCGTTTTTAATTAGACTCATCACTTCCGCCTACATTACGTCCTTCCACTCTTCACATCAAGGCATCATTCGTACTGATTTCTGCCAAGACTTCATTCTCAAGCTCAGAATCGCATCCATCGACTGAAGATGGCGACTCATTCTTTGTATATTGTGCCGTTGTAGAACGTGTAGTGCGAAACAGCTTTCTCGGTCTTAGGCCTTCCAGGCGTTCGTCTGAGTTCCTCTTCAGGTTTCCTTTTCATCGACTGTATTTTTGATAGATTTTCAGGAACCGGAACAATATTATCTGTCAACGACGGGGCGAAAATTCGACTATCCTCCGCTCTCTTTCTTCGCCATCTGTCTTCTTTGTTACTGGTAGCAATTGATCCAACACTTGCATATTGTGAGTAAGGTTTTTCGTCTCTTCAATGAACTTGACGTCATGGGTGTTTACTTGGAATCCATATTCGATAACCCTTTCTGTCTCAACTCGAGGATATCCAACGAACACGCCCTCGACAGATCTCTGTGCAGACAAGCTAGCTAGGATCTTTGTCCAGAAAAAACACTTTGCATCTAACTGTTTTAAGGTAATTCAATTTTATTTGCTTTCCAGTTTACTTCTCATAAGGAATCCTACCACTTAAACTGCTCGTAGGGCATCGGTCGCGAATATGACAAACAGTAGCAATAGCTTCGGACAAAAAAGACGTACTCAAGCCAGGCTGCAACAACAAGCACCTGGCTATTTCCAAAAAAGGGCGGTTCACCCGCCTCGGTACTCCGTTTTGCTGTGGAATGCGAAGAACCTTCAGCCTCCTCTCTATTTCTTGATCGGCCAGATATTTGTCGAGCTCTAACTTGCAATAATCACGTCCGTTGTCCGACTGCAAGATTCTGGCAGAGTTTGAACGCGTCGTATACACCGCTCTTCTGCCTCAAGAAATACACCTCAGACCATGTGGAACAGTTATCTATAAAGGTCACAAAATACTTCGCCCGATGATTCCATCCTAAATTCACCTACTACGTCAGAGTGCACAATTTTTAATATCTCTGTCATTTTCCTCTGCGTCCTTCACATCAACCGCGGGTACAGCATCGATTTGTACCAGCTTTAATCAATTTTTGGTGTTCAAATGGCCCAATCTATCGTGCCACTTCAACAGTTTAGAGTACTCAGATCGGACAACCGCCTCTGCACAATCAATATTTTCACCATCATAATAAAGTTTCCCTCCGCGATCTTACGAAAAGCCACTTCGTGGCCCTTATTCGTAATTTTTGCAACTGCGATTAGATTAGTTCGTAAGTCGGGTACATACAACGTATCCTTGAACTCGATCTTTCGATGACTACAGTCACTCGCAACTGATATATGAACAACACCCTTTCCATTGAATTCAGCTGACGCCTAACTTGCCAAGTTCAATTTCATATTCGGAGAACGTACGATCGACTTGAAAAGACATTCATCGCCACACTGTACAACTACTCGTACTGTCGAGAATCCATGCCATATTGGTAAAACGTTCATTTGGAGAGAATGCATTATTTGCATCCGCTGTTACCAAGTGGGAACCAGCATAATACGACTCATCGACACTATTTGCTGAGTGTCTCGGCTTTCTTCTGACATCATTTCTTGACACTTGATTTCTTAGCTTCTTGATGGTATTTTTGTCTTGGCTGGCCTAGATCGCGTATACACACTACTCTCAGCAGCCATAACAGCACTTCCAGTCGCGTTTCGCTCTCTTCAATAATTTTTATTTTGAGCACTTAGGCAGTTGGTACGAGTAGCTCATCTCGCAACTCAATCGCACTTCGAAAATGTTTATATGAAGAAGGAAGACTGTACAACAACATAAGAACCAACAAATCTTTCACTTTCATGCTCTCAAGTTTATTCACCGCATCAAGGAACTTCGCCATATGATCTTTAACGTCAGTGCAACTGTCCAACCTCTGGAGCATAAGTTGCTTCAGCAATGTCGCTTTCCTTGCCGGTACCTTTGAAGCACAAATCGACTCCAGCTTAAGCCACACTTCTCGTGCTGTATCACATCCACGATTCACGAATCAGTTTCAATTCAGACGGATGAATTGACAAAACCAAATCCGCCTTGGCTTTTTTGCCTTGCTTCAACCATTCAGCTTTCAAAGCATTCACATAGTCCCACAGGTCATTTTTGGTAAGAAGCGCCTCAACTTGCATACTCTATGTATCGTAGTTCTCTTTCGACAGCAACTTCATGCGCGAAGAACTTGATGAACTGGAAGCCATACGAAATCAATTCTTTGGATCGCCAATCGGCTTCTATCTCCGAACTTGGTAAATCCGGACAGGTTGGGGGTTATACCGCCCCTATTCGGTCACCAGAGCCTCGTTAGTCTGAAGCAGGTTACACCACGTTCAGGTGAGGATGGTATTTTGCAGGTTAAATTACGCTTTGTACCCGTTAAGGATCGTTACGGATCCTATATATTATAACACGAATATATAGAATGCCTTCCTACCCATAGGCTTTTATGATAATCTGCACAGACTTTGATGGCTATCAAATAGAAATCATAATTCTTTTCCTGGGCTTGAAGAGAATTGTGTTAAATGGGCTTAATAAGACTTAAATTCTGTCCTGCCAAAGATAGAGTCACTAGCGACTTATTCTACATATTTGTGCCAGATGTACCCCTGTTGAATTGATTTTAAAATTATATAAAAACTTCATCTAATAGCAGATATATCTTCAAAAGGTGCAAAAGTAAATGAGCATCTGGGGTTGTTAGTTGCGTATGTATTCACTGTCAACCACTTTTATGTGTACCAGCGCTTCCTATTCTCCGATAAGTAGAGTTATCGTAGCAAAGTTTTCACTTTAAACTCTTTGTCAAGACTCTTACACATCTGTGAAATGCAATTTAGGGGCTAACCTATAATTTATTTCTGCACGGATTGAAGTGTCCTCTGAAGCGTGTGTAAATTCTACTATTTAGAATTTTTATATTTTTAATTCAATCGCCTAATGCAACCTCACATTAGGTAGTAAAAAGGCTTGGTTCGATTAAACAACAAATACAGTAGTAGTAGTAGTAGTACAGTCCACAATTCACAAAGACAGTAGTCTCTTCGGGTGTAATGAACATCCATGTATTATGCGTCCATAGTTCCTTTTAAATAGTATGTATGAGTCTTAGCGTCTTGGTTGGACATCGCTTAAAAGATAGCTTCTTATACAGCTGCTGGATAATGCAATCCTCACTCTGCTCAATACTGTGAAATATTGAAGGCCGGAGGATGAATGTTATTTCGGTGAGAGCTGGTGCCTTGTTTATATGTTCCAGTGGTAATTCGAAATACCTCTGTAGATTATAGTTGACTCCAAGCACCGACTGCTGTAATTGCACCTCTCGAAATGTCTGATCATCGATCTTTTCAGGCACAGCGTTAGCCTTAATCAGGTCATACTTATTGGCATCACTGATCATGAATTATCCTGTTACTAAAATCTCCGTTGAAGTTGAAGACAACTCTAGTTTGTCCATTGGATCTGGTAGTACTTCCATCTCTGGGCCAAGTTCTCCCGCACACTTGTTAATGATTTATTCCATGCTATTGTATGACAAAAACTCAAATAAATGACTACGTTTCAGATATGCATTTAGCAACTTATTGTATTTTATTTCGATTTCTCTCATGTAGCTAAGTGCAATCAGATATGGGTTCGTCACAGGTATATTTATTTTATTCTCGTCACAATCCTGTACCAAGATGCCATCTTGTTGATCTCTTCTCAACCTGCATTCAGCTTTCTTGTAAAGTTGTTGATTTTATTTTTGATTCTAGTTTCTGTGTCATTTACACTCGATATTGTACACAGCATCCTCGTTTTTGTCTTCGCAAAGATGTTACCTCCTGTTTTGATTTTAAATTTCAAGTCGTCTGTTCCTGGGCACCATTTTATCCCCAAAATTTTAAATGTTGTGTCACTATTAAAGTCATTTTCTGGCTCCATGTCAATTGCTTCGGTTGGCAACGCTTTTATGAATGCTCCATTATTTGATGTCCATTTCCGTAAGTTAAATCCACCATTCCGAAGTAGCTGGATCAATTCCCTTTGCAGATCTTGGCATTCCCTTAGTAAATTTGCACCTCGTAGACAATCGTCTATATAGAATCCGTCAATCATGCAATCATGCCCGTGCATACTTTTGTTTTTCATCTTCGGCTAGTTGGCATAGAGTTTTAATTGCTAAATACGGTGCGGATGATGCGCCGTATGTGACGGTTTTGTGAAAGTATTCTTTGATCGGGTCCTGGAGTTTTCTCTCCATAAGATACGTTGTAAATTTCGATCCTCCTGATCGACTAAAATCTGCCGATATATTTTTTCGACGTCAGCTGTGAAGACGATTGGAAAAGTCCTCCATCGAAGTAGCAAGGAAAACAAATCCTTTTGTACCGTGGGACCGGTCATCATAATGCTGTTTAGCGATTCCCCAGATGTTCTTTTTGCCGAAGCGTCGAATGGCACTCTCAGTTTGGTAGTAGTGCTGTTGTCTTTTATCACTGCGTGATGTGAAAGATGTTATATTTTTCCAGTATAACCGTCGGATACTTCCTCCATATGTCTAAGATTAATATATTCTCGAATAAAATTGGAATATTCATCCCGAAGACTCTCATTTTTTGCGAATCTTTGTTCCAACACAAAAAATCGCTTTAATGCCATTTTGCGTGAATCTCTCAAAACCATGCGATCCTTCATCAGTGGCAATTTGACGATGTAACGCCCTGTTTCATCCCGGTTGTGCGTCATTTGGTAGTGATTCTCGCACATTTCGTCTTCTGTAAACTTGATCTTTGCACTTGGAACTTCTTCTAATTCGCAAAATTTCTTTAAGCCTTCATCTTTACTGCACACACTGATGCATGATGTGAGTATATTAACTTGGGCTTTCTTCCTTGAGGTTAAGATGGTGCTGACTGATCCCGATAGTATCCAGCCAAACCTTGTGTTTTGTGCCACTGGAGTATTGGCTGGACCCTTGACTAGTCCATGCGTCAAAAATTGCGGCAAAATGTCTGATCCAATTAGTAATTGTGATGCTGGAAGTCTTAATGTAATAACTGGCATTACTAGAGCATCTACCTCCAAGTTGACCTTTTCATCGCGAATTGATTGAATGATAAAGCGGCATGCTGCGGTGATTTCTGTAGCATTACTGTTGATTCCATTGATCTTTGACCCATACTTGACCAATGGAACTTTTAATTGACGGGCTAATTTCACTGTCACGAAGCATGATTGAGACCCTTGATCAATCAGAACTCGTGCGAGTCTAACTTCTCCTCCAACGCATATGTTCACCATGGCTGTGGCTAGTAATACCGTCCTATTACTATGACATGCGGTAGCGATTCGTATTGATGTTGAAGCTTCTTCCTTTTACCGAAACTGCTATACTCTCACCTCGAGGAAAATGAAGTAATTAATTATGCTGTTGTGCGCATATTTTGCAAACCCTCTTCATCGCACATTCCCTTGCGGTATGCCCATCTCGCAAACAGTTGAAACACAACTTCGACCTTTGGACTACGTCTAATCGGTTCTTCGTCTTCATACTTAAAAATCTTTTGCAATTATACAATTGATGAGACTCGCTGCACACAACGCATTTCGACTCTGTGATGGTTTTTGTGGCTGTTACTCGTACTTGCTGGTGTTCACGACTGCTTTCTAATCCTCTGAATCTAGCCTCGATGAAGTCAAAAAATTCGCTTAGTTTAGGAATTTCTGTTGAAGTTCCTCTGAATTGTTGATACAATTTCCTTGATTCAGAATCAAGTCTCGGATATAACAAATGAATCAGTAATGGATCCCAGGAGCTTACGTCGACCCCCTAAATTTTTGATACCGTACAAGATTTCCCTTGACATATCCATGATCGTTTTCAAATCGAACGCATTTTCATGTCGAACTGATTTTAAAGTAAGCAATTTTTGGATGTAGTTGTTGACCAGTGCTGCTGAATTTTGAAACCGGTTCGTTAGCAATTCTATAGCTGTTGCATAATTGCTTGATGTCTGTGCCAAATGATTAACAATCCTTGCTGCTTCTCCTTTTAGATTTTCTTTTAAATAGTGAATTCGTTCAACATCGCTTAAGGTTCCGTTCTGGTGAACTAATCGATCGAACAGTTCCCAAAATGATGTCCACTCTTCATACTTGCCGCTGAATGATGGAGTGCTTATTGGTGGAAGTTTGATTTCCCGATGTGTTGCAGCTTGTGAAGTTACTGCCTCTGGTTGGTATTGTCGTTGTTCTGCTTCCTTAATTTGGATGTAAGCAACTTGATATACTATATTTGCTCCATCTCAATGAATTCGTTGTGGGACATGTACTCCTGCTCGTAATCGCCTTCTTCCAATGAGGACATGATCTCGTCATTCATTGTCAGCAGCTTTGTCCAGTATTCTCTAATCTGATCCAATTTGAATGCTAGGTAAACTGTATTCTGAGTTAACTCCAAGTACTCAATAATACGAGTACGTATAAAGTTGTTCTTAATCACATTCAACTTTTTAAATTTTGCTTGGCACTTCTTGATGTTAGTTGACTCTTTAGTTCTTTCTGTGTCGGATGTTGATTCTTGACTTACTTCACTTCGATTTGGACTTCGATATACAGGAGATAAAACTGAAACCTGTATGCCTGCACCGCTTGGTAATGGCACTGGCACTAGTTGCGTGTTTTCCTGATTACCTCCAATTTTTTCCTTGAATGTACCCTTAATATCGAGATACCTCATTTCAAATTGACTAAAATACTTCCTCACAAAGTACTCATGCTGATTTGTTAGCAACTTCCAAATACTCGTTATTTATTTGGAAGTTGGTCCAGTGCTGTTCTAACTGCTCGAGCCCCCTTACGAAATACTCCACCGAGTATCGGGTTTCTCCATCTTTCTTGAAATTAGTCCATAATCGATGCACTTCTTCCGTGATTGTCGTCTGGTTCAACGCAATGTCTTCGATTTCACTCATTTCTGCGTATTGGTCTAGTACCAATATTTACAAATCACTTTTCTCTATTCCGGCTAATCCGGCTCGAAGGACCATGTAAATTCTACTCTTTAGAATTTTTATATTTTTAATTCAATCGCCTAATGCAGCCTCACATTAGGTAATAAAAAGGCTTGGTTCGATTAAATAACAAGACTGAGCCGAGTAATTTTATTTCAACTTAATTTATACAAAAATATTGTTAGCCTAAGCAATAAAAACGAAGCGACAAAGTGCAAGTTACTACACAAGAATACCAAAACAAATGTTGACACATAAAAACACAAACGCTTAGGTTAACAAGCAATAAATTCGAATAATGAAGGAAAATAACTACATATTTTATGTTGATATCATCAACAGCGTGCTTATATGTAATTCTAAAGTTAATGGGAATATTAATTATCAGGAAAAATTCGGTAAGGACTCAAAAATATGATCTGTTTGTGGTTATTCAGTTGAAGTGATTACAAGTGCAATCAATTATAGGCTAAGGTCAACCATTCAGACCAGAAGCATTTGCATACAGGGTTTTATGAAGTTACATCAAATATCAGAGCAGTCGAGGGGTTGACTTATTTCACATTACCAGCTCTGTTAGATTCAAATCAACATTGAATCTCTTATAGATTAATTCATTTCATTAGCATGGATTTCGCATCAAATTGCCTGCAGATATGTATGTGCTGCATCGTCAATTAATAGGCAACTACAATAAAATATTTATTCTATTGCAGCCGACGATTTCATTCGATTGCTTATGTCAACAAAACAATAATTATTACACAGCAAACACATGTATGTGTGCACGCACGTGTGTACAACTCATCCATTTGTTTCTCTCGTAGAAAATGCACTCAATGTGCTCTTATACTCGTATATGCATATGTAGTCCTAGATATGTAGATACAAAATGTACTTGCACAGTTTACTAGTGCAATCCTTGATTAATGAACAAACTTCCCACTTCGATCAAATTGATTTACCTGCATGTGCCAGCCACAAAATTTTAATCATTTTCCCACTCTAGATATGATATTGGCGCACTGGATGGATGTGTGCATATAGATTGAAAATGCTTTAAAAACAATGCTACAGTGGCTTACGAAATATACCAAACGACAGTTAAATATAATAGTAAAGCGCGAAATAAGTTTTAGGAGCAGTTTTTGGGGGAAAAAAAACCTTGTTCACAGCACGCCAATGAGTAAATGAATGAAAATTTCACCAGATTTTCTTTTACTATTTGTTGATTCGGCGCCGCTCAGCTGAATTGGGCATCGCCAGAGAGTCAACCCGGCTTAATTTGGCGGTTGGGTTTGGGTCTGCATCCGTATAAGATTATGCTGACGCAAGAATTGAAGCCAGACGACCACAGTTCGCTAATTAGGTGCTGGAAGTGTTGGCCGGTGATCAGGATTTTGGCCAAAAAATCATCTTCTCGGATGAAGTCCATTTTTGGCTCAGCGACTATTGTACGAGTATGTCAACAAGCAAAATTGTCGTTATTGGAGCGAATACAATCTACAAGTGTTCCGCCGAGCATTAATGCATCAACAAAGATTGACTGTGTGGTGCGGTTTATGGCATGACGAGATGATCGGACCTTATTGCTTTCGAAATGAGGAAGGAGACACCGTTACCGTCAATGGTCTCAGGTATAGAGCGATCTTAACCGACTTTCTGTGGTCATAGCGCGACATCATCGATATATCCCACCAAAGTCGGATATTAATCCATAAAAAAAATATTATGGAATTACGTCCCATCTGACATGTTTTGATTTTAAAGAAATGCTGTACTTGTTGTACGCTAAGTTTGCCTTTGTTAAGGAATAAAATTAAATATGGTTTAGATCGTATTAAAAAACAGTTTTTTCTCCGCGTGGCAGGCACCTTGACGTGAGCGTTATCTTTAATGACGCCAGTGCGGAGGCTTAAGTCGCAACGACACAACTGACTACGACCGGCTAAGTGGTGGCGAACTAAGAACTGCCAAACCTGATTCCAGTAGTGGTGTGAGCCAATAGCAAACCGTGGCGAAGGATGCAAGGTTAGGGGTCAAAACCAACCACTAACGAGCTCTCTCAGGCGCCTTGGTGCGGGTTTGTTATACGAGTACTTGGCCTTACCCAGGTATTGCGGCACTACCGGGGCAGATCTTTTGTTTCCGGCTATACTCGAGGGAACTAAATGAAATTTTTGAAAATGGAAAAACAAAAAACAAACAATACACAAAACGCAACGCCATCGCCGTCCAGGAAGAGTTAGAGGTGAGTGAAGACGAAATTTCGACTTCATCCATCTCCCTCGTGGTAGGGAAAATGGAAGAAGTGGAGCTACTGGCTAGCGATAGTGAGGTGTTCTAAAGAACACTCACTAACGAGAGCGACTTCACCGGTGAGCAGACTGGTACTCACACCGGTGATACACAGAGCAGGTCTTCGGGCGATGGGGTAGCCAAGGCAGCTGGAACATCCGCTGCCGAAGCTACCATCAAGAGGCAAAGAAAGAAGGCTGCGGTGGTGGAAAATGTGGAAACAGCCTGTGCCTGCAGTCTCCATCACCGCAGCTAAGAGTGCGAAGAACGCACACCAAAGGGCAAGGGCTTTTTTACGTAACGCTAGGCGTAAGGTAGCAAAATATGAGGACTGTGATCACAGTTGCTTAAGCGAATGGGAAAAGCCGCCTTTGAGAGTGCGAAGGCCATCTAAGTCAGCAAATCGCGTACTCAATAGGCGGTAAGCAAGGGTGAAGTAGCTGTAAAGGCGGCGGGGCAAGCCGATCAGGCGTCCTCTACCTCCTTCGCGGCAAAATTAAAAGAGGTGGCTAGCGACCCTGGAAAGAAGGCAAATTTCAGCAGCAAGAGAAGCAGATCCGACTACGTCGTGGAGCCGGACGGTGTAAAAAAAGGTGAAGGTTGGTACTTCATCCTTCTGGAGGCTGAAGCCTTCCGGTCGTCTAACAATCGACCAGTAGAAAAACGTCGAGGAGAAGTTTCGAGACGTCCTGTGGAAAGATTCGTCAGCACTGGTTGGAATAAGTCTTCTGTAGACTTTCTCAGACGCTTAATTTTGGAAGTACGCGATGCTTGTAAAATCATCAAGCTAAAATGTACGACGGCGGCAGAGTTGGCAAAGTACACCCTGCCGACAGCATGGGTATGTGTTTCGTGTGTCTACACGTACACGGAGAAGCGTCTGGGACTACTCCATGTGCAGAATCGGGAACTAAGAGCCGATACATGGAGAGTCCTTAACATGGACTGCTTACCATACCTCGAAAAATCGAAAGGTATGGTAAGGTACAGCATGGATAGGTTGATGTTTAAGCCATCGACCAAGGGAAATGACGAGGAGGCCCCCCCCCAATATGATGGAAGTGCTGCAGATAAACCTGCTTCACAGTAAGGCAGCAACGGCCGGTCTGTTGGAGTACATCACCAGGGAGAACGTCATAGCCGTACTCATACGAGAGCTCTGGATCAATAAGGACAACAAGATTCAGGGTCTGAAACGATTTGCTTTACGAGACAGAAGGTAAGATCAGTACCTGCATCCTTATCAAAATCCATATGGTGGCATTCCTTTTGATAATTACAGCTCAGGAGTTCTGGCAGCGGTAACCTGCAAAAGCGAGTGTGGCAAACCACTCTGTCTGACCTCGGCCTACCTCCCCTACGACTCCTAGGTAGTGATCTCGGAGAAGCTAAAGGACTTGGCATGGCAGAAAGATTAGATGCTGGTGCTCGGCTGTATAGCAAACGAACAGCATAGATATTGGGGAAGTGGTGATATCAACCCAACCTCAATATTTGCAACAGAGGGAATTCACCCACTATTGTGGTGACAAATAGGCAGGAGGTACTAGATATCACCCTTGTTACAAATATAGAAGGGTTAGAAATAAGGGAATGGAGAGCAGTCGATGAAGCGTCAATGTCGGATCGCTCAAGGTGAACTTTCAGAAGCATATGGGTCAAGTATACAGAAGGGGTAAATACACACCTGGATAATATCATTATTGTTAACTTAGAAAGGAACGTAGAAAATTTTAATAAGGCACTAACAACGGCGTTCGAGAAAGCTTGCACGGCTAGCAGAACACATAAAAGGTGGAAGAGGGAGATAGGTTTACTAAAGAAAGAGGTTAGGAAATTCTATAATAGGGCGAAGGTTTTCAGAAGTGACAGTACATGGTATGAGTACTACTAAATGCTTTCAAAGGAAGCAAGCGTTCCTAGCTACCTCAGGGAAAGTGACGGAACCTGGGCTGAAAGTAGACAAAAGGTTCTAGCAACACAGATGGAAACCCACTTTCCGGGATCACAGTATCAGGCGACCCTGACATGCTACAGCATACTGAGAATATTGATCTCTCACTCTCCGAAGAGGAAATATATGTTCTTATTAATAGAAACAAATTACGGTGTTCAATTCGGTCCTTTAAGCCTACAAATCTCCTGGTCCGGATGGTATTCTACCGATTATGCTACAGAAAGCAGCGGAAAGACACAGTCTAAAGATAGGGTGCATACCAATAGCTTTGAGTGAAGCTAAAGCTGCCAAACAGGAGCATATAACAGCGAAAGATTGCAGACCAATAAGTCTGTCATCATTTATGCTTAAAACCCTAGAGCGATTATTAGAGATTCTTATTAGGAACAGATGCAATAATGGCTTTTTCACTGAGTCACAGCATTCATATATGGAGGGAAATTCTGTAGAAATTGCCCTGCACGAGGAGGTGTGGAGAATAGAGTTGCAATGGCGCCCTTCCTCGATATTGCAGGAGCCTTCAATAACGTGGAGTGCACCACCATTAAAAATGCTCTAGAAGACGCTAACATTGAACATGGCATTACAAACTGGGTTTTCAAGATGCTTGCAAGCAGGAAAATAAACTGTTCCATTGGACAAAGCTAGGTCAGAATATCCGTAACCAAGGAACCCCTCAGGGTGGAGTCATACCCCACTCTTGTGGGTGCTGGTTATCAATGACATCCTCGAAAAGTTTAGTACGTTTTGTATAAGTGTCACAGCATACGCAGATTTTGTGGGCATGGAGAATACTTAAATACTTTAAGCGAAATTATGATCACCACTTGGTCGATAAGCTGTGGTCGCAATGCCAACCCTTCCAAAACGGAACTGGTTCTTTTTACCAGAAAGTTCAAGATACCGCAATTCAAACTCCCACAACTCAACAGAGTGGAACTGTCCCTTTCAGGCAGAGCGAAGTATCTGGGTGTGATTCTGGACAAAAAACTGAGCCGGAATCTTAACGTAGCGAAAAGAATCAAAAAGGCATATAATGCTCTTTTTATCTGCAAAAGAAGAGTTGGAAAAATTTAGGGCTTTAAACCTGCTATCGTGTATTGGCTGTATACCTTAGATACGGCGCACTAGTATGGTGGGAAACAACTAACCAGAAAACGATCCACAGCCATTACAGGTGCGCTCCGTACCACCCCTACGGCAGCATTAAACCCCTTTTTGCACCTAACACCACTTGATTTACAGACCAAAAAACTTGCTGACAACAGTGCGATACAACTCCCTAATCTGGGTTACTTCAAGAGCAGTAATTTCGGACACGGCATGGTCCTAACGGCATATTTATCACACCCCTGTTTAACCTAACCAAATCTAACCTTAAAAAAAAAACAGTTTTAACGGTTTTGAAATCATTTTTTTTTATTAACCAAACTCAACAGCAAGGTGGCCAGACTCTTAAGCATTTAGCGCTCTATTATACGGTTCACAAAAGCTATGCTACCTGAACTGGTGTGGTCGAAATTGGAGCCGGCAAAGAGAGAGAAAGCAAGAAATGAAAGGTAGAAATAGTTATATGATGTACTGTAGAAGATATCTACTTCAATAACACCGAACTTTGCCATTGCTTGTTTGATACGAGGTTGGCGTGAAACATGGCCATTCATCGCTCTAACCTCCATATGTGGAGTAGCCAATTGTATGGCCAATAGAGTTAAAAACTTACGACGTTTGTCGCTTTGCTTAGCTGGCTGGAAATGGTTGTAAATAATAAACTAAGCCAAACCAACAATATCCAATATATTGTAAAACATAGCAAATGACCATCGATTGGTTCCACGTTTGCAGGAATATCCGGAGATCATTTGGTATGTACATGGTGTCAACCCCAGCTTTATTTGCATTATAGTCGAAGATTGGATTCGGTTTTAGGGAAGCATTTTCTTGGTCGGTAGCACAGGTATGATGTCTGTCGACAACACAATAACAGCTTTACCATATTTGGCTTTGGCATGTACTCGTACGAACTCAATGCTTATTTCTCATTGTAAAAATCAAACAATGTCTGACACAATGGACGATTTTTTGATTTTTTGAAATCAGCCAGGACGAAACGTGTGTTAGAGCGAACATTTCCTACAATGGCGAGTTCAACTTGAAGCAAATGCTCGACCAAAGCCAATGAGGTAAAAAAATTATCGCAATAGATAGTGTGACCTGAATTATGATATCGTTGGATCGATGATAACAACACTCGTTTGCCTTGATTCACTTCTCGTTCTGCATTAGGTTGGTTTCCGACCGCAACGTAAAGATAGCGGCACTTGTCAATAAAAGCTAGTGGATGCTAGTTGTGCAACTTTTGACAGTTACTTACCGAAGTTTCAGTCATTTTGGACGTTCAGTTCTTAGTTCTCAGTTCTTAGTTAGAGTGAGTCGATGTGAGTGTTTTTTGTGAAAATAGGAAAAATTGAGTATCGAGCTGTTATTAAATTCTTGTTTTTGAAAGTCAATACGCCTACGCAAATCAAAAATGAGTTGAACTCTGTGTATGGGGACTCTGCACCATCATTTACCACAGTGAAATTTTGGGCAGCTGAATTTAAACGTGGCCGTAAGAGCTTGGGAGATGATGAACGTTCGGGACGTCCAAAAGCAGCAACCACTGACGATATCATTGCTAAAGTTCACCAAGTGGTGTTAGACGACCGCCGAATTAAAGTGAGAGAGATAGTACATAGAGGTTATGAAAATGTCCAAAGAACGTGTTTGGTACATATTAAATCAAGATTTAGGCATGAGAAAGTTGTCCGCGCGTTGGGTGCCGCGTTTGCTTACGTTAGAACAAAACCGTGTTCGAATGAACATTGCCAACGCTCTGTTGGCGCAATTTAGGCGCAATAAATTCGAGTTTTGGCGCCGATTAATTACTGTAAAATGAAACTTGGATACACCATTATACATCCGAAATAAATATTCAGTCAAAACAGTGGACTGCAAAGGGCGAGCCGGCTCCAAAAAATCAAAAACTGTTTTTTCGGCTGGGAAAGTGATGGCGACTGTTTTTTGGGATAGTAAAGGAGCTATCTTAATCGATTATCTTCAAAATGGAAAACCATTACAGGAGCATACCCATCATTACTTGCCAAGCTGAAGGCAGAAATTGCGGAAAAACGGTCACATTTGCGGAAAAAGAAAATCCTGTTTCACCAAGATAATGCGCCGTCTCACACCTCAGCGGTTGCCAATGCGAAAATCCATGAATTACGGCTTGAACTGCTTTACCATCCGCCTTACTCACCAGATCTAGGCCCAAGCGAATTCTTTTTGTTCCCTCATCTAAAAACTGCGCTCGGAGGACAGAGATTTTCATCAAATGAGGAGGCAATCACCTTCGTGAACAATTATTTTGTAGAGAAAAACGCCAAGTACTATTTGGACGGGTTAGAGAGATGGGAGCATCGCCGGGAGAATTGTGTATAGTTACAAGGAGACTATGTGAAAAAATAAAAAAAAAAATTGAGAAAAAATATCTTGTATCAATGTTCGGTCGGAAACTTTTCAAACAACCCTCGTTTATATTTTTCTTTCGAAGGATAATTTGTACGTGAATCGCAAGCCCACCATACCTTGATGCCGTATTTGGCTGGTTTTGAGGGTATATGTGTACTGGGTGTAGCGTGTATGGCCGCTGTAGGGGAACAATTGCTCATCAACGATTATGTTGACACTTGGCTTATATGCTCTCTCTAAATTCGAGTTCAACATGGTCCATATGTCGTCGATTGCCGCAGATTTGCTATTTAGTAAACGCTGTTCGAGTGTATTGTCATTATCAAAACGAATGTAACATAGAAAAATGTTAAAACGTTTTAGAAACATTGTTGCTGTTTACGTTGACATTTACGTGATGATAAGGCTCCCACAATTCCTTGGTCTACTAGGTGTTGGAGTTGAAGAGGCCACAAAAAAATAACAATCCAATGAATGCATACAATTCATTTTCATTCGTTGGCTGCCAAACCTTTGGATTTGCTGTTCCTTCGATTGCTGTTCCTTTGGATTGCTTCGTTCCAGGTGCGCATAATTTGCTTTTCGATTTATTTCACGGCAAATGATATCAACCATCTCTGCAGCAACAGGGATATTATGCGCTTGTGGCCAGCCAGTTCGTGGTGGAACTTTGTCAACATAATTCCATGTTTGCATGAATAAAATTCATCAGACAATTGTTCGAGCACAGAGCCAGCACCCAACAGCGTCAAGTTCTTCTTGGAGAAGAATATTCATCTCATCATCGTCATCGTAATCAGTTACCGCCTCTTCCACTTCCAACTCGACCTAAATATCAGATGCATCAGCAGCATCATTATCCAGCACATAATCTCCATTACCTCCATGATCATCAGCAAAATTGATCCTCTTCCTCAGGAATATCTTCCTCCAACAATGTCGCTATCATATGTTCAGCTAGGCGTTCAGATCTGGTTGCTCGGTTCAGGACTAAGGACTGAAAAGAATAAAATTTGGAAACTTCAAAGTAAAAAAAAAATGTTTTCAAAATTCATGAACCAGTAAATTTTTTTTTATTTGCTTTAAAACTCTGTTTTTATTAAATTCATTCACAATTACAAAAAATAAAAAAAATTATTTGAGTTCCCATTCTCAACTTCTTTCGAATGTCCTTCATTAAGGTTGGTGACAGTTACATCCGTGATCTTTTTGGACCCCCTTTTCCATTTAGCACTAAAATCTTTTACGTCCTTTACACACTGATCACTTTTCCTCAATTTAGCTTTGACCAAAGCCCAATACCTTTCAATGGGACGGCACTGTGGAACATTGGGTGGATTCATGTCTTTTGGGACAAAGTCAACATTTTTAGCAACAAGAAAGCTCAACGTCGCATGAGCATAGTGAGCTGAAGCTAAATCTGGCCAAAATAATGTTGAACCCTCGTGTTTGTTTAAGAAAGGAATCAGCCGTTTTTTTAGGCACTCGTTAATGTACACTTCTCCGTTAATTGTTCCCGTTGTAATAAACGATGAGCTTCTGTGTCCACATTGGCAAATGGCCTGCCAAACGAGATATTTTGACCCGAATTTTTCCATCCCAATCGATGTTGTTGATTGTGGAAAAATCTGAGCTTCAAACGAGTTGTAAAACTGGCACCTGGAAAAGTAGTAAAGTCGGCTTTGACATAAGTTTCGTCATCCAAAACCAAGCACGCTTTCTTTTTGCCGATCAATTCGTATAGCTTTCGGGCTCGTATTTTTATGACTTTTTTTTGTTTTTCAGTAACTTTTGGCATTTTTTGTTTTTTTCGTGTTTTTATACCGCTACGGTTTTTAGATCTTTGTACCATTGTTTGGTTGATATTATATTTCCGAGTAACATCTTTGGATGACATAGTCCGGTTTTTTACTTTTTTACGATGGTACCCACTATTTTCCTGTCCAAATTTGTATCATGTGCTCCACTTTTAGCTGCACTTTTCTGTTTTCGCTTAACTGTCAACGTCTCCAAATATTGTTTAACAACAGAATCCACTATACTGCGTGCTATGTTTGAATTTTTTCCGATGAAATGATTTGGACGCGAAGTATTTTCGAGCCATCTGTCGGTGATCTTTTTACGGCGTTCCTCTTGACTTACCGAAATAAAATCAATAACAAACTGAAACTAGAAAATATACGGGCTTATTTGGAAGTATAGCCCGTATTAAAATTTACAGATTTTATTCGTTTCAGTCCTTATATCCACAGCATCATACAATTCATTTTGCTCCGCCATTTTTCACTACATAAGAACCAGGAATCTTAAACAAACCATAAAAAATGTAGCTGAGATCACAAACAATAAAAATTAAAGCCAAAAGTAATAATTATTACCAAAAGAAGCAAAAGAAAAAAATTGCATTTATAATTTACACAGTTTGTCAACGGCTTCGTCACACTGAAAGCATCGGTTCAAGCAGTGTTGGGCGCAGTAAGTACGTAGGTGGATGACCACATGGGAACACAGAACTCCGCGTTCTGTTGACAAAACGCGCCACATGGGCGTTAAATCCCGGACCCTACAAATTAATTTGTATCGTTCCCCTGATAATAATAATAATAATAATAATTTACACAGTTATAATTTTATACTCTGAGCAGATACTTTATACAGTACACGCTACAAACGAAATCAAACTCTGGGCCTACTTAGGCCCATCCGTTGCTTTTCGATATTCACACACAAAAATATTTTCTTTTCCGCGAATTGGGCCCGGAACGACCCGGATATGGTTTCGGTGTGCTGAGTAAAGGAGAATTCCCGTAATTTTTAATTATTTTAAAAAACAGTAGATATCTAAGGTATGTTTGGAAAGTATTTCTACCCTCTTTTTATTTATTTTATTTAGTCAAGACCTATCAAAGAATTTTACTTTATATAAGAAGACTATGCGAAGCGAAGAAGACTAGCTGGAAGCATACTCGTACAACAAAAAACTTGTGGAACATTTACCAAAAAATGTTAATTTTTTTAAGTTGGATGTGGAATACAACTCCACTGTAAGCTTCTGGTCAGCTTTAGGCGGAGAAACATGGCAAATTTTCGAGCGACCTAAAGCGAAATTTGAAAAACAGAGACGAATTCATTTACATGATGACAAAAAAACTTGATTGGGGCAAGACAACTACAACTGAATTTGTAAACCAATTGATATCCAAGTTGTATGGGTTTTCCCAATTCAGTACTGCTGTGGTATCTGATGTGTCTTCCACTAGCGAAATGGATTTTGACAACGCGCAACAAGAGGAAGATCAAATAATCATCCACACTTGAGCAATTTGTTTCGAGAGCCGTCGAAATATGTATATTGCTTCAGCCATGCAATCATTGTAAAATGTGCACTGACTGCTTTTTAAAACTTTGCAATGAATCATTGAAAAATAATAATGAACTTTTGTGTCGTTTTTGTCGGCAAGTAATTAAAAATTCTTGCCATACCATATATCGTCGCTTTTCTGGCAGAACGGCACAAGTCAAAATTCGTCGATTTTCAGGAGAGCCATTTAAAGTTTTTGGAAACATTCAAAAATTATTTTTGCTGTTAACAAAAAACAAAACTCAAAATTTGTATATACGAGTATGTATAAGAAAATAAAGATTTTTTTTTTGCTATCAGATGGTATGCGAAATTTAACAGAAAACATGGTATTTAGGAAACTTAATTTCGACTTAAGACGTTTTGAGAAAAATTATATATAATTTTTTCACTATTTTTTTTAGAATGTATGGAAAAGTGCCGTTTTGTTACTAAGGGTAAGAACTGCAAAAAAAAAACAAAATTAAGTATGTTTCACATTTTTATTAATTCAAAATAATGAAATCTTTTGGTTACATTTGAGGGATTCGTAAAAGACTTTGTAGAAAAATGGAAATTGATTTTTTTTTTAAATAGGTTAAGCCGGCCTTACTACTTTTTGGACGAAATTCCTAAATTGGAATTTTCCAATGGCGTCAATACTGGATTACTAATTGGTTCTATTGATCTTGTATTTTCTCTTATTGAAATTTTACTGAAAGTATCATCAGAATAAGATGTTTTAACATAAAAGTCTCCAGGTGAATTTTTTTTGAACGCCATTATTTTAATATCTCTTTCCCATCATTCATGGAGTAATTTGATCCTATGTCTTCAGATAAGTTCTTGATATCGTAAAATGATGTATGATCCATTTCATGAACCTTATATGGAGTTCCCGTCTTCTTAGCAGTTCGAATTATGGTTATGAATTGCACTGGAACATAAATTGGGGCTCTATTACTGAATGAGCAGAATCCCCCTCATTTTGTGAATGGCCGCTGATGAAGACTTTATGGGAGATACTCCTGAGGTTAGGCAGAACCTGGACGGCGTAAGTATACAAGGCTATCATGAACTTATTTTACTGCTGCCCACCGCAATTATTACTATAAAAAACGACATCAATTTCGGTATTTGCTTTATCGTTCAATTCCCTGCGGCACTTGAAAACGGCACGTACAAATCTCGTTAGCTCCTCTTCCTGCTTGATCCTCATGCCAAACAAAACAACCAACTTCGTTACTGCCAAGCTGACAAATAGTAAAATTAAAAAAGTTGAGCTTAGACACATAGTAAAATATTCCAGAATCTCCTTTGAGACACTGAACTACAGCCTGAAGGTCATAAAATAAAACGATTGATCGATCACTTACAGAATCTTTATCACTGTTCTTTTCTTCTCTAGAAAGAGTTTTCTCTTGCAAGTGCTTGTCACATTTTTCTTGTAAATCTTGTTTGTCTATAGCGTTTTCATAGGCAACACAGTCCTCATACTGGTCCTTGGGGTTGTGGAAAGATATACATATTATGATCGTTTTTAAATATTCGATAGTTTGCCGTATATTTAGCAAAAGGAAAGTTTTCTTCTTTGCATTGTTCCACGTAATTTTTGTGAAGTTCGGAAATCGTTTTAACTCCATCGATGTACTCTCTGGAAGAATTTGCCCTGCAGAAGTGACTGGGCATTCGAGGTATTGAATTGATGTGCTCTCTAATCCCATTTTTATAGTAACTTCTATAGCAAATTTGTTTTTGGGGATGTGCTTTCCTCTTTTATCCCGTTCAACTAAATTTCAAATATTCAAGGCTTTCTTTTCCAACATTGTTATTATAGGTCTTTGAGTTATACCTAGTGTGGACAAGAAGTAGATTTTAGACACCCTTATACGCGTGTTGTCGACGTTAAAATAAAAAGCGTTATCATAACTTCGTTTTTTTCTTATACTGGGTTCTTCTGGCTTTAGGCTTAATTTCAAACATATTAGCAGCCAGAAAGATTCTTTGCTTCTCGACACAACCCGTAGCCCAGTATTTTTCAAAAATCATTTTTCTTTTTTCTTCACTTATCTTGGAAGAGTACTCTAGTTTACAATTACAAACTGGGCCTATTGTGCGTTCAGGCACAATCTTATTATCTTTTGTAGCAACATAAGATTGTCCTAAACTTCGCAGAGTCTTAGCTTTTTCTCTTTTGGGAATTTGTTTCTTACCTCTTTTGTTACCTGTGTTTATCTCTTCATCTTGTTGTGATGATGGGTTTATTATTATTTCTTCAACGTGGGGGGTAACGTTTAATTGGTCGATGGCTGGAATAAAATTTGGGTCCTTTTCAAAATCATCCGATGAGAAGTCTTCTTCCGAAGACGATTCGGATGGACATGATGATGGCGATGACAATTTCGATGAGTCTGTAGAAGATTCAGAAGAATCCATTGGAATAGCGATAGTAGGAAATACTTCTTCATGTTTACCACCAACTTCTAGTTCATTGTGTAATGATACACTGGGTCGAAATTCACACTTTCAGAACTTAAAGATATATTAGATTCTTTGAATTGATTTGTGGAACCACCTTCGATATAATGACTTTCAGCAACAGTAGCATTCTACAAGAAAGTAAAATCATCCTGCATTTTCTTAAAGCTGAGTAAATTTATTATCCACTTACTTCCGAGTTTTGGAGTACATACAAAGGATCAGTTTTATCAATGTTTTTATTGCTTTTTCTTCTGATCTGCAATAATAAAGTAGATAAAAACGGTTGCAGTTTTTTTCTTTTTGTTTGGTTTTTTAATGAAACCTGGAACTTTTGGACTCTTAAGGTAATAAAAACGAGGAAAACAGAACATAATTTTATAAGGTAAAGTGGTATAATCGAAAGAAAAACATTTTTGTTCTCGTAGGTGTATGAACTTCTTAAACATTTTGGTTTAAAAGAGAAATGACATTAGTCGATTAAAATGTTAACCAAAAACATTGCAAATATTGGGTGGTAAAACAACTTAACACAAAAGTGGCAATTTGTAGGTAAAATAAAAGCTCGTTTTTGTAAAGCTTTATGTCATAAGACAAAAGTGCTAGATTTCTGAAAATTTCTTATGAAAAACCTTTTTTTGTTAGGAAAAACGTACTAATTGGAAAAAATTCTATATGGCACAAAATTCTTACCTAGTTGCTTTTTTGTTCGTTGACATTTTTTGCATTATGACGTTTCGTACAAAAAATTTGAAACACTCACTTCGACGATAACGGCAAAACTAAACAAATGACATTTGTGCTGAAAAAATGCGAGGGATATTTGTGAAAATTCGCAGCGACACTTTTTCACGACGCAGAAACTAGAAGAAGAAGGTTAACGCCTATTAGACAGATAAATAGGGAATTTTTTTCTGATTATTTTTGCGGTCTTTTCTTTAAAATGTCACTTTTCAACTTATGTCCGTCTGCCAGAAAAGCGACGATATACGTTCAAAGCTATTTTCTTTGTTATCTACTTACTTTCGCATTTTTATTTTGTTTTTTGTTCCGCTGTGTTTGGAAGAAGGTTTTTTCTTTTTTGAGAACTTGGAAAAAAGCGAAAAGAAAGTAACCTTCTTCCAAACATTGGCATCCTTTGCGGGGAACCTGATTCTTCTGTATAAAATATTCGTGTTTCTTAGTAAAAAGATTTTTTTTTCAGAGAACAATGGCGCTGGCTAAGGAAGAATATATTGCGAAGCTAATTTGTAACTTCTCATCTAATTCAGAAAAAGTCGCCAAGACGAAGCAGACAAAAGGGTACTTCCTGGGCAGAAGAAAACTCCTCAACGACTACTGGAGCATCAACAGAGGTAATAGAAGATATTGAAAAGGAACTTCAGAGGTGTCTATCGGATGAGCGTTTTGCCAAAATTGAATCTGCGTATTGCGAAGCCTTAGGAGAACTCAATGATCTCATAGACGAACTGTCCACGACTGCGGATAGGTATGTCTCATTCAACACCGACCCGTCCCGTCATGAGCGGAGGCAGCAACTTCAAATCAATTTTGCCAAAACTTCAGCTGCCCAGCTTCGATGGATCGTTTAATGAGTGGCTTCAAAGACATGTTTACCAGCTATGTAATCAATGATACATTGCTCTCCAACGTACAACTATTACATTATCTCAATTGTAGCCATCGTGGTAGTGCTGCGAGTGTATTAAAAAATATTCCGATTAGAGATGACAATTTTCAGACCGCTTGGGATATTTTACAAGGTCGATATGACAACAAGCATAGGCTTATTAAACATTACCTTCATGACATCGTAAAGCTGCCAATCATGACTACCGGATCGTCTTGGGGCTTACGCCATGTAATCACTGAAGCCGTTCGGGCTCTGAAGCAACCAGGGCGGCCAACTGACCAGTGGGACGATTGGTTAATTTTGCATGTGACAGAAAAACTGGATCCTACCATAATTAAAGACTGGGAAACTTCACTTAATAGCCCGAATTCCATTCCCACGTACGCAGAGCTCGAAAAGTTTTTCGGAAACTGCCTTCAAGGACTGGATGCAATGGCTGCATGCTCTCGGCAAAATCGAAGGGAGGTCAACAAAAAAACCATCCAAACCACAACCGGTCCACAGCCATCAAGCAAATGTCAATCGATGTCCAAGTTGCTTTGTTAAGCATGTTCTAATGAGTCGTTCATAGACCTCGATAGAGCACGGATGTGTTTCGGCTTCTTTGCAAGTGAAATAAATTAAAAAAAACAATTAAAAACTTTTTGGCCAAGTGCTTCGGTGGCGCAGTAGCAGTGGTGTCCGACCGGCAAAACAGGGGTCGTGGGTTCGATTCCCGAAACAGTTGCATCTTTTTATTTTTAAAAGTAAATAAAACAAAAAAAAACAATAAAGTTAATTGGTGGTAAAGTGTTGTCTATCACGTGATGGATTGTGAAGAGCGGTCCGCTATGCCTATAGCGGGATCTGCTGAAGTGTCAGGTGTCAAACGCCAAAAACAAAGAGAAGGAGGAAGCTTCCAACTTCCAATTTGATAAAACGTCCAACCCTATCAACGGTAAACAACTTCGCTTCATTGGCAGCAAGCGAATCTGATGATAAAGAGGACGAAATGAAGGCCATAAGTAGCAGCATCAAAATGCTACAACAAAGAGTGCTGGCCATAAAAGAAAGGCAAATTGTAAGAAGGAAGAGGGAAGAGCAGGAGCAATCCCAACAACAGCAGCTTGCACCAAACTAATAAAATAGCACAAGTGCTACACCAACAAAAGCCTAAGAAAGACCAGCAACAACAACAACAACAGTCACAACACCGGCAACAGCTCAGCAGCAGCCACAAAAACGGCAACAGCAAAAACAGCAGCAGCAGCAGCAACAACAACAGCAGCAGCAGCAGCAACAACACCAACAACAACAACAACAACAACAACAACAACAACAACAACAACAACAACAACAACAACAACAACAACAACAACAACAACAACAACAACAGCAGCAGCAGCAGCAGCAGCAGCAGCAGAAGAAGAAGGAGAAGGTGCCTCCTATCAACACCTATAAACTAGAGGTAAATGCTACCAAGGACCTGTGTAAGTTGGTCATTGGTAATAACTTTAATATTAAGATGATCGCCATGCCATCCACAGTAATACAGTGGAGGGCTACGCGAAAGTTAAAGAGCTCCTAAAGGAAACGACGACGGAGCACAACTCATTCACACCGAAGTGTGAAAAGCGGCAATCGATGCTGCTGAAGGGGTTGGAACCGTCTTCAGATCCTGAGGAGATCCTGGCACTGCTCAAAGAGAAGGAGTGCGAAGGACTCAAGTTTCTGGGGGTAAAGCCATTTACCACAGCTAGAGCCAGGCGGGAGAAACGGAGTCTGCCGTTCTTCCTGGTGCAGCTCAGTCCCGAAAGCCGTCTGGATAGTCTAAGGAGTATCAAGGTCCTAGACTACCAGGTGGTTCACTGGGAAAAATTAAAAAGGAGCGAAGGCGTTATACAATGCGTTCGCTGCCAGAGGTTCGGGCACGCCGCGTCGAACTGCCAAATGCAGCCTCGATGCGTGAAGTGCGCAAAGAACCACAGTTCCGAGGAGTGTGCTCTGGGTAGGGACGGAGCATCCGATAGGACGCAGCTCTCGTGCGTATTATGTGGGAACGTGGGACACACCGCAAACTATCGGGGTTGTCCTAAGTTCGCTAACATTAAAAAAGCAAAACTGGCTCGGCAGCAGAAGGTGGAGGTCAAACGTTCACCTGTGAGGCTTCAAACACAAGCCGTCACGCCCCAAATTTCCTACGCCCAAATGGCGGCAGGTGGGGGGGGCTACGGTACAGCAAGCGACTGTTGCTTCTCCGGCGCCAATGCCGAGAACAACGGAAGCTGCACCCAACATGCTGGCCATCTTGCTCGCAATCCAAGGGCAGATGGCTCAGCTGCAAAAGCAGGTGCAAGAACAGGCCAAGCGGGTGGACCAGATCTACGCGCTGCTGCCGGGCCTAACGCAACACATGTCGTAATGGGTACGCACATGGTGGAGCAATCTTTGAAGGTCCTTGCGGTGAATGTTAATTCACTGATTAGGATCGAACGAAGGGCCGCGATGTTTAAATTGCTACAAGACCAAACTCCTGATGTGCTTTTCGCTAGCGAAACCAAGCTAACCGATAAGCACAAAGTGGAGTACAACAATTATATTGTTAGAAGAAGAAACCGGCCCAGATCCAAATGTGGAGGCGGTGTCGCGTCTTCATTAAACAAGGTATAAAATTTTACAGAGTGTACAAGGGAGTGTTGCGTAGGTTCCGGGTGTTGGAGACAGTCGTCATTTACATCCCGCTCCGCAGTGGAAAGCGGCTGTACTTGGCTTCTGTTTATGCACCTGAGACTTCACAATCCACTTTATTCATTACAGAGCTCTACACGCTTTTTCGACTTCTGAGGCTGGAATCGCGGGAGAATTATTTTATAATCGGCGGGGATTTCAACGCTAAACACAGAGATTGGGGAAATAATTTGCCAAATACTAGAGGGAACCTACTACTCGATTGGTGGGGTCAGCACGATGTCATGTACAGACTCGGTCTTAAAGTGACGGATAACCCGTCGTTTCCCAGAGGCGGGTCTTATTTGGATCTACTGCTGTATGACGAACGTATACGACTGACAGGTACGAATTTACAAACGCTTAACTGTCTGCGCACATTCGTGTATGACAGTGACCATTGCGGTTTTAGCACCGAAATTACAGTTCCCAACGAAATTGCGGAATTGGAGGAGTTTGTCCAAAGATATTCCTGCAACTACAGTAAGACTCGATGGACACGCTTCTCCGCAACCATGACAAGTGCGCTCTCCTCGAATACGCTCCACCCACCGTCCAATAGGAATTTGTCAAACGAGGAGATCGACAACTACCTAAAACAAATGGACGAGACAATTAAACAAACTATGGACGTTACAATACCGCGCTACCGACGTACGACTAACGAAGACCTGTTCCGCAATCCTACTATTGACGCACTGCACCGACAGAAAAGTAGACTTCTGACAAGACTCAAAAACTTGCACAGACAACTAACTGACAGATAAGACCCGGAGATTAGGACACTGAAGGCGTCGATTAAAAATATTCAAACGTTAATAAAAGAGAATTACAGAATTTCTGTAAGTTCGTATTGGAACAACAGGGTTCGGGCTGTAAACACCAGCAACCCGAATATGTTCCCTCAAATAAACAAACTATTTCGGAGAAAAAATCAAAACGACCTTCAGTGTCTTAAAACAGCCCGGACAACAGACAACGAACGGTTACTGACAATAGCAGGTATTGATCCAAATGAGGCCGCTGATGATGACGACTTCTTTGTGATCGAGGATCCACAGGAGATCCATAGGAGCGACTTTCCAGGAAATATACAAGGCCAATGATACCATTGGCCCTAATTATGACCTGGACAATCGCGTCTTGGTGCACGACCTCTACATTCGAAATGAAATAGAGAACTGGCGATCCGAGGGCTCTGGTTTCACCCGGTTCAGCAAAGAAAATACGGCAAATAATGTCATTACCAGAGAGGGTGACCTACCTCCGTTCATTTCGAAGGAAGAGCTCCATGAGATCTTCGACACAATCAGGGCTAAGAAATCAGTGGGGACCGATGGTATTCCGAACATCGTGCTTCGACATCTTCCTCTAGATGCGGTGGACATTTACACCACCCTGTTTAATAATGCAATGAATAATGCACATTATCCAGCGCATTGGAAAACGGCGGTGGTGCAACCTATCCCCAAAAAGGGGAAGGATATATCCAATCCGGCGAATCTCCGGTCGATAAGTCTCCTTCCGAATATCAGTAAGGTATTTGAAAAAGTAATCAATAGAGCTCTGGCTAGGTGGGTTGAGGACAAACATATAGTTCCGGATAATCAATTCGGTTTTAAGGCGGGACATGATATCTCACATGCCGCGTCTAAACTGGTGTCTGATATCCAATGGAATAAAGGCAAAAACCAATGTACTGGTGCCTGCCTTGTTGACTTGGAGAAGGCCTTCGACACCGTATGGTTAGAGGGTCTTTTCTATAGGCTGACTAGGCTGGGGATCAGTAAACCACTCTTGTACATTCTTTATAATATTCTAACCAACAGACAGTTCATCGTAAAAAATGGCGATGTGGCTTCTGTTGGAATATTTCAAATTAAAAATGGTCTTCAGCAAGGCGCGGTCAATTCGCCGATCCTATTCAACATTTATACAAGCGATTTGATAGGTTCACGTACGCAGACGATTTGATAGCGTACAGAACAGGTCCAAAAATCGAGGTCATTAATACTCTCTTGCAGCGTGACTTCGATAAAATAAGACGATTTTGCGATGACTGGAAGTTGAAAATCAAATCCATGTCGCTTGGAAAGCTTGGGACAGGCGACTCAGTTTCAGTAGGGCGGTGGGGAATCGCGATAAAAGGGTAATACTGGTTCGGCAGCACCAGCATTTCTGGTGGTTGAATGATGGAGAAGATGTTTCGTCGTCGTTTCCGTCAATTACGGACCAGCCTCACTAATGAGGCAGAGCTGACCAATCTATTTGCTTGGTGAATAGCGATGGCCAGCTTGCACAGGTTAAGTTAGCATTTAAGATATACATATATATATTAGTATATACATAGGTATATACTAGTATATGTATGTCATTGTGTATAATGTCTATATGTATGTATGTGTGTATTGTGTACATAGGTTAGGTAGACTAAGGTTATTTTAAGTTAGATATTAAGTTTTTATAAAAAATAAAAAATTTGTCAATATGCTAAGTTTTTTTATTAAATTCTTTTCTTAGCCTTAAGCATAGAAAATAAGTATTAATAAATAAAATGTAAATAAAGTCGAAAGACATAGATATAAGAATTTAGAGTAGCTTAGAGTGCCTGTGTGGGGCCAGTAAGTTAGTATAAGATTGTTAAGTAATTTTAAGCTAGCATTTAAGCATTTTTTGTTAGTATGTAAGAGTTAATGATTAAGATAATAAAATGCATTTAAAACTAAACTAAGCATGTTCTAATGTTTTGTGCTGATTTCAGAAAACAAACCCCGGCACAGAGACTGACGTGTGTAATGAAAGCGAAGGTGTGCAGAAATTGTCTCAAAGCTAACCATACACAACAGCACTGCTCATCATGTCACCAAAACCACCGCACAATATTGCACGACAGCATCCAGGTTCAAGAGCCCAACGTAATCACAAACCACTTGCGGAGAAACAACACCTGTGACCCCCATCACTCTCGTAATTCACTCTGTCAATCTGTGGATGAAAATTCACTTGCAAAGCTAGAACCGGTTCTGCTGGCTACAGCTCAAATTGGAGTACGATCTGCTACTCGACATCATTTAAAACTTCGAGCTCTTTTGGACAGCGGTTCCCAAGCTACATTTATTAGTGAGTATGCGGTTCAACAACTTCATCTTCGACGACCACGGCTTCTTGTGCCGGTGACTGGGGTAGGGGGATCGAGCGTGGGTAAATCAACAGGTCTGGTCGATATCTCTGTGAACTCTCTCAGAGACCCTGATTTCAACATTAACTGCAAAGCACTAATTTTACCACGCTTGGGTCATCTCATGCCCACTATGCGAATTGACACCAAACCATTTTCTGAATTGTTGGATCTTGATTTAGCTGATCCAAAATTTCTATCGGCGTAATTCTGGGAGCTGATCTTTATTGCTCTCTTCTACATGGGGAAATTCTGCAATCATCTGCTGGTGCTCCTGTAGCACAACGTACCCATTTAGGATGGGTCATCTACGGCCGCTTACCCGAATCATTAACTCGAGAGTTGCCGTCAAGTCTTTGCGCATTTTCTCAAACTGAACTCACTGACTTAATTCAGTGTATGTGGAAATTTCAACGAGCACGAGGACGTGAAAACTGTTTCCAAAATGATTCAAGATGAACTGCGAAGAATTCTTGAAGAAAACCGCACAAGGATTAAGGATTCCATCGAGGTAACAACACTGGCAAATTCAGGAGGAGACGCCTTTAAACTTTTCCAACACCAACTACATCGCCTAGACCACAACCCAACAATGAAGACAATGTACCAAGAATTTATGTCGGAATATGAAGACGTATCACCTCAAGGTGTGTGCTACATTCCCCATCATGGTGTATACATGGAGCCAAGCTCGACAACAATACAGAGAGAGTTTGTCTTCAATACATCCAGGAAGTACAAATCAGTTAAATCACTTAATGATTGTTTTCATGTAGGTCATAAGCTTCAGAGTGAGCTCTCTGCAATTATTTTAAAATGTCGTATTCATCGAATTGACTTTATGGCAGACATTGAAAAATGCTATAGTCAAATACTTGTGCAGTGAGATGATGCCGATATGCAGCGAATCATATGGACGGATAACGAGGGTAGTCCAGCTATTTTCAGACTACTTACGGCCACCCATAGTTGAAATTGCTCGCCGTGCCTTACAATAAAGGTGCTCCACACCCTGGCCAATGATGAAGAAGCTGAATTTCTTCAAGCTGCTAAAGTACTCCGGGAATCTACATAGATGACTGCCTCCATGGCACTGATTCGGTTGAGACTGCTCAACAACTACAGTTGTTATAACGAGGAGGTTTCCTGCTACGAAAATGGAACTCAAATTGCTGTGATCTGAATTTGGACCGTGAAACCAAGACACTTGGGATCTACTGCTATCGTAAAAGTGATTGCATAGGCTACAAGGTGAATGTCACAAAAGTCAGCAATTACAAAACGTCGAAAACTTTCCGATGTCGCCAAAATTGATGATCCAACTTGCCTGCTGGCTCCAATCCTGGTAACAGGTAAAATAATCTGTCAAAAATTGTGGCTTTCTGATATTTCCTGGGATGATCCACCTCCGGAACCTCATCAGCGGAACTGGGTTCGATTTCGAGAAGAGCTTCCATGGATAGATGGCATTAAGATTTCTAGATGGGGTTTCCCGTCACCAGAGGCCTCGAACTACCAACTACATGTTTTCTCCGACGCGTCTACCTCTGTTTATGCTGCCGTTTCCTATCTACGAGTCGAAACAGTTGATGATGAAATTAAAGTGTCGACTCTCATGGCCAAAACTAAAGTAGCACCGTTAAAGAAGATCACCGTCCTGTGTTTGGAACTCAATGGAGCACTTCTTGCTTCGAAAGTAGCTTCCAAAGTTCTCAACACCTTAAAGCTGACGTCACTTACGACTTACTGCTGGTCTGACTCGAAGACAACTCTCAGCTGGATCCGGTCAAATCCTGGAAAGCATAAGCAATACGTTGCCAATCGAATTACCAAAATCCAAGAGATGACAGCTATTGACGGTTGGAGGTATGTGCCCACTGATAGTAACCCTGCTGACGTAGGTGTGTACCCTTTCTAGCAAGGGAACAGTCCAGACTGGCTAAAGAAAGATGAAAGCGAATGGCCGAAACAATTTTTTGACGTCAAAGAGGTACTTGAGGTAACTTCATTGCTTACGCAAGCACCATCCAAATTGATAGAGAATGTTTGAGCACTTGGTCTTCTCGGCAGATACTCCAATATCGACACATTACTTGGAGTTACATGCTAGTGCCATCGTTTTATTGACATCAAACTAGGAAGACAACATTCGAAATCACCCTGGTGCACAGCCTGTGAACGACGAGTAGCCTTATATTTCTGGACAAGTTCAAAAAGCAAGTTACTAAAACTTAATCCAATTATCGACGAAAGTAGCATCATACGATTGAATGGGCGACTAAGAAATGCTTGGCTGCCAGGATGGGTTGCTCTCTTTGTCTGTCTGAGCACTAGAGCTATTCATCTTGAACTCGTGAGCAACATGACCACCGAGACGTTCCTTGCAGCTTTGCGGCGCTTCTTTTCAACACGAGGATACAGCTCTAGCATCTATAGCGACTGTCCAACGACATTTTCTGGTGCAAATGCGGCACTCAAGGAGGATTTTGCAGCTTTTCGGAAGCAGTTAGAGGAAGGCGCGCGATCCATTTCGTGCAACGATGTTTCATGGCACTTCATTCCACCAGGGTCTCCGAACTTTGGGGGCATATGAGAGGTCGGCTTCAAGAGCATTAAATCATCTGAAGCGAACCATCGGCGAAGCAAGTCTGACTTTTGAGGAATTTTATACCGTCCTCAAGCAAATTGAAGCTGTGCTTAATTCGTTGTTCGTTGTTCGTCGTACGGGCGAGAAGAAGACACTTTATTCTCTGTACTCTCGTTTATTAATCTCCAAACAATTGGTTTTACATTTTCTTAAATAGGCAAAAGCAAGCGGGACAATCTAACGACCGAGGTTCAATGAACTTTGCTATAACTCAAGACAAGCGGCTTGTTATTTACTTAAATACATGAACATTAGATATCTGTTTTTCACAGAGTGAACGTATTTAGTTTTTGACGAAATATGAATATCACATTTCAAAACGCCTATAATTCGGCCAACCTGATCATGTAATCGTCCCGATTACCTGTTAACAAATAGTTAAATTCATTTTTACAATTCATTGGTTACTCAATACATACGAAGGTATATGTAACATATACATACATATGTAAATGCTAGCAAAAACCTAATTCAAACATTTAAATATAACTTTATAAAAAGATAACTTAGATTAGTTACACTTAGAAAATCCATCGATGTCATGTATGGTCTCATATTCTGTGCGCTGCTGACTCCTTTGTATGGTATTCTGGTCAATTGAAGGCCATCTATGTCACCTCGTATGGACCTCGATATTTTGCTAGCAATTTTTCATCATAATATAATCACCTTGGTTATATTTTTTTGGTTTCTTGTGCTTATTGTCAAAATAAATTTTGCTTCGATCTTGTTCCCTGTTAAGGCTTTCTGCAGCTTTGTCCCTCGTCCCTACTAAATCGACATCTACTTGCCCTAGTTTATTATTAAGATACTCACTCACCTTGTTACACAATTTGCCTTTCTGATCTCTACCAAACACACGCCTACTTGGGGTGAAACCTGTACTCCGGTTCGCAGTATTGTTTAGAGGAAACTCTACTTTTGCAATGCTCATATCCCAATCACCTGTACTATTAGTTTCACATTCTTTCGCTAGCATCGGCACTAATATTCGATTTGCCTTTTCGACCTGCCCACGTTCGTAGGAACTTATTAAACTCTCGCGAATTAAAACAGGAGCCGCGATCTCATATGATCCAACTTGGTCGCGAATAATTATTAAAATACGACACTAGGCAATGTATGGCTTCCTTACTTTGCGTGCTTTTAACTGGATACAGCTTGATAAATTTTATAAATCCATCCACAACAACAAATAGATGTTTTTTTCTAGAACTGGAACATGAGAATGGATCAAGATTATCTATGTGTAAGGTGTCGAAAGGAGAGTTTCTCTTTGGTATTGGATACAAGACTCCTTCAGCTTATCCTGACTCGGGAGAGAAGTAAGTACATTTAAGGCATGCTTTAATAAATGTCCTTACTTTCTCCTTCATTTTGGGAAACCAATATGTTTTGGATAAGTGGGCAAAACATTTTTCAACCCCTACATAAGTGGCAGAGGACTTCGTGATGTGTGCGGATAACTTGTTCCTCCATGTGCGATGGAACATAAAAGAGAACTTTGTCATTGACTTTACGATAAATCAGACCATTTATCATTTCGAAACAAGGACTTTCGTGTTTTTCCAATTAAAGAGCGACTGCCATAATTTTTGGAACCTGTTTTTGTGCAACTCGAAAGACTCGTCATCGACATGCAGAATATTAAATTGACGGCTCAAAGAATCAACATGCGACATACGATCATTTTTCCTATGTTCAACGCTATAGTCATACGACTGAAGTTCCAACACTCAACGTGAAATGCGAGGATTGAGCATCTTCTTATTCAAGGTAAGAGCAAGTACCTGGCAATCAGTTACAATTTTAAACGGGATTCCTAAAAGGTAAATTCTGAATCTCTTCAGCGCATTGATTATAGAGAGTGTCTCCAATTCGTAACTGTAGTATCTACTTTCAGCTTCTCAAACACGCTTTGAGAAATAAAACACTGGGTGAAATCGACTATCTGCTTATTTTTGAAGTAATACAGATCCGAAGCCAATACCGCTTGCATCGCAATGCAATTCAGTAGCATTGTGTGGGCTATATATATGTAGAGATATGTAGACAGGTGCCGCAAGTAACTTTTCTTTCAACAAATTGAATGTCTCCAATTCCTACATGCCCATAACGAAAGGGTTTCCATTTTTCAAAAAATCATATAGGGTTTTAGCAATCGAGGCAAAATGTTTTATAAACTTTTTGAAATATGAACACAATCAGAAAGCCTTGTACTATATATCTTTTGTGCAACGGGGAATTGGAAAATCTCGAACAGCTTTAAGGTTTGCTTCGTTCGGTCGAATACCCCTTTCGCTTATGATGTAACTTAAATACACAATTTCTGTTTATAAAAATAAGCATTTATCTAATCTAAGCTCCAAGCCTTTAGTTCTTATGATGTGGAGGACTTCTTTAAGGATTTCCAAGTGTTCTTCGACAGTTCTTGTTGCAATAAGAATGCCATCTGAGTAGGTTAAGATCATAGATTTAGAAATTAGATTTCCAAAAATTTGTTTCATGAAACGTTCAAATTCCGAAGGCGCATTCCTTGGACCGAAAGGCATTTTAGTTTATTCATATTCCCCGAAAGGTGTTATTGATTGATCCCTCTTCTAAAGGAATATGGTGGAAACCATTTTTAAGATCTAATGTTGTGAAATATTTTTTTTCTCTGAGGCGATCGATGTGATCCTCGATCAGAGGTAACGGATAATTATCTCTAAATGTTATTTTATATAGTTCCCTAAAATCCACACATAGCCTGAGCTCCTTATTTTTTTTTTCAACTAATGCTACTGGTGAGGCATATTCTGAATTGGAATCCCGGATAACACCTTTGTTGAGTAAGTCAGTTATTATTTCCTGCAACTTTACTTTATGTGAATAAGCTAACCGTCTTGGTGGATAGTGAAAGGGTGTATCTTTCGATAGAACAATTTTCATCTTAAAGTCACTTTCTTCTAATGGTTTACTTTTCTCATTTTCGATACAAGCTAACTTAACCATATCCCTCACAGTTTCTGTAATACTACTAGGTAGGTTTTCATTTAAATTTATGCAGAATTCGATAACGTTATTGCCTATATCAATGCTAAGTATTTGATCCAAGAAATCTTCATCATATTCAATAGTACTTACATGACTATGGTTCCTGGAAATTCTGTTCGATGGTTTAGATACCAGACTTGGAATATGAGGATGAGTCGGGGCGCTTGGTAAGCATGAAGTGGAGTAATGCTCCTGGTCTTGATTATTTGTCTCGGGCATCTGCAACACCATATCAATTTTGCCGATGAAATCTCTTCCCAACACAATTGGATAATGCATAGAAAATTTCTTAACTACAAAAATTTGCAAATTAATTAAAACATTTTGATAATTTACATGTGATTGGATACTTCCCAATATATCTAGACGGCTATTGTTGATGCCACAGTAGAACTGGCTATTTCCATTCAACGGTGAAATCATAATCGGCGGTAGAAACTGTTCTTGTATGAGGCTTATGGGGCTTCCTGAATCAAATAGGGTTGTAAGGTGCATCGAAGTCTCAGAATTTTCGAATTCGTTGACTGGCCTGTTATAATTTCTGAGGTTGTTCTCTATGCTACCGCAGTTGATTTTGTTGTTGCTATTACCGTCGCTGATGCTTTTGTCCTTGTTGCTGATGTTGTTCATGCTGCTGCTGCTACTGTAGTTTGGATGAACAGCTGATCGGTTGTTGCAGTTTTTTCCGATATGGCCTAAGCCACCACATTTAAAAAATTTCGTTCCTAGTTTGTTACTTGAATGTGCACTAGTTTGTTGCCGGCTTTTCCTTTCAAATCATTATCTCCCCTACTCTATGTTTGAATGGGAGCTTTGCTTTGTGAAAAAGATGGAGCTGGAACAATCCTCGCACTTCTTGATGTAAAATTGTTATCGCGGCAATTGCTTTTAAACTTTTCATATTTTCCTAACGCTAGTTTTAACTCATCCATGTTATTCGCACTATACAAAATACTTTTATTAGTTTCGGTGTCATAAATACAGATCTTCCTCTTCGATGGGATTATGCGAGGCAATCTCCTGCATAGCCAAGATGTTCTGTTGCGCAGTTTCTTCACGTTTCTTTTTTCGTTTCTTAAGATCGTTGTATATAGTATGCCTTTGTGACATATTTCTTAAATTCTGACACTAATGCGCTTTTTAACTCTGCCCAGGTATGGGCATTTTTAAAACACACAAATAACTTTGCAGTGCCGATGTGTAACCATAAACAAATTTTGTCTGCTCATTGAGACAAAAAAGATCCGCATGTTCTTCAAACTGTACTATCCATCTGCTTATTGGATAGTTGTCGTCTCCACTGAAGGAGCACATCATTTCTTCGAAATCTTTGAAACCATGTGAAGCAATTGACATATTCGACTCTTCCTCCAGTTGTAGCTTCCGTAACTTTTGTTTCAGTTGAGAAATTCCCTCCTTCGTCTTTTGAATTTCACGTAGTCTTTTTAACTCTTCGTCCAGGTGGTCTTCTTCATCTATACGGTTATTGGACGCAAGAGCTCCATGGGGTCTACAGCCTTTATGCCATTGTGTTCTCGGGTAAGTTTTCGAAGATCGTCTTCCATGTAGCCTTGAACTGCGTCTTCCACTCTTAATTTTAGCTCCGCTTTACTATCACTTGTCCGCAACTTTAGTGTTCGCAAAATATCCTTCAGCGAAGCAACTGTTGCAGTTTCAATAAACTGGAACCACTCTTGAGACATTTAGACACTCGCGAGACAAATGGTAATTGTAATTTCAAGCAAAACTTTTTTATGAAATAATCAAAACTATCCTTTCTTGGCGAATACTTTTCGATAGAAAAACCGATCAAACAGTATATTACAGATCCCACTTCTCAGATGTTGTGTATTATGGAAAAGAAGAAGACACTTTACTCTCTGTACATTAGATATCTGTTTTTCACAGGGTGAACGTATATAATTTTTGACGAAATATGAATAGCACATTTCAAACCGCCTATACGGTGTCGAAGGCTTTACCCAAGTCAATCAGGCAGGCACCAGTGCACTGGTTCTTGCCTTTGTTCCATTGGATATCAGAAACCAGTTTAGACGCAGCATGAATGATATCATGTCCCGCCTTGAAACCGTATTGATTATCCGGAACTATATGTTTGTCCTCAACCCACTTAGTTAGGATTCTATTGATCACCTTCTCGAAAACCTTACTGATGTTTGGAAGAAGACTGATTGAGCGGAGATTCGCCGGATTGGAAGTATCTTTATTCCTTTTGGTAATGGTATGTACCACCGCAGTTTTCCAATGCGCTGGATAATGTGCATTATTCATTGCATTATTAAAAAGTGTGGCATAAATGTCAACAGCTTCTAGTGGGAGATGTCGAAGCACAATGTTCGGCATTTCATCGGTTCTCACTGATTTCTTACTTCTAAGCGATTCGAAGATCGTTTGGAGCTCATCCTTCCAAATGAACGGGGGTAGTACCCTATCATCGGCGATGACATTGTTTGCCATATTCTCATCACTGAACTTTGTGAAACCCGAGCTCTCGAATTGCCAATTCGCAATTTCATTTCGAAGGCAGAAATTGTGCACAAGAAATTGACTCTCCAGGTTGTGGTTCGGGCCAATGACGTCATTCGCCTTATACACTTCCTGGAAAGTCGCTCCTATAGCCTCTACCTTCTCCAGTGGATCCTCGATCACATAGAAGCTATCATCATCAACTGCCTCATTTGGATCGATGCCTGCTGCTACAAGTATTTGTTAGTTGTTCGTCGTTCGGGCGATTTTAAGACATGGAAGGTCGTTTTGATCATTTCTCCGAAATATTTTATTTATTTGCGGGAACATATTCGAGTTGCTGGTGGTTACAGCCCGAATTTTATTATTCCAATACAAACTTACACGATTTCTGTAATTTTCCTTTATTAATGTTTGGAGGTTTTTAATCTACGATTTCAATGCCATGATCTCCGGGTTATGTCTGTCAGTAAACTGTCTGTACAAGGTTTTTAGTCTTGACAGCAGTCTGCTTTTAGGTCGGTGTAGTGCGTCAATGACTGCATTGCGGAATAAGTCTTCGTTGTCAATGTGTTGATATCGAGGTATCGTTTTGTCCATAATTCATTTAATTGTCTCGTCCATTATTTTTAGATACCCGTCAATCTCCTCGTTTGACAGATTTCTCTTGGGCGGTGTGTAGAGCGAATTCGAGGAGAATGCTCAGCCAGTACACTACCATTTGAGCCACGGCCACCCACCTTGTGGGAGCGTCATGGTGGCTGTGGTTTAAACCCAAATTCGCGGGAAGGGTCTTCCTGTTGGTTTGACCCAATGTGGAGCTGCAATACGTACTGGGTGCTGTGAATCTAAAAACAGTAAGAGGTTTTAGATCAGCCTCGACCCATACCATGGGTGGAAGTTGTGCCTCCAACACAAGTTCTACTTTGGTATCTCAAGAAAGCGGCAGGGCGATGGCAAGGCATACCCTTGCTCCCATGGATGTATGGGCATCCCGTAAACTTAAGTCTACACGACACGTGTTTGTTTACGTTAACAACCTAGAGACTATCTCGAACCAGCATACACTCTTTTAAGGAATCAAGGCCACCGAAGCGTTACCAGCAAATGGTTTAAGTACATCCTGTATGCAGATTCAGTTCTAGATACCGATTCACAGCCATCAAGTTCAGCTCTAAGCATGGGCACTTCTGCAAGAGTGCAGGTGACACAAAAGAAGAAGGGCGCTAGAGAAGCAAAATTAAAAATTAAAAAAGAATACGTGGCTTCAGAAAAAAGAAAACTTTTTTTCGAAAATGAAAAGGTCATTGGAAGTGAAGTGGAAACAGGAGAGCGAACGGAAGGCAGTTGTTGAGGAAAAAAAAGATAAAGTTACTAGAAGATTTAATAAATAAAAATAAATGGATATTTTTCGAATTTTAAAAATCGCTTATTTCATTTATTACATTTCTATTTCATAATTTACTTTAACCTTTTACAATTTATTCGAAGTTGGTAATTTTCTTCTTTATTCTTAAATTACGTTCTGCTGTAGCAGGCAGGGTGTCACCCAATTCGTCAAGGATAATTTGGGAAATGATTTTTGGGTATGTTCTAAGAAAAAATCGTTCTACAGTAAGGGTCTATCTCCAATGTTGACAGCATTTATCGAGGATTTAAGAAAAGACTTACTTTGGTGTACTCTGACCCATGTTTTTTTTTTTTTTTTTTTTTATTAAATATACGATTTTGTGATCAACAGATTATGAAAATTTATAAAAAAAACTTAACTTAAAAACTAACATAATATAATTTTGTGAATAATGTATGCGAGGGTTGTCTGAAAAATTTCCGACCGAACAATGATACAAGACATTTTTTCTAAATTTTTTTTTATTTTTCTACATGGTCTCCTTGTAACTCTACACACTTCTCCCAGCGATGCTCCCATCTCTCTAACCCGTTCAAATAGTACTTGGCGTTTTTCTCTGCAAAATAATTGTTCACGAAGGTGATTGCCTCCTCATTTGATGAAAATCTCTGCCCTCCGAGCGCAGTTTTTAGATGAGGGAACAAAAAGAATTCGCTTGGGGCTAGATCTGGTGTATAAGGCGGATGGTAAAGCAGTTCAAGCCGTAATTCATGGATTTTCGCCATGGCAACCGCTGAGGTGTGAGACGGCGCATTGTCTTGGTGAAACAGGATTTTCTTTTTCCGCAAATGTGACCGTTTTTCCGCAATTTCTGCCTTCAGCTTGGCAAGTTATGATGGGTATGCTCCTGTAATGGTTTTCCATTTTGAAGATAATCGATTAAGATAACTCCTTTACTATCCCAAAAAACAGTCGCCAACCCTTACCCAGCCGAAAAAACAGTTTTTGATTTTTTGGAGCCGGCTCGCACTTTGCAGTCCACTGTTTTGACTGAATATTTATTTCGGATGTATAATGGTGTATCCAAGTTTCATTTTACAGTAATTAATCGGCGCCAAAACTCGAATTTATTGCGCCTAAATTGCGCCAACAGAGCGTTGGAAATGTTCATTCGAACGCGTTTTTGGTCTAACGTAAGCAAACGCGGCACCCAACTCGCGGACAGCTTTCTCATGCCAAAATCTTGATTTAATATGTAACAAATACGTTCTTTGGACGTTTTCATAACCTCTACTATCTTTCTCACTTTAATTCGACAGTCGTCTAACACCATTTGGTGAACTTTAGCAATGTTATCGTCAGTGGTTGCAGTTTTTGGACGCCCCGAACGTTCATCATCTCCCAAGGTCTTACGGCCACGTTTAATATTCCACTGTGGTAAATGATGGTGCAGAGTTCCCATACATAGAGTCCAACTCATTTTTGATTTGCGTAGGCGTATTGCCTTTCAAAAACAAAAATTGAATAACAGCTCGATACTCATTTTTTTCAATTTTCACAAAAAACACTCACATCGACTCACTCAAACGACTGTCAACTAAAAAGTGCGCATCCAAAATGACTGAAACTTCGGTAAGTAACTGTAGAAAGATGCACAACTAGCATTCACTAGCTTTTATAGACGAGTGCCGCTATCTTTATGTGGCGGTCGGAAACTTTTCAGGAAACCCTCGTAATAAAGATCATATAATTTCATTTTGTTGGTTAAGAATAAACATTAAAGTATTTTTAAATGTATTCCTGGGCAAAGATATATCAAGCTCTGAACAGTAAGTGTTACATAATTGAATGCACCTTGAAACAGGTTCGCGTTGATTATAAAGTAAAATGACCAAACTCAAATAACAGTGGTCTTTTTCTTAAAATTCTAGACGAGGTATACAAATAGACACACATAAGTAGATTTGCACTATCTACAGTTGCGCATAAAACATCACGAACAAACACGACATTATACAATTTTCTCCTCGATTCTACACTCATCATACCAAGTAAAAGACATTTAGAACGATAAGAATGATGAAACTCATTATTATTAAAAAAGAAACGACGTAAAGCAAAATTTAAAAATCTTTTTTGAATATTTTCAATTCTACTTGTATTGGAAATAGTATTAGGACACCAAACAACACAAGCATACTCCATAACAGGACGAACAATACTACAAAACAAAGTCTTAAGAGTATAAGGACCCTTAAAATCAGAGGAGTTCCTCTAAATAAAACCTAAAAGTGAATTGGCTTTAGCGGTGACGTAGTTAATGTAAAGATTAAACTTTAGTTTGGAATCAAAAATTACACCAAGATCTTTATAATCGTTAACTACTTTAACATCGGTGTTATTAAGTGTGTAGTTTGGCAAAATATTTTAAGCACTCCTAGCTCATACAGGCACACTTATCAACATTTTAAAATTAAATCGTTCAAAATACACCACTTTGCAAACGAATTTAAGTCTTTTTGAAACATCAAAGAGTCATTAAGCGTTAATACTATTGAGTAAATTTTAATATCGTCAACATCCATAAGACAATGAGAATGTTTTAATTTGTCAGGGAGATCATTAATAAACAAATATGGCTAACTATAGACCTGTTTCAATCCTTCCTACTTATACAAAAGTATTTGACAAACTTATGGTCAATAAAATTACTTCTTTTCTAAATAAAGTAGAATTTTTTAACGATAATCAATTTGGTTCCGTTCGGGGAAGTCAACCGAAGATTCAATTCTTAGACTATGCAGCCAGCTTTATAGCAGCTTAAATGATAATAAATCTACTATGGCCCTCTTCATTGATATGAGAAAAGCGTTTGACTTGGTTGATCACGATATACTACTAGGCGAATTATATGGTATAGTGCAGGATTTAGAGGGGTGATTTTTCAATGGTTGAAATCTTAGTTCAAAAAGTTATTATAAACGGCACACAAAAAGAAACTCGGCTTTTAAAAAATGGAGTACCACAGGGATCTGCCCTCGGCCCTTTGTTGTTTTTTTTTAGTATACATCAACTCAATCTTTGAACTCCCGTTAAACGGTCTTTCGACGGCATTTGCAGATGATATATCATTTACCTCTCAGTCAAATTCTGATTTTAATTGTATTTTACTAATTGAAGAGGACTTGGAAATTCTAAGAACTTTTTTTTCGAACCATAAGCTAATAATTAGTAAAAAAACTAAATTCATGACTTTTAAAACCTCTGGTCATCCAGTTTGTAATTACAACCTGCTTTTTCATGCTTCGAATTGTAGGCAATTTAGCCTTCCAATTCATGATTGTGGTATACGTAACATTCAACATAAAAATTCTTGTTCTAATTCGTGTTTCAAAATCAATTTAATGAAGAATTTCAAATATCTAGGTGTTACACTTGATTCTAACCTTAATTGGAAATACCATAGTAAAAATATTAAAAATCATTTGATGCTTATAACACGAAAAATGTATCTCTTAAAGCGATTTTGCTCTAAAAAGATTCTGAAAACAATATATTATGGCCTTGCGCACTCTAAACTGCAGTATGGGTTATCTAGTTGGGGTGGTTCCTATGCAAATACTTTTAGACCTTTAATAATTGCTCAAAAGCATCTTATTCGAATAATCTGCAACAAAAATCGTTATACCGAAAGTTGGCCGTTATACGAGGAATTGCAAATTCTGCCTATGAGACATCTTTACATTTTTAAGGCACTTAAAGAATTTTTTAAACGAAGTGGCAATATTCCCAGCAGAAACTCGCTATTATATAACCTAAGAATAAATAACATAAATGTGTAAATTACATGGACTTGTTTGTGCTTTTCTAAAGAATTAATGCAAAAAGTAGAAAACTCAGTTAAGTTTGATGTGGTTGAATGACCCATCCAAATCCATGTTGATTTTTACTAACGAATTGCCTTATAGTGAAATTTAATGTATCTTTTACAAGTTTGTTCAAGAGCTTAGGAATAACTGAAAGCTTAGTGATTGGTCTATAGTTCGAAATAAGATGTCTGTTACCAGATTTATATACTGGGTCTATAATAGAAATTTTCCAATCGTCAAGAAACACACCTTCCGACAGTGATTGGTTAAACAACTCGGACAGCGGAAAACAGAGTGAACTAGAACAATGACGTAGGACAATAGGAAAAAATCCAAGAATATTTGCTTTTCGTTGTGGTTTTAAGTTTCTTAATTCTACTTCAACATCACTTACATTAAAAAAATAACATGAAGTACTAAAAACAGATGGTACGGAATTAATGTAACACAGGTCGGCGGAGGTGCTGGAATTGGTTAAATTGTAGATACTTTGGAAATATTCAGCAAACATATCCGTGATTTCTTTAGGCTCACTCGATTGTTTGTCATTAAAGTGCATAGTTGTAGAGAAACCAGTACTTTTTCTTTTAGAATTTATTCAACTGAACTTATATATGTATGTAATTATAATAAAGAAATTTAGACAAAAAAATGAACTCGTTTCTCAGACGTGAAAAAAGGGTATAATCATCTTATAATTTTTATGCGAGGCATTTTAAACATTTTATAATTTCATTAGTCTTTTGTTATACCAGGCCGGGCGAGAATATGCTTTCCTGCTTATAATAGGTGTACAATCTTTGAGAACATCGTTAAAAATAGTATTAAATCTCCTCTCGGAACTTCTCGGATATACCACCTTGATCAAAAACTTCCCGCACTACACCACCGTGTGGCGCTCCCATTGTTCCGATTTGAGTTCTCTTTCTTTTTTTTGTTAAGTTGGTCGTTTTCAGTCAAAAACGAAGGCAATGCTCACGGTTTTCATGGATTACAACGGTGTAGCGCATCATTAATTTTTGCCAGAAGGCCAGACAGTAAACAAAGAGTTTTATTTGGGCGTTATGAGACGTTTGCGTGATGCAATTCGTCGAAAGACAACTCGGGGATTTTGCACCATGATAACGCACCATCGCACAGTGCCTTAATTATTCGTAATTTTTTGACGCAAAATGCAACAAATACCATCCAACAGCCACCCAATTCACCTGATTTGGTTCTCTGTGACTTCTTTCTGTTCAATCGAGTTAAAATAGCACTACGGGGAACGCGTTTCAGCAGCCGAGAGGAAGTAATGGAAAAATCGCAGGAAGCACTGATGGACATACCGAAAACCGAATAAAAAAAATGTTTCGAGGATTGGATCAAGCGCTGGCATAAGTGTGTTGCAGTCGATGGGGATTACTCTGAAGGGGAAAATATATATTTAGATGAATAAACATGTATTTCCAATTTTCTGAATACATTCAAGGTAGTATTTTTGCCCAAGAATGCATTTCACCAATTTATATTATTAAAACAATGATTTGTACATGAAAGACTACTAGCATCAAATTTAAAGACTTTAATCGAATTGTAGAGTTTGGAAAAATTAAATTATAAATTATAAGTTTCTATAACAATATTTATTGCACAATGATGAACTGAGTTCGATAACAAAGGAAAACATTGTAATAGAGACGCATTTAAATCGTCTGATACAAACGCCAAATCCAATAGTCTTTTAAAAGAATTCTTTACAAAATTTATTTGATTTAAATGATTAGATAACAATAAATCAAATAACAACATTTCTATTTCGGAAGATAGACGAATTGGTAATAATTTATTATCATTTGTTTGAGACCCAAAAATATCGCCACAATTAAAGTCGCCTTAAACTATAATACGAGGGCTATTGCAAAATCAAAATCAATTCCGAAATGAAAAATATTTTTTTAAAAAAAACCAAAAACATTAATTTTTTGCACAAAATTGTTTTATTAACATCTAAGTTATTTATCTACATAGTCTCCGTTTAAATCTATACATTTTTGGTAACGTGGGCTTTTGTATACCCTCCTTAAAAAATGCCACCGCCAGTGCGTTGAGGCATTCATTCGCACCGTTTGTAAGTTCCTCATTACTTCCAAAATGTTGAGATGCAATGGATGATTTCAATTTTGGGAAAAGATGATAATCACTTGGTGCCAAATCAGAACTGTAGGGAGGGTGATCAAAAATGTCCCAGTTGAACTACTCCACTAAAGTTTTTGTGCGTGCAACAGTCTGTGGTCGTACGTTGTCATGCAGAAGCACCACACCTTTGGTAAGCATTCCTCGTCTTTTATTCTAGATTGCTCTTCTCAACTTACGTAGAGTTTCACAGTAAACCGCTGCATTTATTGTGTTTCCAGGTTCCATAAACTCGGTCAACAATATGCCTTTACTGTCCCAAAAAACTGTGGCCATAATTTTTCGATAGGAAAAAGTTTGTTTGAATTTGTTTGGCTTGTTCGGGGAATGAGTGTGCATCCATTGCTTTGACTACTACTCGTAAGTTTATATACTGGACCCAAGTCTCATCTCCAGTCACAATTTGCTGTAAAAATTCTTAACCTTCCATTTCTAAACGTTCGAGAAATGCTTTTCCTGAATTGACACGTTGGGTCTTATGGACATCTGTGAGCTGTTTTGAGACCCAACGGGCACAGAACTTGTGGTAACCCAATTTTTCAGACACGGTTCTGTATAGAGTAGTTCGAGAAATTTCGGAAAATCTTGTCGCAAGATCTGAAATCGTAAAACGCCTGTTTTCTCGAGCAAATTGGTCAGCTTGGTGAACCACGTCTTAATTCATGATCGTTTTGCGCCCTTGGCCTTGGATTAGTTCTCGAGATATAGCGTTGTGAGTGAAGCAACTTTTGTTATTGTGAAAAAAATGGATTCAAAGCAATTTCTCAATTTTGCAGCCGATGCAAAGAAATGGCTTGATAAGTGTTACCCGGACTCTGCACCAGCCGAACGAACCATTCGCAAGTGGATTAAAAAGTTTGAAAGTGGTCATACAAGCACCGAAGATGATGCACGCAGTGGACGTCCAAAAGAGGCTGTTTCAGAGGAAAACATCAAAAAAGTCCACAAAATGATTACGAATGACCGTAAAGTGAAATTGATCGAGATAGCTGAGGCTCTGAAGATATCAAAAGAGCGTGTTGGATATATCATACACGAATATTTGGACATGCGAAAGCTCTGTTCAAAGTGGGTGCGGCGTTTGCTCACAGACGACCAAAAACAACAACGTGTTGATGATTCAGAGAAGTGTTTAAAGCTGTTCAACCGCAATAAAGCCGAATTTTTGCATCGGTATGTGACAATGGATGAAACTCGGCTCCATCACTTCACACCAGAGTCAAGTCAGTAGTCAGCTGAGTGGCGAGCAGGCGACGAACCTCGTCCTCGGCTGGCAGAGTTATGGCATCCGTATTTTGGGACGCACATGGAATAATTTTCATCGACTATCTCCAAAAGGGGCAGACTATCAACAGCGACAATTACATTGCGTTGTTGGAGCTTTTGAAGGACCAAATCGCAGAAAAACGGCCGCATTTGAAGAAAAAGAAAGTGCTGTTTCATCAAGACAATGCACCGTGTCACAAGTCGGCTACGAATTGCTTCCCCACCCACCGTATTCTCCAGATTTGGCCCCCAGCTACTATTTCTTGTTCGCAGACCTCAAAAGAATGCTCGCCGGAAAGAGATTTAAGACCGATGAAAAAGTAATCGCCGAAACAGAGGCCTATTTTGAGGCTAAACTGAAATCGTACTACAAAACTGGTATTGAAAGATTGAAAAATTGATAAATAAAGTTGAATTTTGCAAAAATTTTGTGTTTTACTATAAAATGGACTTTTCAGCCCATGTGTTATGTGTGGGACTATTCGGGTGAATGCAATAAAGAAACAAAAGCATACCATTGCCAACAGAATTCACACGCACACATATTTGGTCGATATGTAGCTAATTGTTTACACTAACATCGTTTTCAATTTCAACCATCTTCAGGAAAGCGCCTTACAGCAAGTAGAACTCCACCTCCACATGATATTGTAACATCCACACGATCATGACGAAAAACAGAGAAAACATTAATATCAAAAATCTCTGATTCGTAAATGTCTGCATACAGCCAAATATATCATAATTACATGCGTTAATTGCAAAAGTCAGTTCTCTTAATTTAAAGGAGAAACCACTCATATTTTGATAATACACACAGATTTCGGTAACGCCTTTGTTATTGTTATTGGATTCAACAGACTGTATTATTGTGGTATTGTTGTTGTTGCAGCACTGGAGTTTTTTGAGACTTTTGATGTAAATTCAAATTTTTTTACATAAACATTTATGGGCCAATTATTAGCATCAATAGCACAACTAAGCTTTTAAGCAGGAACACCAACTTTAAAGTTAACAAATTTTAGTTTTGAATTGTCAATGTCTTTTTTTATCAATTTAAAACATTGAATATTATTGACATCAACGGCAAGTTTGGAAGACACATAGTTTTTAATCGATTCCACGGTAGTTTTAACAGAAAATTTGGAAATTTGAAGCCATTTGGTGGGGACAATTACATTCATATCAACAGGCACTGGGTCAACACCGACAATAGTAGCACGACGTCTGTTGCGATTTGTTTTAGCCTTCTGCTACTGGGTATTTCCACTTGTGTCGTCATTTGGAATGTTGTTGTTACGTGCAGACGCGGCAACAGAAGCATATGATATATCGCGGTTGTTTTGGATTCATCTTTTACCATGTCAATCATCATTTTTCTTAACATGTATTTAATTATCATATTGTTCACTTTACTTACTTAATTTAGTCAAAAATTGTTTGCTTTTATTAATAATCATTACTATTGTTTAATCACCCTGTAACTCGATATGTCATAACATACGTTTGTACTACGCTTTTCTCTTTCTTAAACATACTTTGTAAAGCTTATGTAATTTAATCAGATCGAATAAAACTATTGTACGATACAGTCCAACATTGGGGTTAAGCACAATGGAAGCAGCTTGGTCAGGGGCAGTAGAATTTAAAGCATTAATATGCAACCCAGATTTTAAATCACTGTGCGAATAACTGACACTTGTAGGAGAAGACATGGAAACATTGTTATTGTTATTGCTGGACTTATTCCGGACGAGACTCATAAGTTCACTCAAATTTGGTTTGCAAATTACCATACTACATACTGTTAAGTACATCTACCGCTGATACTAATTCATTTAATTTGGTAAATAACTGTTTGATGGGGAACTTGGAGCACTCAGTACAATTTTATGACAAGCCCGAATTTTTGTTGCCGAGATCTTTAATCGTAATTTCAGATAGTCCACAGCAGATTTTATGAAAGGATTTACCACAGAAATATGCGCATTTAACTCCCTCATCAAGTAAGGGATTAAGGCAATTCGCGCACTTTAAATTGATTTTGTTAGCCATAATAAGCAGAACACAACCGTACAAATCAAAACCCACTCAACGTTAACGGAAATTCCTCTGTTAATGCTAATGGTAAAAACTACGTTTAGAATTTTGTATTTAGCCTTTGTAACTGCGTTTAAATAAAATTGATATCTTATTAGGGTCTTCAGATATCCAATTTCTAAGCCTCTTCCATTCTTCCATTTTCCTTACCCATGCCAATTTTTGATTTTGCGGTCACTTTTCTCCAGAAACTATGTAATACGAGTAAACATAACGTTTTACTATTTTTTTCTAATGAACGTAACAGTAATCAACAAAATCATCAACATCTTTGCGGAAAAGCTATGAAAAACCTGCAGCAGGTAAAAAGAAGGGATTAATGATCTTTTACCTAAGTTTCGAACAACAGTTGACAATACCCCTAAGAGTGGTTTTCCAAGAATTAATAATTTTCCAATATTTTTTTTAAATTGGAGAGCTATTGAAAAGTTTGAAAGTGCGCTCGTTTATTTGACAACCTTTCAACCCTCATTTCCTTACCTTGTTCCTTTAAAGTTCTCAGAAAGAGTTATGTTTGGGATATGAAGGCCTATTTGGAAAATTTACCAAACAAAAATGGTATAAAAGATTGGAAAACGAATTTGATTCATTAGTTTAACTTTTTACACCACGGTTACAGTTTTTTAAAAACGCTATTTGAAATGTCTGCATCTACAAACCAAGAATACGCAGACATTATTTACGTTTATGGGCTGTGCAATGGAAGTTCAAATAGAGCGCGACAAAGATATCATGAAGTTTATCCTAACCGACGACTTCCTAGTGAAGGAGTATTTGGAAATATGTATCGAAGACTTCGAGAAACGGTATCAGTTTCAAATACATAACCTAACTCGGAAGCTCCACAAGTCAGAAGCTGATGAAAGAATACCGGAAGCTGTTACAACTAATCCATCAATCAATCAATCTGATTACGCTTAGCTTTGCAATTCAATGTTTCCAGACATAAAATTTCTTATGTACTACATGGAATACTATGATATTGTAATTAAGATGATATAACTTAAACTTTCTCATACTACTACATCATCTCACGGTAAAATCCATAATTTTCTAACTTCCTTCCACTCATTAAGTCTTTAGCGTCATCACCGTCAATTGCATAAAATTTACAATAACACACACTAGAAATTTCATCAATTAAGCCCCTTTCAAACTATTATCCTGTTTGTAAAGCAGATTTTAATTAAATTTGGAAATTAAACCACAATCCGCTCGCAAGTGTAAACTAACACACAGGCACATTTGTATATGTGAACATATCTCCTTGCACTCGTATTTCAATTTGATATGTTTGGGTATGTATCTATAAATCTAACCAGGCAGGAACACAAATTCAGAGATAGAGTGCAACAAAATGGAGACACTTTAGATAACAAAATCCTGAGACTTGAGTAGATATATAGTTTTTTCCCCATATGCATAAACGTACACACATACGCGTATAGTTCATCCCTTATTCACAGGATATGAGATAGTGGAAAGGCACTGTTAAATGTATATTCAAAGATTATTTAAGGATACAGAAAGCGTCTTGTTGCTTTCATTATTATTAGTGCTTCCATATCCTCTTCAACTTGGATTGCAAATTGACTAATAAAGCCCTTATTCATGTTTGCAACTTGGAATATCTTCAGGGGCAAATACACTTCACAAGGATAAGTGAATTAGTTGAATAGAATTTGTTAGTGAAAACATCGCATTAGTGAGTTATAAGGACGAGGGTTGTTGTTGTTGTATTCGACATGTCGTGGTTACTTTTGTCAGTTCACTTTCATTTTAATGTCAAAGAGAGTTTGTATTAATTTTTTTTTTTTAAATATGGCAAGTATGTACTGACTTTACTTATTTTTGTATAAGTTCTAATTTCCTTTTGCTCGTAGGTACGTGCCATTGCATAGATAAACACATACTAAGCAGTCTAATCTACAACAAATATTTGTCATGAAAAGAAGAACGTTATCGAGAGATTAACATTTGCGTTGATGTGAACTCTTATCACAAATCTTTAAAAAAAATGGAATTTAGTGTGGAATTGAAAGGATCCGATCAGTTTTTGGATAGGTTATTCGACAAGTCATACTCGTAGAATATGCACCCCATACCTACTCCCAATTCAAATTGAAAGTGTGTACTAGATGGAGTGAAAAGTGACCTCCTTGACCGCCAGAATGCGCAGCTACTGCATAAAGGGTTATGATGCCTGGAAGTCCGTTCATACTTAGACAGACATGGCAAATTTCAGTGCGATACTGTCTTTAGTTTAGTTTTGACAGCTGATTGTTGTTGACGTGTTTGGCATCATGTTGAGTATGGACAAAAACGATTTTCGTTCTCTCATAAAACATTATTTTTTGAGAGGCAAAACGGCGAAGAAAACAAAAGAAAAGTTGGATAAATATTATGGGGCTAATGCTCCGTCAGATTACACCGTCAAATATTGGTTTCGAGAGTTCGTGGTGGCCGCAACTCCACTACCGATCAAGTCCGCAGCGGCAGGACCTCCGATTCGAATACAGAGGACATTGTCAAAAAAATACATGAAATGGTGTTGGCTGACCGGAAAGTGAAGGTGCGCGAGCTAGCAGATACCACAAAGATTGGTACTAAGCCCACACGCCATATTTTGGGCAATATTCTGCATATGAAACAGTTATCCTGCCGCTGGGTGCCGCGAATGCCCAAAATCACGAAGACGCGAGCACTTCGAAAAAGTGTTTGGAATCGGGCGGACTTTTGGCGTCGATTGGTAACTGGATTTGGATCCCTCGGACTATTATCTCTTCCCAAACCTCAAAAGATAGCACATCAATAAAAAATTCAGCTAATGCGAAGAAATCATCAACGCCACGGAGGAGTATTTCGCAGAGCTTCCGGAAAATTGCTTTTCGGACGGGATCAAGAAGTTGGAAAATCGCTGGAATAAGTGTATCAAACTAAAAGGGGACTATATTGAATAATATAAAAAAACATTTAAAAAATAAAATTTTTTTAATTCCCAAGTAGGCCACTTTTCACTCCATCTAGTACATTTCTATGATCGAAACAATAACCTATAATATACAGGGACTTCTAATAGGGACAACCCAACTTTGACAGTGGATAGCGGTCATATTCTTAAAGCTACATCTGTCAAATTTGCTGTCATTTACGCAGTCTGTCTTGCCAAATTACCATGGACAGACATAGCGTTCAACAACACGTGCAAATGATAAAATTGTTTTCTCAAAATAGGTGTTCTATTCGGGCAACGTTGCTCTCACTTCGCCCATTTTATGGTCACCATAATCGTCCTACCGAGAGGACTATTCACAGTGTGGTAGATAAATTTGAGTGCACTGGTTCAGTAAACAATAAAGGAACATCCGAACGCGATGAAACGCAAGATCCCCCGAAAACATCGCCGTCGGCCGTTCGTAGACCACAGTTTGGCGAATTTTGCGTCATGACTTGGGCCTGCACCCGTACAAAATTCAATCAATCCAGAAGCTGAAGGTAAACGACCATAGACAATGACGTGTGTTCGCTAAATGGGCTCTGGAGCAATTAGAAGCTGACCTTAATTTTTTTCTTTTTTTTTTTTTTTTATAATCGGCGCGCGCTCAAGGGGTTTTTGTACCCTTAAAATGTTCGTACACAGCGCGGGCGAAGGAAATTTAGGGAGGAAGAAAAGACAGGTACCGATGTACATTGTTTTTAAATGTTTGCAAGTTATAACGACCAGGAAACACAGGCATTCCATAAGCGAGTTGTACGGCGTAGGAAAGGATCTCGATATTTTAGAGTACGTCCGAAAATGGGCTTGAGGGTAAACTGATGAGCATTCATAGCGAGACGGGTGTTACGGTTGAAAGTTTGAATGGGCGGAATGCTACTGGCGATTTCGATGGAGCACTGGTGGTGGAAATAGCGATAAAACAAAGTGAGACAGGAGACATTACGTCGGTGTTCGAGGGTGTCAATTGATTGACTGATATTAGTATCTGATATTTTATCGCACGGTTTTGAATCGAGCAGGTGCAGAGATGTTTTAGGAGCACCTGACCAGATGTGGGCATTGTACTCCAGTTTTGGGCGGATGAATGCCTTATATATTGTGGCGAGATCAGAAGGGGTAAAATATTTCTTACATCGCTTGAGGAAACCTAGACATTTCGCAGCATTTTTGGGGACATCGAATATGTGGTCATTCCAACGTAAGTTGTCACTGACACACATACCGAGAATGGAAAGTTTATCGGTTTCGACGATGCAAGTACATCGTCATGGATTATGGCTAGGTATTTGAATTTCGCTTTAATAACAGCAGACATCATTGAGTTTTGGAAGCATTAAATTCCACTCGGTTGATAGTTCCCCAATTGGTTATGCTGTTAATGTCGGAATTTAATGAGCTTAGCATACGCTGCCGTTCCCGTTCTACAGCCGAAGAACAGGGACGTGAGTCCGGAAACGAATATGAGAAGCAGAGAGTACTGTCATCAGCAAAGGAATTTTCATCGAAAAATCATCTTCAGCAATGAGGCCCATTTCTGGATGAGTGGGTACGTAAATAAACAAAATTGTCGAATTTGGGATGATACCAGTCCACATAAGATCCAAGAACGTCCAATGCATCCCGAAAAAGTCAGTACTTTGGTCAGGCCATCACCGTCTATAGCGAGCGCTATAGGTCGATGATTACCGACTTCTTTTGGCCTGAATTGGATGATATGGACACCAACGGCATGTGGTTTCAACAGGACGGTGCTACGTGGCACACAGCTTACGCTACATTGGAAATCCTGCACTAGCGATTGGAGAACATGGTCATCTCACGTGGAAGTGATGTGAATTCACCACCGAAATCGTGCGATTTGACCTCGTTAGACTTTTTCCTGTGGGGTTTTCTGAAGTCGGAGGTCTATGAAAATAAGCCACAAACCACAGTGGCCTACGAGGCTAACATAACCCATGCCATCGGTTAAATTTAGCCTGATTTATGCGCTAGATTCATGGAAAATTGGACATTTCGGATGCGCGCCACCCAGAGAAGCCGCGGCGGACATTTGAACGATGTTATGTTCCGTACATAATGGCATCGATAGACCTTTCAAACGAATAAAAAAATTCGATGACATCTCACACACACTTTGTTTTATTTAAATTTGAAGATAGGAAGCGCTTAATGAAAGGCTCTTTAGCAATTCAGAAAACCTTTTCTACTGATTTACTTTGCATTGCCGTGAAAACATTATTAATAGCAACACGAATGTTTAACACATCACAGTTGTCAAGGGCGTATAGGGTCTATCGGTCAGACATACGCACAAGGCTAGTGTCATTTTTAAGCAGCAACTTGTGGCAATACCTGGTTGTAGCCCACATGAAAATGCAGATATCGAACAAGCTTACAGAAGTTACACCAGTAGAATACTTTTAAACTAAACTATCAACAGAGTGGAATTCAATGCTTCCAAAACATAATGCTAATTTGAATACCTAGCTGTTATCTATTTATAGCACTTGCATCGTTGTAACCGTAAAACTTTCCATTCTCGGTATGCGTGTCAATGATAATGGAATGACCACATATTCGAGGTCGCCAAAAATCCTGCGAAATGACTAGGATTCCTCAAGCTATGTAAGAAATAATTCACCCGCTCTGATCTGGCCTCAATATTTATACTAGACGTTTATCCATCTTGTCAGGTGCTCCTAAAGTAACTCTGTATCTGTTAGGCAGGATTCAGCACCGTGCGATAAAACTCATAGGTGATGACAGTCAGTCGACACCCTCGAACACCGACGTTCACATTCCTTTTGTAATATGATATGGAAGTCGTAAGTTTGAGAAAATGCAATACTTTTTGAAAGTCAAATGAAATGCCTAAATATTCATCTGGATATTCAGCTGGCTTTTTCTGATCTTTTTCTAAACATTTTCTAGTCATTTCTACCGATCTCAAATGTAAATCATGTTCAAGCTTTAAATGCCTTTTTTCACATTCATCCTCACAGGCTTCAATCTTTCATTTTAAAAAATCACATTTTTGACATGTATCTTTTCTAGGTTGATGAAATTGCAAATTAAAGTAATTTTTTAAGGTTTTCTAATATTGTAGATCTGGACTTAAATATTTTCTATGGGGATTATGACACCTTGTGTAAGGGACTATTATATAAACACCCTAATCATCGCGCTCATCTTCCTTTTGAACTCAATGTTCTTCGAATAATTATTGGTTCCGTTTACGTTGACAGGATTTGGAGGAAGACCAGGATGAGGATCAGATCAATCACCTGAGATGGTTAGCGAAGAAATATTAACCCTTCAAGTCTCCGATCAATGAGTCTTCAATTTCTATCCGGAAAGGCAACGCAGTCCAGGAACAATGCGATGGAAGAAGACCTTGGTTTAATTGATGCGCACACAAGTGAAGTTGAAGGGCTAGCCAACAGCTAATGTGTAAGTTTTTATTAAATTAAACATACATTTATTGCGAAATCATCGTAGAATTTTATTAGTTAATAAAGTTTGATCTATGGCGATTATGAGTGGAATACAACATCGTTCATGTGACCACCACGGCTTCTGTTCCAAACGACCATCCGAACGTCAAAATTATCGATGACTGCTTGAAGAATAAGTGGGTCAATGACCGCAAGTTCAGTTTGGATGTAATGTTTGAGATCCTGAATTGTCGCTAGGTTATTAGAACATACCTCACTCTGCAAATAATCACACAGGAAGAAGCCTAAATCGCATGACTTTTGATGCCAATCATCGTCTCGTCTAACTGAAATAATACGATCTTCAAATTTCGTACGCAATAAATTGATTGATTGATGGCTTGTGTGTGCGATAGCACCATCCTGTTGAAACCAGAGATCGTTGAGACCCAGTTCATTCAATTTTGGAAAAAAAAGCAGGTCAACGTGTTGCGGTAACGTTCCCCGAAAAAGTATGGGCCAATGATGACGCCAACCCATAAGCCGCACCATACAATGACTTTTTCGCTAAGCATTGGTTATTCGTGGATCTCGTATGGATTTGCCGGTCACCAGAAACGACAATTGTGTATGTACCCATCCATCTATAAATTGCCCTTATCGGAAGCGATCAAATTGATGACAAATAGTCCTGGCAATCCAACATCCAATTAATAAATCGGCGACGTCATTTCTAACTAGTTAACATGATTTCAATACCTATAGCCCGCAGCAGTTCCCGTGCTTATTCCAATGACTTAGAACCTATCAGCTTGCTATCTTCTTTTTAATACTGGAAAAATTGATTAACCGCCATCTCAACATTATTCCAACCTTGCTCTTGACATCTCAAAATACTTACTCCAAGGGAAAATCAGCTCGGTTTTATGCGTAATTTTAATAAACCATCAGTTTCATAGTTTACGATTTTGCAATTCGAAAACATGAGGCACACATACGAGTATGTAATGTTTTATTTATGATAAATAGTTCAAAGTAGTGTACTCGTAATTAATATGAAAGAAAATAATAAGAAATACAAATGATATTAAAGTGACTGCCAAAAGCTAATGCTGCTCTTTCGACGACTGCTACAGCACTGCACGATGGTACGTTACTTCATGTACTGCTAGACTTTTACCAGTATTGCCAGCTCTGACGTACTTCTATTCCTCACATACATACGCATATATATACGCATATTGCTAGGAGATTTTCTTTTTGTACACTTCTATAAAAAAAATTTTAGTCAAAAAATTTCTTAGACGTCTTGTTTTGAAGGTTGTTAATATTCTTGTAACAATTACCTGGTTACCTTACAAGCGACGCTGGCTGGCACCAAGGCCATGTCAAGCTCATCGCTTGCTCCGACCAGAGATCTCTCGATCTCTTCACCAAGGCCATCGATGGTTTAGGAGAGGTTTGGCCAGGTGCAAAACTCGAGGTCGTATCTAAGGAAGACATTCCTAGTAGACCTCGAACTCGTACCTGGATTCCAGCCGAACCCTCCTCTCCAGAAAATATCCTGGAAATCATCCGGCTCAGCAACCCGACTCTTCCGACTCATGACTGGAAAGTCGCGAAACTGGAGGAACTAAGGGGTTCTTATAGATGCGCGTTAATTGTGATCAATAAGGAATCCCTTAATCCTCTGGCGCAGACGAGAGTCATGATTCGGTTTGGATTCGAGTCCATTCATTTAAGGGTGTACAAAAAGGATGAGTTGGATGCTGATAAGCAACCTCCTCCTCCTTTAACACCTGACATCACAACCGTGGATCTTGGAGCATCGATATCCTTTCCAGAATTGGATAGCGATGACTCCAATCTGTCCGAGGTGACTACAAAGCCGTCGGTCTCCGATTCTGACACATTGTCGGAAATGGAAACCGATGGCGAAGCAAATAGAGGTTCTACACGATCAGAGATTGAAGATGAGCTCTTGGGCACATCTTCAGAATCGGAGGACCTCAACAACACCGTGGTGGAGGCGACTCTGGAAGACTGTAGCAATGATACGGTTTCTCCAGATTAATCTCCACCACTCAAAAAAGGCTTCGGCCACACTCATTCTGCGTCTTTCCAAAAGCGCAGAAGACATTATTCTAATCCAGGAACCATGGATTGCAGAAGGCGTGGTTCGTGGACTTAGGACACCCTCATACGTTCCGCTCTATACAAGAGACAAAGGTAAGATTAGAACTTGTATATTAGTGAAACGTAGCCTTAATGTATTTCTACTTCCCAACCTCAGTGACCCCGACCTAACCGTTGCCAGATTAGAAACTGCCAAAGGCTCATACTGGCTGGCATCGGCTTACCTTGGCCACGACCAAGTGGGCCCTCTCCCTGGTGATAACCTAGAAAGGGTGGTACTGGAAGCGGGAAGGCAAAAAACTGGCCTCATAATCGGATGCGACGCCAACGCACATCATACGGTATGGGGCAGTACCGACATCAATGATAGAGGTGAGTCACTTTTAGACTATATTTTAAGTACTAACCTCTTAATTTGCAATATTGGCAATGAGCCCACTTTCATAACAAAAAACCGACAACAAGTTTTAGATATTACTCTTGTCTCCGACAGTATCACCCAAAGGCTAACAAACTGGATGGTATCGTCTGAACACTCCTTTTCGGACCATAGGTACATCCAATTCAGTCTGAGTGATGCTCCCCCTCGCCAACCAACTTTCCGGAACTACCGGAAAACTGATTGGACAAAATATAGAGGAATCCTATCGGAAACGATATCCTCCAAACTATCAAGTCCCCCGCGTGACACCAATGAGCTCGACATGAAAGTCAGGGAATTTACTCTGACTCTCAATAAGGCTATGGCCGCTTCCTGCCCTCTTATTCAACCAAGAGGCAAGAAAAAGCCACACTGGTGGACATCGGCACTAGGACTGCTCAGAAACACATGCAGAAAACTTTTCAACGCAGCAAAAAGCACAAGAAAAGTGACCGACTGGGACTCATATAAAGAATCCCTCAAATTATACAAAAAAGAACTGAGGAAGGCAAAGCGACAATCCTGGAGGTCATTCTGTGACAAAATTACAGAAACCTCTGAGGCTTCGCGGCTAAGAAAAATCCTCTCCACAAATCCTATGATGCCCAGCTGTTTGAAAAAAACCGATGGCTCTTGGACAACCTCAAGTGATGAATCACTCAACCTGCTTCTGGACACCCACTTTCCAGGTAGCTCCCAACTCGCGGCCAGTAGCAGCCCAAACAAGCCTACTGCAACCGTGACCAAAATTCATAGTCTGATTACGAGAGACAAACTGCTCTGGGCGCTACATAGCTTCAAACCATACAAGTCTGCTGGTCCGGACGGTATTATACCTGCCGAGCTACAGAGATCCTCAGATATTATTCTACCAGTGTTGGAAAATATTATGAGGAGCTGTGTAGAACTTATCCACATTCCACTGTTATGGAGAGAAGTCAATGTAGTATTCATTCCCAAAGCTGGAAAATGTTCTCATGTGGTCCCAAAGGACCTCAGACCCATAAGTCTATCGTCATTCCTTCTGAAAACTTTAGAACGACTGATTGATATCCATATTCGAGCTAAAGTTGATCCAAGACTTCTGTCTACGGCTCAACATGCCTACTGTAAAGGAAAGTCGGTGGAAACGGCTTTGCACTCTCTGACTAGCCACATCGAACGATCCCTACAATATAAGGAGTACACAATGGTTGCTTTCCTGGACATAGAGGGCGCCTTTAACAACGTCAACACATCCGCAATCACGACTGCGTTGTCAACTCTGCAGGTAGACGACTCACTTGGGGAGCTGATTAATCTAATGCTAACAAGCAGGATAATCAACTCCAAACTGGGTGAGACTTCTGCTAAAAGATATGTCAGTAGGGGTACGCCGCAAGGCGGTGTCCTCTCCCCCCTTCTTTGGAACTTAGTGGTTAACGAACTACTGATATACCTGGAAGAGGGTGGTAGCAGAGTGATTGCCTATGCGGATGACGTTGCCATAGCCGTCTCAGGAAAACATTTAAATACCATTAAAGAACTCCTCCAAGTAAATCTTAACAGATTAACCTGCTGGGCAGATCGCTGTGGATTGGGAATAAACCCCCATAAAACTGATCTTGTCCTCTTTTCTAGGAAATATAAAATTCCAATCATAGACCCTCCTTCAATAAACGGTACCAGTTTAGCTTTCTCCGATACAGCAAAATATCTGGGTCTCATTTTTGACAGGAAACTAAACTGGAAACCTAACATTCAAGAAAGAGTCAATAAAGCTACAATAGCTTTATTCTCCTGCAAGAAAGCCATTGGGAACAAATGGGGCCTTCAACCTCGCATAACCCACTGGCTATACATCTCGGTCATAAGACCGATACTCACTTACGGGGTGGTTGTCTGGTGGACGGCCTTGGAAAATGCAGTCAACTGCATTAAATTAAGCAGAGTCCAAAGAACAGCATGTCTATGCACAAGCGGAGCCTTGCGGTCTACCCCCTCTGCGGCATTAGATATTCTGCTTCACTTGACACCCCTCGACATTTTTAGCAAGCAAGTAGCTGCGACTGCAGCTATTCGCCTTAAAGCGACTAAACAGTGGACAAATAATTCATTTGGCCACGCCAACATTCTTAATACATTAGGAATCCTCACAGAGAACACCGATTACACCATACCTGAACTTTGGTTTGACAAAAACTTCCATGTAAGCTTCCCCTCTAGATCATTCTGGGAGGAGGATGCTTTCATGGAGGACAAGTCAATCCATCTCTACACAGATGGATCTAAAACCGACAGCGGAGTTGGCGGCGGTGTTTTCTCAGATAAGCTTAACCTAAGCCTCTCTTTCCGCCTTCCAAATCACTGTAGCGTGTTCCAGGCGGAAATTTTGGCGATTAAAGAAGCTCTGTCCTGGCTGAAGAAAAACGTGATATCTGCAAAGGATATCCGCATATGTTCGGATAGTCAGGCCGCCATCAAGTCCCTGGACTCGGTCTCATTGTGTTCTAAAACTGCCCTTGAATGCCGATCATCTCTCATGGAGATGGCAGAGCAGTTCAACATTCACCTCTGTTGGGTGCCGGGCCACAGAGACATTCCAGGGAACTGCAGAGCCGATGAACTCGCCAAAATTGGAACCACTCTACCTATCCTACCAGACAAAGGTAGTATAGGTATACCAATCGCTACGTGCAAACTAACACTAAAGCTAGATGCCAATAAAAGAACGGACCTTAGGTGGACTGCTGGACAAACATGTCTAGCGACAAAACAGATCTGGCCAAAGCTGGATCTGAGTCGATCTAAGTGTCTGATCCTCTTAGAAAGGAAACATCTCAGCGCCATAATAGGTGTCATTACCGGACACTGCCTCATAGGCAAGCACGCAAGAAGGCTTGGCGCTTTTACTAACGATTTTTGTGGAAGCTGCATGGACGAGGAAGAGGAGGAGACAATCCCCCACCTACTCTGCACATGCCCAGCTCTCTCTCAGAGAAGGAAGCTTCACCTAGGAGCTTTCTTCTACAACGACCTAAACGATCTAGAAAAAATAGACGTTAACAGTCTCCTACGCTTTATTAAAAGCTCAAACTGGTTCCAGTAGTAAGAAGATCATAGATCCACGTGGCATCACAATGGGCCAATAGGCCTAAGTGGGTTGGTATTTCCAACAGCCACTCTTACCTAACCTAACCTACCTGGTTACCTTTAAAGATCTGAATACACTCCCCAGCTGGATCCAAAAGTATGATTTCAGTGTCAAAGAAATTGTCCTTCTTTAGCAGGTAACATAGTATCCCATCTATAGCTCAACTTACTCTCTTCGAGATCTTACCAGTTTTAGTCAAATCTGGAGACGATTCTATTGAATTTGACGAATTTATTGAATTTGAAGCTAAATATACACCATGTGGCTATATTCACATTCAAAAGACACAGAAAGCTACACTAACATAGCCTTCAGCTTACAACCTAAACCAGTAAAACCCATTTGTTCTTTATGTTCGTCCTGTAATAGTAGGAACCACTTCAAAGAAACAGTTTTTTATATAAAGCCATAACTCCTCTTGAGGTGTTGAAAGTTATTGGCACTTTAAAAAATTCGAGTTCATGTAGTGCTGATGGCATTTAAAACCTGGTCCTTAAAAATATTGCATGTTTCTTAGTAAACGTATTAGCAGATGTCTTTAATCGTTGTTTTTTTACTGGGATGTTTCCTCTGTTTAAAAAAGGATCTGCTGCAGAGTTATGTAACTACAGGCCTATCCCACTTCTTCCACTCTTCAGTAAAATCTTTGAAAAACTTATAAAAAATAGAGTAGTGAGTTTTTTAAATAAAACTGAGTTCTTTAACCCAGTGCAATTTGGATTTCAGAAAGGTAAATCGACTGAAGATACTTTATTACAGTTTTATGCTTATGTAATGTCTGATCTTGATGCGAAAAGATGTACAGCGGGTTTATTTATTGACATCACGAAAGCCTTCGATATGGTCAACCACAATTTTTTGTTAAAGAAACTGGAAAAGCCGGTTTTCGTGGTTTTATGCTTAATTGGTTTACGTCGTATCTGGAAAATAGGTCGCAGAGAGTATTGACGAGATTAGGAACGATATTAAGTTCATAAATTTGGGCGTACCACAAGGCTCTGTTCTGAGTCCTATTTTGTTTTGAATTTATGTTAATTCGCTATTTGCTCTTAATTTTAAAGGTAGACCTACTGCTTTCGCTGATGATATAGGTTTTGCGTATAACTTGAATAGTCCTGGATTTGCTCTCCGACATTAATTGGGATCTCGACCTATTAAGACATTGGTTTGCCAAACATAATTTGGTTATAAGTTCCAAAATTAAAATTGTGTTTCTTTTAATTTGTCTTCTTCACACAACCATGAAGCTAACGTGTACTTCCATGCACTTAGTTGCACTTGATATTTCTAAGGCATTTGACAGAGTTTCGCATCAGGCTCTTTTGTCTAAAATGCGTGCTCTTGGGATCGATGACTCTCTTCTTCAATGGATTAGAAATTACCTTTCGGAACGTTCAATTCAAGTTGTCTTGGACGGTTTCAAGTCTGATATTCACAAAATAAATGCTGGTGTGCCCCAGGGCTCCGTTCTGTCTCCGACACTCTTTTTAATCTTCATTAACGATCTCTTGTCTGCTACTTCTAATCCAATTTATTCCTTTGCTGATGACAGCACTCTCTGCTTCTCATATTCGTTCCCGGACTAACGCCCCTGCTCTTCGGCTGTAGAACGGGAACGGCAGCGTATGCTAAGCTCATTAAATTCCGATATTAACCAAATGGGGAACTATCAACCGAGTAGAATTTAATGCTTCCAAAACTCAGTGCTGTCTGCTGTCATTAAAGCGAAATTCAAATACCCAGCCATTATCCATGAATGGCACTTGCATCGTCGAAACCGATAAACTTTCCATTCTCGGTATGTGTATCAGTAACAACTTACGTTGGAATGACCACATATTCGATGTCGCCAAAAATGCTGCGAAATGTCTAGGTTTTCTCAAGCGATGTAAGAAATATTTTACCCCCTCTGATCTGGCCACAATATATAAGGCATTCATCCGCCCAAAACTGGAGTACAATGCCCACATCTGGTCAGGTGCTCCTAAAACATCTCTGCACCTGCTCGATAGGATTCAATACCGTGCGATAAAATATCAGATACTAATATCAGTCAATCAATTGACACCCTCGAACACCGACGTAAAGTCTCCTGTCTCACTTTGTTTTATCGCTATTTCCATCACCAGTGCTCCATTGAAATTGCCAGTAGCATTCCGCCCATTCAAACTTTCAACCGTAACACCCGTCTCGCTAGGAATGCTCATCAATATACCCTCAAGCCCATTTTCGGACGTACTCTTAAATATCGTGATTCTTTCCTAAGCCGTACAACTCGCTTATGGAATGCCCTGCCGACCTCTGTGTTTCCTGGTCGTTATAACTTGCAAACATTTAAAAACAATGTACATCGGTACCTGTCTTTTCTTCCTCCCTAAATTTCCTTCGCCCGCGCTGTGTACGAACATTTTAAGGGTACAAAACCCCTTGAGCGCGCGCCTATTATAAAAAAAAAAAAAAAAAACTTGAATGTGATAGATACAAACTCTCTGTTTGCAACTGTTCGTCCGGTTCTCCCACCTTTTGTAGTAGTTTCATCTGTAGTGAAAAATGTTTTTTTAATTGAGAAAGTAGACGATTTTAAGTACCTGGGTCTCACAATAGGCTCTAAAATGAGTTTTTCGGTGCACGATGAAATATTAAGGAATTATTTGCGTCTCACTCTTAGGCATTTTTTCTATTTGCGCAATATCTGCTCAACGACGCTTTTAAAAACTGTTTATTATAGAATCGTTCAATCTAGGCTTCAATACGGAATTGCTTGTTGGGGTGGAGTGCATCAGCCCTCTGTTAATTTTGCAGAAATATAGTACATCATAAGAAAGATTTGCCGTAAACCCAGAAGACATCCCAGTTTTTCATTGTTCTGTGATCTAAAAATCCTTCCGGTTCGTCACCTTTATTATTTTAAGGTTTTGAAGACCTTCTTCATGAAATCTGGTAATCGAAATTTTCGCTTGATCTCAAATTACAACTTACGTGGAAACTCGTCTACTATTCTATCTGTACCCATATTTCGTACTACTGCCCTTCGTAACTTTTATTCTGTTTCGTCGTATCGCTTGTTTAACAAACTGCCTCATCCCATCAGGGCTATGTCAATATCTGGCATATTTCTAAAACTTGTAAAAAATTGACTTTTTCAGTGCAACTACTATTACTCATATTTGGAATTTATTATCTCTGACATTCTGTTTCTCTGACAAATTGTTTCTAAATTATTTGCTTTTTGAATCTTAATTTTTTATATAATTTATTCAATCTTGTTTTTTTTAATTTATTTATTTTTTTCTTATGTTATTTCTTAAAGTCTTAACTTCTATTGTATTTGTTCAATATTCGGCTTCTATTCATTTTTGTAAATTTTTGTTTCTTTTGTATCTAATTTTTGAGTTTTGTTAATTGTTTTTAATGGGTCATACCACCCTAAAAGCAGTTGGTAGCTTGTACTGCTATTTGAAGTTAAGTCGGTTAAGCCAATCTCAATTTCAATGTGAATGTCGGCTAAAATACTGGAAAAAGAGCTCCGAGGCTAACGCCTTGTAGCTACGTAATGACAATCTTCTGAAAGTTAAAAGTTTCGTTAGTAAAACCTTTTTAAGTTTGAAGTCGATAAAAGTTCAAAGTTCCCTCTTGTTTGTGCACAAAATGAAGAGCCCAGCTACACATAGAGTCGACAGTGCCATAAAGCTACTTAATTACAATACTTTCTTAGATCCATCGACCAAGGGAAAGGACAAGGAGGAACCCACCCAAGATGATCGAAGTGCTGCAGATAAACCTGTACCATAGTAAGGCAGCGACGGCCTGCCTGATGGAGTACATCATCAAACATTAGATCACAACCGTACTCGTACAAGAGCGATAGATGAAAGAGGACAACAAGATCCAGGGTATTAGGCTGAAAAATTGCGCGTTGTTCTATATATAAGGCAGAAGGTAAGACCAGGACTTGCATCCTTATCAAAAACCAAATAGAAGCATTTCTTTTGAATAATTACAGCTCAGGAGATCTGACGGCGGTAACCTGCGAAAGAGAGTGTGGCAAACGACTCCTGTCTGACCTCGGCCTACGACTCCGAAGTAGTTATCTCGGAGAAACTAAATGACTGTGCAAGGCAGAAAGATTAGATGCTAGTGGTGGACAGTGTTGCGAACGTCCATCATACACAATGGGGAAGTGGTGTTATCAACCCAAGAGGTGAGTGTTTGTATGAATTTATTTTATCTGCCAACCTCAATATTTGCAACAGACAGAATTCACCCTCCTTTATGGTTCAAAATAGGCACGAGGTGATAGATATCACCCTTGCTTCAAATACAGAAGGATTAGAAATAAGGAAATGGAGAGTAGGCGACGAAACGTCAATGTCGGACCACCGATGGATACGCTTCAAGGTGAACTTTCAGAACAGGGTATGTAGTTTTCAAAGAAATCTTAGGAAGACTGATTGGGTCAAGTATACAGAAGTGGTAAATATACACCTGGATACCCAATCAATAACCTGCGATAATATTGTTAACTTAGATAGGGCGTTAGAAATATTAATAAGGCAATAACAATGGCGTTCGAGAAAGCTTCCCCGGCTAACAGAACACCTAAAAGGGCTCAACCAAAATGGTGGAATAGGGAGATAGGTTTAAAAAGAAGAGAGGTCGGGAAACTCTATAATAGGGCGAGGGTTTTCAGAAGCGACTATTAAATGGAATGAGTACTACGAATGTAAGAAACAATTCAAGTACCTAGTTAGAAAGTCAAAAAGGGCTTCATGGCAGAAGTCCTGCGAATATATCGCCGTAACAGATGAGGTTTCGAGGTTACGCAAAGTGCTTTCAAAGGAAGTGAGCGTTTCTAACTACCTCAGGAAAAGTGATGGAACCTGGGCTGAAAGTAGCCAAAAGGTTCTGGCAACACTGATGGAAACTCACTTTCCGCGATCCACAGTATCAGACAAGCCTGCCATGCTACGGCACACTGAGAACATTGATCTCTCTCTCTCCGAAGAGGAAATACGTGTTCTTATTAATAGGAAAAATTTACGGAGGGAAATTTTGTTCTTTAAGCCGTACAAATATCCCGGTCGGGATGGAATTCCATCGATTATGTTACAGAAAGCACCGGAGGTCCGGAGGAGTCCAAAAAATTATGGAAATTCTTAGGCACAGTCCAAAAATAGGGTACATACCAATAACTTGGAGGGAAGTTAAGGTAGTTTTTATACCTAAAGTTGGCGGACAGGAACATAGCAGCAAAAAATATCATATCAATGAGTCTGTCATGATTTATGCTTAAAACTCTAGAACGATTACTGGAGATTCGCTTTTTGACTGAGTCGCATCATGCACTTACTATATGAAAGGAAAATCTGTAGAAACCGCCTTGAACGAGGTGGTGGGGAAAATAGAAAATAGACTACACTTCTGTGAGTTTGCGATGGCTCTAGTAGACGCCAATACTAAACAGGGCATTACAAATTGGGTTTGCAACATGTTTGCAAGTAGGAAAATAAACTGTTCCATTGGGCAAAGTTCGGTTAGAATATACATAAGTAACCAGCGGAACACCTCAAGGGCTTAGTACAATGGCTATAAGTGCCATGGCATACGCAGATGACGTGGTCATAAAAGTGCAGGGAAAATACTTAAATATTTTAAGCGACATTATGGAGGTTGTCCTGAAAACGATCAGCACTTAGGCAAGAAGCTGTGGTCTCAATGCCAAACCTTCCAAAACGGAACTGGTTCTTTTTACAAGAAAGTACAAGATAGGGCAATCCAAATTCCTAAAACTCAACGAAGTGCAACTGTCCCTTTCCGATAACGCGAAGTATCTGTATGTGATTCTGGACAAAAAACTGTATTGGAATCTTAATGTAGCGGAAAGAATCAAAAAGGGATATAATGCTCTTTTCATCTGCAAAAAAACGCTAGGACAAATTTGGGGTTTAAAACCTGCTATACTGTACTGGCTGTATACGGTGGTGATAGGACCCATACTTACATACCGAAAGTAACAAACAAGAAAACGGTTTACGGAAAATTAGTGGCGATTCAAAGAACAGCTTCCATAGCCAATAGTTAATACAGGTGCGCTCCGTACGGCAGAACCTTTTTGCACCTAACACCGCTTGATTTACAAATCAAAAAACTTGCTTGGCAACAGTGCGAAACGAGTCACTAATCTGGGTTACTTCAAGAGCAGTAGTTTCGGATACGGTACGGTCCTAGTGAAGCTACTGCCGCACAATCCAATTCTAACGGATGAAATTCCTTCTTTTAGTCGAATGAAATTGCAATTTTCGCAGACGGCTCAAAAACAGAGGAAGGAACAGGTTCTGCTATCTTCTCAGAAGACCCAGACCTAAGAGTGTCCTTAGGACTGCTAGACACAATCAGTATCTGACATTCAGAGGTTCTGGCTGTCCTATGGCTGAGCTAATGCAGATGAGATCGATATCCGAAAGAGATATCGCTATCTACATCGATAGCCAGGCCGTGCTCAAGGCAATGGAATCAACCAACCACAACTCAGATACAATGAGTGGCTGTCGCATAGTGCTCAAGGTAATATGAACAACCGGAGGAGCTTGCAAGAAAAGGAGGGCTACTGAGAAACCACCCCTTTGCATACTGAGGAGCACTATCGAGGAAAAAATCACAAAGACTGCCAACCTAAGTCTTGAAGGACACAGGCTATCCAAGGCTCTCTGGCCGCTTGTTGAAGATAAAAGATCTAGGAAGTTAATAAAATTAAACAAGGATAAGCTTAAGTTTAATAGGAATCCTGATAGGACACTGTCTTCTGCAGAAACACGCAAAGAGACTCAAATTTTCAGATGCAATACAATGTCGCGTAGTCGAAGAAAACTTCTAGGGAAATGCTATTTCGAAAACCTAGAGGAAATAGATGGCATAAACTTCAAATGCCTTCTTGGATCTTGCAGGGAAATTGGGTGTTTCACTAGGGAGATTGGGATCCATTTGCTCTACATATCCTAAGCATCTCAGGCGACTGATATACAGTTTTCTGACTAGGTCGAGGTCGTTGTACAATTGTATAGTTTGTTATTGGATCTACTCCACCAAAGCCCGTCAATACAAACGGGACGGAATATTTCTCGAAGGATTTTCCTCTTGAAACGACCGAGTATATCTTTATCCACTTTCGATAGAGTCCATGCTTCAGCGTCATAAAGTAGGGCTGGTGTTGCATAAGTTTTGAGAGCCCCAATAAAAGCACGTTTTTTGTGTTTAGCTGGCTTAAAAATTTTAAAATATGTTTATTATTCCGGACAATAGATTAAATTTATCTCAGTACGTTTTTTATCTGGTATAAAAATTGGACTAAAACCATGAGACCACGAAGGTTTTTTTTGTTATGCGTGTAGCTGGGTGATTGAAAGACATCGCATGCGCGCTTTGCGATAGTGGTGTTACCATCTTATCAGCAATTTGTTTCTAATACTTGTAAATCTATGTTATAAGGAACTACCTTTGGTCTGTTACCTTCTATTTTTAAATTTGTTATCAGTTTCTTCGTGTGATTATAGATAGATAGATAGATACAATATTTCTTTTCTTATTCTTAGTTACGTAGTTCGAATGGTTTTACTCTTCGCAATCCTCTATCTAAATTGTTGTTATTAAGTAGTTCGACTACTTGCGAAACCTACCTTGTGAAGCCTACCTTGCGAGGCCTACCTTCATGTCTTCTTACGACCTTCCTGACCTCATCCTCTTTTAAATTTTTAGATCCCTATATAGATCAGCGTTACCTATGTACTTACCATTGCGCATTTACAATATTGCGTAGTACTTTGTTTTAGAAGTATTGAATTCTTTGCAGGTTTGTCTCGCTTGTTCACCCCCAAAGCTGAAGACCATATGTCCGCATTGGCTTTAGAACTTTCTTATAGAAAAACAGTTTCTTGTATTTTGAGAGACATGAAAATCTTCCTTGGAATCAATAGAATCTGTTGTATCGTATATTTAGTTCATCATGTTTTTTCTTGAGATGGGTTTTCCAGCGCAACTTTGCGCCCAGAGTCATGCCTAAATACTTAGCTGAGTTCGAATGTAGAACTACATATGTTGTTATTCAAGTACACATGTATGTTTTGATGAAGTTAACATGAACTGTCTTACGAGGAAGTTCATTTAATTTTATTTGCCATTTGTTGGTCTAATCAGATATATCATTTACTGTCCTTTGCAGTTTTTCTGTAACTTCCTATACGGTTTTTCTGACAGCAAGTACAGCAGCGTCATCTGCAAGTGTGTCAACAGTAGTTTCGTTATTTTGCTGTAGGTCGTTCGTGTACAGGAGGAAAAGCACAGGTCCTAATGCGCTGCCTTGCGATAATCCAGCTTTTATGTATTTCAATACGGAGTACTCATCTCCTTGCTTAATTCTAAATAATCGCTGGATTGTATATGACTCTAGTATTTCTGAGTATTGTTTGGGTAGTTATATTTGTATCTTATTGACTAATAATTTGTGCCATACTTCATCAAAAGCTTGTATTACAGCAAGGAAAATCGTAGAGCGTATTTGTTTTTCTTCTGGCTTTTTTCTATTTTATCAATTATTCTGTGAACCAGATCTATAGTCGTTTCAGAAGATTTTTTTCAAAAACCATTGACAGTATTGGCAGCAATGATATCGGACGATATGAGGGAACTTCACTGGGCAATTGGCCGGCTTTGGTACCATAATATCTTCCGCGACCTTCCACATGCGTGGAATATACGCTGCATAAACGCTGTATTTATTATCTGTTTTTATGCAGTTTTTGTAGAATTTCACCCGTGATTAGATTAAATCCCGGAGCTTTCTTGGGGTTGATCTTTTCTTTTATTTGTGCCGCTATTTTCATAGAGGTTACTGCTGGAATTAATTTCTCGTCTTTGCACATTTCTTCCATTTGTTGTAGATAATCATTAACTTCGTATGGCTGGATGACGTTTTCAAGATGTTCCGCAAATAGATCCGCCTTTTTTTGTTTTTGCCCAATTCCCACTGATATTTTTAAGCGGACTTTTTATTTGTTTTTTAGCCTTCAGCGGTGAGTATTCTGTACTAGCATTGTTCGTCAGATTTGTACGGTATCTTTCCACCTAAGCATTTTTCAATCCCATGATGTTTTTTTCTGAGCTTATTGTTTAAATTAATAAGTTTTGTTTTATCAATAGGTGCTCTCGAGAATTGCCAGCGTTTAGGAGTTCTCCACTTTTTATAATGTCGCGTATTTTTTTGGGATATATCAACGTTTCTTTCTACTATACTACATATTTAATTCCGGTGTTGTAATCTAAGCAGCCAACTTTTAAGTGTGTACTTCATTTTCTAATTGTTCTATTGTATCGATTGCTGTGGATAGTTAGAGTGTTCCTCTGGCAAGTAATTGAAATAAGAGGGCAGTCCCTGAAGTACCCGATCTGACGCATAGATGGCGGTTGTTGTTTAAAAAGAATAACAATTGTAGAAAGTGCCAATCTTATAATGCTTGCCTAACTGTCAACCTGTGCGGACGTGTTTTTCTTTTTCTCCTGTATACCGAATTCACTTACTTTTCCGCTTTCCTTCAAAGCCCCGTAATCTGACGACTCAGTATATTTCCCGTTGTTCGTCGACCTTGTTTTGTCTGCCGATTCACCTGTGCCAGTTTTGTTCCCAAAATCAAAAACAAAAAAAAAATAACCCAAACAAAAATTAATTGTGTTGATAAGTGTCCGTAACCTAAATAAACAAAAAATGGAAAAGTGCTGTTCTAGTGTTTTGTGCTCAACTGTTGACGCCAACGCCGAATGGGTAGCCTGCAATGGTCTCTGTGGGAAATCATTCCATGCCATATGCATCGGACTTACCCGGACATCCATTACCTACCTCAAGGAGTATTGCAGTCTCTTCAATTTTTACTGCGACAAGTACAGAGAGATCACCTTGGCTCACGTTATGCTGGCAATTAAATGCAACAACGAGTCTATTAATGCGATACTAACCGAGAATAATCATATTAACAGAACTATTCTCGACAGAATAGAGAAGATCGAAGACTCAGTAAATTGCATTCCTCAACACAAATTTTGCCAACCTCCTTAAATCCAACGTACTCACACAAATAAACGACTCTATGAATCTTCTCCGTACTGATCTCGACTTGCTTTTTCAATCCTCCTGCAAAACAATACATCCCACCCCGCATCCATCAGACTCTACGCTCGATGATCTAACCCTAAAAATAATAGACGTCAGCGAGGAACTCATCGCAACTCGGTTGACCGTTGCCGGAATCGGTAAAGAAGTGAGATTGGCTTCCCACAAAATCGATGGAATACCCGATCAAATGAATTAGTAGACACGGAGTCATTTTCAAATACTCCTCCCGCCACCCTAACAACGGAAATCGAAACCGCGCTGCCTTTACCAACTAGTATACCGCCCGCCCCGGCCCCACGCAAACTGATCAAACAATTCGGAACTTCATGGACCCCCTCCGAATGGAAAAGCCGACTCGAAAAGCTGAAAGAGGGAAACCATACAGCATTCTACGTTGAAGGGGCTCCTCAACACGCTGATGTTAGTTGGGTGCGGAATTTCTTTCACCGAAATTATGCCATCGCTATTAGCAAGTGCGAGAAGATTTCCCCTGCTGACTCCAACAGTTCTTACAGCTTCAAAATCAACATCCCAACCAAATATTCGTGGTTGTTCCCTACTTCCTCTGGTAAGGCCACTAAACCTGGGAAGATAAGTATTACCAAATGCTCTGAGGAACGAGAAAACCCAAATCTCGATAATAATCAAAATTTTAGAAATAAATGTAACTATAAGCTTATAAAAAGACCGCTCCCAAACCCCCTTCCAACTAAAACGCACGCTAACAAAAAACGAAGCTCTAGTTCCGATCCCAACTGGAGCTTCAAAACGAACTTGCTCCCCAATTTTAGTCCTACCTCGTCACTTATCCGACACAAAGCCCTTACACACCAATCCTCTAATCCGCTAATTCCCAATGTTCCACCCAAGCCCCTGCGCAAACGCGTCTATTTCAACTTAATCCCAACCACCCATATTATCCCTTCTCAATCTTCTACGCCACCAATTCCAGTTAACAACTCATTTCCTAACTTCGACCTACAAACTGGAGCTAAGTACCCTAATTTTATTAACTCCAAAACCCTAAACCCAACATCTCATCCGTCGCCTAACTCCATATCCAACCACGTATCTCCATCTCCCTCCTTCACTGCCCCTATTCTTGATCCCCTTTTTCATACCACAGTTAAACTAATCCAGCAAACCAATAGAACTACAGAAAGTCGTTATGCACTATCTAGGCTTAAAGAGAGGTATGAAAAAATTCGTCTCTTTCTCGCCAATGACAAATCGGACTCGGTCTGCTACGAAGGGAAGACCAAAATCAGCGTCATGGTATCCACCCAGGAGGAAGGCCTCCCTACCGACCCTATCAGTCTCAGGAACTTTTATGTCACGTACCACGAGATTTTTAGTATGTTCCCTCAGAAAGTAGCAGACGCCCTTGCTGCATTCGGCAACTACGTTCACTCTAAACGAATCTCACACCCACAGCGAAGCCGAGCCGACCACGATAAATTTTTTCGTCCATAACGTGCCTCCCGCACTTAAACCATCTCGCCACACACCTTCACCCCACAACATCTCTTTTACTTTTTACTATCAGAGTGTAAGAGGTTTTCGCTCTAAAACCAATGTTGTTCTACTTTGAATGTTTTTCGCTACGAGTATCCTACCCGCGCAAATAATGATTCGCCCTGTCGAGGCGTCCTACTGGCTATCCACAGCCTTAACTCTTCTCCCATTACCATCTCTTCATCCTCTAAAGTCGACTTTGTCGCAATAAAAATATCACTCCCCTTCAACTCCCTTTGGGCTATATGTTGCTACATCCTAGCAAGTCAACCTATTGAATACTATCAACTTGCTATCGATGCGATCGACCAGTTAATTGACCTGTCTGACTCTGTTGAAGATATCCTTATTTTCGGAGACTCTAATCTTCCTAAGCTACAGTGGACTCCATCAGATGATCAGTTATTTTTCATCGCTTCAAATGCCAACCCAGATAAAGAATGTCTATTCTTAGATCGCTTAACAGACTCAAGTCTATACCAAGTTAGCGGTATTTCCAACTATGTACATGGGTAGGCAATTAGACCTTATTTTCATAACAGATGCAATTAACTCCTCAGTCTCAATTTGTCCCCAAAATCTCTCAACAATCAATAACTACCACCCTCACTTTTTCTCACGTTCTCTCATAATGCTTCTGTCCAGTCCACTCCCCCCATAACTCTCTCATCCCACGGTTCCCTATCTTTCAACAACAAGTCATCAACCGATCCACCCACCATTGTCCACCAATTTGCCAATTTTTCAAACAATCTTTCACCAACGATTCCTTTGTACCAGATCCATCCTATTTTAATTACCTACTGAACTTCTCCAATGGCCCTCTTCTCTCTCACATCTTGGACCACTCTTATATCGAATATAAATTACATCAACTCAATGACGAATTTACACCCGGTCCAGATGGCCTCCCTGCCATATTTCTTAAAAAATGTTCTTCATGTCTTTCCCTTGCACTTTCTGATCTCTTTCGTCTATCCCTTTCGCAAGGAGAATTTCCTCCGGTTTGGAAAACCTCCTTCATAACCCCGATCCACAAAAAAGGATCAAAGAACGAAATAACAAACTACGAGTATCGTCCAATCGCTAAACTCTCCCATATACCCAAACTCCTCCAAAGTATTTTGTATGAAGCTCTAAGCTTCCAATACAAATCACTTATTTCCCCTAGACAACATGGTTTCCTAAAGTGTAGGTCAACCACCACAAATCTCGTTGAAGAATTCGTATCCTTTGCCATCTCTGCCCTACAGAACGGCAACGAAGCCGATGTAGTTGCAACCGATTTTAGCAAAGCCTTCGATAAAATCTCTCATCGATTAATACTCTTCAAATTGTCTGCCCTCGGCTTTGAACCCATACTGTTAAAATGGATATCCTCTTACCTCGAAAACCGTTTTTACAGTGTTCTCCTTAGGTCAGCCCACTCGGCTCCATTTTTGGCTACCTCTGGAGTTCCTCAAGGGAGCCATCTCGGTCCTTCCTCCTTCAACAAGACCTTGATAGTTTTTCGATCTGGTGCCTCAAAAATTGTTTGGAACTTAATATCGTCAAACGCCAATCCACCACCTTTTCACATAAGCGGCACCAATCTCCTCCCCGGCTCTACCTTCTCCACAACCAACCTATCACCTCCGTTGAATCTCTTCGCGACCTCGGCATTTTGTGTGATAGGCAGCTCAACTTCCGTTTACATATGAATGGGATAATCCTTAAAGCCAACTCTGCACTAGGTTTTGTAAAACGATGGTCCAAAGAATTCACCAACCAGGTCCCTCTATATTACTTTTGTTCACCCCCTCCTAGAGTACGTCAGTCAAGTATGGTCCCTATATCATCGCGTTCATATCTCGAGAATCGAAAGCATCCAGCGCCTTTTTCTTCGATTTGCTCTTCGAGGTTTGCATTGGGACGATCCTTTTACTCAACCCCCCTATCAAAACCGTCTCAACCTTATTAACCTAAACACCCCATTCATCGACTCCTTTCAGGTCACGTTGAATGCGCGTCCCTTCACAACTCTAATTTCCTCAACGCTAACCCTCGTAATCTACGCACCCCTCGTCTCTTCTATCGCCCAACCCACCACACCTCCTATGGCGCGAACGAACCAATCTCCCGTATGCTACGAAAAATTAATTCAAACCCTAGCGTCTTTGACTTCCACCGCAGCACTCGCTACCTCAAATCCGTTCTCTTTCACTACTCTAACCAACCTTAGTTTTAAATTTTAGTTTAAGTTTAATTTTAAGCTATAGCTTGTATTAAGCCGAATAAATTGGGGCATTCGCCCCCACCAAAGTTAAAATTAAATTTGACGACGCTATGGTGTTTAGTGTTTGTTCGGCAGCCGTCAATAGTAAACACGTTCAATGAATTTTTAAATATGGTGATTTTCCTAGGTTAAACAACGATTAAAGGTAACTCCAAGATTACGAGCAGTATCAACGTACTCGATTGGAACGTTGTTTAGGCTGATAGTGGTAAAATAGGATAAGTCCAATGGTTTTCTGGAAATTGCTAAGCATTTACAAGATTTCGATGGATTTAATAAAAAACCATTTTTGAGTGCTCAATAAGACCCAGCGGGCAACTTATGTAGAGTTGTTCATCGTCGGCATACAAATGTATAGAGTAATGCCTAACAATCGAAGGTAGTTCAGTTATGTACAGGGAAAACAACAGTGGCCCCAAAATAGATCCCTGAGGGATACTGCTCACGCTAAGTAAAAAGTCGGAGAGAATATTGTTTGATTCAACAGCTTGGAGTCTATTGGTCAAAAAGGATGAAATCAGCCTTACGGCGCATGATGAAAAATTATATAACCTCTAGAGCTTAGTACATAAGGTGGCTTAGTCAACTGTATCGAATGCCTTAGAGAAGTCGAGCAGGACTAAAAATGTTACCTCATCGTTATCAATACCGAGTCGTATATCCTCGGTTACATTTAACAACGCTGTGATGCAGTTTTTCGCAAGCCTGCTTGCATTGGAGTTAAAAAGTTGCTATGCCCTAGTATGATCTTTGCTAATTTCCACTGAGGGGGAAATACCCCCGTCATTAGTACAGTGTTAAAAATGTGTGTTATATAGGGCAATAATATGGGAAGGATAATCTTAAGTAACAGCGCATGTAGACTATCTAGTCCAACAGCATTGGATTTGATGGAAAGTAAGCCTTCAAGTACATCAACACAGTTTACTCCCATGAAGGAGAAGGAAAACTGAATGCGCTGGTTATGAGTTTGTAATGAGAACTCCTCAGATACACTACAGCTTTGTTGGATGGATAAAAACTTCCTATTTAACTCATTCAAGTCAGCGTTCACTCAGTTATTGATTTTAGATTTGCCGATGCCAATAGTTCGTAAGTCCCTCCACAGCGTTTTGCCATTCACAGTAGGGTCAAGACGTCGAGAAAACACACTTGTCTTTGCTTTACCTATTTTCATGACGACTTTGTTACGCAGTGAGCGGTATAGCAGATGAAGTTCTTCACAGCGAAAACGCTTCCAATGCTTATAAGCCTGGTCACGTTTAACCATGAGTGCACGTATTCCGTTTGAGAAGCAAGTGTTAGAGTTGCTGTTTGACTTCATAGTTTTCGTCACTAAAGGAACATGCTTATTGTATATCGTTAGAACACTCTCGTTTAGAAAATTAACCTGAGAGTGTGATGTTGGCAGACGGTGAATAGTATCCCAATTTATTCGGCGGACGCTTTCCTCAAGGACTGGCATATCGATGCTTTTGAAATTACTATACTGGGAGGTTCTTGGGGATAAAGTAATGCTGAAATCAAACGTCAAATATATGAGATCGTGTTTCGAGAAGGCAGGAACAGAGAGCTGACTATAAAGTTGCACCATTTTAATATCACTTACAAGGAAAAGATCTAGCAGCGCCGATCCGTCCGAAAACATCTAAGTCGACATATTTCATCATCAAGGTCATCAAGTAGCCATGTTTCCGACACACACACAATGTCCAACCCAGATTTTTCAAACATATCGCGGAATTCATCAATCTTTGGTAAAAGACTCTACGCGTTAAAGTGACAAATGTGTAAACCGTTTACTTGACTATTCAAAACATTCAACATAATATTATGTGCGTTGTTGTAATTACTTTGCATGATTCAGTTTATTAAAAGTAAAATAAATACACAGCAATGTTCGACAAGAAAATAATAGTTGTATATATGTATGTATGTATGTGGGATTCTTTAGCGATCGGACAAATACGAGCAAAACCAAATCAGTAAATTATATTCACAAACTCCGAATCTCTCTTTATTTAGGCAACGATTTACACTTCTTCATGGGTTGGAATACACTGCTCTTAAAACTACCCTGCCTGCTGCCTTACATATTTTACAGTAACATTTCTGTCTGTGTACGTTTGTGTGCCTTCATTTGGCTTCGTCCTCGTATGATCTTATCGTCTGTTTGTTGCAGTTAGCGGCTCTTATGTACGTCTCGTTTGGTCTTGTGTGTGTTAGGTAATTAGTCTATCATCTGTAACGTATCGTTCGATTGTTTGGCTCTCCATCCCACATGTAAGTTATGGTTCCGCGTTATATGCGGACCAAAAAAAACACAACTCTTTCACTTGTTATCGAACACTGCACAGCGAAATTTATTTGCTACCTGCCTTTATAAGTTTATTTTGCTTACACGCTACTAGATGGAATGAAAAGTGACCTGATTGACCGCCAGAATGCGCTGCTACTGCAAAAAAGGTTATGGTGCCTTGATGTCCGTTCATATTTAGGCAGACATGCCAAATTTCAGTGTGATACTGTCTTTAGTTTTGTTTTGACAGCTGATTGTTGTTGACGTGTTTGGCATCATGTTGAGTATGGATAAAAACGATTTTCGTTCTCTCATAAAACATTATTTTTTGAGAAGCAAAACGGCGAAGGAAACAAAAGAAAAGTTGGATAAATATTATGGGGCTAATGCTCCGTCAGATTACACCGTCAAATATTGGTTTCGAGAGTTTCGTGGTGTCCGCAACTCCACTACCGATCAAGTCCGCAGCGGCAGGCCCTCCGATGCGGTTACAGAGGACAATGTCAAAAAAATACATGAAATGGTGTTGGCTGACCGAAAAGTGAAGGTGCGCGAGCTAGCAGATACCACAAAGATTGGTACTGAGCCCACACGCCATATTTTGGGCAATATTCTGCATATGAAAAAGTTATCCTGCCGCTGGGTGCCGCGAATGACCAAAAACACGAACGCGACAGCTTTTCGAAAGAGTGTTTGTACTTGCTGATGCGGAATCGGACGGACTTTTGACGTCGATTGGTAACTGGATTTGGATCCCTCGGACTATTATCTCTTCCCAAACCTCAAAAGATGGCTCATCAATAAAAAATTCAGCTCACGAGGGGAAATCATCGACGCCACGGAGGAGTATTTTGCAGGCTTTCCCGAAAATTACTTTTCGGACGGGATCAAGAAGTTGGAAAATCGCTGGAATAAGTGTATTAAACTAAAAGGGGACTATAAATAATAATATAAAAAAACATTTAAAAAAAAATTGTTTAATTCCCAAGGAGGTCACTTTTCACTTCATCTAGTAGTTTGACAAAAATGATTGATTTCTATGGTTTAATACAATATTCTATTTCCTGTACGCGCGAGTCTGCAATCCAATATTTCTTAGAACTAAGTGCACTCGCGTCTGTGCAATTTACTTAAGCTAGCAAAATGTGTGGGACAGTGACTGGGAAAGGATATGGGGTTCAGGTAGGCTATGGGAATTACTGTGGGAATTATGTGTTAACTTGTATGTGTGTATGTAAGAAAATAAAGTAATGAATAATTAAGTATTTATATGTATATATAATAAATTAAAGAGATTGAAACAGAATAATTCCAAAAATTTCAAGCTAATTTCCTTCGGTCAGTCTGGCAATATCGTCCAAGCTTTTGACGCAGTCAACTATTACAGCAGTCGAATTTCGATGACGTTTAATGTATACGGCACATCGAGAAGAGTACACAGAAGCAAGTTGTTTACTTTTTTTCTATTTCAACGCATGGTTTAGTATCAGCTGGTTTTGTTTTGTTAAACATTCGAACAGGTGGATAGTTCCGTTAAAGTTAAATCCCAAGTTCAGTAAACAGAGTTCCTGATTAGTTTGTTTACGGAATAGTGCGATTGATCTAAACATATAATTTTTGCCATACGGTGAATTAAATTTAACAAAAATATTCGATGCCATAATGTCAGTTTTCGGGCTAGTGCGATAAATTTTCTTACTAGGTGGTGGTGTACTATAATGTTTATAGTACTGCAAAGTTAATTGATCATCAGCTAACGATTTTCTGCGGGAGTCTGTGGAACTCCAAATAAGAGTGCGTCGCATGCCACCAGTCGGTTTTCTTGTATATTTTGTGTTTTTAAGATTTCGTTGAGATCTTCTGTGGTAACATGCAATTTAGCTTTTATGATCGCGAGTTGATTTGAATGTGCATTTAGTTTTGACTTAGTGGAATCGTTTTTAGTCTTAACATCGGCTAGTGAAGATGAAATGTCAAGAGAGTTCTATTCTGATTTTGTGTTTTGGAATGAAGAATCAAGGAGAGCTATTTTGTTGTTTATTTCTCCAATGCTTTCCTTAATTTCAAGAACCTGGATATCGAGTTTTTGCGTAATTCTTTCTTCAGTTTCTGACATTTTAGCTGAGATCAAGTTAATAATATACTCACTTTGTTTATTATGTTTTGTTTTTTGATATTTGCTCTCAAGCGGGAGCAGGTACGTTTGGGTGGTGGAGACATGGCGATTGGGAGCACTATACAGCAATTTGCGCTATGATAGTATACATATACATATGTATGTCATAAACTAATTCGGTTATTTTTATTTTTAATTTATGATTTTTAATATTGATTTTTCTAATTAATTGACACTTCCAACGCAAGAACACTAGAATAAATCAATGATACGCGTTTAATTCAGCGTTTAACAGACTAGTTAAAACCGTTTTAGAATACGAGATCAAAGACGAATATTGCCAAGATCAAAAATCGCGTCTACTCAGAAGCTCTCATCTCTCTAGACACTCTATTGGGTGGCAGAGTTTAAGCGAGGCCGTACGAGTTGCCAAGACGAACACCGATATGGTAGACCAAATTAGGTGAGTTCACCAGAAATGTTGAAAAAAATCCACAAAATGGTATTTTAGTACCGTCGATTTAAAGTGCGTGAACTAGCAGATGTTGTAGGCATTCCAAAAAGCGCTATACATCGCATGTTGACTGAAAAATTGGACATGAGAAAGCTGTGCGCAGATGGGTGCCGCGATTACTTTTACTCACATCGAGTATGAAACATGGAACAAAAACATCGAGGATGAAACATGGGTCCATCACTTCACATCCGAGACGATGGAATAGTCAAAACAATGGACTCAAAGGCGAGGATCGGCTCCAAAGAAGGTGGAGACAGTTGAATTTGCAGTCAAAGTTATGGTGTCAGTTCTTTTGGGATGCGCGTGGGATAATTTTCATTGATTATCTTCAGAGGAAAAACAATCAACGAGGGTTGGCTGAAAAGTTCCCGACCGCAACGTAAAGATAGCGGCACTCGTCAATAAAAGCTAGTGAATGCTAGTTGTGCATATCTTAACAGTTACTATCAGTCATTTTGGACGCGCAGTTTTAAGTTGACAGTCGTTTGAGTGAGTCGATGTGAGTGTTTTTTGTGAAAATGGAAAAAATTGAGTATCGAGCTGTTGTTAAATTCTTGTTTTTGAAAGGCAATACGCCTACGCAAATCAAAAATGAGTTGGACTCTGTGTATGGGGACTCTGTACCATCATTTACCACAGTGAAATTTTGGGCAGCTGAATTTAAACAGTGGCCGTAAGAGCTTGGGAGATGATGAACGTTCTGGACATCCAAAAACTGCAACCACTGACGATAACATTGCTAAAGTTCACCAAATGGTGTTAGACGACCGCCGAATTAAAGTGAGGAAGATAGTAGAGGTTATGAAAATTTGGACATTTGGACATGAACGTGTTTGTTACATATTAAATCAAGATTTAGGCATGAGAAAGCTGTCCGCGCGTTGGGTGCCGCGTTTGCTTACGTTAGACCAAAAGCGTGTTCGAATGAACATTTCTAACGCTCTGTTGACGCAATTTAGGCGCAATAAATCCGAGTTTTGGAGCCGATTAATTACTGTAGATGAAACTTAGATACACCGTTCTACGCCCGAAACAAAAATTCAGCCAAAACAGTGGACTGCAAAGCGCGAACTGGCTCCAAAAAAAGCAAAAATTGTTTTTTCGGCTGGGAAAGGGTTGGCGACTGTTTTTTGGGATAGAAAAGGGAGTTATCTTAATCGATTATCTTCAAAATGGAAAACCATTACAGGAGCATACCCATCATTACTTGCCAAGCTGAAGGCAGAAATTGCGGAAAAACCATCATCTAAAAACTGCGCTCGGAGGACAGAGATTTTTGTCAAATGAGGAGGCAATCACCTTCGTGAACAATTATTTTGCAGAGAAAAACGCCAAGTACTATTTGGACGGGTTAGAGAGATGGGAGCATCGCTGGGAGAAGTGTGTACAGTTACAAGGAAATTATGTAGAAAAATAAAAAAAAAATTGAGAAAAAATGTCTTGTATCATTGTTCGGTCGGAAACTTTTCAGACAACCCTCGTATTATGCGAAGCTATTACAGCGTTTGAAAGATGAAATCAAGAAAAAAACGGCCGCATTGGGCAAAGAAAAAAGTTTTGTTTCATTATGACAATGCACCAGTTTAGACATCCGTCATCGCGATGGCCAAAATCAATGAGTTAAAGTTCGGATTGCTTCCTCTATTCACCAGATTTAGCCACCTCGGGCTATTTTCTAGTTACGAAATTGAAAAAGGATTTGCCAACAGTAAAGAGATGGAGTCTGCGGTTGATGGCTATTGTAAGGAGCTCGACGATTCTCACTATAAATAGGGTATTGAAGCTAATAAACATCACAGGAAAAAATGTATTGAACTAAAAGGATATTTTGTGTTTTTTTTTGTTAGGTCGGGTAGTTCTGGAACTACATTCGTATAACTGCATTCCTCTCCCCGCTCTTGCTGTATTGTGTGGATGTGGGGTATGGTATGTCTTGTAGTTATCCACGCAGTTTATATTTTGATCCAATTTTGAAATGTGTCACGAGACGCTTGCAATTCTCCAGACCGTTGACATTCCATAACAAGAGATGTATGTTTTTAGACATTAGGATCTTTTAGGTACAGTTCTTTTTTTACAGTTTTGATTTTCAAGGAAAGATATTCTTTCAAGAAATTTCTTATTATTCTTTTCTATATCTTCCATTCTGTTAAGAATTCTTTTCATGATACCCTCCACGGCATTGCTGGAAAGCTTTCGACTGCCGACTCGTTTGACAACGTTACTCGTAGTTACCAGTGCATACTTTCAACCTATATTAACTCTAATGTATTAAGCTTTAAACACAAGAGCCTTTGCTCAGGAGCCCTCGTATAGATGGTGCTATGATGAAGTCTTATATAGAGTCCCCTTAGTTGTTACGGATAGGGCCTCTGCCAGTTGCCTCCTTAGCTTAAAGAAACACCGTTTGGCAAGAATGATTCTTGGTTTTATTTCTGCTAATGTTGTTGGCTGAATTTATCTCAGAGCTAAGGTAGATAAAGGCCTTTACTACGTAGCAATTATAACTGTCGCTTGTGATGTTCTTTCTAATTCGTCCATTTTGTGTGTCTCCTCTTGTTCACAGCACATATTTGGTTTCGGCCTCATCGACCGCTAAACCCATTTTGGAAGCTTCCGTTTCAGTACTACTGAATGCTCCGCTGACAGTTGAGGGGATCTCCTTGCTGAGATTCCATTCATCTGCTCAAAGTTCCCCCTTTTCTGTTCACAAAATGAAAAGACCGGTTGCGTATGGAGTGAGCAGTACCATAAAGTTACATTAAAATAAATTAAATAGGTACTCGGTATCTATGGTATGTATTGTAGGTATACAATATATCTCTGCATATTTAAAAAAAATATTTTCTGATTCCAATGAATCATCCAACACAAAAGTCACTTTCACCTTTACTCACTGCAGCCTGAAAGGCAATCAAAATTACTATCAATTTATTTGAGCTACATTGCTTATTATGTGAAATTAAAATTAAACAATGTCCACACCCCAAAGGCTAGCTCTTCATTGGAATTAAACACAAAAAAAAAAAATCACCATTCTCATCCAACATCACCGCGATTCTGTGCTTGCTTGTCCTAGCTGCACCATCAACACAAAGTGGGTGCAAATAAAATCAAAATTAAAAATAAACTCTCCGCAACTCCAACCACTAGTCACTAGCACCCAGCAACCAGCAACCAACATCAGAACCATTACCATCCTCGGCCCCTAGCCTGTTTCAGTACACTTCAATCAAGGAGCCCATCATGCTCGTGAACCACCTGCCAGCCGCTGTATCCTCGCCACAATCTCATCCTACAGTCCAAAAAGCACTCGTCGCATACTCATATATGTGCATGTATCTTTTGCAAAATTAAATTAGAAGACCAGAAAATTAAATAATCAAAGCATGACAGCGAGCGCATTAAAAATGGAAGACTCACTCTACCCATGTTGGCGCTATCCAACCTTAAACGCCCACCTACCCCATGCAACAACAACAACAACAACAACAACAACAACAGCAACAGCAACAACAAAAAACCGATGGAGCTTCTGTTGGGGGAGATTGCCAAATGGACTGTGTGTATACAGAATGCTCAACTCCATGATGTGATGCCACACACATAGGTGACTCTGCCTAACGAGCTGAGGTAACAGCTTGGACCCGCTTCAATTTTTTTTTAATTTTTTTTTTTTTTTTTTTTCTGTTTTGTTACACGTTTTGCTACTCGTAATGGCAACCATTGTGTAAACATAAACAAATGTTGCATGGCAACACGAGATGGAAATATCAAATCTTTTAAGAAAGAGCAGTACACTGTATTCAGGTTTAACAAAGCTCCCATCCCCGTACAATGAAATTCGTGTATCTGATCGGTGATAGGTCGTCTTTATCAGATGCCACGCCTTCTGTGGATTTAAGGGGAAAACTGAAAACGCTCTCCCTCTCTGACGGCGAGAGCATGCGCAGTTATAGAGCCGCAAACACATTTGCAACTAAATTTCTCCGAACAAAGTCGTTCCGTATAGAAACCATGCAACGCAAAGGATATCTTATAGATGCTATTCAATCTGATGGATTGTTCTGTGCAACATACGAGCGAATTGAATTTTCTCAATTTTATTACCTTATCCGCCGGCAGAGCGCAACTAAAAAATATCGAGAGTACGAGTATCTAACATCCATTCAAGCCGTTCAATGTCGCTGATACAGCGTTATGCATCTCACTTTATCCAAGGAGGGACTGGGTACCCAGTACTTTACTATCACTTTCTTTCTGAACGGGGTTGCTCCAAGTTGTATGTCGTTCTTGCATACATCAGAGGCAAAAGTACTCGTACTTCAGCCTCAGACTCTTCTTCGTCGTCGTTCGTCCTGAAAGATAAACTTGTTTCCGTAGATTAATTTGGTTGTGTTTCCATTTATTTAGGGTGACTAATGGCTTTCTGGGTCCTCTGCCTAACCCCACCTTCAGTGTTGTATCTTTTCGTTAGAGAGGTTTTTCTACCACTTTTGCGCTCCTGTTCTGTCAGTGAAAATAAGCATTTGGCCAGTTAATGAGCGTTTAATGTGAGTTGATTTGTATTACAGTATGTGTGCGTGCTTGAGTATTAGTACGAGTATCTATATGTTTTATGCAATATCTTCTGGAGATATTCGCTTGGTCTTTATAAATCCATGGGGCACTTCGACTTCGTTCGCCATCCGTCTACCGACGCGCTCGTTATCAACACTTTTGTGCGCGTTAAATTGGGCTCATAATTAATAGCATTAGTTTGGAGCTTGGAAAAGCTGGATATTGAGTTACAACTACAACTAAAGATACACCCATCTCTGTGGGCTTTATGTTTCGTTTTCATATAGTAGATACACCAAGTTGTTCGCATACAAATGGGGAAATTTTATAACGCTGTATAGGTGACACTTTCGATTGTAGGGAGAATGAGTAGGGTTTCATATTATCATCTCAGTCAGTGTTAGAGGGTCGGAATACCCGTAAATTGGTGAGCTACAAACACCCAATATTTGGTTAGCATTAAATTATGACAAATTTTATCCCTCGAGTCAGTCTAATTATAGCTGATTATGAATTTATTAATATGGAGCGCAAGAATTCCAACGTTGTGTGTACTCGTATATATTAATCACAAGTGGGAATTTTTAATTGGCCCGGCACACAAATGGTTTTGTTGGGAAACACGAGTCCCCGGCCCCTCAGTTTTCGATGAATTTTGATTGAAATTGATTGAGGTGTAGAGGTGGCTTTATATCTATAGGTACCTACCAATGGGTGATTATGATTTTGTGTTTTGTTTCTTTTTTTTTGCCCCTCATTAATGATTACTAATTATTTTAATCAAATATTGGGTTGTTACTGTTGATCCTTGTTTTGTTGATTTTCAATGATAGTATGATTTTTTTTTGTGTCTGTTTCAATTGAACAGTGATTTTAACAGTGGAAAATAAACATTTGAACTTGATTTTTTTTAGGATTTCTGTTTAAAATTTGAGGTGTGACTACAATGCAACTAGTCATAAAGTCAGAGATTTGTTGTTCTATTTTACGGTATTTTTTTTTTTTTAATGTTTATTATCGTTTTTTTTTTTTAATTAGTTTTTCACTTGGATTTGTTGAAGAGGGTTTTCGGATTGTTGTGGTTCCTTGAAAGCGTGCTTTCAGCTCTGTTTCCGTGTTTGATCGGAACGGTCACATCCTGGGTTTTCTGCTGAACACATTGCTTCTCCAGATTTCAGATAGCATACCGAACGCTGCATCTGGTTTGCAAATTCTGCGACCATAGGAAGCTGCTTGCAATCTCGACTTGCTCTGCGGAAATGTTGCGTTGAGCGACGTTGGTATTATGCTGAGAAATTGAAGTACCTACCTACTTAAGGCATTTGTTTAAGTCGTATTTATTTTGAATCTAACTTTGGTAGCCTGTGACTCCAAGTTGTGGAAAACTGATGGATGTTTAAAATACTGTGTGAGATCAGGCAACCAAAGTCTTCCTCAGCCCCATGTTTCCTCCACACAGTGCTGCTCAACTACAAGAAACGGCGATAGAATTCAACCTTGTCAAATTTTTCTATAACCTAACTAGTTTATAAGACATGGCATTTATCATATCATAGCATCATAGACATCTTTCATAACAGCAGCTAGTTTTTCTGACATACCTCTCCTACGCAGGGCTTGGCATATATAGCATCTCAGTGCAAGCTGTAGAAAGCCTTCTGGAAATCGATGAATGACAAATGTATCGTAGATCAATACTCAAAAAATTGTTGAAAAACGCTCCGTAAGTTGTGGATGCCGATGCAGGAAATCCTGCCTCTTCGACGTCAAGCATTGAGTCACGATGTTCTTTTAGTCGATCCAGAATTATTCAATACATTTGTTTAACCACAGCCAGTATACCTCATCAGTTGCTACATTTTATTAGGTTTCCATTCTTTGACAGCTTAGCAATTATTCCAGTTGGATAAAAATGCTTTCAAAAGGTATATACCGCCTTCTAACTGTTTCTTTCATTTTGCAACTCAAACATATATGCAGTGTCTTTGTTGCCCTCCAAAATGGAAACAAAGACCCTCTGGACAGAAGCGGTGACGCTCATTCTCTTAACGTTTCCAATACATCGAGGACAACGAGCTTTACACCCTCTGACTGGGAAAATGCCTCTGTATAGCCTATACAAATTATTAAGATATCTCTTTCTCCAAGTTTTCTTTAAGCACTCGAATAACTTTCTTTCGAAACAACGCAAGGCATTTTCACACGCTTTAGGTAAAGTTATGCAGCCGCGCCGAACAGTGGGAATGTGTAATAAATCTTATATAGTGCTTTCTGGTGGTTGGCTGCCATAGAAATAGGATAAGCACTGAGAGGTGTCAACCTGGCGATGCCCAGTGTTGTAACGGTTCCTACATATCAGTTGTACTTATTTTACCTCCATGCGGTAACCATCGGGTATTGCTTCGAGACAAACTCAGCGGTTTGGGTTACTGGCTTCGGTCTAACCTAAGGGTATCTATAATGGAATTAGCCCTCCAGGTTGGGGGCTTTGCGGTCGAGGTAACTGCAACAAGGCTCAGAGACGGACGGATCGACAACGAACTTCGCATCTGCACGTGGAATATTAGGACCCTTAATAGGCCTCGTGCAGCCGAACAGCTTCCGGATGCTCTGGACTGCTGCAAAGCAGATGTTACAGCCGATGAAAAACTGAGACATCTATTACGCGATTGCTATTTGTTGTTAGAGACAGGATTAGGTTGAGTTTCTGCATGTTATGGGGTTATACGAAGTTGCAAGGACGAAAAAAAACGTTTTTTTTTATGAAATTTTCCTGAAAACGTATTTTACTTTACAAAAACAAAAAGTATAGGTACATTTAGTGGCAACATCAAAGTTTATAATAGCACTAATTATTTGTAAAAATATCGATGTTGTGTGCTTCTGCTGACGATCTCCTGAAGATCCTCCAAAAAAAGGTGTTCGGCGGTGATCACGATATCACCGGTTCAGTTCATCTGAAATCAAAAAACCCGAAAGATTCTTTTCGTATTACTATTGATCAAAGGAATAATTGAAATTTCGATTTTTGATTAAATGGCGGCTTCGTAAAAAAAAATTTTAATTTTCGTCCAAAATTTCCACGTAAAATTGTTTAAAAATATAGAAATATTTATCGGAAGTCTTATGTCTTCGATCAATACCTGAGGAATATATCTGAGAAGGTTGTGTTAAAATTTCGACCAGTTGAGCCGTTTTTTAGAAATCTTGATCACTGACTTGGAAAACATTGTTTTGACAAGAACGTGTTTAAAGATTCGGAAGAAGTTTACACATAGATCTATTCTAGGGGCATAAGATGAACCCACCGGTACTTCTAGTACCTCGAGTTGATGTTGTCTACGAGCCATTCTTCTCTCACGCGTACTCCCATGCACTCTTAAGTCAGAGATCATGACGCGCTCTGCATTTTCTTTCTCGATATAGGCATGGGCATTGTGCCCGATTGATTGATTCATGTAATATGAAATTGAAGTTGTACCTTCATCGGAGATCTCGGCAGCGATGTAAGCTGCCATTTCACCAAATTTTGAGCCATACGGAAAGATTTTTGGAGTTATTTTCCATATCAACTGATTGTAGCTCTCATTGTTGTTTTGCGTAAAACCACCAACACATGTTTCCAATAATTTTTTTATAGCTGAGATCTGTATAAATTGGAAAGATGGCTTCAGCAACATCAGGTGGTAAAGGCAGATAGTCAAGTTTATAAGAAGATAAAGTGTCTGAAGCTCGCGCTCACTGCCAACAACACCATGAAAGTTCTCCGACCGGGCACCTTTCGCGTTGAGGATTTACATCAGTTGAATAATAATGAGAATAAGTTGCCCATGTTGCATTATACATATGTATAATGTGATTCTGTACATTGTCTCCTAATTGTCAAGCCATAATAAACTGACAACTTACTGAGGTTTATGGCACGAGCCTCACACTCATCACATAGCAAAACGATTTTAAAACCCAGACCTCGATGTGAAGCTGTTTCAAACTTTCTTCGTCACAAGTTTTACACTTTACAAAATCAGTTATTGCTGTAAACACTGTTATAAAGTTGAAAATTCTATATTCAATAAAATAATCACGGGGAACTAAAATCTCCTTCTGGTGCGGACGCACCAAAACTACTTTTATCTGTTTCAGCTGTTTTCCAATTAAATTAAAAAAAAAATCAATTTAATCGAATTTAAAACGCAAAACTGAGAACAGAAAGTTAAAACTGAACACACGAGTGTACAATATGACAGGACTGTTTGAATCGATGTTCACTTTTCTCGTACTAGAAATAACTCAAGTTAGTCATCAGGAATAAAATGGACTATTCATAAGGGATACCTGGAAACACAAAGAAAGAAAAGAGCAGCTGCTACTCCGATTTGTGTTCCGCCTACATTTTTAACAGTCCGAGCCATCCTTACAAATATTCGTATATCTCGAAAAGTCCTTACCAGATCGATTTGAAATTTTCAGGGAATATAGTCAGATACGAGTATACCTACGAGTATGAACGTTGCGAAAATACAAAAAAAAAAAAATGATTTTTTGAAAATTCTAACTGCGTATATGAGTTATGATTTTTGTAAGCAAAAAATGGCCGGTTTGATTTTTAAACTGGCAACACTGTTTCTACAGATAGTCAATTCGACAGTTGAAAGTTGATTTGTACTTAGTACGTTTTGCCATTTTACGATGAATAGGTTAATGCCAGAACAATGCGTGCAAATTGTGCAAACTTATTTTGAAAACCGTGGTTTGGTTCGCCTAACTTATCGCGCGCTACGTCCATTTTACGGTCGACATAATCGTCCATCTGAGCAAGTTATTCGGAGCACGGTGAATCATTTTCATACCATGCACACTCTAGTGGATAATACGCATCCCCAAAGATGATAAACAGTACGAACAGAAGAAGTTATTGCCTCCATAACGGCAACATGGCGCAATGTTGAGCAGAATCCGAATGAGTCGATTCGCCACCGTGCACAGCAATTGGAGCTATGCCCATCCACTTTGTGGAAGATTTTACGGAAAGATCTTGACTTAAAAGCTTATAAAATCCAGCTTGTGCCAGAGTTCAAACCGCGTGACCATTATACGCGTCGTAGGTTCGTTGAATGGGCCGAAAACATGATTCAGCTTGATCCTCATTTTCAACGCAAAATTTTGTTTTGCCCAATTTGGAGTGAAGAAAACCCAGAAGCCTTTATCGGGACGCTCTTACAACCATTAGAACTCACCGTATGGTGTGCCTAATGGGCTGGTGGAATCATCGGCCCATATTTCTTTAAAAGCCGAACGTCTTTAAAACAAAAAATATTTAGGTTCATTTTTTTTATTTTAAGGAAAAACAGAAATGTACTATACCTAAAAATATAAAAAAAAACTGGAAAAAAAATATGTAAAGTAGGTTTTTGGGACCTGTACCCAAGCGGGTACAATGGCACAATGCATGCTCATTTTTTTGTTAAATGAAACATTTTGAAACACTCCTTCTCTACGCAAAGAGCTACGTCGCATTGCTCGCAAGTCTATCTTATTCGGTTATGACATTGTCGACAGCGTAGTTGTTTATCTATTCGCTTCGGAAAATGGTTTCCACTAGTAAATGCTACAGAGGGAACTACTGATCGCTTGGATGACGCTGAAGGCTGTGTATAATTTCACAAGTAGTGACGAACAATAGCACGATGAAACTGCAATAAGTCTATGTTGCTGTTGGGGACCATTTTATGCAACTTCCATTCATTGACCATCATAGAATTCATCATTACTGTTAAAAGTGGCCACCACCACTTTTTGCCGCGAAATTTAATTCGGTAATTATTAATGGCTTGATCATGAAGGTCAACGCCTCCCATCCCTGAATTGTACTCTGCGATCATTTTCGGCTGCTTTACATTTACTTTTGCTTTTTCCTTCGAGCACCATCGGTTGACGGAATGCAGCGGTTCGATACCTTAAAAGTTTGAGCCAATACTCACAGCACTGTTGTCATTTCATTTCACAAAAAGTATTTTATTCGCAGTATCGTATCTGTGATAAGAGAATTCTCTATTTTCTTTTTTGAACTCTGCATTCGATTTCAGCGGACATTTTTTTGTTCTAGACTCGCGTATAGTCTCGATAGCGTTAACATTAGACATTAACATTAGCTTCAATTGTTTTATTTCATATTGGATTTGTATACCTCTAAAAAACACCCAATATATGACAAACTAATTAATTTCTTATGTTAGGACATTAGTTTTTTGTGTCAGTTTGCATTCGGAGTAAATAACTTAAAGCATTGGGAGCTGTACTTATTTTTTCCACAGGCAATTTACGAGGATTTTAAACGTTTTTTGTTTTTATTTATTTATTCCACGCTCTTTATTTTTATATTAGCGACATTCAAAGCCAGTAATACAAAATTATAACGTATCATGAAAACAAAGAGTTTCTCGTTTTTTTTGCGTTTCCAAATATTGCAATGTCTGTCCCTATTATTTTGCGCATCACTGTAACTACTAAATTCAAATATTTTCATTCGTTCTCTATTCAAATTTATAAAGAACTTAACACAGCTTAGGCTTCTTAAAAAAAAATCACACACTTTGGAGTGTAAAGATTTAAAAAAGAATCAAAATTTGTGTTAAACATTGCGACCTAGAACATCTATTTGGCCTGAAGTTACAATGAAATTGAGAATCTATCTGGTGGAATTATTTTATTGTTCTTCTTATCATCTGTTTTGCAGTTCAGTACTTCTAGTCGCTGGGATTTATGTTTTTTATAAATTGTTTTGCATTTTAAATATTGTACAAAACCATAACCTTTTCTTGCATTACCAGAGGGGGATATTGAGGCATTGTTGTATTAATGTACAGTAAAAATAAGCTCTAGAATTTCAATACTGTAAAATACAGTAAAGATTGGAGTGCGTTTTATAACAATTTTTTAGAATGGTATTATAGTAGCACATCCTTCGAGGAAATGGAGTTCCGCCTGAAAGACGCTATGACAGTTTCCTATTTACCTTCAGCGATTTGTATTAAGGCTTGACTATACATAATATTCCAAAGCAAACTAAGGCTGTGTGCAACACACTAAAATTCCCCTGAGCATGCGATTATTATAACAAACAAAAATCCTTCCAAAACTGCGGTTGTTTTTCTCATGAGAAAAAGGAAGCTGAATGGTTTCACTCATCTGGTGGGATTCGAGTACCCTTAAAATGCTTGTGCACAGCGCGAGTGAAGGAAAAACAGGTAGGACAGAAGGAAAGGTCACGATGTAGGTTGGTTTTAAATGTTTGAAGGTTATAATGACTAGAAAATACAGAGCTAGGCAGAGCATTCCGTTAGCGAGTTGTACGGCTTAAGAACGAATCACGATATCTTAGAGTACGTCCGAAAGTGGGCTTGGGGGCGTATTGATGGGCATTCATAGCGAAACGAGTGTTACGGCTTAAAGTTTGAATGGGTGGAATGCTACTGGCGAGTTCTATGGACCACTGGTGGTGGAAATAGCGATAAAACAGAGTGAAAAACGAGACATTAGGTCGGTGTTCGAAGGTGTCCATTATTTGAGTGATATTAGTATCACCTATGAGTCTAATCGCATGGTTTTGAAAACTATCTAGCAGGTGTCGATGGGTTTTAGGAGCACCTGACCAGGTATTGGCATTGTACTCCAATTTTGAGTGGATGAACGTCTTAAATATTGAGCCGAGCTCGGAAGGGAAAAAGTATTTCTGAGGAAACCTGGACTTTTCCATACTGCGAATGGAAAGCTTTTCGGATTCGATGATACAAATGCCGTTCATAGATAATGGCTGGGTTATTAAATTTCGCTTTAACGACAACAACAGTGTTTTGGAAGCATTAAATTCCACACTCTTGATGGTCCCCAAATTGGATATGCTGTTAATATCGTAATTTAATGAGCTTAACATACGCTGCCGTTCCTGTTCTACAGCCGAAGAGCAGAGACGTGAGTCCGGGAACGAATACGAAAAGCAGAGAGTGCTGTCATCAGCAAAGGAATATATTGGATTAGAAGTGGCAGACAAGAGATCATTAATGAAAATTAAAAAGAGTGTCGGAGACGGGGCACACCAGCATTTATTTTGTGAATATCACACTTAAAACTATCCAAGACAACTCGAATTGAAAGTTGAGAAAGGTAATTTCTAATCCTAATCTAAAGAGCCTGATACCAAACTCTGTCAAGTGCAACTATCTTATTGATTTACGGTGATGTACTTATCTGTGAGACATGCCGTCAGATCACCAGTCGACTTGTTGCTATGAAAACCATATTGCCGGTCATTGAGAGGTTTTCGTGTTTCGAGATATTTCATGAGCCGACGGTTTATCAGCGTTTCCATGACCTTGGTAAGAAGGGACGTAAGTGAAATGGGTATGTAGGAGGAAAGAGAAGAAGATGCGCCTTTTTTAGGGACGACCTGGACAAATGCAGTTTTCCATCTGCTTGGAAAGAATCCTGAAGAGTAGGAAAAGCTAACGCAGTGGTCTTACAACAAGGAAGAGCACCTCTTTAATTTCTAATATTTTTGATGAACGACCAACAATTTTTACTACCTTTGGTGCATTGCAGTATTTTTTGATTCAGTTTTTGGTCATATTGAAATTACACGCACTTGAGAAAGACGCTGCAGTCATTCCTGGCTTGTTTGAACTTTTTTCGATTTTCCTCTGTCGGGTTGGTCTTGTAGGACCGAAGAAACATTTCTATAACCATGACAGCCTTTTTACACTTCGAGTCGTACCGTGTTTTTTCTTTTGGTTTTATAATCTTCATCCGATGAGGGATAAAGGATCGTATTCTAAGGAGAATAGTGTCAGTGATCATATCAGTACCGGCAACCACGTCGTTATCGAGGAAACATAACGACCAGTTAAGACCTAAAGAAGTTGTTAAGTCCGATCCAATTGGCTACCTCGTATTGCCATACGGTTCTTTTAGGATTCTTTTCTCTAATTAGGTGGTCGGTGTACGAGAAATTAGCTGATATGACACAGTTGTCTGACGAGCCTAAAGGGGATGGCATATCGACCTTGTATTTGTCAAGGTGAGAAGATAAGTCCATGGTATTGGCGGTATGTCTGTCAACGTATGGTATTCGCCTGGGCTCGTTTACATCCTGGGTCAAGGCGAAGATCTCAACAATCGTCCTTCGGGTGTTATCTGTCCAGAATGTCGACTAGTGAATACGTAGTTGACTTTTCCTGTAAATTGGACTGACCGCGGCTTGAATTCCCTGAATTCAATCCACAAAAGAAATATTGGTAAATCTTTACCGATAGCTCCAAAGCTGATATAGAATGTGGCGCTAGCAATCTTAGACTTCATCATTCATTAACTAGACTTGTATCGGTTTTCAAAGAAGAGACATGTGTATGCGATCCTGATGGTTATAAATTATTTTATGAATAACGGGTCTGCGTAGGAAGCCGGGCTTTCTTGGAAGCAATCGAATTGAGTTCGACCAGTTACATCGACGATGAATTTGCTGGGCAAGGCTGAGAGAGGTTGGGGAGAACTTCTCAGAACCTGAATTTCAATTGGGAGTGCCAGCGGTGTCTGATAGGATTTTCATTGCCAGGTGGGTCTGTTAACCATTAGAAACGTAGGTGGCATGTAGACCAGCAAATGTTTCCGGATATCTGTAAGAGGTCAGGGGCCATTCCGATAACGCTCGTCGCGAATTACTGCAAACTTTTTACTGGCGTTCTAGCGAGGCATCCCGTGAGACGCTTGCTTTGTGAGTGGTGACGACACCAAGGAATACTTCTTCTGTTATTGTCCGGCTTACGTTCGTATTAGGTTACGGGGGGGGGGGAAATGATGATGAATGCGAATGCAAAAAATACTAAAATGATAGCTTAGCCAATTTGCTTGGCGATAAAATAAAGTACGTAAGCATACTATTTCTTCGATTCATACACCGGCCGCACTTCGGCTTTCTTTGGCAGAAGTCCTGTTAAAAGTGAGAAGAATACACTGTCCAATTATTATTATTTATTATTTCATCACCTACTTATCACAAAATTGAATCTTAAGATTTAATAAATTGATGAGGACACTTATACAATTTAGCATAAAAAAATATAAAAAGAAAATGAGACTATCCGAACTTTATATTACGAAACTGGTAAAAAAAATTCGCACCTATTGTACTCGTATAGTCGTTAAGATAAAAAACTATTTTTTGGTTGCAATTGAAAACACTATTCTCACACTCACGGACCTAAACTTTCCCGGTAAATGATTATATAGACGAGGTGCAGTGACAAAATAAAACCGGAAAACATTTTTTGGGTTGCTCTCTAGCTTTCACTCGCAACTTGTAATTTTCATGAAATCTTCAATCGTAAGATCCAGAATTTTGAAAATATGTTTTTAAAATTTTGTAACAGTATCTATACTCATAAATGTCTTAAGAGTAAAATTCTGTTATTTCTGGAAAGTTAAAAGCTGGTAATTCTAATATTGGCTTTACCAATTTTTCTGATCGCATATTTTTCTTTTATTAGTTATAGGTCAATTGTGTTGGAATATATGCCACCCCAGCAGGATATGCCATACTGGACTTCTAATTTCAATAAACCAATATATACTAACTTCAAGGCAGACAAACTGCTGTATTGGCCAGGATGATTAAGCTGTCTGGCAACTTTATCTATTTAAAAACTGCTTAACACATTGAACCCCGGCGAAATTTTTTTGTATTGCGTTGTGGGACACATTGTTAGATTTTTAAATGTAACCGATTTGTTTGTAGTTATCAGGTGTTTTATATAAATTCTATGTGTTTTGCTATATAAAAATGACCACCGGTGGAGCACGTGCTCCCAGGATGAAAATTTACATCCTGTAAACACTTTAAATTTTGACATTCCTAAAGAAAGCAGAATTGGAGCGAGTACTTCAAGATTTGAGTAACTCAGAAGTGTAGATGGCCCGGGATTTGGATTTTCTGGCAATTCTTTTGATGACCTTAATTACGTTACGGAGGAAAAAAGCTCAAGTAGCGCAGTTTCTCGGGAAGAAGACTTTCTTTAAGATGACGTTTTGTAAGGTGAAGTTGAAACAGATTCAGATAGACCAGCAGAGTCTACACAGCACCTCGCATGATAACCTATTGATGCAGTAAGGAAACAATCTAGCAATGATTTGGCGAATGATAGAGTAGCTCTTGGTGTTAGCGCACAACTTATTGAAAAAAAATCCAGTCGATTTTTATAATCAGTGATGAAATAATTATTCTTATTGTTAACGAAACAAATCGGTTTGCTGCACAAAAAATGAGTAACACACCATGTACTCACGTCAAAAATCAAAATCCTAACAAACCCTGAAGAAATTCGACCATTTTTAGGTTTAATTTTGTGGATGAGCCTTGGTCGTTTGCCCCAATTGGGAGACTATTGGTCTAGAAGCTTACTTTACAAAAACGAAATGTCAAAAAATATAAGCCGAAACCGCTTCGAAATGTTACCAAGTATGCTTAACTTGACGGATAATATGTATTGTAGTATCGAAACAAATGATCGCTTGTCAAAAATTACGGACCTGATAAAATATCTGGAATTGAATGAAATTCAAAGAAGCCTATACTCCGGAAGAAGAAATTTGCATTGACGAGAGCAATGTTCCATTTCGAGATCGAATTTTCTTTCGTCTATACGTTCCAAACAAAAGACATAGATACGGTATAAAATTATTCAAACTATGTGCCCAAGAGGGGTATACATGGGCATTCAAAATTTATACGGGAAAGGAAGTGCAGATAACATATCTGCATCAGAAAAGGTAGTTATGAAACTTATGAAATGTCTTTTGGACTGCGGCTTGTGTACGGTTTCCTTGGCTGAAGCTTTGCTGAGAAGACGAACACATTTGGTAGGCACTCTACGAATGAATGGAAAAAAAATCCCCCTAATGTCATCAAATCCAAACTCCAGAAAGATGAGGCTGCAATTGTTGTTCTGAAGTGGAAGGATAAAATAGATGTTCTTATGCTGAGTACCAAACATGATAGCTCAATGTAGTCGATTACAAGCGAAAGAAAAGTTACAAATAAGCCCAGTATGGTGGTTGATTACAATAAAAGAAAAGCGTTCATAGATCTGTCAGACCAAATGTCTGCCTATTTACCATATTTTCGACGTACACTAAAATGGTATAAAAGGGTAGTATTTCATCTGTTGACTGCAACTGCTGTTGTAAACGTCTTCATTTTATATTGTATAATAAAATAAAGAACTTAAAAATGACAAACACTAAGTTCAAGGAAAAGATCGTTGAAAGTCTTATTCATAAAAACTGCGAGCAAGCGTTAATATCTCCCCCATTTTCTCGGAAAAATTGGACAATGTGTTATAACAACATGTCAGAAGAACAAGTAAGTGAATATGGAAGAAAGAAAGCTTAAAGAAGTGAACACTATTTTGCGATCAATGCAATTGTCCAATGTTTATTTCAAACAAACTCTAATTGAATTATTTTATTGTTTTTTTTAATTATTAATTTATTTTTTATTTTCAAGTTTGATAAATTAATTTTTAATGAATTGGTAATGCTTTTTTTATTTGTTTCCAAGTTATATTGTCAAATACAAGAAAAATTTAATGCTACCCATTAAACATCGTTAATTTTTTATCAGATCACCCCAAATTTGCTAAGCCCGACATAATTTTTGGTACACCAGGGGACTGACAACTCGTTTGGCATCAACAAAATGAATATATATATTTCGTGTCCACCGGTAGACACACAGGGCTGAAGCCATTTACTCACGTGTACCACCGGTGGACACCACGGTCCATTTAAAAAGACAAAAATGTACCACCGGTAGTCACACGGGACTCAACGTGTTAAGGTAAAAAGCATGGTCATTCCAACTAACTTTATGATCGAGTATGATGCCCAAGTCTGTAAATTGATCAACACGTTCAATTTGGAAGCGGGCTTCATTACAACTTATATTGTTATGAAAGGAGCGGATAGGATGACATGACGAAGGAAATCGCAGGCAATGATAGTATAAAGGAAAATTATCACAGAATATACCTTTTATATTGAATATCATCAATTTTGTCTTGATATTCCATCTTGATATGCGCATTGAACCACCTTTACAAAATGCCTAAATTATTATTTACGTCGCATGAAAGATTTAGATAACAGTCATTCGAGTAAGAGAGGATTGCATCATCAGCAAAAGCAGTGATTTTGAAAAAATAATGAATTTACATAAATAAAAGTAATTAAAAAGAATTAAAAAGAGAATAGGATACAGGGTGAAGCCTTGTGGTACACTTGTATTAATCATCTTTGGAGAATTAAAAATATTTTACATTTTAATCATTTGTTTACGATTTTTTTTTAAATAAGAAGCGAGCCAAAGTTTTGTTAGCAGTATATTGTTATCCCCCGTATCGAAAACTTTAGGCGATATGTATGAATAACGTGCATAGCTGGAATTTTTGAAGCATTGATCATTGAAGCTTTCCATAGATCTACCACTTCTGAAACCAAAAACAGAAGCGTTCAAAAAGTTTATTCTATCTAAAAACGATAAGACTTGAAATTTAATACCTCTTTCAAACACTGAAAAAAGGGAAATTGGTCGATAATTGTTAAGTATCATAACATCGCCTTTTTTATGAGGTGGTATTACGACTGCCGTTTTCAGACACTCTGGAAATATTCCTTTTTGTACACAAACATTAAAAATATAACACAAAACGTCAGAAATATTTTTCAAGGCGAAACTTGATATCTGATCAAAAGATGATGAGTTAGATGTTTTAAGAGACATGCAGTTAACTCTTAATCAAAGAAGAAACTATTTGATCGGAAATTGACATTCAGAGGTCCTGAATTCAGGGATATCCTGTGAAAAATCTTCTTAAAAAATTATTTAACAAATTAGTAACTTCAAGATAATCGGAGACTGTTGTATTTGTATTATTATGGCTTATAATGATATTAAAAAAAGGCTTACATTTGTTCAATATTTCATTAACAGCCTCGCATTTTTTTTTTCGAGTTGCCGATATTATTGGCTAGTTTGTTGCTATTATTTTAGTATGTCTGCGAAGAGGTATTTAAGTTTTAAATCCTGCACATACATAGTTCTGTATAAGATTATTTGAGTTTTATATTACTAAGGTGTTTCTTAACACGCGAATAAATTTGGTTTTTCCGTTTGATTTTACTTAATAAGGGAACAATCATTCATTGCTTTAGGCACTTTGATTTACTATGTCGCTTGCTCTTACTGCGACTGCAATTAGATGCATAAAACTGTAACTTTTTAAGAAAGAGATCAAAAGCAATAGATAGGTTGTCTGTATTGTAAATATCCTCTCAGGATTCACAGTTTAATTCATCTTTTAAAGCTACAAAATTTATTTTGGAAGAGCCCTTGATTACAAAAGGTCATTTTCTTCGAATACAATGATCAAGTTGGATGCAAGATAATTGATAAATGCTTTATAGCCGATAATATTTTTACATTGAAGCCTTATAATAATTTAATAAAGATTTAAAACCAAAAGATGATAAAATTTAAAAGAAGTTATAAGCATCTACAGAATTTACATTTCAGCAAAATATTTTGACATATACGTCAACCATTTGTGTCACTTGTTCCTTGTCAACTTGACTAGAAGAGCTTCCTTAGATCAAACAAATTGGACCAATTTAAATTATATCTTCGAAGGCGTATATTTATTTCTGAATTCACTGTCACGGTGTCTTGATGACTGTGTTCAATGTTACATTGTTGTATATTATTGAACTAAACCCAACAAATTAAAAATTACTAGATGGCTGAGTGGCATGAAACCTAAATGCATAAGGATTGTGTTCTGGTAAACACATCACTCTTACTTTAGTGGGCAATAGATCGAAACGTCATGGTCTGTTGGATTGAGTAGTAGTGTAAACAGCGTCTTCAATTGAATATGAAAACTTCACGAACTACTACTTTCAATAAATTTTTGGTAGAACATTTGCCAAAAGCTTAAGGAAATGAAAGATTGAATTCCGAATAGCTTATCATAGGACCTACAGAATGTTGTCATATTACTAACACAGCAAATTTCTCAAAAGGTCCGTAACAGGTCGTACAATGTTTGAAACCGATCTACTTGCAGTTGAGAAGGTATGTATTAATATCCTCATGTTCCCAAAGAAAGTCGACACTACCTACCATTTAAGATCTTAAACAAAACCTATGAGCAATTTCCCTACCAAGAAAGTTCTTTTGACGATTGGAACTTAAAAAAAAAAGGCCTGCTTTTGGTGGAAAAAAATTTCAAACATTTTGTTCGGCGGTAATAATTACGTAGGATAATTAGAAGGATAATACTTCCATTGATGTAAGAAACTCCTTCCATATTCTGGATGCCTTAGATCACGTCTCGGTTGCGTTTTCTACAAAAATTACAATTACGACAGTGAACCACATGCGGCGGCCGAGGTACTACGAGCTGAATTTCAGTTGACCTCTGGTTCGATGAATAATGTCGCAAATAGGGCGAAAATGGGAGCTATCGAAATTATTTAGAACTGTTAGTATAGAAAGTAATAAGTGTATAATCAGGGTCGGTTTTGAAAAAAAAAAAAAAAATTGTAATGGCCTGGAAAATTTCTAGCTTAGCAATTGTCATTTAGACTCTGTGTCATCAGAGAAAATCATCAGTTGATTTTTCATGAGATTTTGGATTCTTGTGTTACCCTGAGCACAGCTATCTTAACACAATCCTGAATGTTTCTGACATGTAATTGGATACATCCGTCTAAAGTGGGCCATATCATCGAAGACTAGTTTTCAAAATTCGCTAAGAGCGAAAACCTTCATCCGTCTTACGGAGTAGTATCTAACCAATCTGGTTATAACGAAAACACAATTAAAAAATGTAGATCGCAGTTGACGAAGTCAAACAGCACAGTGAAAAATAAAGATTTAACGCAAGCAACTAGTAGATACAAATGTTTGGCGGAGTATTCGACATAAGTCCTTTACACTTGGAGCTCCTTTATATAGTTGTGGGTTGTGTAGTGGAGGTTTGGTTAGGTTGAAGAGGGTATGAAAACGGGCCCATCGCGATCCCTGTGGAATCAGGTGAATTTGTCTTCAAATGGCAAAAGCCTAAGCAATCGTCCTGGTGAAAGACCCAATTTCCCTGCAAAAGCCAAGAAGGCCTTTGAACTTCCAGCCGGCTATTTCCTCTAGGTTTTCGAAAAAGCATTTCCCTAAAAATTTACATGATATTGCCTCGCATTTACACAGTATGTGCGTTTTGTCCTCAACAGCTTGCAGACCGTATCTGACAATTTGAGTCTCTTATCGTGTTTCCGCAGGAGACAGTGTCCTGTAAGGATTCCTATTATTGTCTGTTTCATTTTATTAACTTCCTAGATCCTTTGCCATCAAAAAGCGGCCAGAGAGTCTTGAATAGCCTGTGTCCGTCAAGACTTGACCACCTTAAGTTGGCAATCTTTGTGATTTTTTCCTCGATAGTGCCCCTTACTATGCAAAGAGGTGGTTTGATGTTGGCAACCTCACTATTTTCGAGTAGCCCTCCTTTTCTTGCAAGCTCATCCGCTGGTTCATTTCCTTTAATACCGCAGCGTCCTGGCACCCAGCACAGTCTCACCTGGTTCTGTCTGCGTAGTGGCTTGAGCACTGCGCAACAGCCCCTGACTGTATCAGAGTTGACGTTGGTTGATTCCATTGCCTTGAATGCGGCCTGACTATCGATGTTGATAGCGATATCTCTTTGGGATACCAATCTCATCTGCATTAGCTCAGCAGCACTGGGGACAGCCAGAACCCCTGATTTGAAGACACTAAGTTCCGGGTCTTCAGAGAAGATATCAGAACCTGCACCTTCCTCTGTTTTTGAGCCATCTGTGGAAATTACAATTTCGTTTGACCTGATTGTTGCATTGTTTTCCTAGTCCTCCCTCTCCGGATATATTATATCATACGGGAAGTCGAAGTCGACCAAGGAAGGAATTTCATCCGTTTGAATTAGATCGCCTGGCAGTAGCTCCACTAGGACCGTGCCATGTCCGAAGCTACTGCTCTTGAAGTAACCCAAATTAGTGAGTCGCATCGCACTGTTGCCAGTTAGTTTTTTGATCTGTAAATCAAGCGGTGTTACGTACAAAAAGGTGTCCAATGCTGTCCATTTTGGAAGGGTTGACATTGAGACCACAGCTTTTTGCTCAAGTGCTGACCATCTTCAAGGCAATCTCAATAATGTCGTTTAAATTACCAAAAAGTTCCCGGAATTTAATCAGAAAATTAAAAATACAAGTTTATTCATCAAAATCTATATTGTCCCCTTCAAAGCAATCCCCATCGACTGCAACACACTTATGCCAGCGTTTGATCCAATCCTCGAAACATTTTTTATAGTCGGTTTTCGGTATGTCCATCAGTGCTTCCTCCGATTTTTCCACTACTTTCTCTCGGCTGCTGAAACGCTCCCCCGTAGTGCTTTTTTAACTCGATTGAACAGAAAGAAGTCACAGGGAGCCAAATCAGGTGAATTCGGTTGCTGTTGGATGCATTTTACTTCAAAAAATTATGAACAATGATGGCACTGTGCGACGATGTCGCGACGTGGTTTTTTTGGTCTCGGCTCATTTGGTGAACGCCATTCACTTGCCTGATGTCTGGATTGCATGTCGTACTCATAAACCCACGTCTCGTCTCCAGTAATGATCCTTTTGATGAATGTGGGATGGGATTCAGCCTCGCAAATCATCTCTTTTGCGACGTCAACACGGTCTCTGTTTTGCATGAAATTGAGGTCTTTTGGCACCAACTTTGCTACTACACCACGGAAACCCAAATCATTAACCAAAATGTCTTGGACGGATCCATAGGTAATGTTCAAGCCACCCGCTATCTACCTGATGGTTAATTTGCTTTTATTGACCAACATTTCTTTTACTTCATCAATGTTCTCGTCGGTTTTCGAAGTCGATGGTCTGCCACTGCGTCCATCATCTTCGATTGACTCACGACCACTTTTGAACTGCTCGCTCGTGCCACTGGTAAGCGACCGTTTTCTTCAGAGACTCATTGCCGAAACACTTTTCCAATATTTCCAACGTTCGCACACCATTAAATCCGTTTTTTATGCAAAATTTAATAAAAGTTCGTTGTTGCAAATTTAAATCCATTTCTATAATTTTAAAAAATAGACAACACACACTTACTCTTGGCTACCTAACTTTTGCAAATATCAAGCTATGACGCTAAGATTTAGAGAAAATGACGACAATAGATTTACCAACTTAACAAAATAAAAACAGAACTCAAATCGTTACAATGGGAGCGCCACACGGGAACATTTTGATCAAGGTGGTATTTAAGTATTTTCCCTGAACTATTATGACTACGTCATTTTCGGCACTTATATCCCTTGTACTAAGCTTTTTAAGGGTGTCATTGATAACCAGCATCCATAGGAGTCGAGGTTAAGTTTTGGTATGAATGGAATCATATTGCTCACAAAAAATAATTGTGCAACACCAGGTGATAAGCAGGAAATTGTTCAGTTCTTATTAATTTAAAAATGGTAAAGCCTCTCTGCTCGCTGTTTTGTTCGTCTTTTCATTCGTTTACGCACAAAGTACGGGACCTACGAAATTTTACCGACTCCGAATGGTGAGATATTATTGTTCCTCCCACTCCTCCGGATTTGTCCGGCACCCTAAACCAAGTTTTTTGTTTATTTTTAAGTTGCAGCACAATTTTTTCTACGAAAATTAAACAAATATGGGTGGAGATGTCGCAGAGGACCCCGGAGTAACGACCAGACGACGTGACACGCAATTGGGCATCAATCGGCGGTCTGTGCAGAGAATTTTGATGAAAAACTGGAAGATGTTCCCTAACAAAGTGCAGACGGTGCATCAGGTGTTAGCTGTTGACCGCCAAGTGCGTTATAGCCTACGCTCAACTCATCCTGAATCTCGATCATGAGGGAGGCAATTTTTCACCGAAAATCATCATAAGCGACGAGGCCCATTTCTATCTCCGTGGATATGCGAATAAGCAAAATTCTCGCGTCTGGGGCACCGAATATCCGCGTTATAACCCACGAAGAACCACTACACTGGCTCAAAGTTACTGCATGGTGTGCTGTTTATTTTTTCGAAAACGCCGCGGGCAAAACGACTACTGTGGACGACGAGCGCTACAGAACCATGCTCAACGACTTTCACCTTCCTCAATTGGATGAATTGGAACTGGAGAACATGTGGTTCCAACCGGACTGAGTAACGGCGCATACTACACGAGCCACAACCGAAATTCTAAGGCCTGCATTTCCGCTTAATCTCTCGTGTTGGGATTTGCAAGATCCGGCCGGCAAGAACGCCTGATTTAACCGTTCCAGACTTCTTTTTGTGGGGTTTATTGAAGTCACGAGTCTATGTCAACGCGCCTCAGATTTTTGAAGCCCCCAAAGAGAATATCCGTCAAGAATGCGAGGACCTACCGTCGGAAGTTCTGGCAAGAGTGAAGAAGAGTCAGAAATCGGGTCCGAATGGTCATCAATTCTGGCGGTGGGTACTTATCCGATATCATTTTCTCGACTTAATGGAAAAATTTAAGCTATCACGTAAGCAGAAGCAAAGTTTTTCATTCATGAAAAAAATTACAGCGCCACCTTGTACGAGTATAAGGAGCTCACTTTTTAAAGGTCGCAACTGCATTTCGGAGAGTTTTCAAAACTGTGACACCATTCGTTTTCGAGATCATCTATTCAAATGCTCGCTGAAGAATCGAGATGACTGTATGAAGTATAGAAAAATGTTCGTGTCAATGCCAACTGCACAAGCGAGCAGTAGCAATACATTGGATGTATTTAGAGGCGAAAAAGCCTCGCTTTGGCTGTAGAAATCAAAAAAACGCTGCAAGCTACTAAAGGAGAAAAGATAGAGAACTATATTTTGCAACAGGAATAGCGGATTTTGGGAAACTACATTACGGCATAAATCGCTTTAACTTTATTTCAGATCGTCCAAGCACTACCCGCTTTTCACTGACCCACTGAACGAATAAATTCGATCGGAGATTGTTGAAGGGAGACGGTCTTAGCCAAAAACAATTCAGCACTATCAATGGAATAAGGCGAAAATATTTTCTTCTTTAATTTGTACTCCAACTGATATTTCTCCATATACACCGAAGAATAATCGATGCCACAAAGTGGAAGATAAACATCGTTATGCCTCCAAAAAACACGGTACCAATTATTAGAACGTCCTGATTCATTATAAAATCCTTTATCTGCCATCTAATAGTCAGAGAAAATGCTAAAACCAGGATAATGGAATAAAGAAAACGAAAAAAAAAAAAGAAAAATAATGTAAAACACATTCAATTAGCCAATATCCCATTCCAAGCAGATATTGATATCCTTCTTCCTTTTTGTGCAGTGGCAAAACTCGCTCCCAAACCAATAACACACACGTGTGTGTACATTGTATCTTATCCGTATGTATCTAAAGTAATTTAGAAATAAAAATTGATTTAGGAGTCTCAAATCTACACAGAAACACACATGCATGTGTACTTAAACGAATACGCTCAAATCCAACAAAAAGGAAAGAACGAAAGGCAACATCCTCCATTCACTCATTCAGAAGCAGCAGCAGCAGCATCAACATCAACATCAGCCAGCAGCTAGCAGCCGTCACTGTTGCCGTATTCCTACCCTCCTTCGTGATCCTTCTATTTTTTTTCTATCCAACGCCTATCGCCTATGGTTTGGTTTGGTTGTGCCTCTCCCTTCAGATCCTTATCACTGTAAATACATCTCAATTATTGTTTCCAAGTCTCTCGTTTATTACACAATAACAGAATTAAGTGCTTTTTAAACCGCAGGACTATTAGCAAAAATCAGAAACAAAAACTATTCACACTCACACTAGTGCAAGCTAGATAAAAACCATACACACTGTAATTTTCAACATATCCTTCTTATATACTTTAGCTTCAGCTGTGCCTTCTGATTTGGCTTCGCTCAATACCCCTGAATGACTCTCAAACACGCACACACGCAAACATGCAGTCATAGTATATGGTATATGCGAATGTGTAAATAACACACCGCTTAAGATTGTTATTTCATTATCCTTGAGAGAATAGAGAGTAAGCAGCAAGAGCTTCATCCAGTGGATATGAAATGTGATTACGAAATTTTATCTCATAGCACGCGCCACCGTGGCTGGCTATCTCTTTCCATCGTGTTTGAATATACATGTGTTGGAATAAGAGTTATTCTCCATCGTTATGAATCGACAGTCGAGGGGTTGGTCATGCTATTGTGCTGCGCACTACGGACCGCCTTCCTTTACTCTGTTTCCACTGTGTATCTGTACAATATCAACGAACGTGAAATTCATTCGAACGTAGCTAATGAGAGTTCAGAGCTCACCTTGCAATAGATGTCGGTCTACCTTGTTCGCGTAAAGTTGTTTCTACGGATTTTCTTGGTTTGCGCTCCAAAAAACCGAAACGAGCTTAGCACCTACCACGCGATTTGTTTACCGTTTTCCTTCACATACCAACCTACCGTGTCGTGTGTGTGGTTTTGAGTTGTTGTTGTCATTTTATTATTTTTCCTTTTTTTTTTCTTTGGTAACTTGTGAGCTTTTCTAACCATATCCTTATATGTATCTTAATGGTCGGTGTCCTTTTTAGACGAAGGCAAATAGGATTAATTAGCATTTAATAAGCTCTCATTAGTTTTAACAAATACACTTTGTCACTTGGACGAGTTTAGATGTGTGTGTGATTCATGTACATATGTGTTGTTTTCATAAGGATTCCAGTGAATTTATTTCATCGACGGTAAATTGAAAATGTCTGTTGTTCAGATTTAAGTTTCGAAATCAAGTGAACATCCATCAATTGGGATTAACGAGTGCGGTTTTGTTTTGGAATTTTATTAAGTTTTTTTGTTTTTGTTTTTTTTTCTGTGTAAATAAAATGGACATCAAGCCACCAATGACGGATGTACAAAAGCAGACATTTCAACATATTTTCGAGAAAATCGTCGCAAACAACAATAAATTCCCACCGAAGGAGATTGAAAATTTTCGAAATCTTTTGGAAAACGTACGCGATACTAAGCATTTTCAATTGATTGTAGAGAAATTTAAGGCACTGGAGCATTTCGAAAATAACATTCTGGGGAGTAATTCTATTGCAGGAGGTATGACGGAGTATAGTTCTCAAAAAAAGGATTTCTATCTATGTACATATGTATATTTCTAAGATAATTGAAATTTGTGGTATTGCGGTGGTATTTGGTTTGCGCATATATGAAAATTTACTATTTTCTTAGCTCATCATCAGATAAAAACCGCGATCTGTTTATGTTGTTAATGCATTTTATCTGTTCAGTGTCTTGTGAAGGATATTGAGCATTTTTAAAAACAAATTTCACCGAGAGCTGCTCTTTTTTAGGAGATAGATACTTAAAAGGTAAAAAATAAAAAATCAGGCGCGTAACATATTACATCTATCGGAACTGTTCAGCACGAAATTCATTCTGAAGTTAAATTGTTGCTCGATCTGAGTCGCAATCGATACTTAGTTACAATACGAATATAAACGTGTAAAATCAATGTTGTTCGCCAAATTATGACAGGAATTCGTTGAAAATTTTGCAGATCGTATGGTATATACGATTAGCGCCGTGCTGTTAAAACCTCATCTGGCCCGGATCAATATTATCTAATTAATTTTTTCAATTCAGTTATGATCTATATTGACCATAAACAATCTGACCTTGTTTTTGATATGAGGTTCGATGATGATCTCTGCTTGAAAATCCTACCCAAATTTGCTTTTCTGTGGGTGTAGTCATGTGGCATTTATTTAACGGCGCGCCCATTTCACGTGTTGATGTAATTGCATTATTATGGGGTGGTACGTGGAACAAAACATATCCTTTGCTTAACAAATGATCGCTCAGATGAATTTAGAAAGTCATTCACAAGCCTCGCTGAGAATTGATCAATTCTGAAAGTAAATTTTAATATTTGACAGCGTTGCTCAAGTACGACCTTATCACAAAAATTTGCCACATGCATTTTCAGGCTCGTAATACAGCCACTAGCATTGTGAGTGATTCGAAACGAAATTACTATTCCTCTAAACTTAGTATGTTTATGCCCCCAAAGGAACTGTGGAAGAAACTTCGGCAAATTGGTGTTAGCAAAGGAGGGTTCGTCAAATCCAAATGAGTTAAAAGTACAATGTAATGGCTGGTGGTATATTTGATTTTCACCCGAACAGCTTTACATTAGTGCAAAGGCAAGCCGATTTTGAGGTAACAACTGAGACTGATGTAATTTCAATCATTGCCTCCATTAAGTCAAATGCAATCGGTGAAAATGGTATAGCAGTCAAATTTGTAAAAATAATTTTACCCACATAATTAATTCGTGTATTATGACATCTAACTTTCCCCAGGCTTGGAAACATGCACGGGTTATGCCGATTGTCAAAAAATCCAGATCAAATGCCACTTATCCTTCAACTCTCTATTGACTTCTTCCCAATCAGGCTTTCGAGAAGCGCATAGTTGTCAGTCGGCAATGGTGAAGATTTTGAATGATGTAAGGCAAGACTATGAAAAAGGGCTCGTGACATTACTTCGCTTTTTCGATTTTTCGAAAGCTTTCGACAGAGTGAAGCTTAAACAATTTTTCGGGTTTGGCTAAAGAGCTACTTTTGCAAAACTACTTGTCGAACTGATTTCAAAGGGTCGTTGTTGGTGGAAGGATTTCTTCTGTTACACCTTATTACAAGGTGTTCTTCAAAGTTCCATCCTTGGACCGATTTTATTTTCCATGTTTGTCAGCGATTTGCCATTGGTATGTGTGGACACTCGTATGCATATGTACGCAGATGACGTTCAATTGTACATGTCTACGCCTATGAATCGGCTCGACGAATTAGTTTTTTGTTTAAACAGGGATTTGTCAGCGATTAATGACTGAGCAGACAACCACGGGCTGCTGCTAAATCCTTCTAAGTGTCAGGTTCTACCCATATCAAAAAGCAATTTCGAACTGAGTTTGGTGCCAGATATATGCATATCGAAATTGGCGATAGTGGAGTCGGCTACTAGCCTTGGGTTCGTAATAAACTGCAATCTGTTCTGCAACAACCACATAAACTACGTCATTGGTCGTAGTTATGGTTGTATGCGTAGACTGTGGTTGGCTGCAAACTTCACACCCTTTGAAACTCGATGGAAGTTCGTCCAAGTCCTTATACTTCTCATAATAACATACGCCAATGTCTTCGTTGTCACGTAATAAGTTACAGGTAGCCTTCAATGATGCAGTTAGATACATTCATGGACTACGCAGATACGATCGAATATCGGTCTATGTGAAAAGTTTATTGGGTTGCACTTTAGTACAATACATGTTTGGAAGAAATTGTATATTTTTACACAAACGTATAATGACAAAAACGCCAAATTATCTGTTTTTCAAGCTTGAGTTTTCTTCTTCTCGCAGAACACTTAATATAAACTTACCAAAATTTAAATATCTCAACTCATCAAGGTTCTTTTTCGTTCACGCCGTGAGGTTATGGAACTCTCTGCCCTTGAATATCAAGGGTATTAGCAATGCCGCAAGCTTTAAAACTTCAATATTTAGGCATTTTTCCATTCAGCAACAATAAAGATTAATGTATATTTAACTCCCATTTCTCTTACTTCTTACTTTTCATCTTCGTTGACTTTCCTTTTTTTTCTATTCTTTTTTTCTTTGTCTAATCGTTTATACACCCTGAATGACTCGAACTGCAACTAAATTCAGACTGCTATAATTTCCAAACCGTTCATGACAGTGAGCTCAAATTTTGACACACGACAGATAATTTTATTATTTACAAGCCTTTTAAGCGATTTGCGTCTCAGCTGTGATGAAAAATTTTTATCCAGCTTTATATTTGGTTGGAAAACCACAAGTAGCTATCATTAGAGCCCACCAGCACCTCAACGTGAATAAATCATTTGTGTCTCGAACCATAACTCGTTACCGTGATACCGGCAGCGTAGCAAAACACCATGGAGGTGGTCATAAAAAAACCACAAAATCGGCAGAAATGGTCCGGAAAGTGAAGGCTCGAATTGAGCGAAATCCGCGTCGAAGTGGAAGAAAAATGGCTCGTGAGCTCAACATATCGTTGGAACGGATGCAACACATACTGAAAAATGAGCTTGGGCTCAAGCAATTGAAGTTCCAAAAAGCACACGATCTTACACCGCAACATAAAAAAGTTAGAGTCGAAAGAGCGAAGAAGTTGCTACGCTTTCACGAAAGTGGTGAGTTGCCGAAATTGGTTTTTTCCGATGAGTCGCCATTTGTTATCGAGCAATATGTTAACAAACGAAATGACCGAGTTTACTTGCCATAGAGGTCCTTCGAAAATTTACGCCTTCGGACGGCCACCAGAAAGCAGGCAGCACCGTTTGTGATGGTTTGGGCCGCCATAACCGCCGATGGTCACTCTCCGCTCGTATTTTTGGACCGTGGCGTCAAAATTAATGCGATCGTATACCGTGAAACTGTCTTAGAGGCAGTATTGAAGCCTTGGGCAAACAATCATTTCGGTCGGAGACCGTGGATATTTCAACAAGACTCGGCACCGTCTCACAAAGCGCGTGTCAACTAAGATTGGTTAAAAAACAATGTTCCACACTTCATTTCTTCGACACAATGGCTTGCAAATTCTCCGGATACAAATCCGTTTGGGTATTTTGAAGGCGAAGGTTGGCATTAAAAAATACCAAAGTTTGGACCACCTCAAACAAGCACTTCGCCGGGAATGGGCCAAAATACCGCAGAGCTACTTGCGTGCAGCGTGCGATGCTTTCTTCGGCCGTCTCAGAGCCATTATTCGCGCCAAAGGTGGACATATTGAAAAAACTGAAAATTGATGTATTTTCCAACATTTTTTGCTTTGGAACAATAATATTTATGAAAAAATAAAAAAATTATAGCATTTTAAAGAGTTGGAGTTCGAGTCATTCACCTTGTACATATAAATTATATTTTTAAAAATGTTAACCTAGCTTATTTCAGTCATCTAATGAATTATTTTTACCTTTGAAATATTACATATCTTGTTTATTTAAACATCTAATGTAATGAAATTAAGTTCTTATTTTAACTATCAAGTCAAAGTACTATAAGAGACCTATGTACATACCATGCTATCTAATAAAAATAATAATACTAATAATATTGTTGTTTGTAAAAAAAATGTTCGGAGAAAAGGACGAAATGCTTTGATTAGTATAGTAAATCTCACACAAAAACTTACATTTACCCTAGGTGTCACGATTGTCCAGATTGAGCCTGTAACTTTACCGTAAACTTACTCTATTTAGTGCGCTAAACATCATTTTGGTAGAGATCGCACGCGTCGCACGCCTTCATCACCTCCTTGTCCTTTTAAAAGTTTTCTAAACACGAGCTTTGGTTTTGATTTTCCTAAAATATCCAAGCTTGCTGAGGTGATAAATTCAGAATTGTTTGACCAGATTTATTCATTTACTATATATACGAATGGGACCTTAAGTAACTTCCAATGAAAACAACCATGCACATATTTAACTATCCGGTTTTGATAAAATTAGAGAAACAGCGATGGGTTGAAGAGATTTTTCGTTTGATTTGTATGGTGGTGACCTTAAATCAGATATGTGACCTTTCTTGAAATCATCATACATCATGTACTTTGTTTCGCGCCCGTTTACAACTTAACCAATCTTTGCCGCTTGTATTTCAATAGCCTCAAATTTACCAGTGACAACTCATTGATTATTAACCATGATGTTGAAATTATCAGTGTATGACAGCTGTTGTAAAGGCTTTTAAATATTGTGTCTCCGATGATATCTCGAGGGTTCGAATATGATGTTGAAGAATCCAGTTCTTTTCATCAAAACTCTAGGTGTTAGCATTGCCGTCCTGCAAAGGTGGACTAATTTGGCGGTGATGCCAAAACAAGACTGGAAAGACTGAAAGACAGTCTACTCTTCCTAAACTGACTAGAAGGACTAAAATAGCATTCCTTTCTATTCACAAACCTAGACTATGATGGAATCACTTCTTAAACCCATGTGATAGCTTTGAATCTTTTCGGCCCAAATGACATACGAATTTGATAAAACTCAGTTTGTTTGGTTTGCAAATAATAATTTCTTTGATAAGGAATTTGGGATCTTGTCTGGCTTTACTTTAACACAAGTAATCCAAGAACATTGAATATATCGAAGTAGGCGTTTGGTAACTTTTGTTGGGATGAATTATGCTTCCTTCCTTTGAATCTGGTGCATGTGTTTCATAGCTTTCAGTTTTTGCTAAAAAATCTTCTTTAACAAGTCAATAACACTCCTAGAGACGAAGTTAAGAAGAAAGTGTGTGCATCATTCATATCTAAAATCTCTGGAAACTCTGTCGAAGGTTTTCTCTAGATCGATAAAAATGACATGCCTCCCACACTGAGTTCTATGAAATTTTATTCGCAGTAAACGTTACAATTTCTCGTGTCACATTTGCCTTTATACAAGGTAACAAGGAAGCTATCCGTCCGTGGATAAGTAAACGGACGCCTCTCATCATTTTATTGAATAAAATCGATAGACATTCTGAACAAAAACTTCGAAATCTATTTGCAAGAGCCATAGTTCTTCGGAATACGTATGCACTTTCACCATAGCGTCAAGTAACGCGTTAAGTACTTTTCCATTTGTTGGAAATGTCGCTGCTGTCTGTAACTGTTTGGTGCTGCAATCCCTTCCAAGTTTCTTCAACGCTGAGCAACAATTTTCCGTCGATTTTTCTCAGACAAAGAACTAAGTAGTCCTTTTAGTGAAATATTTCAGTCAGAAGAATAAGGAAAGATGAGTAAGCGCTTCCGTGATAAAGCTCCTTTAGTAACAGAACCCACCACGTCAACGCCGAGTAATTACAGCCTGATGCGAACGTAAGTCGCACATTCACAACATTCACAGAGGTTGTGCTCCGCGATGTAGTCTTCACTTTCACAGCAAGCGCCATAGGATGCTGTATCACTTATGTCCAGAACATTTAAGTGTAGTGTTCCCTCACGATGCCAGTATTGCTGGAGCGAAGGAAAAATCCTTATAAAAGATGACCAGATAGCGATGATAGTTTTTCCAATTGTTATATTTCAGAAGCTGTTGAAGCTACCAATAACATCCAGCTGCCGAAATATTGACTAAGGTTTGCAATTTCATCGTGCATCGTTTTACGCTTGCCGAACGTGAGGAATTTTTAAAAACTATTATCGAAATTCCGGCTCAGCCCGGAAACGTGAGGTCGGTCGTGATCACGACTTCAGTGCGCGGCTATTCGTCACACTGTGGAGAGGGTTGAGCGTGAGTACACTCTTTTGGATCTTGGGATACACCAACCAGACAGAGATTGGTGCGAAATGAAGAAAATATAGCTGCCGTAGCGGCCAGTATCAGCTGAATTGGGCATTGCCAGAGAGTCAACCCGGCTTATTTTGTGGTTGAATTTGGGTTTACATCTGTATAAAACTGTGCCGAATGATCAAAGACAACTCCATGAGTTCGCTAATTGGGCAATAGAAATGTTGACCGGAGATTCGGATTTTATCCAAAAAATCATCTTCTTGGATGAGGCCCATTTTAGGCTCAACGGCTATGTCAACAAGCAAAATTGCCATTATAGAAGCAAACACAATCCACAAGTGTTTGGCCAAGCATCAATCCATATACAAAGATTGACTGTTTGGTGCGGTTTATGGAATACCGGCATCATCGGACCTTATTTCTTTCGAAATGAGGAAGGAGACACGGTTACCGTCAATGGTCTCAGGTATAGAGCGGTGTTAACCGACTCTCTGTAGTTAGAGCTCGACAACATCGATATATCTGAGCTGTGGTTCCCACAAGATGACGCTACATGCCATAAAAGCGAAGCGACGCTCGTAGTTGTGAGGGAGAAATTTGCCGACGTTCATCAATTACACTCGATTACTCGATCCTAAGTCTAAGCTAACAAGCCAATGAATTTGGACGAGCTCGAGGACAATATTCGACATGCTATAGCCGGAATAATGCCGCACATATTGGACCGGGTCATAAAATAATTGGACCGACCGCTTGAAGTACTGTTAGCAAAGCCGAGACGGTCATTTGAATGATGTGCTATCCCACACATAATGGCATGAACGTAGCTTTATATCTCACTCCGTTGTTGTTTTATTCAAATTTCTTTTGCTGTCGCTCTTATCTGGTTACTGAGGGGCACTATCGAGGAAAAAATCACAAAGACTGCTAATCTAAGGTGGTCATGAAGGACACAGGGTATCCAAGGCTCTTTGGTTCCTTTTTGACGGCAAAAGATCTAGGAAGTTAATAAAATTAAACACAGATAAGCTTAGGATAGTAATAGGAATCCTGACAGGACACTGCCTCCTGCGGCAATACGCAAAGAGACTCAAATTGTCAGATACGGTCTGGTGGTCTGCAAGCTGTTGAGGACATAACACACATACTGTGTGAATGCGAGGCAATATCGCGTAGTCAAAGAAAATTTTTAGAGGAAATATCGTAGACGGCATGAACTTCAAAGGCCTTCTTGGCTTTTGCAGGGAAATTGAGTGCTTCACCAAGGTGATGGTTTAGGTTTTTGCCATTTGTCTTCAATTCAACTGGTTCCACAGGGTTCGCGATGGGCCCGTTTTGGTGCCTGGTGTCTGTGTGATGGCATATCCATTATACCTCTGTTTAACCTAACCGAACCTTATCTGGTCACCCTTTACAAAGCTGTAACTTATGCATTGGTGACCCTTCTTGTTCTTGCTTAAGACACATTTCATCGATTTCGTTCTTTCCGCTAAATAAATGCCATGCTTGAAAATGTTGCCATTTCTGCCTTTTCGCTCTTCAGTTAATGTGTAGCCGCACTTATTTTTACTATTTCTGTATTTTTTTCTCGAAATCGTTGCGCCCCAAATTCTTTTATTTGGTTTATTGCATTTGGGCATCGTTTTTTTTCAATCCTAAAGATTGCCATTTTGCGTTACTGGCTGGTGCGGGTTTTAGTTGGTTTTCACCCGTTTGGCCGACGAAAATTCAGGCAGCTAAATTCGGTGCTGACTCTATAGTTGTTCGTCTATTTTATAGTTTTTTTTCGTTTTGAGTAGGTACGCCGCTGGAATTGCAGTTTTTGAAGTTTTTTAATCGATGGATTGGTAGGAATCAAGGAATAGTGAACAGCGAGCATGGGAAATTCAAAGCCAATTCTATTATATACATGTATGACTTGACTGAGATATTATTACAGTTCAATTTTAATACTAGTACGGCTGTGTTATTTCGGGTCACGTTGTGAATTGTGTTTTTATTTAACTTCCTGTTTAATTTTTGACTAACTCTTTGATTACTTCTGAAATTGCTGGCACCGCTCCAAGAAAGAACGTTTGATATATGTCTTTTTCTTATACATATATTGGCATTATTTTAAGACGGCGATTCTTTACGAAGCTAGCCGAAATGGGTATGAATGATGGGTCACACCAAGAACTTCCTGATAAAGAGAACTTGTAGTATTCTCCATGGTATTCCATATGATATTCGAATTTAGGACAAGTTAATCCAAAAATGGTTAAAAAACAGGTTTAGCCCGGTTAAACTTGAAAGGTCTTACAAAAGCTAATGCAAGAAAAATGGCAAGTGGGTTTATCTCTCCTTTTCAAGCGAAATAGTGTTCAATATAAACTCTAAGTGATTTGGAAAAAAGTTATAGGGGTTTAGCCAAAGGCTTCAATTTATGATCTAAGCTGAATATTTTTCTTTTAATAGTTAATCGGTGTAGAGACTTCCGTTTATTTTGGAACATTAGCATTTGGTTTGTGTCCAGTAACTCTTTTTCAGTCTTCTTTTGATTAAAAAAATATGTTTGAGATTGTAAGATTTGTAATTAGTCTTGCTAACCGTGATTTTAGGCTTTAAAATTAAATAATGGTTAGTCCGATGTTTTAGTGATAAATCTCCCTCTATTAAGCATGCAGTTCTTTTAATTTTATTAAAAAGTTAAGGCTAGGTCGGGGATACTTTGTTTAACTATTTTTCACTTAAAGTGAATGAGGAAAAAACGAAATATATGCTGTTGACAAATAACCGTTCGGTCACGTATGACCTAAGAGTTCATCTACCTCGAGGTAAACGTTAACTCCACAAACGACATCATGGTGGAGATTCGATGAAGTGTAACCTAAGGCAACCGCTGTTACTTCGATCTGTCGAAACAACTTGGGTCAAAACCCCTAACACAATTAGTCAAACCCATGCTCTACAAAGCGTTAATTTTCCAAGTCCTAGTGGAACAAGTTTTAGGCTTTTTTGAAAAAAAAATCCTTCGTTTAATGGACAAGAAGACACAATCGCGAACTATTGCACATGAACTGTACAAAGATGTGAACATACTACGAAAGGCAAAAATCCGTCCACTACATTGGCTCGGTCACATCGAGCGGATGGACGATAATGCTCCAGCTAAGAGGGTCTTCGAATCCAAGCCACCAGGTTCGAGAAGAAAAGGAAGACCGAACCTCCGGTTTAAAGATCAGCCGATCGCGGTCTTTCCAACTGCAAGCAGCAGGCATGGATGGAAGGCTACAGTTGTTCAGGCTTTGGTCTAAGGGTTGTCAGCCTGATAAGTAAGAAAGTAAGTACAGCTTGCACTCGCTGTTCTAAATTGTTACTATTCCTTGCATAACTCAGATGATTATGGCCCAATTTTATCAAAAATTTTCGTTAAATGTGTGTTATGTAAAAGATTTCGATTTGTACTGGAAAAATTTAGAAAGAGGCCTCCATTTTCAAGAAAAAAATTAATTGTGTATAGTGTAATTTTTTTTTAATAACTTAAAAATTCATCGGCGGGTTTTAGTCAGAATATAATGGCCGCTATTCGGAACGAAGATGCATCATCTGACAAAATTCCAAATCGATACCACAATTCACTGGCGGGTTATCGTGGGCCAAAAAAATGTACATGTACGGATATGCATATACCCTAATTCGTCAAGGATAATTTGAGAAATGATTTTTGAGTACATTCTAAGAAAAAAAATTGTTCTACAGTAAGGGTCTATCTCCAATGTTGACATCACTTATCGTGGATAGTGATAGGCTAACTTAGGTGTATTCTGACTACTAATGGTAGGAACTAGGTGTATTCTGACTACTAATGGTAGGAACTTCATTTAGGATTTTAGAAGAAATACTAGCCCTTTGTAACTGCGTTTAAATGAAGCTGATATCTTGTTTGAGTCTTCAGATGTCTAATTTCTAAGCCTGTTCCATTTTTCTTGGCCATGCTAATTTTTGACTTTGAGGTCACTTTTCTCCAGAAAATGCGTGTTTATTACGCAAAGTTTTGTTGTTTTTTTTCTTATGAACTTAGCAATAATAAAAAAAAACATGAACAAGTTTGCAGAAAAACCCATAGATTTTATGATTCTTACCTCCAGCAGGTAAAATTTAAAAAAAACGGTTTTTTGTCTTACCCTCCAAAGGCTATGAATAAAAAATTATTTTGTGTGGTTTCAGATAATTTTTATTTTATGTGTGTAGCAAAACACTTATAACAGATGCTCAAAGTGTCCTTGGTTTTATGTGCATGGTAGAGCGTGTTTTTGAATTGCACTGCGAATGTTTATTGTTGCTAACTGCTGCGTTAGTTTTGATGACGCTTCGAAAATACGCTCTTCCAATTCACTTGAAGTTGCTACTCTAGTTGAATAAAGAAGTTCTTTCATTCTCCGCCGTACAAAAAAAATCCCATACTGTAAGATCATTAGATCTTGTAGGCCAGTGAATTGGTCCATTTCTTCCTACCCCACGATTGCCGTACTCTTCATCTAGCCAATTCTTAACTTCACGACACCATCCGGTTGCAAATATGATGAAGCTAGTTGCATCAGTGGAATGTCCTCCAATATTTCTGGCAAGTCATTTCGCAAAGATTCCAGATAATTTGTAGAATTCAGCCTAGGTGGTAGGTTGTGTTCAAATGATTTATGTCTCCTTGTATGTGGATCATCCGCAGCCCATGTATGAGGGTTATGAAAATTTGTGATCCAATCTCTTGCAAATTTAGATTGCCCCGTCCAAGGACTTCTCCTAATAAACTCGTTGGCATCCAAGCTCCGCTCCAACAACCAGTTAGAAAACTCAAGTTTATTTTCCAAATCATCGGGAAGCAGTTCTTGCACAGGTGTTGAATTGCAAAGCTAAGCATCTGGTCATGATTGATGGAACTGTTGTAACAGCTTCCAGTATGCTTTCATCAGTCGAAATTCTTCTAAATTATGCAGCTCCCGCGTTAGGTCGTGTATTTAAAAGCGATCCCGTTTCTCGAGGCCTTCGATACGTAGTCCTTTACTAGGAAGTTGTCGGTTAGGATGAAGTTTATGATGTCCTAGTCGCGTTCTAGTTGGACCTCCATTGCACAGCCCACAAACGTAGATAAAGTCTGCGTATTCTTGGTTTGTAGATGCAGATATTTCAATACAATAGCGTTTCTAAGCGACTGTAACTTTGGCGTAAAAAATTATACTGATGAATTAATGTTTTTTTTTAATCTTTTATACCATTTTCGTTTGGTAGATTTTCCAAATAGGCCTTCATACCGCAAACATAACTTTTTCTTTTTCTGAGAACTTTTAAGAAACAGGGTAAGGAAATGAGGGTGATGACAGGAAGACAAATAAACGAGCACGCTTTAAAACTTTCTGATAGCTGTGCAATTTTAAAAAAAATTATTGGAACATTATTAATTCTGGGAAAACCACTCAAATTGGTGTTAGAAACGCAGGTAAAAAATGATAAATCAAAATTATCATAAAACCTATGGGCTTTTCCACCTTAAAATCTCAGAATTCTAACTTGCTATTTATTTTTGAAATTTCGCGGGCAACGTACAATTAATTATCCAATTTTTTTTTTGCTGTGTTGGTACACATGCTCCGAATATATGTTCACAGTTTCAAGTATATAGCATACATAGTTTGTTTTTGACAGATAGAAAAGTTAGATGTGTTTTGGTGTGCTCGGCGATTTTAAATTATTCTAAAAAATGGAGCAAAGAATTTGCATCAAATTCTGTATAAAAAATGGAATCAAGTGCTCTAAAACACTTGAAATGTTGAGAGTGGAGAGTGGAGAGTGGTAAAAAAAAAAATGATTGGAAGTGGTACAATCTCTGCCAAGATGGCCGAGAAGATGCCAATGACGAATCTCGCTCTGGACGCTCCAGGACATCAACAAAAGATGATAACGTCGAAGCTGTGAAGAAACTTGTTTTGGAAAATCGTCGAATTACCATAAGAGAAGTTGCTGAGGATGTTGGCATGCCAGTCGGCTCGTATCATGCAATTGGTTCGGATGTTTTGGGCATGAGACGTGCGAAGTTTTTTCTGAATTTTCTTAATTTTGATCAGAAGGACCGTTACAGGATCATCGCTATGGAGCTCTCGAATGACGTCAATGATGATCCTGACTTGCTCAAAAGGGATTTGGCCCCATGCGACGTTTTCCTTTTCCCATGCGACAAAACTCAAGAGACCTATGATAGGACTAAGATATGCAAAGATTGAGGAAATAAGAACGGCATCGTTGGAAGAGCTCAAGGCTATACCAAAACGTGCTTATGAGAAATGCTTTCAGGATTGGAGGATTATATCTGAGGGATTATATAGCTGCCGCTGAATTTCATTCATAGAACATATTGCATCAGACTTAATTTCTGTTTTTTAATACAAGGATATGCATTGTTAGACGGTCCGTAAGGCATTACTGTTCTTGTAGATGGGGTATAAGGGGACGGAAACTTTTTCAGCATTATCAAATAAATCGCCTGATTATAAGAAATCTTCATGAGCAACCGAATCGGTTGCTTTAGTTGTTCACGTTCACGAAAGAATGTGGCTGGCTCCTTTTAAAAAAGAAACTTCCTAAATGAATTTATAGTTACATGTGTTTGGCCCACTAAATTATTTTGATTATTACGAAAAAAATCTGAGTTTATATCCTTTAACTATGATATCTAATGAGTGTGCTTAGTTGTGTTCATTTCTCTAGATTAGGTTGCCTTTTCGCATATTATATAAGGAAATCTAATACCACTTGTAACCATATTAAAAACTATTGGAAATTTGGGCAGTTATCGGGCAGTTTCCGGTTGTACTTGTACCGACACTTATGCTTCTGAGAAGAGGTGGAGATGGATCTTATATTATAAATCAAATTAAAGTTATCTGAACATGTAGTTCACTCAGATTACTCAGGTTACAAAGTAATAACCTCCTAGAGCGTACTTCTTTAACTTTAAGTTGGCAGTGTCTAATGTCTGCATCTGGAAACCTATCATTCTGGCACGTCTTCTTATCAAGTGTCTTCTTCTTCCTATCAAATCTCTTCGAAGAATTTATAAGAGCTCTGGTTGATTTCATTTTTAATATCTAAAGATTAGTCGAGACTTAATATATGATCTAACAGATATAATCTCAGTATCACCCGCAAATATTCGTAAGCGGTCTTCAGGTAAAGCATTCCACAAAAGTCGAAAAACGAAGAACATAGGATAAGCGATCAGTAATGTTCTATCTGCTGCATTTTCTTTTAGTTTGTCCACTTTTTGTATCATAGAACGTTTGAAATCTAGCACAGAAAGGCATTGCATCTAACAGCAATTTCGTTGAAAGATTAGCTTGGATCTTGTAGTTGGCCAAGTCAATACGTCAATGGCTAGCAGACTCTTGAAAATAACAAAACCCATACTACTTCTCTCCGGGCGACCAAATTTAAAGGTTGTAATTTGTAGAACTGAAGAGAACCCTGATGTCAAAAACTTTATTCGTTTTCGACCTATTTATGTAGATTTTGAATTTTGTATTTATTTATAATTTTATCTAACTCTCAGGTCTATCTTCCACGCTGGCAAAATCACTGCGTATGCTTTTTCATCAATCCTACTCTTTAGGACACTTTCCGAGCAGATGGAAAACAGCATTTGTCCAGCCTGTCTCTAAAAAAGGAGAATCTTCCTCTCTCTCCTCCTACAGACCCATTGCACTTACGTCCCTTCTTTCCAAGGTCATGGAAACGCTGATAAACCGTCAGCTCATGAAATATCTTGAAACACGAATGATCTCAATGACCGGCAGTACGGTTTTCGTAGCACTGGTGATCTGATGGCATGTCTCATCGGAAGTGGAACCAAATCGTACATCAATCTGGCGAAAGCAAGATAATTGCACTTGATATTTCGAAGGCATTTGACAGAGTTTGGCATCAGGCTCTTTTGTCGAAAATGCGTGCTTTTGGGATCGATGACTCTCTTCTTCAATGGATTTTCGGAACGTTCAATTCAAGTTATCTTGGACGGTTTCAAGTCTGATATTCACAAAATAAATGCTGGTGTGCCCCAGGGCTCCGTTCTTTCTTCGACTCTCTTTCTAATTTTCATCAACGATTTCTTGTCTGCTACTTCTAATCCAATATATGTATTCCTTTGCTGACGACAGTACTCTCTGCTTTTCATATTCGTTCCCAGACTCACGCCTCTGCTCTTCGGCTGTAGAATGTGAACGGCAGCGTATGTGAATTAAATTCCGATATTAACAGCATAACCAATTGGGGAGCTATCAATTGAGTGGAATTTAATGCTTCCAAAACTCTATGCTGTCTGCTGTCATTAAAGCGAAATTCAAATACCCAGCCATTATCAATGGATGGCACTTGCATCGTCGAAACGGATAAACTTTCCATTCTTGGTATGTGTGTCAGTGACAACTTACGTTGGAATGACCACATATTCGTTGTCGTCAAAAATGCTGCGAAATGTCTAGGTTTCCTCAAGCGATGTAAGAAATATTTTACCACCTATAAGGCATTCATCCGCCCAATTGGAGTACAATGCCCACATCTGGTCAGGTGTTCCTCAAACATCTCTGCACCTGCTAGATAGGATTCAAAATATACTATAAATATACAAAATATGCTGATACTAACATCAGTAAATCAATTGACACCCTCGAACACCGACGTAATGTCTCATGTCTCACTTTGTTTTATCGCTATTTCCACCACTAGTGCTCCATTGAAATCGCCAGTAGCATTCCACCCACTCAAACTTTCAACCGTAACACCCGTTTGGCTATGAATTCTCATCAGTATGCCCTCAAGCCCACTTTCGGACGTACTCTGAAATATCGTGATTCGTTCCTAAGCCGAACAACTCTTTTGTGGAATACTCTGCCGAGCTCTCTTTTTTCTAGTCATTATAAAATTAAGACATATAAAACCAACGTATATCGGTACCAATCCTTCTTTACTCCCTGAATTTCTGTCGCCCGCGCTGTGTGCAATCACTTTAAGGGTACAAAAAAAAAAAAAAAAAAAAATCTACCGCACACAAATGAAAGAAATCTGGCATGAAAATCTTTGAACGGAATTTGATAGTCTTTCATAGGGACAGAGATACCATATATTCTTACATATATGATTCTCTTAGCTTAGCTGGTTTTCTTCGTGTAGAGTGTCAATGTTTATCAAATGAAGTAGTACCTACTTCGAATGCAGTTGGGACAGTTGAATCATGTTGTAGTCTTATCCAATGCCATCCACCAAAATAGGAGCCCGTGTATTATTATTGGTCCCCTTAAGTACAACTATTCCGTTTGTTGAAGTGGCCAGGGCCTAGGGTTATGGGTATATTAATATCTGACATTATCAGTAAATTCCTGAAAGCTTTTGCTGAGCCAACATGCAGTTTAATTTACTTATGGTGGCATCCATAAGAACTTACCATAATGATAATTGTTAAATCATTATGGCCACTTAACTTAAAGACTTTAACTCTCTGTAATAATCGATATCTCTTGACGAATGTCTATCCAATTATGTTTATTGTAAAATTCGTCTTTTCATGGTTCACATTTCTATCTGTTTTATTTGTGCATTTAACTGCAACCTCCAGTATTTTTTGCTGTACCAAGTTTTAGATTGAGCATTATCTTAACCCTTTCCAATTATCAACTAATAACATTGAAGTGACGCCAACATCTTTATATTTACTCGTATGTGTCATTGTCATTATTTTTCATATTTCGTTCGATGTCAAATCACGAGAAAGAATATTATAAACTGTCAAATTAACATTAAACCAAGTAATTAATTCGTTAAGCCTACCACATTTTACTGGCGCTAATTGCTTGTTCTTAATTCGCATTGTTTACCTTGAACCGATACATACGTTCCTGCCATGCCAACAAATCACATTAAATTGGCCTTTCACCGCCCCCTCGATTTAATTTAAAGTTAAATTCCATGTCGTGCACATAGAAAACGACCACTAGGTATTTGTCCCGGACACGGACCGATCTCTCACATGTTCAACACATAAAATCATTTAAAACCCCCAAACAAATTGTATAGTCAAATTGCCCCCAATATACGTATCTACCATGACAAATTGTCATTAAATGCTTTCCTTTAAGTAAAAATCGCAAATGGTCCACAATTTAGTATAAGACCGACAATGACGGGGTGCGGATGACGGTAGAATCGTCGGTCCTTTAGGCTCCGTGTAATTATTCTGTTTACCTAGTTAATACAGGTAAATGCGGGTACAGTCCTCCTGTACACGATACCTAAATCGGCGCGACATGCGACAAATTGCATGACTTCTGCGTGCAAATAATTGCAATCTGCACTACACTCATAGTCATAACAAACCGGATTGTAATTCCAATTGCATTTCTCTATTTGTCTTTGCAGATGCTGACTTAAAGGATACCAACCGGAAACTAGGATCTGTGGGACAAACTCTAACTCCTCGACATACAATTGACGCTATATTAGGATTAAAAAATCGCGCCGAAAATGTCACCGATGGTGAGTAAATATTTCATGTATCTGCATCATAACCGTGCTTGTATATCTTATCTGAGTATCTTTTCGAAAAAAAAAATTAATGAACTCCGAGACAAAACCCATTATCGTTTATCGGACACCTTTTGGCTTCTATTGGTGTGTGACAATCTATAGTAAGGATCTGCATGAAAGGCGAAAGCAATTCCAGAAAAAAAAAAAAACACTAAACTTGGAAAACGCCCTTTGCTATTCTCGACATCGGTACATGATGGTACCCGTAAGGAGGCAAAACGCTTTTCCAAATTCACCAAAGAGAAAAAAAAAAGTATTGATATACGCCCTTTCTTAGCTTATCCTTTGCATGTCCTTGCTGTAAAGCTTAAGCCCGACAAAATAAGAAGCCTATCTTGAGCACATCTTAGTACATTGCAACGCGGCTATAATCTAAGTGTCTACGGAATATTGCTCATCAACTACAACCCATTTGGGGAATTGTGCGAGACACCCCAAAAAACGGATTAGCCTCGGATGGCAATTGCCGAAAATTTCTTTCTGTTGAATTTTGTCCCGTTTCTCTGTGCACTGAAGCACTCCTTATCAAATGGCGTGCATCTATTAGATACGAAAATGAGCGGTGCTACCACTGCCACTGTTATTTATTCCTCAAAATTGGCTAGAAAGTTTCCCTTAGAAAAATAAAAAGAAGTGCGACAAGACTTACTGTTGTTGTTATTATTGTTGTAATACGATTATATGTCTGTATGATTAGGTGGCCTTGTAATTGTGATAGTGTTGTGCGATTCGACATTATTACAAATTTGAAATTATTTAGCAAGTCGTGCCGACTGTAATTGAAATCGATTGCATGATTTTGAAGTTAATACTTGTTCCCACATCACAATTTGTATGTGCCTTGCTTCCCTGTTTTATCCTGAGCATGGGTTGGATGATAAATGAAATAATAAAGGATTAACCGTTATTCTGGTGTGTGTGTTTTTTTTTATTATTATTTTTGTGTTATGAATTGCATGCCAGAACATTACTAAAAGCAATTTTCAAATCAAACACATAATTATTTTAATGACCTCCGAGGCGGTTGATTTTTACATTTTTTATAAACTTAACAGCACCCGTGATCGTCACAAATCTACAGATTTGTATTATATATATAAACATATATATTTTAACCCGATTCACAGGTATTTGCAATGTTACTGCAATTTTTAATTTATCTCCACCAAATCAGTGTTTGATTTAGAACACTGTCTGTCTGGCACTAGACAGAGAGCATTCGCATATACAGTGTTGGCCGAAACTAAAGTAACTTCCACATAAACACAAGACTCTGAGGTAAAACTGATTAAATTTCAATATTTTTTATTGGGTTTTTCTTTAAAAAACAACAGATGGTGTGGTTGTTGGCTGTCAATTACTGTCATTTACTGAATTCCATATGGCTGATTACACAGGTCAACAAAAAAAATATTTATTTTTTACTCGGAAATAAAATTATGTGATTCGTAATCGTTGGAGTTTATAGAATCAGGAAAACTATATAAAATAGTCAGGTCACATCGGGATTTTGTGAGAAAACGCTTTTTTGAATTTAAGAATTTAACCAAAAATATTACCGAAAAATGTTATTTCTCCCATTTTCCTTGGTACCGTTGCTCTATATTAGCAATGTCTTGGTGGAATCTCTCGCCGTGCTCATATTTTCAGGAAAGAAATTGAGGTGAGAATGCAAAAAATGAAGTTTTAGCGACATGTTGCATCCGATTTTATGATAAGCATCCAGCATTTTCTTTACATCATCTGCATAACCTGGAGTCTTATTGTTACCTAGGAAGTTTTCTGCTACTTTCACAAATGAATAGCAGGCCTGTTTTTCTAATGAATCCAGAGTAGGAATGAAAGCTGGATATTTTATAAGCTTTCTAATATCTGGACCCACAAAAATACCTTCTTTAATTTTTGCTTCGCTTAGTGATGGGAACTTTTGTTTCAAAAAATTGAAACCAGGTTGGTCTTTCTTCATCGCCTTTACAAAGTTTTTTATAAGACCCAATTTGATATGTAATGGTGGTAGAATAACACGCTGTGGTTCGATCAATGAAGGATTCCTTATATTTTTTTCTCCACAAATAAAGTTTGTTCTTATAGGCCAATCTACTCTCACAAAATGCTCCGATCGTGCTCTACTATACCAATCACTTAAAAAAAAAAAAAAATTTGGTGTAACCTAGTTGTAGTCCAAGATGTAGAGCAACAACTTTTAAATCCGAACATATCGACCAGTTATATTTTTTATATTCAATTTTTTCCAATATAAATTTCATAACATCGTAGGTGTCTTTTAAATTCACACCATGCGCTAGAGGTATTGAAGGAAACTTATTACCATTATGAAGCAATACAGCTTTCAAACTAGTCTTTGATGCGTCGATGAATAGCCGCCATTCTTCGGTTTTGTGTTCATAACGCAGTGACAGCATTAAGCCATTAATATAATTACAATACACTAAGTTATCGGCTTTCGAAAGATAAGGAACAAATTCACTTTGTCGCGTACGGTACTCTATAATTTTTACCTCAGGCTTGAGCAGATTCCACTGCTTTAACCTTGAGTTCAGTTTTGACAAATCCAAGTCTCTGACGAGGCCATTAAGCTCAATCTGACTGATGAGATGTGGTGCATCAGAAGATGTAGGGAGCTCAAATTCGGGATCATCCATGATTTCTTCTGAACAATATGACGAACTTATTTCTGTGTCCGAAAGGCGTCCGGAAGGTGGCTTTGGAACTGGCGGAATTTCTGTATGAGGTGCTGGTCTTGTTACAGAAGAGACATGTGCATATTTTATGGAATGCTTTGATCTTCGAGAAAATCCTTTCACATTGGTGCAACAAAAGTAACAATCTGTGTGACTCTGGGGCTCTCTCCATATCATAGGCATTCCAAAAGGCATTGCAGAAAATGACCCATTAAACCAACCAGTTAGCTGTCGATGACACCTAAGGCAGCAAATGTGTGGTGCCCAGAGTTTATCCTGATGGTTTATTTTAAATTTAAAATAAGAAAAGTAACACTTTTCAATAAATGGTGTTATTTTCTTTTTTCGGAAACTTGGTGTAAATTCTCCACAAATATAGCAGAATAAATCTGGACAATTAACACAAGATCGTGGCATTTTATCACTTTAATGCACTTCTAATATTCTTCTTACGTAAATTAGTTTACTTTTTTAAATTACTAACAGAAAAACCGATTTAAACGATGTGCGATTCTATTAGAACTGACCTCGTTCGATAATGATGTAAAAGTGTGTACCGTTAGGTTGCTGTACGTGACCTGAGCAAAATATTATTTTTCCCGTTATCTACAGGTCGAGTGCTATAAGAAACACTATTCAGTATGTTCGAGTATTTTTCATTGTTGCCCAGTGTTATTTTAGCAGATGTCTTACAATCTTTGGCAATTTTATTCATGGAGCCGTTTATCACGCAACAACACATTTTTGTTATTCAATATTATTACGAAAATGGTCGATCTGTTAAAGTAACATTTCGTAAGAGTCGTGAATTTTTCGGTCAACATAATCGTCCTAGTGAGTCCGGAATCCAATTCAATTTCATTTATTACTTTATAAATTCTTCACAATATTAAAGACATTTTACAAAGTAGTAATTTAAGGAAGCTTATTTTAAGGGACAAAAGCAGTGAACAAAGTATAGATAATAAACATCATACAATTTATCAATTTTTGAAGGAAATTGGGTCATAACAAGTTTTTACTCTTTATCTGTTATACAGGGTGTCCCTTAATTCGTTGACGATAATTTGGGAAATGATTCCTGGGAATATATTTTAAGAAAAAAATCGTTCAACTATAAGGGTCTATCTCCAACGTTGACATCATTTATCGAAGATTTAAAAAAAGGCTTACTTTGGTGTACCCTGATCCATGTTAATGGAAATTGCTCTGTTAGTACTAATGGTAGTCACTTTTCTACAGAAAATGCCTAATTAACATAACGTTTTACTACTTTTTTCTTATGAAAGCAACAATAATAACAAAAAAAAAAAAATAGGCTCCGGGCCTATAGTGTCTATGAAGATTTCTCACCTATCCACGAAAAAAAAATCATCAATGAGCTTGCAGAAAACCCACAGATTTTATGATACTTGGAAAAACCTACAGCAGTTAAAATTTATAAAAAAGGGTTTTTTTTTGCTTTAAGCTCCAAAGGCTATAATAAAAAATGATTTTGTGCGGTCTTGGGTAATTTTTATTTTATGCGTGTACTAAAACTGTTCTAACAGGTGCTCCAGGTGTCCTCCTTGCTTTTGTATGCATGCTAGAGCTCGTTTTTGGATTGCCCTGCGAATGTTTATTGATGCTAACTGCTGCCTCACGTTTGATGACGCTTCGAGAATACGATCTTCCAATACAATTAAAATTTCTATTTCGGTTGAATAAACAAGTTCTTCCATACTTCCCCATATAAAAAAAAATTCAACACTATAAAGTCAGGAGATCTTGCGGGCCAGTGAACTGCCCCATTTCCAATGGTTACCACACTCTTCATCTAGCCAATTCTTAACCTCACGACCATAGTGGGCGGCAGCACCATCCTGTTGAAAACAGCTAGTTGAATAAGTGGAATGTCCTCCAATAGTTCTGGTAAATCATTTCGCAAAAACTCCAGATCGTTTGTAGAATTCAGCCTAGGTGGTAGTTTGATTAACTTGTTTCCAAGTACACCTGCCCACATATTGACGCTGAATTTGTGTTCAAATGATTTATGTCTCCTCGTATGTCGATTGTCCGCAGCCAACGTATGAAGATTATGAAAATTTGTGATCCCATCTCTTGTAAATTGAGATTCGTCCGTCCAAAGAATTCAGCTAATAAACTGGTTGTCATCTAAGCTCCGCTCCAGCAACCAGTTAGAAAACTTAAGTCTCTTTTCCAAATCATTGGGAAGCAGTTCTTGTACAGGTGTATCGTGGTATGGATAAAGATTGTCTCCATGCAGTAAATTAGAAATTTTATATCTGGAAACATTGAATTTCAAAGCTAAGCGTCTGATGCGGATTGATGGATCAGTTGTAACAGCATCCAGTATTCTTTCAACAGCCGAAATCTTTCTGACTTGTAGAGCTCCCGCATTCGATCGTGTATTCGTATTTATAAATACTCTTTTATTAGAAAGTCTTCGGTTAGGATAAAGTTCATGGCATCTTTGCGCGCTCTAGTTGAACTTCCAATGCACAACCCATAAACGTAAATAATGTCTGCGTATTCTTGGTTTGTAAATGCAGACGTTTCAAATAGCATTTCTAAGCAACTGTAGCCTTAGCGTAAGAAATTAAACTGATCAATTATTTTTTTTTAATCTTTTATACCATTTTTGTTTGGTATATTTTCCAAATAGGCCTTCATACCCTAAACCTAACTCCTCTGAGAACTTTTAAGGAACAGGGTAAGGAAATGAGGGTTTTGACAGGTAGTCAAATAAAGGTGCACGCTTTAAAACTTTCTGATAGCTATGCAATTTTAAAAAAATATTGGAAAATTAGTAATTAGTTTAAAACCACTTTTACGAGTATTTATTGTCAACTGTTGTTAGAAACGTTGGTAAAAAATCATAAATTCTTTTACCTGTTTCAGGGTTTTCCAAGTATCATAAAATCTGTGGCTTTTTGTGCAAACTTGATGACGTTTTTTTGTTTTACTAGGTGGGGTGAAAATTGGGAATTAAAATTTTTTTTTGTTTTAAATGTTTTTTTTTTTATATTATTCAATATAGTCCCCTTTTAGTTTAATACACTTATTCCAGCGATTTTCCAACTTCTTGATCCAGTCCGAAAAGTAATTTTCCGGAAGATCTGTAAAATAATCCTCCGTGGCGTCGATGATTTCTTCGCGTGAGCTGAATTTTTTATTGATGAGCAATCTTTTGAGGTTTGGGAAGAAATAATAGTCCGAGGGATCGAAATCCAGTTACCAATCGACGCCAAAAGTCCGCCCGATTCCGCATCATCAAGTCCAAACACTCTTTCGAAGTGCTCTCGGGTTCGTGTTTTTGGTCAGGAGTGAGCATGCGCTCACGGCAGGATAACTTTTTCATATGCAGAATATTAAATATGGCGTGTGCGCTCAGTACAAATCTTTGTGGTATCTGCTAGCTCGCACACCTTCATTTTCCGGTCAGCCAACACCAATTCATGTAGTTTTTTGACATTGTCCCCTGTAACCGCATCGGAGGGCCTGCCGCTGAGGATTTGATCGGTAGTGGAGTTGCGGCCACCACGAAAATCTCGAAACCAATATTTGACGGTGTAATCTGACGGAGCATTAGCCCCATATATATTTATCCAACTTTTCTTTTGTTTCCTTCGCCGTTTTGCCACTCAAAAAATAATGTTTTTTGAGAGAACGAAAATCGTTTTTGTCCATACCCAACATGATGCCAAACACCTCAACAACAATCAGCTGTCAAAACAAAACTAAAGACAGTATCGCACTGAAATTTGGCACGTCTGCCTAAATATGAACAGACTTCAAGGCACTATAACACTTTTTGCAGTAGCAGTGCATTCTGGCGGTCAAGGAGGTTACTTTTCACCCTACCTAGTATTATTGTTACTTTCATAAGAAAAAAATAGTAAAACGTTACGTTAATTAAGTGGTATAGGAATAATTAGGTAGTTGTGGAAAGTAAATTAAAAATATCATTATAATTAAGTTGTACAATAAAAGCCATTGTTTCACATTTTTCAGAAAAATGGATATACACTGGACTCTCCCTTAGTCGAATTTCTCTCTAACTCGAATTTTTTCGGCATATTTTAGCATTCCCCACATTTCCATACGAAACTCCCTCTAACTCGTACACATTCGTTCGATTTTTCGCAAATTTTTTCACCCCTTAAGTCGAATTTTTTTTTTGCATAAAACAAAATAAAAAAAGTATTAAAAAAATATTTGGTTATATAACTGTGACCACCTAAACATCAAGTGCCTACACACTTCGACACCCTAAAAATCTGTAGCATCGGGTATGCAATCATTGTAAGTGCATTGTGTTTCTACCAACCCATAACCAATACAGAATGCGTCTAGGTACCTACCTAAAAAGATACAATTTGTACAAAAATTGCAGGGCACAAAAACCAATGTTATCCTTTTTCTTGTGTTGCTCGTTGGATTCAAAATAGTTTTTATTTCAAATCAACGGAAATCTATCTAGAAAAACAGATCTTGTTTTAGTGAAATTCCAGCTAGAATTCAAAAATCAGTTGATTCTAGGCACTTCAACAGAGCTAATGCAGTTATTCTGTGCAAGTTGGTAGTAAGATCAATCAATAAAATTGTAAGCTACTGTAACATACAGAATTATTGCAAAGTAACCCGTGTGGTCAAAAGTTGTGTTTATTTAAAATGTATTGTTTTTAGCTTTAAGGAAATAAGGCCTTGAGTTGGAACAGAAGATTTAAACAACAATAAATTAAACTTTTAAGGGATTACATAATCAGATTGGAAGGTAGGTGATTGTATTCCATTTTGTGAGGGAGCATCTGTTTTATACAAATGAATACGTACAAACTTTTACAGATAAATTATGGCGAAAAGAAAATTGAAAACATTGGATCTTGGCACGAAGATTTGGCTAATTGGAAAAATTGAGAAGGGACTTAAAAACAAAACCAAAATTGCTGAAGATTTTGATATTCCTCGTAGTACACTTTCTCCGATATTGGGTGCAAGAGAACAATTAAAGCTGCGGTATGGTTGTGCTAATACAAGTGGTACAAGTGATCAAGCAAAGCGGAACAAAGTCTGTGAGTATGAAAGTATTGACAAAGCCGTTTTCAAGTACCTTGGCTTTTAAGGGCGGAAAATGCTTTAGAGGCAAACACAGGAAAGAAAGAGTGGCAAGTCTTGTAGAATCCAACATTATCGGCAAGAGCAAAAATTCACGCTGTTTTCAAAAAGTAAAATCTTTGTCTTGGATGACGGCCGATCTTTTTACGAGCTGGCTTTTGAAGCTCGACGCAAAATTTGCAAGATCAAGCGAAGGGTCTTATTTATCATCGATAACTGCCCAGCTCACCCTAAACAAGTAAAAGACAAATTAAAGTTTATAAAGCTTACTTCCCACCCAACATGACTTCAATAGTTCAGCCAATGAACATGGGAATAATACAAAATTTAAAAGTACACTATAAGCGTCGTATAGGTACTAACGAAAACTTTAAGGATTTGGGAAACCAAAAAAAAAGATTACAAAATATCACTTCTAAACTGTGTGGGGGAAATTTCAAGAGCAAGGGTAGAAGATGTAACTCCATTAACGATTGAATGTTATTTTAAAAAGGCCGGGTTTGGCGACGAGACGTGGGACGAAGAAGATGAAATTCCGCTCAATTTACTTAGATCTGAGAATGAGGACGCCCATGAAATCGAGCATATGTGGAATGTTGCAGATGTTAATTGGAAAGGCTTCATGGAAGTCGCTGACGGTATCGTGGCTACCGAAGTACCTGAAAATCAGTCTGTTTTGGAAGGAATAACTAATGCTGAAAATAACGCAAACAAAAGTGAAGATGAAGAAGAGCCCGAGTTAATTAACATAGAAATGCCAAGAAAAATCGAAATTGAGAACGCGATTGAAATTCTGTAATCTGCAATGGAATTGACTGAATAATTACCGGATAAAGTTCAAAACTATCTTTTTAAGCTAGAGTCATTTCTTAAAAAACAAACACTCTAAATGTGATGAGCCAATCGAAAATTACAAATTTTTTTTAAGTAAAGTTATTTAAATAAAATTTTGACGATATGACGATGAATGCCTTATTTTAATTTTAATTTAGCAGGAAGGTGTTTTTTATTTATTTTTTTTTGTAAACTTTTTTAAATTATGTTAACCTTTTTTTTTTATTAAACAAATGCTTTAAAACCAAACAAAACTGTTTTTCTCTCTAACTCGAATTTTTCCAAAACTCCCTCTAACTCGAACAAATCATGGTATCCCGTGATAATTCGACTTAGGGGGAGTCTACTGTATTTCTTAATATTCTTATTTCATGTGGAAGGCAGTTAAATAGTCTTAGCGTTGTAGACGTAAAAAATGTAAAAAAAAGTGTAGATTGTAATATGGTATTGAAACCAAATTTTGGTTGTTGATTCTTAGGTTGTAGCTACATAGAACAGCTTCGATTCAATAGATAGCCAGATCTCATGCAAAATAATTTTAATACTTTGTAAAAATACATGTGTTTTAATGGAAGTTAAGGCTTCTGTAAAATACTAGGCTATTTGGTTGTCGTTTTTTTATTGCAAATAAAACGTGTTTTTGAGAGACCAGAAGAGGGTTTACTTTATTGTTACGTGTAGCCAGGCAGCAAACAATGCCATACTCAAGTTTAACATGAACTAACCCATAGTTCAATGCACTTAAGAAGATTCCGTGAACAATATAATTTAAAAAAAAATATATATTTGACTAGTTGCAGCTATGAGATATCTTTTAACCCTGCTTAGATAACATTATTTTTTTGTACTGAAAAGATAACGCACGTCTGAGGGACGTATACAAGTTAACGTCGTTTAAGGATGTCTGTGGAAACCCTTTTGCTAATTTTTGTTATTTAAATAATTTATTTAATGAATATTCTCTCATATTTAATATATTTAGTGTCAATTTGACAGACTTTTTTTTAAAATAAGCAAAACTCCTAGTAATTGTAGTGTTGTTGCCAAACGCTCGCGGCTCACCGGCCTACTTTCTCGTCCAGTTTCCATAAAAACAAAATTTTTGTCGCCAGAGGGCTCTGAGGGCTTGTAGAAGAGTTATTACATATCAGATGTTTGGTGTCAATTTGATATCGCCAGTGCTGTGACACTTCGTCCGTTATTTCTTATTATTCGATTGTGCAACCTTTTGCTGTGAATTATTTCAAATTTTTTTTTCAAACAATTACTGCAAAATGTCTAGCTATGATCTGCCCGAATTCTCGGAAGATGATACAGATTATTCACCAAGTGAGACTGAAAGTGATTCCGAAGATTATAACAGTGACAAGAGTGATGCTGATTTTATCGGACAAGAAATACGTTTGGAAATCGTTGCTGAACCGGACAACGCTCTCAAGTCGAAAGACAAGAAAATTCAGTATGTGCGCGATCCAATGCCACTATGCCCATCAGTCTCGACAATAGATTTCGTTTCTCGTCAAGGTTTGTTTTGAGTTTTTTGTTTAGGCGCTTTCATTTGAAATTTTTGTAGGTCCAACATCATCTTCGAAATCTCGCATTAGCAGTCCAGTGACTACGTTTTTGCTTTTTATCGATCCAGTCGAGAATATTGTGGTACAAATGACCAATTTATACGGTGTTCACAAGCATGGCGTCACGTGGTTGTTGGCTGGGGCATATCGGTCGAAAAGCGAAGCAGCTGATGAACTTTGGACTGCCAATTTTCGCAGCTATAATGTCACTTATTCGCTTTCGAGCCATTAGCCAATCGATACGATTCGATAACCGAGAAACTCGGCATAATGGTCAGCAGAGTGTACGCGATAAACTGGCTTGAAAGTTATGTAAGTTATGTTCCTGGCAAATTTCTGACCGTCGATGAGCAACTGCTGCCATTTCGTGGACGATGCAGTTTCGTTTAAGCCTGCAAGGTATGGCATCAAAATTTGGATTCCGGCCGACGCAGGATCGTTGTATGCCTACAATATTCAAGTCTACGTTGGCCGTGACAGAAACTGTTCAGCAGAAATCAATCAAGCTCAGCGTGGTGTTCTGGATTTGTGCCAAGGTATTCCTTATTCGTGTACATGCCTTTATTTTTCTCTGATCTGTGATTCTTTTCCATTTATAGGAATGAACGGGCGCAATGTCACTTGTGACAATTTTTTTACATCTTACAGTTTGGCACTCGAGCTGCAGAAGAAGCAAATTACGATTGTCGGCACCATGAGGAAAAATCGCAAGGAGATACCGTCAGCGCTGATTGACATGAAATGAAAACCAGTGCTGCATACCGAAATCGTCTACAATCAGGCAGATCGTGTCACGATGGTGTCATACGTGCCCAAGTAAAATCGCTCCGTAGCTTTGCTTTCGACGTATCATGCGGCCGTCCACTTCGATCCAGCTGACCAGGCAAAAAAGCCCAACATAATTCACTTTTACAATAAAACGAAGGCCGGTGTCGATACTCTCGACCAGATGGTTGGCACATGTGCTGGATCCAAGTTCGTCGATTTCACCGTACTCCTCTTGCTTGAATTCTCAGCATTGGTCGAAATGCTAGCAGTCGACATATTGATTCATCAGCCAACCACGAAAAAACGGGGTAGATGTCACATGTGCCCTCGAACTCCCAACGCTCACAGTGTTCGCTATGACATATGCTTGAGACCAACTTGTAGGGAGCATCGCTTTATTCTTTGCGAAAAATGCGAAGTACTTCATCGCAAATGAAATTTCAGCATTCTCCATTCGATTCGACCTGTCCTTTTTTTTCCTTCTTATTATACTTGTAGTTGAACTGTTATTTTTTTTTGTCATAATAAAAATAACAAAAATTGAAATTTTCTGCAACAAACGAGCATATTATAGCATTTTCTTGACTCTACAATCGCCTCTATAAAACTTTGTGTCAAATTGACACCAAACAACAGATTAGCATCGCAAAACTAAATATAGACTAGTGTTAATAAAATAGAAATCGAATTTGACTTGTATTAAAAATTCATCACAAATCATTCTTTTTAGAAGAACTACAGTTCATAAATAAAACTTAAAAAATACTACATTCTTTCTATTTAAATGCAAAAATATATATATACAAGAAGTATACATTAAATATTAGTGTTCTCCACACGCTGGTGTAACACATTTTTTTCATATCATTTTTGATATACGCCGAATTTTCGATGGGAAAAACCACAGAACCTCTTCTTTTTTGAGGCAGGCTGACCTACACTGCTACCACATCAATCGTTGAGTTTATCTGGCATGGCATTTTCTATATTTCTGCGTAGTGTGCTTGACAAAGTTGGAATTTCCAACCTCTTCTGCATCTACTGGGTCGTCAAAAACGATGAAAGTGATTTCATAAACTCCTTGCGACTTAACATAAGAGTTTATGAATGCCATGTTAAGCATTCCTTAAAATATTGCCACCTGTTGGTTTTTCTCGAGCAAGACATCAGCGAACACATTTGGTCGAATGTATCCACACCGCCTATCATATTCGACTTCCACTTTTGCTATCGATCGTGCCTTTTTCGTTGCAGGAAGACAATAAATAAACCGTTTTTGATAATTTAGGTTTGTATGACAAAAGAGTAAAAGGGCCATCATAACAAAACCTGTTACTTCCAACCTATCGAGCGCCTGCATTTTTCATTTCGTCCGGAATTTTTTGTTAGACCTTATGGTTCCTGAAAGCATCAACTTGTAAGGTTCTTTTAGTAAGCTTCTTGCTAAAGCAACAGAAGTGAACCAATTGTCGCAGGTAATATTTCGACATGAGCCATGAATAGGTCGCGATAGCTCATTCACATAATACTTTCCTAGTGGAAGATCGGAAGTTTTTGTCGTTTTTCCCAAGTACGGAATCGCATTAAACATATACTTCGTAGTACTGTCGCATATCATCACAATTTTAATCCCATATTAGTTTGGCTTGTTGGGAATATATGTACATCTTAAAAGGAAAACGACCACGAACTCCTAAAAGCTGTTCATCTATAGTATAACTAGTTTAGCATTGCTTTATGAAAAGGTCCCATATCTTCCTGATAGGCGTGAATGCATCATTTGGTTTTAGGGCAGGGCTTAAAGCTTTATCGTTCATTATAAGACATCGAATTAAAAAATTGTATCTATCACGGCCCATAGTTGCTGCATATAGCGTTCCCCTGTACGTAGTATTGAAAATTTCGTCCGTTGATAAATGATTATCCTTTATAATCCCAATTAATGCACGAATTTCTAAGACATTTGGCGATATACGTATATAAATCTCAGCATTTGCCCACTGTACAATTTCCGACAGAATTTCCTCGGTAAAAAAGACATCAAAGCACACAATTGGGTAATTTAGCGATTTGCATTGTCGAGTAGGCTCTCTTACCGTTTGAACAATATTTATTGCTGAAACACGTCCAGCATTTTGACCTTTCGATGTAGTCCAGTAGTTGTTACTTTTACTTTTAAGAGTCGGTTGTGATACCGTAAAAATGCTACTATCGGAGTCGTCCGCAGTGATTTGAAATTTTTCTTGGCACGGCAATATGTTTTCATCAGGCTCAAAGCAATCCATAAGTTCTTCTATGTCGCTTTGAACATTATCTTCAAGCACTTCATTTTCGGTTTCGCTAACATTTGCCGATGAATTTGAGACATCCAAAAGATTTTACAAAAGAGCATTAATTTGTGTGTCATCTATACTCTTATTACGAGGGTTGATACACGACATTTTTATACAAGATATTTTTTCTCAAAATTTATTTATTTTTTCTACATAGTCTCGTTGTATCTCTACATACTTCTCCCAGCGATGCTCCCATCTCTCTAACCCGTTCAAATTGTACTTGCCGTTTTTCTCTGCAACACAATTGTTCACGAAGGTGATTGCCTCCTCATTTGATGAAAATCTCTGAACTCCGAGCGCAGTTTTTAGATGAGGGAACAAAAAGAAGTCGCGTGGGGCTAGATCTGGTGAATAAGGCGGATGGTCAAGCAGTTCAAATCGTAATTCATGGATTTTCGCCATGGCAACCGCTGAGGTGTGAGACGGCGCATTGTCTTGGTGAAACAGAATTTTCTTTTTCTGCAAATGTGTCCGTTTTTCCGCAATTTCTGCTTTCAGCTGGGCAAGTAATGATGCGTAGTATGCTCCTGTAATGGTTTTTCCTTTATTATCCCAAAAAACAGTCGCCATCACTTTCCTAGCCGAAAAAACAGTTTTTGCTTTTTTTGGAGCTGGCTCGCCCTTTGCAGTCCACTGTTTTGATTGAATTTTCATTTCGAGCGTATAATAGTGTATCCAAGTTTCATTTACAGTAATTAATCGGCGCCAAAACTCGGATTTATTGCGCCTAAACTGCGCCAACAGAGCGTTGGAAATGTTCATTCGAAAACGGCATTCGCGGCACCCAACACGCGGACAGCTTTCTCATGCCTTAATCTTGATTTAATACGTAACAAACACATTCTTTGGACATTTTCATAATCTCTCCTATCTCTCTCACTTTAATTCGGCGGTCATCTAACACCATTTGGTGAACTTTAGCAATGTTATCGTCAGTGGTTGCAGTTTTTGAACGTCCCGAACGTTCATCATCTCCCAAGCTCTTACGGCCACGTTTAAATTCAGCTGCCCAAAATTTCACTGTGGTAAATGATGGTGCAGAGTCGCCAAACACAGAGTCCAACTTATTTTTGATTTGCGTAGGCGTATTGCCTTTCAAAAACAAGAATTTAACAACAGCTCGATACTCAATTTTTTCCATTTTCACAAAAAACACTCACATCGACTCGCTCAAACGACTGTCAACTAAAAACTGCGCATCCAAAATGACTGAAACTTCGGTAAGTAACTGTCAAAAGATGCGCAACTAGCATTCACTAGCTTTTATTGACGAGTGCCGCTATCTTTTCGTTTCGGTCGGAAACTTTTCAGGCAACCCTCGTATTTGGCATTGTTCGACCACTTAGAGAACGTCAAAAGGTACATAGGAGATAACGATACGTCTTTTAGACGTCCTCAGAGAAATAATCGTTTATATTTTAGCAAAGTAAAAGCTTACCTCTTAGAAACAACCACCACCGGCAAGTTGTAGCATGCGACTGAGAAAACTAAGAATGAGAATGCTGTGGTCTGGCGCTTGTGAGAGGGAGAGCAAACAATTAAAACGTCGCACGTCCGACAGACGTACGTTATCTAAGCAGGGTTAAGTGCATCGGTATCGGTAGACCAACTCATCTTCAAGTCAAGCAAAACACCAAGTTATTTAAAAGTCTTAACCTTCTTAATTTCCAAACACTTATTAGAGCAAGTCAAAAAATGTCTGAGAGCCTACCACCGAGTTACAAATATGTTTGCTATGTATTGATATTTATTACACATTGCATAGTGAAAAAGGAATCGTCCCAAGTCTACTACTTCTTTGCCGCACACGTTAATAGACCTATTTTTGTTTTGTCACTCATAATCATTTTATGCATCTTGAGCCAGTGGCGTAAGATTTCCAGATTGTAATAAATTGTAGTAGATCCTAATAGTTAATTGTGACTTGGTATCACCGAAAAGTAATGCCCTGATTCTGATCAGGTCGAGCTGTCAAAAAAGACTTTTGGGAGGGTTTTTACTTTTTGGTGACACCACGCTGAAAAATATTGTTAAAATTAATAAAGAAAATCTGAAAAATAAAAAAGAATCCTTAGGCTTTTCTATCTCAGAAGTGGGATAACGGACTACGAATTTACAAAAGATAAAAACTACACAAATATTAAATGTCCCACGTTCAACGGCAGGCAATTATTGAGGCCTTAGCCACAGCCCGTGTGGAGTTCGAGGAATAAGTGGGTCATATTCTTCAAAAAGTCTTCGATAATTTTGCCCTTCGAATGGTCGCTTGCAACAGAAGCCATGGTGGTCACATGTACGATGTTATGTTCGATTAATAATTGCCATATACCGAGCTTTATTATTCAATGAAATTCTACATAGATTTCAAAAATAAATGTGCATTTAATTTAATGAAAACTTCCACACTAGCTCAGCCTTTATATTCGAAAACAAAATAAAAGAAGCAAAACTAATTGTTCGAAAGTAGAAAAAATAAAAAATGTAAACACTGTAACCGTGTTGATTTTAAGTTGGTGAAACTAAGGCAACTTCGTAGGAAATTCACATTTAATAACAATCATCACGACTTAACCTCAATATTTTGTGGCAAAACCTTTGTTTTTGATTACTCCACTGCACCTTCTTGGCATACTCTCGATCAGACTGATAATGTTTGGGATGTTTTTCCAAGCCTCCTGGTTAAGATCGGCGAATTGGGCTGGCTATTCCATAAAATTGATTTATTGATAGCGAAAACACTCTTGAACTATTTTTGAAATACCCTTTTCAGCAGCAATTCCTCCTTAGCACGTGGCAAAATAGTGTTTTCAAGAATAGTTTTGTAAACCAATTGGCGCATAGTTCCATCTCCATATCCAGATCCGCATCCAAATCCATATCCAGGGAAATGCTTCATAGTGCCATTTAAGTATCGAAGATTCAACGTTTCATTGATTGCTTGGCGGCCACGGCGAAAGCCATCCGATCCCTTTAAATTAAATTTGGATTCGTCGGAGAATAGTACTGTTTTACACTTCAATACTACGTGGAAATACTTAATATGGCCATTTGCAAAATTTAGTCTGGCACTTCTGTTTTTAGCTGAAATAAATAGTTTCTTTCCAATCCTGAATGATGAACGGCTTATCATTGATTTCGGAATTGAATACTTTTTAGATAATTCAGATTGTAAAATACCATTTTTATATTCGCCATCTTTCTTTAATCTCATCGGAGTAGCTATTTCTGTCCATTTTAGATACAATTGTATGAACTTTTTTAACGATCTTATTGCAGCAGACTGATATATTCGATTGAGTTAATTATGTTTTTTTTGAATACAGACAAATCCGATATGAGTAGTTGTGGCCAATGTAACGGTTTTTCTATTTCTCCCGTAACAAAAGATTTAAGAAATTACTTACTTGCTTATGTCCTTGATGTTCCCCTTGCGGGGGTACCGTTTATAGAGATGTATCTCAGCTCTCTCCAATTCTTAGCAGTGGTGCTGATTCCTCTTCGACCGTTCTTCGCCAGGTACTTCTAGGTCGGCCCACTCGTCTGCCTCTCTGCGTGAGGTAGTTCAATTGCATCGCTTGACTCGCAATGCATTCGTGACCTTCAGGAAGCGTATGCCCAATCCACTGCCAATTACGTCTTCGTATGATAGAGTCAATGGGTACCTGACCTGTTCTCGCATGAAGTTCATCATTATAGAAAAGGTTGGGCCAGAAAATCCTCAAGATGTTTCTATTCACGAAAGTTGGCAGCTTTGTTGTGACAGCGAGTGTGACTTTTCAAGCGCTGCACCCATTGGAGCGGAATAGTCGTAGCTTGGTCTTTAGGGTGATAGAATTCTTTCTCTATATTTTGGACAGCATTCCGAACACAGCCTTTGCTTTCTCGATTCAGCTGATTATATCTAGTTCGATCCGGCCATCAGTAGAGGCAATACTCCCAAGATATTGAAAATTCTCTACCATTTCTGCTGGTCATCCAGAAACCTCTACTTGGTTAGATGAGGAAGTTCCAAGTCTAATTCTTTTTGTTTCTGCCGTATTGATATTTTGCCTGACGATTCCAGCTTCGCTCTCCACCCTCGTTGTCATTGAATGGAGATCTATGATCCTATGAGAGAGTAAGCATACGTCGTCCACGTAGTCCAGATGTTTGAGGTGTGATAGCGGAGTCTTCCATTTCCAGTCGACAAAGCTGTATGCAGTACATCACCTATCATCAGGAACAAAATTGGTGACAGTACACAGCCCTGCCTAAGCCCACTTTGGGTTTAAAACTGCTCTGACAACCGTCCTTTATACAAAACGTGACATATGTTGATGTGGTCCACACAGGAAGATCTAGTGCGGAATCCTGCTTGTTTGGCGTCGAGTGTGTCTTTGAGGTGGTCTTTTATTCGCTTCAGGACGATTATTGTTATTACCTTGGCTACTGCAGGCAGCGCGCAAATTCCTCTACAGTTTTCGCACTGCGTAAGGTCTCCTTTCTTTGGGAGCTTGATAATCATTCCTTTTCTCCACTCTTCAGGAAAACTCTTTGGTTCTCAAGCTCTCTCAATAGGTGGATGCAGGAACTCACTCGATGTTGTTGGCACTACTCGTAAGAGCTCTGCGGGAATACCGTCAAGTACAACCGCTTTGGTGTTCTTCAGTACTTTGATTGCGGTAATGATTTCTTCTCTACTGGGGGATACAGTGCGTATTCGGGAACTTGTTACTACGCGCGGGTCATTCGGCGTTGGGTTCATTTCACTGGCGAACACGTGGTTTAAAACCTCAGAAACGTACTCCTTTCACCTTTTGAACTGGTCTTAATTCGAAACTAGCAGAGATCTCTCTGTGTCTTTTACCAGGGGATGAGCTTCGGACACCTGTGAACTTTTTTATAATTCTGTAGACGGTCCTACTGTCACACCACTAGCGGCCTCTTCTGCTTCTGTAGCCAATGCGTTGATATAGTTAGGCTTATAACGTCGCACGCAACGGTGAACTTCTCTCATCTTCATGCGATACGCTCGTTTCTCCCTACTGCTGGAGTAGCTGCTATGCGAGCTTTGAGGTGTTCGATCCAAGGTTAAGTTTCTTCGGAAAGCCAAGCACTGTTTTTTCCATGCGACCGACCGACTATACTCTCAGCACCGGATATGAAGACATTTTTTACAGCACACCAATGGTTTTCGATGGAAGTGGTTTCCGTGCTACGGATTGCTCTCAATCCTTATGAAAGGTAGTACCCTAGTTGTTTTCGGATTGCGGGATCCTTTATCGGTATTAAATTTAGCCATCCGGGTGTTTTTTTGGGATCTCCAAACTGCAGCTGTACCTAGTCCTACGGTAGTAACCATCAGATGGTGGTCCCGGGGCATAATCATGTCTACTTCTAAATCGCCGACTGATCGCGAAGTGATCAATTTGGTTGGAAGTTGCTTGTCTGTGCGTCGACACCCAACTGACTTTGTGGCATGGCTTGTGCTTAAATGTGGTTCCTCCTATTACAATACCGTTGGCGTTGCAAAAATCGACAAAACTCTCGTCATTGTCCTTGCAGTCGCCAACACCATGCTTTCCCATAACATGCCTGAGCCCATCACTGTCATTGCCAAGGTCTCTCTTTATCATTATGATGTCTCCGAGTGGTGTACTATAATAAGCAGCACTTAGCCGGTTATAAAAGGCTTCCTTCGCAGAAGAAGAGAGAAGATAACTCCGTTGGGGAGTAACACTGTATGATGGCGACGCGACGTACTCTCCGGAACCTGGCTTTCAGGATCATGTCGCCTAAAGGCTCCCAGGAAATTAAGTTTTTGAGAGTTGCTTTGGAAAGCAGCTATCCACCTCCAGGTTCCCGGTAGCTTCCAGGTGCCTTGTGGGAGTAGTATAGTGTTACGAGTTGGAGACTTAAATTTTCCTGAGCCAAACCATCTAAATTCACTCATCCCTAAAATGTTCATTTTATGCCGCATTAATTCCTTCTCTGATTGGAGGAATCTGGTATTTTGAGGACCTTTACTTCCGTTGTCGAGAAGCGCATTCACATTCAAGAAACCAATCTTTGTCCGGGTATGATAGCTAAATGTCCTCAGCGTGTTATCATTCCTTCTCCGAAGCGTATTGTCGGTTTCGGTAGCGGTTTTGGTATCAGTTACGAAGAATGCTAACACTGCACTTGTAATTTTAGCCTTTGCAAATATGTAGTTGCGCGGTGACCACCACGAGGAGGTAAACCAAGCACTTCATTATGACTGATTCTTACGCTACTGGCCCAGACCGAGATTTCCAAGCTATTGGGAACATCTTTTTTTAACTTTGGGGTTAATTTATAAGCAAGCATGGACTTGCGATCTTAGTTGCTTTAGTTTTGCCCAACACTGTATGTACTAAACCCTGTTCAACAAAAATCTGCAGTACCGGGAAAATGGGAATATTTGCCTCTCACTCTTGCTAGAAAGAAATAAATAAGAACTTCGCTCTTGAAAGCTCTCTGTATGATATGCATAGGTATATGTCGACAAGAATTTGTGCAGATAATTACCATAGAGTTGCCATCTAGCTATTTTGATTATATAAAATAAACTGGATTGCATAAGTCACATTTTTTTATTTATTTGTATTTAGTACACCAAACAGTGTTAAACGGTCCATAATAAATATAATAATAGCAAACTAATTCGAAGAAAATTCGCTGCCTCCGTCGTTATCATCATTTAGAGTTTTAACAATCTCCTCTGATGCTTTTCGTCGAAAACATCTACAGCCCATTTCTTAGACTCAACTTTCAGTTCAACATATTTGAGGTAATTAAGGCATTTTTCACTGTAAACTTTCTCAAGTGCTTCTGTTAATAATAGTTTAACGTCTTTAGTTTTGAAAGTTGCTCAATTTTTTGCTATAAGAAAACAAAGTGAAACAAAGAAAAAAACACTTCATTTGGAATGAGAAAAAGGAAAGTCGACTTGAGCACTCTGCCTGTTTTGTGCTTAGTGATTTCGTTAGTTATTGAGTGATTAACGTCGAAAAGTGCTAGAAATGTTTCGTGTAAATATAAGCACACAGCGTGCATAAATTCTGCTAGAATTTGGCAGTACGTATAATCCTGTCGCTCTAATCATATCGAAAAAAGAATTTACAACCGATCTTGATTAAGGTGATATGTTAGCAAGTATTTGATTAAATATCGTTTCACTTAACCTTTACACATTACTTGTAAGATATCTATTAAGATTATTTAAAATATGTTTTGAAATTTCAGTAGCCATTTATAATATAAGGAACGAAAATATAAAATTAAAAACTGCAATGTTAGTCGATGCCTTCATTCATCATAATTCAGAATTCATCGATTCACAATTTTTGTTTATATATGCATATACGAGTATGTATGTATAAATGAAAACAAAAGCGCCTTCCTTCATTATGTGACTGTGTCATAAAACTTTTATTATAACTACCCATATTCATATACCGGGTGCGCCATCTCTTATGTCGATATGTAAACATTGAATAATTTTGACATTTATCAACCGATTGACTTGAGTATACATGTTTTTGAAGAGTCAATTCAGTACAGTTTTAACTTTGAATAGCTTCACACCGAAAGAACGCCCCGAAATAGTTCGCTATAGATTGGAAATAGTCGTTCAGTTGTGTTAACTCAACGTGCATGTCGTCGAAAATATTGTGGTCAACTAGCACCGTCTGACAACACTATTTGCGGTTTGATGTCGAGTTTTGTTGATCACGGGATAGTGGGAGATCGTCTACATGCCGTTCATCAACGCCCAAGACGTTCCAATGAACTCGTTGAAGCAGTAAAAGAGAGTGTTGCCGAGAGCCCACATGTGTCGTATAGTCACCGCGCTCAGCATTTTGGCATCAGTTGAGCCACCTTGCGGCGCATTTTGAAGGTTGATTTGCATTTGTTTCCAAATGAGCAATGGGCTCAAAGAATATTGCCGACAGACTGTCCACGTCACTTGGAATACGGCCAAACAGTCGCTCGAATGGTTGACACTGATTTTTGGAAGCAAATTTTGATGACCGATGAGGTCCATTTCACATTCTCTGGCGCCGTTAACATGCAAAATTGCCGCATTTGGGGAACGAAGAATTCACACGAGATCCATGAAACACCATTGCATGACAAAAAAAGTGACTGTTTTGGCCGGCGTTTGCACCAAAACCATCGTAGGGTCAGTTTTCTTCAGAGAAGGCAAAACAGTCGGCGGAAATCAATATCGGTGAATGTTGACCCATTATGTCTGCCAACAAATGTGTGGAGAAGATCTGAACAGTTACAGGTTTCAACAAGACCGTGCGCCATGCCACACTGCAAATCAAACAATGCAGTTTCTGCAACGAAAATTCCCTGAACGTGTGCTGTCAAAAACTGTCGACCATGACTGGCCACCCAGATCTCCAGACTTAACCCCTCCGTACTTCTTTTTGTGGTATTATTCGAAAAACAAAGTTTACGCCAGCAAGCCGCATATCATTGACGAGCTTAATGCAAACATTCGTGTCGAAATCGTCGAAATCGTCGAAATCGTCGAAATCGTCGAAATCGTCGAAATCGTCGAAATCGTCGAAATCATCGAAATCGTCAAAATCGTCGAAATCGTCGAAATCGTCGAAATCGTCGAAATCGCCCGAAATGCTGGAAAAAGTGATGGAGAACGCAGCATAAAGGGCACATTTCGCTTTTTTCAAATCTAATCCAAAAACTAGTCCAAATAAATTGTAATGGGCCAAGTTAAATAAGAATATATCATATATGGAAATCGGTTTTTTTTGTTTAATAAGTTATTCAATATTCACATACCGACATAAAAGATGCCGCACCCTGTGTATACCTAGAATCGTAAAAGTGTTTTCGTTAATCGGACTTTATTGTACTGAAACTGCCTGCTAGTTTTAAGCACCTGCTTCCTCTTGTATCTTAAATATGTTGTATGTCAATCATATTTACATGGTGTTAAAAATATTAAACCTTGCACTCATCTACACAAGAAGGACTTCAAAAAGTTATACCATATACCTTATGAAAATCCTTTCTGTAGAATGGTCATATAACGGGTGACCGGATAGCAATGATAGTTTTTCCAATTGTTATGCTTCAGCAGCTGCCAAATCTGCCAATGACATCCAGCTGTCAAAATATTCAGTAAGGTTTGCCATTTTATCAGGAATTGTTATACGCTTGCCGAACGCGCGGAAATTTTTAAGAAAATATTATCGAAATTCCGGCTCAGTTGTAAATACGCAACTTGAATTTCGACGTGAGGTCGGTCATCGTTATGGCTTCATCGTGTAGGCATTTCATCGCACCGTGGGAAAGTTTGAACGGAGTACGCTTTTTTGGATCTTAAGCCATGAACCAGGCAGAGATTGGTGCGAAATGAAGAAAACATAGCCGCCAGTATCGAAGAAAACCCAGAAATTTCGATTCGTCGCCGATCAGCTGAATTAGGCATCGCCAGAGAGTCAACCCGGATTATTTTGCGTTTCGATTTAGGGCTTTTTTTGTATAATTTGCGCACGCTCAAGGGATTTGAGCACCTTTAAAATGTTTGCACACATCGCGGGCGAAGGAAAAGCAGTGAGGATGGAAAGAGAGGTACCGGTGAACGTTGGTTTTAAATGTTTGAAGGTTACAATGACTAGGAAATAAAGAGTCAAAAACGAGTTGTACGACTTAGGAACGAATCACTATATTTAAGAGTACGTCTGAAAGTAGGCTTGAGGGTGTACTGATGAGGATTCATAGCGATACGAGTGCTACGGTTAAAAGTTTCAAGGAGCGGAATGCTACCGGCAATTTCTGTCTAGCACTGGTGGTGGAAAAAGCGATAAAACAGAGTGAGATACGAGACATTACGTCGGTGGTCGAGGGACGCTGACTGAAGGCCAAACTTCCACAACACGCAAAATCCGATCCCCAACTTCTGCCACCGCTGCGTCTGAACGTCCTTTTCTTTTCTTTTTTGGTGTAGTTGATCCGGTATCAACGAGGCGTTGATACGTATCAGCGAATAGCCGGGTGCACGGTGTTCTATGATTTGGGTATAGTCATTGGTACTCCAATCTTGCCAACGGAGCGCTTCCATCGCAGAGCCCGTATACAAACACTATTCCCGCGAATTCATGTTTTGAATACATTTTGTGGAGATCAATTTGTCACTCGGTTGTTCATTTACAGAGCAAAATGTCGATTGTAGATCAGTTGAAACAATATCAAATTAAAAAAAAAGATTAACAAAGAATTATTCTTTGTTACGTTTTTCTTTCCTATTCGACAATTAACTGTTAACGCTATTGCTCATAGGTACGTTAGTTTATTATTCGCACTTAATTTTGTTTGACTATTTTTGTTTGACGAAAAATGGCTTTTACTACAAAATCTGTTGATCGTATGTAAAAAAGTTTCTAAACATAATTTTCTAGGAAATTTTGCAAGGATAAAAATTTCATAAAATTCCAGAAAATTTATCAAGTAAAAATTTTAAGAAAAATGCATTTTAAGTAAAAAAAAAACGGAACAGCAAATTTTCATAATTTTGAGTTTAACGAGCCATAACTTTTTTGTTGCTACACAAGTGTACCCATAGCATTTAACATTTGTATGCACTACTAAATTATCTTTCCAAAATGTCCAAAACTATTTTTGTACCTGTACTAGTTTAGAAATTATAGCGTTTAAAGTGGTTACACCTCCAAATTAGAGGTCACCCACTTTGATGGGCTGTAACCTGAAATGGAGTGAGAATACCCCCCCCCCCCGTGTTTCAAGATATTTCATGAGCTGACGATTTATCAGCGTTTCCATTATCTCGGAAAGAAGGGACGTAAGTGAAATGAGTCTGATGGAGGAGAGAGAAGAAAATTCGCCTTTTTTAGGGATGGGCTGGACAAATGCTGTTTTCCATCTGCGCCGAAAGAGTCCTAAAGAGTTGGATTGATGGAAAAGCTTACATAGTGGTTTTGCCAGCGTGGAATACCTCTTCAGAAGAAGGGCAGATATACCATGTGGACCAGCTGATTTACGCTTGCTGAACGTGCGGAGATTTTTAAAAAATATTATCGAAATTCCGGCTCAGTTGTAAATACGTAACGTGAATCTCGTCGTGAGGTCGGTCGTCATCATTTCTTCAGTGTGCAGGCAATTCGTCACACTGTGGATAAGTTTAAGCCTGAGTATCTTGAGCCACCAACCGGTTAGAAATTGTTGCGAAAATGAGAAAACATAGCCACAAGTGTTCGGCAAAGCATCAATGCATCCACAAATATTGACTGTTTGGTGAGGTTTATGGCATGGCAGCATCATCGGACCTTATTTCTTTCGAATTAAGGGAGAAGGCACCGTTACTGTCAATGGTCTCAGGTATATTGAGATGGTAACCGACTTTCTGCAGCAAGAGCTCGACAACATCGATATATCCGAGCTTTGAAGTCAAGAGACGGCGCTACATGCCATACTAGCGACTTAACGCTCGAAGTTTTGAAGGAGAAATTTGGCGACTGGGTCATCTCACAATTTTCTCTGGGTCTTCGTCAAGCTCTTAGCCTACGCTAATAAGACAAACACTTTGGGTGAGCTTGAGGCCAGCATTCGACACGCTATTGCCGGAAAACGCTACACATATTGGACCGAACCATCAAAAATTGTACCGACTACTTGAAGCATTGCCAACGAAGCCGAGGCGGCCATTTGAATGGTGTGCTGCTACAAGAACGTAGCTTCAAAATAAAGCCAGAATCAATTTTATACTTCACACCGTCGTTGTTTTATTTAAATTTCTTTACCCATCTTCCTTAGTACTACTGGTTTTTTCTTGAACAGGGTTTGACTTCTAAGCTTACAAAAACACAAATTAAATCTCACATTTGCACCAGACGTCTGCAATCATACTCGGAGTGGCCGATGGTAATGGAAATCGGACCGTAATGCTAAATCTATTCCAATTTTCACTTTCATCTCCCGAGTTCCGACCTGTGTTCAAATTCAATGCTTCCTATGGCTGCACGTTTAACATTCTAGATATAAGTTGGTTTCATCGGGTTGCTCTGCGGCCTGGATAAGCAGGGTAATGGCATTTTTTAGATGTTGTATTTGTACCCGGTAGCTTCCTTATGCCCGATTCTTTCCACCGTTACTACCTTCGCCTCAAATATGAATTTTGACTTCATTGATGTTTTGCTGATTTTACATACATTAATCTGTCTACGCCCACGTGACTTAAATTTCAAAAGAATCAATCTACTTTTGCATTCATGGAGTAGCAAGATCTTAAAATATACAAATCCGCTATCACAGATAATACATTTCTGAAAAGGTGTTCTCCCATGCTTGCAAAGCCAATGTGTAAGCTCTTCTGTTGACCCTATTCCTAGCGGCTCTTTCCGAGCAGATGTTAAATAGCTTTTGCCCGACCTTACCCGAAAAAAATGAATCTTCTCCTCTATCATTTTACAGACCTAATGCATTTACTTATTTACCGAGAAGTGGAACCAAAGTCTATACAAATTTGGCCTATAGCAAGATAGTTGTAATTCACATTGCAAAGACATTGACGTTTGGTCAAAAATGCGTGCATCTAAAGTTGATGGAGCTGCACTTTAATGAATTAGAAATTGCCGCTTTCAATTCAAGTTGTTTTGGACGATTTCAAGTACATTAATGCATGGCCCTGTTCTATGTCCGTTACTCTTATAATTTTTCATTTACGAGATCCTGTCTGCAACTCTTTATGCGATCTATCCCTTTGGTAAGGACCATCTGCTTTTTATATTCTTCAGTCGTTGTCACCAAAAGTATTGGATTTGTATTGTATTTGTATTTGTATTTAGATTAAATTTACATTAATACTACAAGATATGATATCTTTTAAAAGCATAGTTTTCCAGACGTTACAGATTATACGATATATTAACAAAAGTGTTGCGAGTATTTCAATCTGTCTGAACTGGTCAAAATTGGTGTACCGTGTATACATTTGATCGGATGCCATTAAAACTCTCTGCACTGTCTAGATATTAGCACGAAGTACTATACTATCGAATTGAAATTTTTCATGACTTACGAGTATTTGGAAGAAGATTTATAATCTATACGTGCTTAGTCAGTCCAGAGAAGCTGGAATATAGAATATACCTGGAACACATGTCTGTTTTATAGGATTGGAATGGCTAGATCACAGATCTATTGTAGAATAGGATAGTGAATTTGCTTAGAGGAGTTCCTTCTAAACGCACTTTCGGCTATTGACCAACTTTATATCTGGAGAAACCCAACAAATGTCAGATCAAAACCCAGTAACTACTTTTCGCCTATTTGCAGACGGTTGAATGGCAAGGGTATATCTGGAGAAAACCAACAAATGTCAGATCAAAACCCAGTAACAACTTTTCGCCTATTTTCAGACGGTTGATTGACAAGGGCAAAGTAAATAATTTGACTTTCGTTTGAGCAAGAAATATGGGCTATTGTAAGAATCTGAAATTGATGGGCGGGAAAAATACTCATGCAGCATAAACAGGTTGATTTTGTTACCCGCTTCGTTACAGGCCCATCCAGCCCTTCTGCACTCTATTTTAGAAAGATTTGCTGCAATTTTTATTAGAAGTCCAACTATAATGTAGGTTGGGAACGGGTACAATTGTGGTATTTATTCGCTTGGTGTGAAATAATAATCATCTCTGTCCGACTACTATTTCTATTTTGCATATTTATAATTTGTCCTTATGTATTTTATATGAACTTCTTGAAACTATTGAAGGTTCCTTCCCATGATAAAAACCGTCAGATGAAGGCGCTGTCTAGAACTAGGCCATAAATTTGGTTTCTGAACAACATAAGCTTGAAGTATCGATAATTGTAATAATTCCTGTGTCCGCCTGTCTTTATACTGTACATATAACAAGAAAGTTTGCTAGGTTTATTTGTTTCTGAGACCGTGTCACTATCGTCGTTTGCTGGTCGGACCTACTGCCACTATCAGAATATGTTTCCACTAAAGACGAATATACATAGAAAGCGTATTAATTTTAATTGTCTATGGTAATTCGTAGGGTGTAAATATCATCGAAGCAGGAGGATTTGGATCGAGATGCTTTTTATTCTTGCTTAAATCTAGAGTCCATATAATATCCTAAAAACGTAAGAAAATAACCGGTTTTTGGGGGTAGTAAATTTTCTTTTGTCATACAATGATTGCTCTCTGCGGTATTGTTTCCGAATTTGAAACGGTGATACTGCAGATAATCAGTGATACGATCTTACCAGCAATTCTGGATGTGTTTTAACTGAAAAACAAATTAAGTAACTAGAGACTATTTTCAAAGTAAGTTTACCCTAAATTGCTGCCCCACTTAAGTGTTTGGTAGACTGTCGATATTACACTATAGCATGCACAGAAAAATTAGGCCTTTTGGCGAAGTTCAGCCAATATCAATATCACGTCCGAGGTGAAGGTGAAGCGCTCGTGGTCATCTCCTTTATATGTCCCAGCCAGTCTATGTTTACCCTTCAGCAATTACCATTCTTGGTTAAGTCTCATTCTTCACCCCCCACCCATGCAGAAATGACCGTATATCGGAGCACACTGCATTCTGTTTCCATTAAATCCATCATCTGCATTAAGGAGTATGGCTGGAACGAGCAATGTGTTGTAGAGCGCTATTTTGGTTGGTCTCCACTACTCAATTGCCTTGTGAAACTAAAATCCATCACAACTTTAAAAATCATTCGAAAAGTAAGAATAATTTCTAATGTTGCAACGTTATTTGAATTAACTGCGGAAGTCTTAAGGGGTTAGCCCACTCTAGAGGGCGTAAAATAGGTTTTTTTCTGATTTTTTTTTCAGGAAAAACATAAAATTAATCGGGTTTACAAAGGTAGAAGTTTATTGTACATCTGATTGACTGTAAAACATAATTTTTATAGATGGTGTCTGTGCAGCGTTTCTCAGATGACCTCTCTTTTTTGGAAGCATCGAAGGCCCCACCAACAGCTCCTGTAAATTTTAGGTTATGTTGAGTTACTAAATTAGCGCACTTGCAAAGTCAAACTTGCAAAATTCGCAGAAAAATCACTAGAAAATCATTAATAACAAATGAACGATGCCATAAAATATCCCACGTACTATTTAGACAATATATTTTTAAAGATCTAGTTAACATTTGAAGTGAATTAGTTGAAAATTGTTCAAGTTGTGGGCGCGGCCAACTTCAAAAATGCAGTTGTGAGGTAAATGTGTTTAAAATTTTAAGTTACAGAAAGTCATGAAAAATTTTGCAATATCTTGAATCCGCAATGCCTGCACCATATAATTGGCCTTCTAGATTAGTGTCCTGCTCTTCTATTTATTTTCTATTGGATTTTAATGCGATCCTCCACTTTTTTGCAGTTTCAGACAGCGATCTTTCTGCAAGCTTTATGCGCTCTTTGTTAATCTCCAAGCACATTTCGTAGCTGGAAATTGGTGATTTCTAAATTGATCGCAAAATTGAAGCAAAGCCGTCATTGTACACGCAATCTGCAATACCCATACAGTTTTACCACTAGAAATAGATTTTGAGACCAATGCGCACGCAGTCGAATTAAAACTTTCATCATAGTTTTGAGTATAACCGCCGATGTATCGAGTAAGAAGATTGTCTCTGGTCAATTTATCGTAGACTGGCTTGATAGCTCCATACACTTCAATTGGAAGAGCTGGCTTATGTTTGTACTCAGCCAAACTAGCCTTTTGCCATGAACACCATGAATCCTCTCCGATCGAACATTTATTGTGCTGCGGTTTCGCATCAGTAGATAATTTATGATCGAGTGTAGCCCATATACTGTATCTCATGTTTTCAACTGAATCACTGTTTCTACGAATGGCTAATCTACATATAGTAAATATTGAGTTCGTCCATTAATTTTCCCGTCAATTTGCCCCTTCCACCGTGACCTTTTGTATTCTTTTTCAGAATACGTAGGGGGGTGCCCATTCACTTTTGAACATGATCTACATGCTCTTTCTTGAGTACGATGGCAGTCTCATAAGGCTTAGCATCAGTAATGCATTTAAAAGTCTTAGAATCGCCGTCACCAATATAATGGGTGTATTTCAACTGATGCAAAGCTTCAGATCGCTGAAACATCCCATTTTTCCTGATGATCCATCGTGATTCAAATCACACTTATCTTTATGATTTTGTTCCCATCTGGACATTCCTCGGTGTCTTCTTTATTCTTTCAGTAATCACACGCCTTACAGTATTTTGGTTTTACTGCGTAGTCTATAATTTTTGCACTGTAATTGTCAATAAGAACCTTGAACCACGTTTCTCCACGAACCATCGCTGCTTTCATCATACTGTTTTTGCAAACTAGCTTAGTTGCAATCGAAATCCTTATCATAGAAGGAGTGAAACATAGGCCAAGGTAATTCCATGAATGCACAAAACCTTTTTATTCCGTGCAAACCAAGTAATCGCATGGAAATTACAATTCTACGGTTTATTTCATAGCCTTTTTCAATAAATGGACTACTGGGTATCTCAGTCTGCGCATATGTTTCACAGGACACTACTATTTTGAATCAAAAACCACGCTTACTACTTTTCGTAAATTTCACATGCGATTTGCACACTTTGCAAACGACAACGTTTGAAATGGCAGAAAAAACTACAATAAAGTTTACGATAACCTGGATTCACTTTAATATCGTACATATCTTCCGATTGCTTACATTTTTTCTCAGATTACTAGCATTCATTTCACTGTGTGCCTCTAACTCGTGTCGAGTGTGCAGGAGAATCCGAGGCGTCGCTCACAAGAACTCGGTCTTTCGCAGACCAAAACTTGGCGAATTTTGCGTCGTGACTTGGGCCTGCACCCGTACAAAATTCAATAATCCATGAGCTGAAGGTAAACGACCATAGACAACGACGTGTGTTCGCTAAATGGGCTCTGGAGCAGTTAGAAACTGATCCTAATTTTCATCGAAAAATCATCTTCAGCGATGAGACCTATTTCTGGATGAATAGGTACGTAAACAAACAAAATTGTCGAATTTGGTGTGATACCTATCCACATAAGATCAAAAAGCGTCCAATACATCCCCAAAAAGTCACTGTTTGGTGTAAATTTTGGGCTTCCGGCATCATCGGTCCATATTTCTTTGAAAACGAGCTATAGGTCGCTGATTACCAATTTATTTTGGTCTGAATTAGATGATATGAACGCCAACGACATGTGATTTCAACAGGATGGCGCTCTGTGCACACAGCTCACGCCACATTGGAAATTCTGCACCAGCGTTTCGAGGGCACGGTCATTTCACATGGGGGTAACGTGAACTGGCCACCGATATCGTGAGATTTGAGCTCGCTACACTTTTTCTTGTGGGGTTTTCTGAAATCGTAGGTCCATGCGAATAAGCCACATACCACAGCGGCCCTCAAAGCTCACATAACCCATGCCATCAGATCAGTCAAATTCAGCCTGATTTGTGCGCCAGATTCATGGAAAATTGGACATTTCGGATGTGCGCGTGAACGGTACATAATGGCATCGATAGGCCTTTCAAACGAATAAAAAATGTCGATGATATCTCACACACACTTTGTTTTGATTAAATTTAAAAATAGAAAGCGCTTAATGGAAGACTCTTTATGTCTGTCTCTCGAATGCAAGGCGCTATTGCATGAATCCATATTATCTTGCATAGATGCCTTATTGCGAGGACCGTATAATCCTATGTGCAATCGACTGTTTTCTTCATCGGAACATGCTCGCATAGTAAGTTGATATTGCCGAATTTATTCTCAAAGAGTTTTGGCACGAATATCTGAAGCTCAAGATTTCTTGTATAAATCTGCCCCTAATGACAAACCCGCATCTAAACAGCCGCTGCTGCAATCACCGTGGTATGTATAACACCTTGATCAAAAAGTTCCCGGGGGTCACCACCGTGTAGCGCTCCTATTGTTCCGATTTGAGTTCTGTTTTCTTTGTTAAGTTGGTAAATCTGTTGTTGACATTTCCTCTAAGTCTTAGCGTCATAGCTTGATATTTGCAAAAGTTACGTAGCCAAGAGTACATCTATTTCTGCGTGTGTTGGCGATTTTTTATAATTTTACAAATGGATTTAAATTTGCAACAACGAACTTGTATTAAATTTTGCGTAAAAAACGGATTCAATTGTGCGCGAACGTTGGAAATGTTGGATTCTCTAAAGAAAACGATCGTTTACTAGTGGCACAAGCGGTTTAAAAGTGGTCGTGAGTCAATCGAAGATGATGAACGCAGTGGCAGATCATCGAAATCGAAAACCGACGAAAACATTGATGAAGTACTCGTAAAAGAAATGTTGGTCAATAACCGCAAATTAACCATCAGAGAGATAGCGGAGGACTTTAACATTGCCAATGGATCCGTCCAAGACATTTTGGTTAATGATTTGGATTTCCGTCGTGTAGCAGCAAAGTTGGTGCCAAAAGACCTCAATTTCATGCAAAAAAAGAGACCGTGTTGACGTCGCAAAAGAGATGATTTGGGAGGCTGAATCCGATCCCACATTCATCAAAAGGATCATTACTGGAGACGAGACGTGAGTTTATGAGTATGACATGCAATCCAGACATCAGGCAAATGAATGGCGGTCACCAAATGAGCCGAGACCTAAAAAACCACGTCGTTTTCAGTCATAAAAGAAGGCAATCCTTACGGTTTTCATGGATTACAACGGTATAGTGCATCATGAATTTTTGCCAGAAGGCCAGAAAGTAAACAAAGAGTATTATTTGGGCGTTATGAGACGTTTGAGTGAAGCAATTCGCCGAAAGAGACCAGAATTGTGGGCAGAAAACTCGTGGGTTTTGCACGGTGCGTTATCGTCGCACAGTGCCATCATTATTCGCAATTTTCTGACGAAAATTGCAATAAATACCATCCAACAGCCACCGAATTCACCTGATTTGGCTCCCTGTGACTTCTTTCTGTTCAATCGAGTTAAAAAACCACTACGGGGAACGCGCTTCAGCAGCCGAGAGGAAGTAATGGAAAAATCGCAGGAAGCACTGATGGACATACCGAAAACCGACTATAAAAAATGTTTCGAGGATTGGATCAAGCGCTGGCATAAGTGTGTTGCAGTCGATGGGAATTACTTTGAAGGAGACAATATAGATTTAGATGAATAAACTAGTATTTTTATAATTTTCTGAATAAATTCCGGGAACTTTTTGGAAGGTGGTATGTCGCATTTTTATATCCGCCTTACCGTCCGTCGGTTATCGCACTTTTTGGATGGCGGATAGATCCGTGTTTTAGGAGTCATGTGACTTCGCAAGGTGTCTGTCGATAGATCTTAAATTCCACCCTTAGTACCGAAAATCATTTGCCCTTTTGCAGACTTTCTCCATTCTCATTTCGATTTACTTTGTTCTGCAATAGTTCCCTTTGAATGTTGGGTTTTTGGCGGCACCCAATTTTCTATAAAAGCTAGAGATCAGTCAGGAGGCATTTTACTTTTTTTCTTCAAAAACATGCCATCAACATCACCATGATGCGCCAAAAATTTAATGTACTTCACTGATTTGCCGCAAATATACCCGAAAAAGTCTTAATACTTACGAGTACATATCTGAATTTTTTTACTGGCGACTGAATAGCAGTGCCTATTTTGTCTCATTAGGTGCCTCAAGCGTCAAAGTTGACAGATCGGATGAAAGCTTACTCTTAAATGCTAATACTGAGCTTTTCTGCTCGTATGTCCATTAAATTCTGCCGCGATCAGTGTTTGGTTTTACGTTTGATAAATGCTCGTATATGAAGACAGTTGAGAATTTCGACGGCTTTTAAATGAAACTGCGATAAAAGTTTATTGTTGCGAGAATTAATATATGTAGTTGACGTAGCAATTTTTATGGATTGAAGGTTGATACAAGTTTCGCTGATAGCTTTTTCAAACCAAAATCCAGATAGGCTAGTGTAATTTGGATCCTCCGAATGGTTATTTGATTGGATTTGCATAGTCCAAATGTCACCTTGTCTCGTGTAGTGCGACTTTCAAAACGTCGAATTGGTTGCTCAAGGGTGAGTACCGTGAATAAGCACCTTAGCATAAACTGTCCAAATGTCATTTCCTAAATTTTATACATTGAATTCTATAGAGTACTAGGCGATTTTCTAGGGACTTGCACCTTGGTTGAGAAAAAGAAAAATATCTTAGGGATAAGTCAGATAAGCATTTTTATGTGTCATACAATTTGTCAATTGCTTTCTAAAAAGAATAACCTCAATTTCTTCCCTTATTTAATGAAAAGGATATCTAAAATAGCGCCTCAATGTCCAATTTATTCCACCACACATGTGTGTGCGACTGAATTTTGAAGTGACATTATCCATTAACTAAAAATAATCACTCACCAATTACTGTCAAAGCAACTGTCAATTAGGGACCATGTTCAATTGAATTGTTTTACATGCACCACCCATTAAAAAAAGAAGAGAGAAGGGGAAGATAATATAAAAAAAAAGTCGAAATCAGCTCCACATAGAAAAAAATGATTAAGTAAATTTGTATAAATAAATTTAATCTCACTCGGGAATCAAATAATTATCCGTGGCTACACCACGCCTGGTTATCATAATCAATCATTTAATATTCGAATAAACAAAAGCACTGACGAATGGTTACCGTTATTGAACAATGTACGTACATATGTATGTAGTGTACAGGCCACTAGGCACTGCGTGCTGGGTAGTGGTGGATACCCTACCACACCATGCACACCACTGGGATTGTAATTAGTTTGTAATTTTGGTCAGCGAATACAAATTACCACAACTTGATCGTTAATTACGCTTAATCACACCAATTAAATGCTGTTGCCATACTAAATTATGTTTCTGATTTGCTTTCTTGTTCCTTTGCCCCAAAAAGCCACTCATTCACTCATTCACTCATTCGCTCACTGACTCAATCAGTCGATCCAGCTGTATCGGTCCATGAGATCGGCGCGGCATTCTAATTGATTTCATCTTCAAAGTGAAAGAAACTTCTTGAAGAGGCCCTTCATTAAGCCTGCAATTAACGCGGCTTGGCAAACAAAGCGGAAAACACAAACAAATCCGCCCCTGTACAATTTCGATCTCAATCGGGTATCTGCTATCTGTGTAGTTTTCCATGACTGAATTCATATTTTTCCACGGCCTAATCCTGTAATTTGTTCTTAATCGCGTCATATGGCTAATTGAGTAGAACCTGAGAAGTGGCCTCGCATGGACTTTTGGGGGTAAATGCATCTTTAAGATCTGAGAAAGTCACTTAACGAATTTGACATTTCATCTAATGCAGTCTACGGTCTGCAGTCGGCAGTCGGCAGTCTGCATTTGGTATGATCGTTGTTGTCGTTTTCGAAAAGCCATTATATTGATGAAAAGTGACAGTAATTCGTGGTTTGTTACCGACAGAGCCAAGACGGTGTTGCCTGGTTTTGTCTGCCTCCACTACTACCACTTGTCAGACAGAAAGTAGTGTAAGAACCTTCATGTCATTCTGAGAGATCGTATCGGGGTCTCTTTTGAGATACGACTACAGCGTACAGGTACTTCTCGTATCTTTTCAGTATTCCAGTATCGTATCCTTTTGTCGAATCACATCTTTATTGGACTTCCAGATACACCAGACGATGGAATACATTCTCCTTTTTTTTGTTTTTCCATTTTTGTATCTGAACTCGTGCCGCCACTCGACATTGAGTTGTTGGACACATTAGGACATGAACACAGAGCCAGAGATAATGGCACAAAATCTAAAGAATGTTGTCCAAATTAAGAGGATTACGCGTCGATTTGTGTTTTTTGTTGTTGTTATTACGAGTATTATCGGCCACAGCGGATCGTTTTTGTTTTTTTCCAGTTTACGCTTTTAACATCATTAGCAGATGGTTAATGGTGTTTGTTTGGCAATGCCTTCAATTTGTCAGTCGGTGCGGCGGAATATTAACGCCCCCACATTATGGATTACTTTTATAATTTTTTTTTTTGGTTCACCTTTTTTAGGGTCTGAGGCAGTCGGACATTAGCCTTTTATTGAGATACTGTACAATGGGATGGGATGATGAGAAGAATTGGAACAAATTAATTGGGAATTAAGTGAAATTGGATGGAGAGTTTGAATTGGTTGAGAAGCTTTTTATGGTAGTACGACTTTCATGATAATTTGAGGTAAGGTCTATGAATGATCATATTAAAGTAACACTTCGAAGACTAGACGCAGATTGCTCTAGCCTTTATTTAAGCGAACACATTTTTAGAAAACAATCGTTACTGTGTTAACCTATCAGGTAAACAGTCATAAGGTGCTGTCGGATTATGTTCTTTGAAGATAGCATTGCTTCGGGAATCGTGACTGACGGAAAAATTCGCATTCAGAGACATAATGAGCTACATTGGTGGGTGCAAATCTTACATAGAGCCAACCTCAATGCTCTTAAAGCACTGATTTTTACATGTGAACTCCTCTTATCGCTCTCGAATCATCTCTGCATTTATTTAGCAGATAGCGCTATATACTTACGCTATGGGCATCAGTCTACGTTTTCGACAATCCTTGCTGATTATCTCAACGTTGTGGTCTAACCAGTTCAACCATTTTCTGGTCTCAAGAAAGGATCGATAGGCTGTCGTAGGGTGAGAACCAAAGAAGTTCTTCGCTTATTCGAACCTGGTCAATATTTTGGATTTGTCGCTTCCGTGTGGCTGCCTGTCGAATTGTTCAGAAACATGCTTCCAAAACAGAGCAATCATCGGTACGGACAGAACTTCACTCTTTAGGGGGTGCTATCTAGGAATTCTTAAACAACAATGTACATGGTTTGATAGTCATTCTGTTGCATTTTTGCATTTCTTATAATGGAATGGCTAAAATCATAACTAACGCCCCCACAGATATTGCAAGGAGAATTAATTCCACGAATACTTGTTAAGCTTACTGCTTTTGCATACGATGTAAAAAAATGCGGTCACTTCTCCTATCTGACTGAAATCTATTTTAAGCCAGCCTTTGAGGTAGACTGACAAAGAAACTGCGAAGTTATAAGATCTGCTAAAAGGTAATGAAGAGTTCCTTGGAGCACTTGCTCAAAAGCTTTATTGAATCGTCAGACCTATTCTCATGCAGTGAGTCGACCGCGCTAGAGCAAAATTGCAATATCGGCTATGTTAGGTTAGTACTGTGTCTAAGCCGATTGCAGTACCCTATTCGTCAAGCAAGTCGGAGATACAGTTTCTTCTTATGTTTGAGTTTCTCATTTTTGAAGGACCAGTGAAGACGGATTAGAGCATACTCCCCCATGGGGATGGATCTGCAAAAATCAAAATTGTCTGTATACCTAAGCTAAAACTATAGGAATGTAAGGCTATAGGCTTACATTCCGCCTATTGAGCGGCATCAAACCCTTACGGTGTTTCAAATTCAGCTAGCGGAAATGAAAAATCTATCGTGTCTGGCATATTGAACCGCGAGTTTGCTTATATATAGTATGTACCTAAGATACATTTGTGGGTAAGTTGATCAGCCTGACAATTCTTTAGAATCTCTTTGTGACCCAGTACTCAACAAATGTGAATGTTGAGCAGCTCCGCAATGTTCCTGCGATATGAATGCCAGTCTATTCCTACTGAAGAGATTAAAGAAAGTGATTATAAAATTTTGATTCCGGCTTGGTTATCAGATGTTTAAGCGGATATTACGTCCTTTTTTCATATAAAATTGTTCACCTGGGACAGATTATAATGATCAGACGGAAAACGGAAGCAGGGACTGATAAAATATTCTGTCGATGTAAAAAAACCCGGTTTCCTCCCAGAATGGCAGCGTGGCTGTGTTGAAAATGTTGAGTGGTATCAAATCAAACAGAATGTGCAGTACTGCGGGGGAGTAGTTCGACATGTTCCGCTAATATACAATTTAACTTATCTTGTCACAATTTATCGCAAGTCAGCAGACCGCAGACGTACAGACCACGTATGTTACTATACACGTATAGCTAGTGGGTTATGTGGGCTTGTACACTCCATTTATTTCCAACGACTTTTTTGCAAAAGAAGAGCGCTACTTTGGCCTCCTTAATCTCTCTTGTAGATCCGATCCCCTGCCTAAAATGAAAAATAAATTTAAAATTTTTCTATTAGGCTTGTACTATTAGTATAGGGATCCATATGTAGAATCTTGTATTTTTTTTAGAGAGGAGAAGAAGTTAGAGCAACTGCGTTTTGGCCATCTTTAAGGTTTTGAGAGGATTTTCTAAAACTGCAAAAGCAATGTTCTTGGCATAGCAGATACGTTAAAACTTTATATTTTACATGCCCAGGGAAGCAAATATCAACAGCCGGGAATCCGTCTTACTTATTTTGTTAAGGTGTCGCTACGGTCCGGGTAAACATGGGCTTCAACCAACAAACGTCTCCAGCCAACTCGATCTTTAGTTAGCTGCCTCCAGTTTAGCAGACTTATTGTACTTGGTTGAAGCGCCCTTATACTTGCGTGCACTACCTAAGTCGCGGTCTTCCTGTACTGCGCTGTCCCTAGGGGGTGTATTCGAACATTTTTCGGACCGAAGCCTTGGTATCCATCCGCTCTACATGACCCAGCTACCTCAGTCATTAGACCTTCACTCTTCTAACTAAGTCTATGTCGCTTCACAGCCCGTACAGTTCTTCGTTGTATCTCCTCCGAATCATCCGAAGTATTTTCCTCTTAAAGCAACCAAGCGCACCTGTATTTTTAATAAAGTCAATGCCTCTGTGTCAAACTGGCATTATTAGGATCTTATGTAGGTTCGCTTTTGTTGTTCGAGAGAGGGCAATTGTCTTCTTAGCCCAAAGAAGCAGCGACTGGCAAGAGCTATTCTTCGTTTGATTTCAGCGGTGGTGTCGTTGTCTGAATTGATAGCGGAGCCTAGGTAATCAAAGTTGTTAACTACAATACCTTAAAGTAATATCTGTCAAGGGAGATGTTCTGCCCGATACGTCGGTTTTGGGTGTCCTTTCTTGTTGACAGCATATGCTCGATTTTGTCCACATTGACTGTTAAATACATATTTCTAAATACTCGCGAAAGGGCCACTTACACCACGCTGCCTTCTTCTGATTATGTCAATATCGTCGGCATATGCAAGTAATTGGGTGGACTTTTGAAAGATTGTGCCTTCTGTGTTGCACTATTCTTTCATGAACGAAATCGCATGACAGCAGTCAGCACGTCGCCTTGTCTTAATCTTTGTTTGACATCAAAGGCCCCGGTAAGTTCTTTACCACCTTGATTGAGCAGCGTGTATTGATTTATTTATGATTTATCAATTAATAGTTCACGTGGTTTAAATGTAAAAAAAAATTACAAAAATTTGATACGTATCGGAAAAATGAGAAAGAGAAGATCAGATTACAGACAGGTGACCAGACAAGAACGATAGGAAAAAAAATTTAAATAAAATAACAACAGTGTGAGGTATAAAATTGATTCTGGCTTTATTTTGAAGCTACGTTCATCCTATTAGGTGTGGGATAGCCAACAGCCGGTCAGACCAATTTTTGATGACACGGTCCAATATGTGCGACGAGTGGTGTCAGATCGCGTGATCTAGGCGGCCAATTGATTAATCCTCGCCGTGAGGTGACCCAGTTGCCAAATTTGTACGTCACAACCTCGAGCGTTGCGTCGCTTGTATGGCATGTAGCGCCGGCTTGCTGGAACCACTCGGATATATCAATGTTGTCGAGCTCTGGCAACAGAAAGTCGTTTAACATTACTCTATACCTGAGATCACTGACGGTAACGGTGTCTCCTTCCTCATTTCGAAAAAAATAAGGTCCGATGGTGCCGTCAAGCCATAAACTGCACCAAACAGTCAATTTTTGCGGATGCATTGATGTTTGGCCGAACACTTACGGATTGTGTTCACCCCAGTATCGGCAATTTTGCTTGTTGACATAGCCGCTGAGCCAAAGATAGGCCTCGTCCAACAAGATGATTTTTTGGCCAAAATCCGGATCTCCTTCCAACATTTCCAGCGCCCAATTAGTGAACTCACGACGCTGTCTATGGTCACCTGGCCTCAATTCTTGCATCAGCAAAATCTTGTATGGATGTAGGCCCAAATCCAATCGCAAAATAAGCCGGATTGACTCTCTGGCGATGCCCAATTCAACTGATCGGCGCCGAATCGACATTCTGGCCGCTACGGCTGCTATTTTACACCAATCTCTATCTGGTTGGTGGCTTAAGATCCAAAAGAGTATACTCACGCCAAAACTTTTCCACAGTGCGACGAATTGCCTGCAAACTGAAGCCTTGATGACGACCGACCTCACGATGAAATTCACATTGGGTACTATATTTACAACTGAGCCGGAATTTTGATTATCTCCACACGTTCGGCAAGCGTAAAACAATGCACGATGTTATTGGTAGCTTTGATAGTTGAAACATAACAATTGAAAAAACTGTCGTTGTCATCTGGTCACCAGTTAGTATTGATTATGAAACAAAAAAAAAAAAAAATAAACTGACGAGTTTGGCAGGGATACCAAAACTAGATTTTGCTCCGTATAGCTCGTCTGCATAGACGCTGTTACACGCGGCCAAAAAATCGGTAAATATGTGGTGACTATTGGTACATGGATTTTTGCATAGATCTGCCGTAGTGTGAATATTTGAATATTTTTTTTCTGGCCTAAAAGCGTGCTGATATGGACCAATTATATTGTTGGAGAACTTCAGGTTGAACACGGCAGACAGGACCTTGCAGGCGGTGTTAAGAAGACTGATGTTCCTGTAGTTGGTGCAGTTCAGAGGATCGGTTTTGTTGAGGATCGGACAAACTATACTGAGGTTCCATTCATCGGTCATACTTACGTCCGACCATATTTTATAGATGAATTGGTGTATGCTCCTTACCAAGTCATCGCCTGCCGCTTTGAAGAGCTCGGCAGTCAGGCCGTTCACCTTTGTTGGACTTAAGCTTCGATATGGATATCTTCGCTTTATCCAGGTCTACATCGCCCCGATTGAAAGGTTTATCCTGCCTGACGGCTGTATTTTGTTCGTCATCGTTGTTATTCAGTTTACAGAAATGTTCTTTCCAAATCCTCAGCACTGGTTGCGATTTTACTACTATGTATGTTCCTTGTTCTACAGGCTTCAGTTCGGGGTTTGTATCCATGGCATATTTTCTTTACTTTTTGGTAAAACTTCCGAATCCCATTCCTGGAGTCATTTCTCAATTTCCTCGACGACTCGCTTCTCATGCTCATTCGTTTTCCTCCTCAGAAGCCGGTGATCGTCTCTCCTCTTCTGCCCTTACAGCCCGTGAGCTGCTCCCGTCCTTCTATGCAAGTCCGTTTTGTATGCCTCTTGTCTAACTGCATGTGCACTCGACGTCAACGAAAGGTTATGTTGTGGTGGCCGAGTGAAACCCAGCGCTTCAGCGGCAGCATCTCTAATGGCTTTTGGGCAATGTTGCCACTGGTCTTTAATACTTGATGCTGGCATCATAGGACATCTTGAGGGATTAAGAGGCTCGTTCGGAACAGGTTTTGACGCTATTTTGCTGTTGCGGTGTTCGGGATATTCGCAACCGTATCTTTGCTACAACAAGGTAATGCTCCTAGTCGATACTGGAAAAGTGCTTTGAGTCGAAAAATATTATAGATTTCAAATTCAGAATGAAAGCTAGAAGCAGACTATTTTTAAATGAAATTTATAAAATTTAATTATAAGCTTTATTTTGTTCACTTTGTCATTTACTTATTAATTATTATTTTTTTTTTTTTTTCATTACCAAATTCTGTGAATTAACATAATCTCAATAACGTATCTGATATATTAACTTTTGAAATGCAATCTTTTGTGTGTAATTTAAATTAATAAAGCAATAAACAAATTAACAATGAGATCAATCTAGTTGATCAGGAAATCTGCCAGTCCCAGAACATCGAGATGCGGGAACCGCGTGCTAGGTACGAGAATATTTCGTCCCGCCGCAAAGTCGATTAGTCTGAATCCGTTGTCGGAGGTGGTGTCTGGCAACAGTACTACCAAAGGTGGCACTGCTCATAGGTCTTGTCCAATTGCTCGTAGAAGCTATCTTTGGTTGTGTCATATTTCTCCTCTTTGGGGTTAATGTTGGCAAATTTTATCCTTAATGCGCTCGTTAACGTGCCGGAAACCTAAGGCTTCTTGCCTAAGTTTGTCTCTAACAACAAATCTGCATTCAAATAGGCGCTGCTTTTGCCGTCGATAGCAATCACCGTGGTAGAGGTCGCAGTTTTTATCCTCTTTTTGAGCGGATCATTTCTCGGATGGCGGTAATATCTGCATTGCAGCAGTCCAGGTAATCCATTAGTAGCTCGGCTGCATTTGTCCTATTAAGGGACCTAACATTCCACGTGCAGATCGAAGTTCTTTGCCCTTGTTTCATTTTCCGGGGTTGTCACCATTAGATCCGTCCGTATCCGAGGCTGATTGTTGCTTCGTAACTTTTTTTTTGTTTTTTCCATGACCAGGCAGTTACCCCGGCGCGGCAACACAAACCCGAACGTAGAAAGCCAGTTACATTATAGATACCCTTAGGACGAGGGGTTGCTTAGATCGAAGCCAATAACTCGTACAGGGATATGAGCGCTGCCGTTGGTTCATTAAGTCCTCATTCGCCACTGCCTCTTTTTCAAGACGCTAACTTAGTCTCAGAAACCCTTTCGGATATTTGGGAGCAGTGCGGATAAGGTCTTATTTGCTTTGTTCCGGGATTTTTCTTCATCGTTGATTCCGTCTGGAGGATTCATCCGTCGTCCCGTTTAGTACTGCTAGTCTTGTCTGCTGGTCAGCACGCGTGCCTATAAGTTTGACAATTCGGATGGTTACCGCTTGGAGGTAAAATGAGCACAATTGTTGTGTAGGAACTATTACAACACTGGGCATCGCCAAGTTGACACCTTTCAGTGCCTGCTCTATTTCTACAGTAGACAGCCACTAGACATCTTTCTAGCGGATGAATAAAAACAACTCCCTGTTGATTTTAATTGACATATTTAAGAAACTTCCGATAAAAAAGGCCGCTTTAAGTCAGACTGAGACTTCCCAGTCACTTGTCAATATGAATACCGACCAGGTACCCTCTAGAACCGCCAACGCTTATTCAATATTCAAATTAATCCAGATTTGGAAAGTTCAAACTTCTAAAATTCAGCAGACAGAACATAAGCCGCACAGCAGAAGTCATAACTGGAGAAAGCCTAAGAAAGCCCTAGAAGAATGGTACTCTCTTCAGTGGTGTTTAGAAAAGCAAGTCATAGAAGTAAAAAAAGTGTCTAAGAATATTGATCTAAAGGATCTCAGAACAAATAACACAACGAACAATCAGAGTATTTTTCAGGCAATAAGTATTAAACAGTCATATGTAAAGTCCTTGAAAGCTGATGATAAAGCTGGTAGATTACAAAGGCTCCAACTTGACCCACAGTTGCCTTTATTTATAAATCAACATCTCAACCATAAACTAAGTAAATAAATATGTGTAAATATAGTATATATAATGAATGGACCCCCGTAAGCTTTGAAAACAATGTACATACCACCTTGATCAAAATGGTGGTTATTCCCGGAATAACCGTGTGGCGCTTCCATTGTTCCGATTTGAGTTCTGTTTTTTCTCTTAAGTTGGTAAATCTATTGTTGACATTCTCTCTAAATCTTAGCATCATAGCTTGACATTTGCAAAAGTTACGTAGCCAAGAGTACATCTATCATCTATCTATCTACCAAAAGTGGTCGTGAGTCAATCGAAGATGATGAACGCAGTGCGCAGTGGCAGACCATCGACATCGAAAACCGACAAAAATATTGTGAAGTAAAAGAAATGTTGATCAATAACCGCAAATTAACCATCAGAGAGATAGCGGAGAACTTGAACATTGCCTATGGATCCGTCCAAGAGATGTTGGTTAATGATTTGGGTTTCCGTCGTATAGCAGCAAAGTTAGTGCCCAAAGGCCTCAATTTCATGCAAAAAAGAGACCGTGTTGACGTCGCCAAAGAGATGACTTGCGAGGCTGAATCCGATCCCACAGTCATCAAAAGGATCATTACTGGAGACGAGACATGGGTTTATGAGTACGACATGCAATCCAGACTTCAGGCAAGTGAATGGCGTTCACAAATGAGCCGAGACCAAAAAAACCGTCGGTTTCAGTCAAAAAAGAAGGCAATGCTCACGGTTTTCATAGATTACAACGGTATAGTGCATCATGAATTTTTGCCAGAAGGCCAGACAGTAAACAAAGAGTATTGTTTGGGCGTTATGAGACGTTTGCGTGAAGCAATTCGCCGAATGAGACCAGAATTGTGGGTAGAAAACTCATGGATTTTGCACCATGATAATGCACCGTCGCACAGTGCCATCATCATCCGTAATTTCTTGACGAAAAATGAAATAAATATCTTCCAACAGCCACCGAATTCACCAGATTTGGCTCCCTGTGTTTCTGTTCAATCGAGTTAAAAAAGCACTACGGGGAACGCGTTTCAGCAGTCGAGAGGAAGTAATGGAAAAATCGCAGGAAGCACTGATGGCCTCTTTGGCAAGAAGTCGCATATAGGCGCATCGCATTGTTTAAGACTTTATAAATATCAAGTATTAAGAGGATGTCACTTCTGTAGTTGGCGAAGTTCAATTTCAGTTCAGTTCCCCTCGTAAATACCAGAACTTATTATGCATGTATTTCGCCAACGAAATTCTACTGAAAAATACGTTTCTTATTAAATTGTTTCGTTCACCTTCTAAGAGCCTTATATTTTAATCGAGTGGATGTAGTTCTCGCTGTCTTCGTTCGCGTCCTGAGTTTTACAGCGGTGCAATTATTGCGTTCACAGCACTACTACTGCCTGCGTTTTAGCACTACTACTGCCTGCGATCGTCCTTGCTTTTACCTCCTCCTTACCTTGTGTTTAAATTTCTGAATCTCATTCTTTCAGCAGAATCTTTCAATCGCCTCGACATCACTTTATTCGAACTATCTTTTTTTTCCCCCAAAAATATACTGTTTTGCTTACTCATTTACTGGTTTATATCAACTGCAGGTCTTATCTTATTATCTAATTATTCAGGATTCTGAGAGAGGATAGGACACTTCAACAAAGACTCTGGTGGTTTCTGTACTGCTCTTCAAATCCAAATTCGTATCTTGGCTGCTACTACAATGTTGATAGCGCGGAATGTTCAGGCGTCTAGAATACTGGAAGTATGTCTTCCAATATAATCAGTCTGTCAAGCCGGGTTTTGATCAGGAGACCTCCTAATTGCTAAGTAGAAAATTGACTACTTAAATTATAAACCTTTGTTGTTGTAGCCATATGTAATCAGTACATATGAAACAACTTCAACTTTAAATAGATCTACGGATGGTCTAATTGATACTGAATTACGAAACTATAGTTAGGTTATTCACTCTCAGGAAAGATATGAATCTCTTAGCGAACCATGTCGCCTAAAATTATTGTCAACGTACTCGCATTATCTCCATCGCTAGTTACAATTATTTCAAGAATCAACCAATTAGCTGAACAGATGGGTCTAATGATAGTGCAATTTAAATAGTTTCTCTTGAAAGCTATGCAACCCAGTGAAACCTTATAACCCTAATGTATCTATGCCATGAAGTTAGATAACAATAACGACGTTTACCAGCGAAACACTGGCTTCGAATAGGGTTTCAATTTCGTCTCATAAAAATTTCAAACCTAAAGAGGTTGTTATTCGAGGCAAGGCGAATAGCCGTAGTTTATGAATCAAATTCCCAAAATTTTCTCCTGAAAATATTTTAAACTACTTTTGATGTAAATGAAAGCCATTTGAAATGATTGCTTTAGAAGGCCCCTAAAACTCACACAGAGAAATCACTCAACATCTGTTGTTTGTCAATTCCTTCAATTTGGACTTCTTAATAAGAAAATATAAATTCCGTATGGACTTCAGAATGACAGTAGACCATGACTAAAATACCACGATTTCAATCTATAAGTAATCGACTAATTTGAACTCCTCTACAGACAGGCGAATTCATCTCACTGCATAACCCATTAAAGCCAAAACAAGACATCAACCTGCCAATCACTTGGGGGATTTACCTCAACTCTGACACCGAGCTCTTCACAGGGGCAGCTGCTGCTGCGGGAAAACGAATGAATGCTCCCTCCCTCCGAGCTGAATAGACTCACTATGCCGTTGAATAATTAGGCACTTGTTAGGTATGGTGCGGCGTCCAAGATACTTTCATACAGTGTATGGGTACTCCGCTGAACCCCCGTTCATCCATTGTTGGTGTCTGCGCGCGGATTATTAATGAAATTATGATAAATCGTATACAAATTGAGAAAAGGTTTTCTTGGGAGGGGGAAAAGAAGGATTCCAAGTCATTTTACTCCATTGGAATTATGAACGTTAATGGATTTTTCATTTTTATAACATTGACTGGCATTGTCGAAGCGTTATACGGTCGATTAAGCGAGTCGTTTAGAAATTTGACATCTCGCGTATTTAAATTGTCAGTGCGCGCAGCTTAATGGACTCTTGACTGCAGCTACTGCGAAAATCATCTCACCTATCACAATTTCAACAGACAGTTGCTTGTAATTCAATTAAAATGCTTCGCGATCGCCATTTTTTCTTTGCATTCTTTTATTTATTTTATTTTTTTCTCCCCGAAACAGAAGTCGCCAATAGCAATTAGGCTGGTTCTGGTCTGACTGGAGCTACCAGTAATTGATTGTTGCAAATTGAAGATTGCGGACAAATTTCGAACAAATAATTTCGCAAAATTGATTTATTGTTCGATGTGAGTTTTTGCTGTCAGATGGAAGAGATTGTGCACAAAACTAACAAGGGTTGTGGTTAGGTGTGCTTTTTTTTGTTCATTATTTACTAACGTACATGTAGCATATCTACAATGAAATTGACTGTAGACATATAATTCGTATTTGAATTAATTATAAAACATAACATTTTAGAGCAACATTTTCTGATTTTTTTAAAGCCAAATTCTTTATTGCATAACGATTGTATTTATGGGCCTGCAAGGCGATTGATCGGGAAACTACTGACTGTTCAAAACATGGATTGGACCAGTAGCGCAACAATCAAGTTCGTAATGTAGTGCTTGCTTTACCTCCTCGAGGTGGTCCCCGGGCAACTACGTGTATAAATCCTTATACAGGCAGGCCAAAATTGCAAGTGCGAGATTGACTAGGTAACCTGGGCCAGCAATCCGCTTTACCGAAACCAGCCCGTTACGGAGACCGACTTAATGCCTCGGATAAGGACTGATAACACGTTGACGACCTTTGTCTATCGTACCCGGACTAAGATTGGTTTCTAGAATGTGAAGACGCTCCTTGACTCTCAGAGTGTAGGACCTCAGAATGCCAGATTCCTTCTATTACAGCAGGAGTAAGCGAGATAAGATGGTTAGATGCGGGTGAGTACCAATCCCCAACGCGTAACGCTGTATTACTCTACTCCGGAAGACTAACCGGAAGACCCCGCGGATATGGAGTTGGACTGCTGTTAACACCTACAGCATGCAGAGGCCTAATCTCCGGGCAGCCGCACGGTGATAGGATTTTAACGGCCAGATTCTGGACGAGAGTACGTCGCGTCACCATTATACAGTGTTACGCCCACGGATGGTTCGTCTGAGGAAGAAAAGGAGACCTTCTACAACCAGTTGGGAGCTGTTTATAATGCAACACAAAACGGTGGCATTGTCGTTGTGATGAGGAACCTTAATGCCAAGGTAGGCAGCGACAACGAAGGGCTCAAACATGTTATGGGACGGCACGGATTGGGCAACCGCAATGCCAACGGCGAAAGATTTGTTGACTTTTGCAGCGCAAATCGTCTTCTGATAGATGGCACCATGTTTGAGCACAAGGCCTGCCATAAAATCAGTTGCAAGCAACCTCCAACCAAATCGACCATTTTGCCGTTTTAGAAGTAGTCTTCTAGACGTCCGAAACAGACGAGGAGCAGACATGGTGTTGGTACGAGATCACCATCTTATGATAGCTACTGTCCAATTACGCAAGAATACCAAGGTTGAACGTAGACCGACTGAGAGTTCCCACAGTGCGCCAAGAACTAAGGGACCATCTCTCACGAGGAGTGGAAACAATCAGCAGCTCACTGCCCGCCACCACCCAAGACCATTGGTGTGCTGTGAAAATTCTTTTCACAAGCCATAGGGCGTGGCTTTCCGAGGATACCTGGAGAAGGATCAACGAACTAAGAGCTCGAATTGCAGCAGCTCCAGCAGTAGGGAAGATCGAGCTAGAGTCCCTATATCGCATGAAAATGAGAGAAGTGCCGCGTAGCGTGAGAAGTCACAAGCGCAATTAGATTAATGAGCTGGCCACGCAGGCAGAAAAAGCAGCAGCGAGGTGCGACAGCAGAACCGTTTACCGAATCACCAAAGAGTTTATAGGTGGCCGAAGCTCTACTCAACACCCAGTGAAAGGCTTAGACGGCTCGTTGCTAATATCGGATGAGGATCAACTGAAGAGATGGAAGGAGCATTTTGCTTCGGTTCTAAATCGTCAGCAATATGCACCCAAGTCAGACAGAAGTGTCTGTAGAAAGAAATTCCCGAATTCGCACCACAACCCCCAGTAAGGAAGAGATTATTTCCGGGATCAAAGTACTGAAAACCAATAAGGTGGTAGAACTTGACGGCATACCTGCGGAGCTGTTTCTAGCTGCGCCAACGGCATCAGCTTAGCTACTCTACTGTCCCCACTTGTCGGGGGAACATGTAAAGCCGAAAGTTTTCCGGACGAGTGGAAGAAGGGAATGATCTTCAAGCTTTCTAAAAAAGGCAAAACTGAAAAGGTATCTACGTGCTGCCTGCTGTGGCCAAGATAAAAGCTAAAATCATCCTGGAGCGAATCGAAGAACACCTCGAAGACACTCTCGACGCCGAACACATCAGCACCGTCCGGATCATTATCGAGCAGTGTGTTGAGTCCCGATGATCACCTGCTGTTCATCGATTTTGAAAAGGCGTTTGATAGTATCAATCGGGAATTTATCTGGCGTGCCTTGTGCAGGAGAGGCATTCCTGATAAATTAATAGGAATTATCAAGGCTACATATGATGGGACCACATGTCACGTCTTACACAGAGGAAGACTGCCTAAGGAATTCGAAGTCCAAAGTGGGGCTAGGCAAGGCTGCATACTTTCACCAATACTGTTTCCATTGGTGATTAGCGATGTGCTGAATGCGGCCTTTTTAACAGGAAATGGAGGAATTCGATAGACTCTTACATCTGAACTTGACTACGCCGACGATATATGCCTTCTGTCTCACAGAACCATGAACCTTCACCAAATGACAACAAATGTGGAGAGGGAAGCAGACGTCGTTGGGCTGAAAATTAACTCGGCAAAAACAAAAATGATCAGCCTAAGACCAAACTCATCAACTCGTACATGTATTGCAGGACAGACGGTTGAGAGAGTAGAGGGTTTCCAATACCTTGGGGGTATTGTCTCAACCGATGGCGGAACCGAACTGGTTACAGCCAACCGCATAGGCAAAGCAAAATCTGCGTTCGGGGTGCTATTCACAGTTTGGCGAAGTAATGCAATTAGCTTAAACACCAAGCTACGACTGCTCCGTTCCAACGTTGAATCCGTGCTACTAGATGGATGTGGTACCTGGAGGGTGACCACCACTATCACGAGGAAGCTGTAAACGTTTGTCAATAAGTGCCTACGCTACATCTTAAGGATATTCTGGCCAAGCCGTATCTCTAACGAACAGCTTTATCAGAGAACGGATCATGAACCTATAGGCACAACCATACGACGACGAAAGTGGCAGATCCATAGCTAACCAAGCCATGCAATGGAACCCGCTTATTCAGGACGGCAGGATGAGCGGCGGTGCTAGAAGTACGTGGCGCAGAACAATTGAGAAGGAATCACGGCAACTGGGAAAAAGTTGGGGAGAGCTGAGGAACATTTCCAGAAACCGCACTCGATGGCGCGTAGGCATAGTAGAGGCACTAGGACCCACAAGGGGATACAAGAACGAATGATGATGATTGTATTTATCCTGTTTGATGATTTGCAAGTAATTGCAATCCTCTGACCATTTTCTTCAGCCAGGTCTTCGCAAATCGCTAGCATCATGACTCCTCGTAAAAATATGCTCAAAAAATCTTGAAAATGCTTGCAAATATCCACAATATAGTAAATAGACGGAATATGATCGAAATTATGTTCAAAAAACAAAAAAAAGAAGCTAAACATGCCTTTTTTTATTCTGGTTCTTCTTCTAAAACAAGTGAACTATTCGTATTACATTTCACAATTATGTATATGCTTTTTAAGGTTTTCGAATAAAAATGGTTTGCGCCTTTCACTGAAGGTCAGCTTGCATGCAGAGAATGAACGTTCGACGTCGATAGAAGTCGTTGGCGAATACTTGAACATCGCGGTCTCTGCCGGAGAGGGTTTTTTTGGATTTGGTCATGTCGCTGATATTTCCATCGTACAACACATCTCTTATTTCTCTGATGGTTTCGTATTCATACTGCTTCATTTACCTTAACACTCTCGTTTAATTTCAGCCCTTGCATTTCCAGTATAGCTCTTGGGCTTTTTCGATTGAAGTAGCATCGTTTGCATCAAATGAATCAACAACTGAGCGCAAAGCTTCAAAATTGTCGCAATAATACGTACATTGTTGCTTGTAGCCAAGTGCCAAACCGAGTAAACATTGGTTTGGGTGGTAAGGGCAATCTCGGACGTACCGTTTTGAATTTGAGTCGTCGTGATGGTGCCTAGGTTTGATTTGAATACACAATAAGAGCATTAAAGGTATACCTTCACGAGAATACCTTTAACTTTAGGGAGCAAATCGTTGATAATTGGAAATGTGAGCCGGATGAAATCAGCCAGCCGATGCAAACCGTGTGCAAAACAAGTTACGTGTAACATCTTCGGAAATAGTGTTTGCATTGAACGCATGGAACTGAGCATATGCGAGTATATACACAGCGGCATCTGTCACAGTCAAAAGAACTTTATCGTATTTTATTCCTATATTCGACAAAATAGATCAAAATAAGTTTACAACTTATCTCACAATCGACGAAAAACACAGAAACGCAACTGGCATTTGCACTTTCCAATATTCCCACATTGAGCAAATAGCATTTTCCTCGTTCTAGACTGTTTTCGTCCACACCTTCCATCAATCCGAGTACAAAGCTTGCGACGAATCGTTGCTGGCTGTCTTGAGTCTCGCCCAAAGCTACCCAAATGCGTTTCTTTGACACTTTTTCGAGCATGTGTGCGATGCTTTAGTGGTAGAGAATCGGGACCTGCTTGTTGCGGAGCGTAGCTTCACTTGGAATCGTTCGATTGATATAGTATTTCTCGAAAAAGTGCTAGCAGCTTGATGCTCAGGTGGGAGATTGTGTGAAGCAGAATATTACCTTCGAGGAATGCCTTACAAAGATCCATATAGAATAGGTTGACCTTTGCTTGCGGTTTCTGAAAGCTGTGGATTCTAGTGAATTTCGATTTGTTTTCCGCTGCCTTTATATGTTTCACCGAATTTAAATGATTTTTTTCACTTGACAACTTTGTGTCTGGGGTCTTATAGCCGCAAACAATACACAACAAAATGTTGTCGTGTGCGCGAAAGACTTTTGGACTCTCACTCACCATTCGAGAAATAAATTCGCGGCGAGCTTCTTTCGGCATACTAAAATACGTCTTCAGGTTTCAATGGACATAGATCCTTTTGACATTTGTAGGCTAATCTAAGCAGTTAACATGTAGTCAGTCAGACCGAAACACACGAATCAGCAGTTGGAGGAAGCGAACGAGTCGAATAGTTCATCTTCGATTTGTCACACAATACTTTATTGTTTCAAATCTCGTGTTGTACATAGTATAGTTGTACCCGCAGCAGCATGAATGACAAGGATTCCTACTCGCTCACTCGTACGAAGCATATTGTACGTGTAGTGAATGCACATGCGACAAATTGAAGCTTACTGAATATTGACAAGTGTTGTCGTTTTCGCAGTATGTTTGTTTTCTATTTTTATGTTACAATAAAAATCAGTTAAATTTATACTTTCTCAGACTAAAAATTACTTACAATCGGTGAAATACTTGATTTCTGGAAAATGGTTAAATATGTATGTACGTCCAAAAATCGCTGAAATCTGCAAAGTCTGCATCCTAGCTGCTTAAGCATATTTTTACGAGGTCTAATCATGACTATTCCTATTTTTTCGTTTGTTTGACTTAATACAACGTAGGTATCAATATATAAGGCATTGAAACAAGTAAAAGAGGAAATCGATAATCCAAATTACAATAGCTTCCCTGCACCTGTTGGACAGCCCGTCATGCTTTTAAAGAAAACTGCGAAATTTATTTAGCTCAATTGCTAGTAGCTATCTTCCAGATCTACATCTACCAGAGAACCTTTCCCATAAACTGTAAGAAGTCTTGTATAATTCGATTTCATAAAAGCTTCGTAAGGGCAAAATCTCTAACTATAGACCAAATGTTAAGGTCTTCTGTTTATCTAAGCAATTTAAGAGCATTGTAGACTCGGACCAAAAACGTCTATGCATATCTTAGATGGCACAACAGTGGGTAAATACCGTGGTTAGATGTAACGCTGAATAGCTGCAATCGTATTAAATCGCCAGGGCCTGTCGTTAGAAATACTGCAACTGATGTGCTAGATATAACCCGATGCGACACCTGCGGCGCCGCAAAGAAAAAAGAGTGTATTGTAATAGGGGAAGGGATGGGGATTTGATGCAATATAAAAATTAAACTATTCTCCTTCTGTAATCTTTCAGTTTGTACAAAGATTACGGTAATTTTGAGCACATGCGTTACAAGTAATAAAGTTTTCAAAACACAAAAAGTAAAACAAGTCCCACCACACTATCTTGCTATCTGTGTGGGATAAAATGGGGTATCAATTAACCTAAGCATAATATTCTGAACAAAGCTCGCACACGAATGTGGTGGCCCCATCATATTAATACTCTAGACCGGGACAGCCGCAATGAGTCCATTTGCCACAAGTAGAACACTCAGGCCAGTTTGGCTTGGTATCAAAATTGCTGAATTACTCGTAACAGTAGATCTTCTTACACTGCTGTTGTTGGTTTTTTTTTTTTTTTTATTTAAAATAGCGCGCTCTCAAGGGCTTAAGGTACCCTTAAAATGTTCGCACAAAGCGTGGACGAAGGAAAATTAGGGACTGAAGAAAGATAGGTACCCTAGTTTTAAATGTCTGAATATTATAATGACTAGGAAATAGAGAGCTCGGCAGGGCGTTTCACAAGCAGGGTGTTCGGCTCATGATATTTCAGAATTGGTCCGAAAGTTGGCTTAAGGGTATACTGATTAGCACTCAGAGCGAGACGGCTGTTACTCTTGAAGGTATGAAGGGGCACAATGCTGTTGGCGATTTCTATGCAGCGCTGATGGTGGAAATAGCGATAAAACAAAGTGCGACACGAGACATTTCGTCGGTGTTCGAGGGTGTTCATTGACTGGGTGATATTAGCATCACCTATGAGTTTTATCCCACGATTTTGAATCCTATCTAGCAGCTGCAGAAATGTTTTGGGTGCACTGGACCAGATGTGGGCATTGTACTCCAATTTTGGCCGGATGAATGCCTTATATATTGAGGCCAGCTCAGAAGGGGAAAAGTATCTCTTACATCGTTTGAGGAGACCTAGACATTTCGCAGCATTTTTGGTGACATCGAATATGTGGTCATTCCAACGTAAGTTGTTATTTATACACATACCGAGAATGGAAAGTGTTTAAATTTCGCTTTAACGACAGCAGATATCATTGTGTTTTGGAAGCATTAAATTTCACTCTGTTAGTGGTTCCCCAATTGGTTATGCTGTAAATATCGGAATTTAATGAGATTAACATACGCTGCCGTTCCCATTCTACAGCCGAAGAGCAGGGACGTGAGTCCGAGAACGAACATGAAAAGCAGATAGTACTGTCATCAGCAAAGGAATATATTGGATTTGAAGTGGCATACAAAATATCATTGATAAAAATTAAAAAGAGTGTCCTAGACAGAACGGAGCCCAGCATTTATTTTGTGAATATCAGATTTGAAACTATCCAAGACAATTTGAATTGAACGCTCCGAAAGGTAATTTCTAATCCATTGAAGAAAGTAGCTATCGATCCCAAAACCACGCATTTTCGACAAAAGAGCCTAATGCCAAACTCTGTCAAATGCTTTAGAAATATCAAGTGCAATTACCTTTCTATCGCCAGATTGATGTACGCTTTGGTTCCACTTTTCGGTGAGACATACCATCAGATCACCAGTTGACTTGTTGCTATGAAAACCGTACAGGCATTGAGAAGCCTTCGTGTTTCAAGATATTTCATGAGCTGACGGTTCATCAGCATTTCTACGACCTTGGAAAGAAGGGACGTAAGTGCGATGGGTCTGCAGGAGGAGAGAGTATATGATTCGCCTTTTTAGGGACGATCTGGACAAATGCTGTTTTCCATCTGCTCGGGAAGGGTCCTAAAGAGTAGGATTGATGAAAAAGTTTACGCAGTAGTCTTGCTAGCGTGGAAGAATACCCCTTCAGAAGAAGTGGGGATATACTATCTGGACCAGCGGATTTCTGTATGTGGGTATCTTTAAGTACGCGTGTGAAATTAGATTCGCCCCATTGAAGATTAGACGCACTCTAATGTAGGCGGAGGCAAAGCACAATCTGGAAGTGTTGAACTGTCAGCAAAATGTGCAACAAGCAGATTGACCTTATCTAAAGAGCTGACCCAGCTGGGATGGAGGATGAGGCAGAATTTCATATGTTTTTGACAAACGACAAAAATCTTTTACTACCTTTGGGACATTTTATTTTTTGCCTCAACTGTTGGTTGTATTGATATTTCCCACACTTAAGAAAGACGATGGTATGCCTATCGACTGGAACTTTTCATCGAAGTATCTTGCCGTCGCAAAGCGAATGCATCTGTTTTAGAAGAAACAGGCTGAATTGATAGCAAACGTTGCATTGTAAAATCTACAATTTCCTTGCTGCCGCATTCTTCCTTCATCACTACTATAGCTGTATTATAGGTTGCTTTTCCAGTTAACACCTTTTCTGGGTAATTAAATTTATCAATTGTTGTAAGAGAAGAGTTCTCGTGAACGAGAGCACAATACTGCTCCCAAAGCGGTACTCATTCTTTGAAATGTCCAGAAAACCACTTTGGCTGCAATTTTTTCAATTTCACATCACTGCATGAAGATGTCGGTGGCGGTAGCGGGAGCAACATAGCGTTTTCAGAAGTGGTGTTATTTGGACTTCCTGAAACTACTGACCGACCTTTGTGAAGGTGAAGTTTGGACAAACGACATTTTATGCGTGTGATGATCGCGATCGCTTTATCTTCATAATCTGCCACATTTTCGGTTTCTCTTACCTGGTCCCCTGGCTTAATCAATCTCTCCACTTCTGCGTTTGTTTTATGGAAACTTTCATATGCGGCCGTTAAGCGATCCTGCAAAACGTTTAAATCTTCTTCATTCTCCTCGAGATTATTTAAATCATCCGTTATTTTTGAATCTTCATATTTAGGATAATCAGTCGCGCTTTTGGCAAGTTTGGTCACCTGACAACGATAAGAAGAGCGACTTGCTAAGCCCATTTCGTTCAAATACTGGTTATTGCAAATTCTGTTTCCCCGATTACAATTACTAGTATATTATACTACTGAGAAACAGATTCCTATTTTAAAGTTGATCAAAAAGCGTATAAAGTGTGAACATTTCTACGGGATTTGGGATTTAAGTGTTTCCGTGTCTCTCCCAGCTATACATACAATCAACAGTTCGGCTTTCTGATAACATATGCAGGACTCATGCGTACAAAAAGCTATTGTCAACAATTTTCTTAACCAGATCGAAACATAATTCTTCTGAGCATGTTCATGGTACCGAGAGAGGGGTTTTTGAAGAATCAGTATGACAAGATGCCTGAGAACCACCGTTGGTTGTATGAAACTTATCTCCACTGATAATTTTAATTATCAACTGTAATTTAATGATTCTACAGTTTCCAAAGAGACCCCTTAGAGTTCGAAAATCTCATAAAGTTAGCATTCGTCTGCTGCTCCACAAGATTCTTATAACATCATCATTTATCAAGACGACCTTTTGACCTTTCTCAGACCCATCAACAAATTCACTGAAGTTCATCAAATTTACTTGATTAATTGAAGTACTCAACGATCGATTGAAAACGATTACAATGCACCACTGCTTATGGATATGCCTACGTATATGTATGTATGTATGCAAGGTATAGTACATGTTAGTGCCACCACCATCAACATGTACTTCCCATTCAATTAAGTTTACGTTCTACGAAATCAATTTGTCTATCTATTGTAATTACTAGATACGTTATTCAAGCTCCTGAATGCAATCGAAACGCCCACCTAAGTGTCGAGAATATCTGTTTAAGGATAATTGCCTTTCTGTCTAAATCTATGAATCTATGAATTTAAATACTACCCACACAAGCCAGCTAACCATTTCACTCAATTGCACATTTCTTAAGTTGAAAATGATTCCCGATGAGTGTGTAGTGAATGAGACCCTGAAATTATCCTTAAACTACAGCTCGGCTAGGATAAAAAGAACGAAAAACAATTGAATTATTTTTTTTTTTTTGTTCAACTGAAATAGAAAAAAAAGTGACTCGTGTGACTTGGGTGACTTTGGTGAGAGCGTGTACTAATGTTACCACCATCACCAGGACTTAATGACTTTCTTGCATGTCAAATGATTATCACTCTTCACCTTTGGCGGTGGTTATGCACAGGAATACTGATATTCGTCAAATACATAGTAGATGAAAGGGCTGGAAAAGGGAGAGGATTCGAGGAGGGGGGGTGGGGGGTGGGTTGGTGAACAGTCACAAGGAAGCATTTACGCTAATGTTGCATTTAATTATATGCAACCGAAAGCGAGTCCTTTTTGTTTCATCGACTTAATAAATAAAATCAAACTTAAATGTAACGACTAGTAACACATAATTGGGTTACGCAAAGGACACCTAGTTAAAATGTAATTAGTGTTGGCGGCCTTTAATTTCAGGGGGAGGGCGGAAAGATGTTTGTTGCGCTGCAATACGGATGGAATGGGGAGATTTAACTTCTGTGGTGAGAATTTAATTTGATATCCATTTTTGATTTACGCTGACAGTTGTTTTCTTTTTTTTTTTTTTTAAGAGAGGAGAAAATTTGATTTTCGTTGACATCCTTTGAATATCGATGGAGATAGCCTTAACTTAACTTAATTGATTAATTTTGTATTATAACCATATTCAGATATCTATAGGACTAAAAATATTGCGTACTGGAAGTACAAATGAAAGGAATTTGCGGTTAGGTACGAGTACTATCACAAGTGGAATCTAGTCTGGCAAAAAAAAAAACTTAAATTTATTCTATGTAGTATAGAAACTGGTTTCACTGCAGCCCTCTTTATAACCCAAGTTACACGATTCTGTAGTTCTCTGATTTGCATTCCTAAAGTCAGCGTCGCAAGCTGATACTGCCCACTATTCTCATCGGTTCTGACCGCTCAGCTTCTGTCAATTAATTTGAGTTCTTTTTTTACTCGTTTTTCTTATCACAGTATCTTTCTAGGAAGATCGTATACCTATATTTGAGAAGACCATGCCAGCACGCACCGATAAGTATTTTTGAGGTATTCGCAAAGTACACGAATGATAGATACAATTTGACAAACTGTATTGAATGAGGATCTAACTCAGGATTGAGTGCGTCCACCACCAGTCCGAATCAGTTCTAATAGCGGGCATTCTAAGCCCATACCCTGTCTCTGGACTTTAGAACTAACTCGCTGATCGGGCCTAGCGTTTTTCATATAAAGGCTCGCAGGAGAGTTTGTGAATTTGTTTTCTGCTAGGTAACTCAAATGTAATTTCACGGCATGTAATTAAAATGCACACACTACATACGATTCTAATATGGTGTAAGTGTAGGCTGGAATTAGGTCATCACGCTTATACCAAAAATCTTATAAGGTCGTGTCAAATATGTTAAGGCATTGATAAGCGCTCTGCAGCCTTATCTGTGTAATTATGGGTGTTAATCACCTTTGTAAGATACTGGAAAGCATTAGGTTAAGTAGGTTTACATTATAAATGTAACGGCCAAAAGGAGTTTTAACCAATGACTATACGCTGGTCATGAGCCGATCAATGTTCAAGGCAAGGCATAGGGTATTCATCCTCCCGTCTGTATTCAGAAAAAAGTATCCATTCTTGAACTACTTTGGAGTTAGTCAATTGAATAATCCATAAATATTGGTTAATTGTCTTGTCATAGGTTAGGTTAGGTAAGAGTAGCTGTTGGGAAAACCAACCCACTTAGTCCTACTCTTTGAACAAATTTGAACTTCGGACGAAGTGTAGGAGAAAGACTGCTAACGTGTATATTGTTTAGATTCCTTAACTTATTATAGAAGAAACCTCCTCAGTGGAGTTTCCTTCTTTGGAAGAGAGTTGGGCATGTACAGAGTACGTGGAGGATTGTTTCCACACCCTTCTCGTCCACGTAGTTTCAGCGGAAGTCATCGGTTTTTTATAGCGGCCTGACTATCCGAAAAGATGCGGATAAACTTTGAAGATGTCACGTTTTCCTTCAGTCAGAACAGGACGCTTTTAATCGCTAAAATTTCCGCTTGGAATACGCTACAGTGATTTGTAAGGAGGAATGCGAGGCTGGAGTTAAGCTTATCTGAGTCTTGAATCTTCCCAGTAAGATACAGATGGGATGCTTAAATTAAAGTCTTTGTCAAACACATATTGTGACATAGTTGAGTCGATGTTCTCTGGAAGGATTCCTAGTGCGTTAAGAATATTACTTACTTACTTAGGCGGCACTACAGTCCGGGGTGGACCTGGGTCTCAACCAGTAAGCCTCTCCAATTAGCGCGGTCTTTGGATAACTGCCTCCAGTTGCGTACTCTAAGTTGGTTGAGGTCCCCTAAAACCTGCGTGCGCCACCTAAGGACGGGCTTTCCTCTACAGCGTTATCCCTCTGGATTAGAGTCGAAGATTCTGCCAGCTGGAGAGTTAGTGTTCATTCACTCTACATGTCCCAGCGATCTCAAACGCCGAATGCGCAGTTTTGTGACCAGGTCGATATCGCTGTACAGCTCATAGAGTATATCGACGACAAAGGATATCTTCATTCGCTTTAGAAAGGGTCCATGCTTCGGAACCATAGTGTAGGACTGGGATTACAAGAGCCTTATATAGCGTTTCCTTGTTTGTTATACCTGTCGATTGTGACTTTCTGTCCGATTCGTCGATGTTGGGTGTCCCTTCTTGTTGACAGCACATACAATACTTTGTTTTGCGCTCGTTTACCGCTAGACCCATTTTTGCCGCTTCTGTTCCTATACTCGCAAACGCACTAGTGAAGAATTTTAGTGCGGCTAAATAATTTATTTTCCCATTATCTAGTCGCTCTAAGGCAAATATCTGCGTTGGCAGCTACTTGCATGCCAACTGAAACACAAGGCTCCGCTTATGCATAGACATGCTGTCCTTTGGACTTTGGTTCGTTTGCTGCAGTTAACTGCATTGTCTTAAGCCGTCCACCGTAGCTGAGTTTCGGTCATTTAACCGACATGTAAAGCGTGGGTGGATAATGCGAGGTTGAAGGCCCAAAGCCTAGTGGCTTTCTTTTGCAAGAGAATACAGCTATAGCAGCTTTCTTAACTTTTTCTTGAATATTAGGTTTCCTGTTCAGTTTCCTGTCAACAATAAGACCCAGATATTTCGCTATATTGCAAAAGACTAAGCTCCTATCGTTAATTGAGGTAGGGTCTCTGACTGGAATTTTATATTTCCTGGAAAAGAGGGCAAGATCATGTTATGGGGTCTTACTCCCAATCTACAGCGATCCATCCAACGGGGTAGTCTGTTAAGATTTACCAGTAGGAGCAGTAGGAGAACGGTATTGAAATACTTACATGAGACAGCTAAAGCAACGTCATCCGCATAGGCAATCACCCTGCTACCACCTGCTTCCTGGTATATCAGCAGTTCATTAACCACTAAGTTCCAGAGATGGGGATTAAGGACACCGACTTGCGGTGTACCTCTGCTGACACACCTTTTAGCAGAAGCCCCAGTTTGGAGTTGACTATCCTGCTATTTTGCAACTGATCAACCACCTGCAGAGTTGACAGCGCAATCGTGATTGCGGATGTGTTGACGTTGTTAAAGCCAACCTCTATGTCCAGGAAAGCGACCATTGTGTACTCTCTATATTATATGGATCGTCTGATGTGGCTAGTAAATGAATGCAGGGCCATTTCCACCGACTTCGCTTTACAGTAGGCATGTTGAGCCATTGCCAAAGGTCGTGGATCAATTTTAGCTCGTATATGGATGTCAATCAGTCGTTCTAGAGTTATGGGTCTGAGGTGCTTTGGGACGATATGAGAATATTTTCCGGCTTTGAGAATGAAAATTATATTAACTTCTCTCCATGATAAGGAAATGTGGGTCATTTATACGCAACTCCTTATGATATTCAGTAGCGTTGGCAAAATGATATCTGAGGACATTTGTAGCCTGGCAGGCATTATACCGTCTGGCACAGCAGACGTGTATGTTTTGAAGTTATGTAGCGCCCAAAGCAGCTTGTCTCTAGTAATCAGATCGTGGATTTTAGTCGCGACAGCAATAGTCCTACTAGGGTTGTTATTGGTCGTGAATAGGGAACTACTCTGAAAGTGGGTGTCCAGTAGCCAAAGAGCCATAGATTTTTTTTAAAAAGCTAGGCATCGTAGGATTTGTAAAGAGGATTTTTCTTAGTAGCGGTGCCCCAGATGTTTCTGTTCTTTTGTCATAGAATGACCTCCAAGATTGTCGCTTTATCTTCCCCATTTATTTTTTTTTGAGGAATTTCTTGTATGAGTCTTAGTCAGTCCCTTTTCTTGTACTTTTTGCTTGGTTGGAAAATTTTCTGCAAACGTTTCTAAGCGGTCTCAGTGCTGAAAGTGGGCTTATTTCCAATATTGCAAACAATGAGTTTAGTACTTATAATGTTATCAAAAAGTGGCGCACGTCTATCGTTAATGTCGGTTCGCATCGCACCCGATGATGAGGCCAATCTTTTCCCTTCCATCTTCCAAGACCACCCTTTCTATAATAGGTTTTCACCAGGCAGAGGGCCCATATCAAGATATCTCGATGCGAGCCAGTAGGTGCCTTTGGAAGTCTTCCGTTTAGCAACGGTTATGTCGGGGTCGTTGAGTTTAGGAAGTAGGAGTACATTAAAGCTACTTTTCACTAATAGACTCGAATCCGCACCGCACAGAGGGTTAAGGGATTCCTTATTGATATCATTTAATGTACATCTATAAGTACATGCACATCCATAAGTGCCTCCAGTTTCGCTACTTTTTAGTTATGTGTCGGAAGAGTCGGGTTACTAAGTTTAATGGTCTCCAGAATATGGTATCTCCTGGAGAGGTGGCTTCAGCTGCGATCCAGGTGCTTGTTCCAGGTCCAAGTCCTTAACCAAACCTTCCTAGTCCACCTACGGCTGTTGTATAAAGATCGAGAGATCTTTGGTCGACACAAGCGATGAGCTTGACGTGACCTTAGTACCAGTTAGTATTGCTTGTGATGGGAGGTGGTCCGGAGTTTTCCCGCATGTTTTGTTATAATACTCGTAGATGTAAACCCTTAGTAAATAGCTTTTATAATTACATCCGTTTGCAGGCTGCACTAATGCTTTGATAAAGAGGAGTGAGTTCCATATTTGGCAATCCTGACGAAGGCCCAGTGAACATTTCTGGACATTTTTAGAGCCTTCCATGAAGAATTCACTACATATTTTCTTTTACAGCGTAGAGTCTGGCAATTCTATAACACTATGAATAGAAAATCCTCTTTTGCGCGAATCAAAGATGGTTTGGCAAACCGCATTGTCAAGGTGCACTTTGTTGCGAATGCAATTTTTTTTTAACTAATAGATGAATTTGAATATGCATCCCATGACATATGTTAAATGTCAAAGCAAGGCAGATTCATAAGTGCATTCAAGGAACACCTGTTGGATTAAATCTTTAATAGATAAAATAAACCTTTCTTTGGAGTCTCGTGATAGCAGAACTACCTTCTGCTGATCAATAATCATTCCACTAAGCAATCGACGAATAGCCCACAATCACATAGCCCACATCTTATCAAAAACTCCCTTATATTGACAAAGTACTGGCAGTTCTCTATTTGATATGTTTCTAATCAAATGAAGTGTCTTGTTAAAATATCCTGATACTTACATACGAGTAAATTGGAGAAATAAAAAATTGTGTATATTAACCACTAGCCAGCTTTCTACTATTAGAATAGTTTTGTAACCAACTCTGCTTCCTGCGCCGTGACATAAACAGTCGCTAGGAGCTATCCGAAATTAAATAGGGCTAGCTATGCCTTACCTTCATCAGAAATGGTTTACTACCAATTTGATATTGAAAGCTCTGAGCTGGAAGACCATCATTTTAAAAGGGTTATCAGCTTTTCTGTTGGTGTGCGTATTGCAAAAGTAACTGATTTTGTAGAATGACACAATGAAGCTCTTTTCCTTTCAGTTCATCCCGTTTGTGGGTACTATTATCAGAACAAATCCAAGAGTTCCGAAAACATAACACGTCATGAAAGAGTAGGCGCGCCCAGATTTGGGGATAAATCGTGCTGATGGTCACAACTAACACTAAAAAACGGACGAATGCCTTTGACCACTTGTGTGCATAGATGTGGTTGTAATATTATTTCATGCAATCCGCCTAAAAGTTAAATTCTCCATACATTAGCTCGATATGTAAGTTTTTTTTTAAGAGTTTAAGAGTTCTATGTTCATCACGGCCTCCTCGTATGAAGCGCTTTCTAGGGGTCCAAGGCGAAATACTGGAACAATGTTTTGCTCCAAAGCATCAATCTTTGCTGATTTATGGGGATAAATCAGTGGCTTGACTTTGCCGCACCGAAAATAATAAAATGGCATCAAATCGAATGATTTTGGTGGCCAACTGACGGGTCTATTTCTTGAAATGACTCACAATGAAATACAAATCGAGTTTACAATAAAGTGATCTTCTCGTTGGTAGTATGGGGTGGAGTACCATTGTGTTGAAACCGCAGTTCTTCCACATTGAGGTCACACAAATTTGGGAACAAAAAATCGGATCATCGCATTGTATCGGTGCCTTTTGATAGTAACTTGTGTTCCGCCACATTTTTTAAGAAATTAGGATCGGTGATGCCACGGGCGTACATTTTCCTGTATGCGATGGTATCTGTCGAACTTCTTGAGGATTTACCTCTCCTCAAATACTGCAATTCTGCTCGTTTACTCATTTATATAGAAATGAGCTTCATCACTCAACAAAGACAGAAAATCACTGAACACTCGACGCAACAAATGGTCATGTGGCTAAAGCCGTTCTAGCACCAATTGGATCCTATAAGTCTTGGTACTAAGATTTTTACTTAGAATTTTCCATATAATAGGTTGGTAAAGGCCAAGGTGCTGTGACCGACGACGAACCGATAAAGTTTCTTTCACTGTTATCGTTCTTTTTGGTGTACGAGTATCCAATAGTGTGAATTTTTCAATAATTCGATAAATACCACATTCAGATGGCCAATGACGTCTTCCGTAAATTTCACAAAGTACTCTCTTAGTTTCGCGAACAGAGCGTTGGTTTTGGACATGAATTTCAACGAAGTGAAATCATTGCCGTGTCGTCAATATGTACTGAAAACAATTGAAGCTTGGCAGCTCAAAATGACAGCTGATTTGGCACTTCATCCGTATTGAAAATTTCGATACTGCGGGGGAAGATCTCTTCGTAGAAAACACGTGTATATCACCTGTAATCTTATTGTCGTTCGAACAACATGACAGGTTTCTGGATTTTATGACCTTTCAAGGAGCCAACACTTTCAAAGCATTCCTATCTTCTTGGATCCTAGCTACGAATATTTATATTTCAGATGCCAAGATACTGTGGATGCTCCTTCTCTAGAGTTGCACAAAATCATCTTGAGAATTTCTACACGGTTAACATCCCTGATTAGCGAATATAGAAAAGAGCTAAAGAAAGAAAGAACCTTACGCTCTTCGAAAGGGTTCTATCGATCTAGGTTATGGATGTGTAGTTTTGGAGAAAGGATATTTAGAAAATTTATCAGAAAGCAAAAAGTTTATGAGAAGTTCATAAGATTTGAATAAAAGCGTACAGGAGTAAAGGAGAGTTACTAGCAGTGTGGTTTAAGTTGAATATTAAGAAGTGTTACCCATCCAGACTGTTTAAAGACATACATACGAGTATGTATGTTAAGATTAAATCCCTGTGCTAGCATGATCTCTCGTCTTATTAATAGATACACTAGTGATGTAATCGATTTTCGATTCCAGCAGCTTCGGGAGAAACAAATTTTTAACATGTATTCTGGTTGGAGTCGAATTATCCTTTCTTCTTAATAAAATTATGTATTTCCAGATCTAGCTTTAGTCTCTCAAAAATTCAATAATCTATTGGTCTCTGAAACGGCCTTCTTTTTTAGTTAATTTATTTTGGTTGGTTCATTTTCCTCAAATTTAGTTTAGTATCGACTTTATTTTGCTCTCTTTCTTAAATTTATTATTAAGAAATATTTTATTTTTAATTTTCAGGTGAGTTAATTGACGATGCCACCGACCTACGTTACAGCATGCCTTTGGCCCATATTCGCGGTATAGATAATCAATTGCTCGCATTAAGTAGTTCCCCACATAAAGCAAGTGCTGCGGCTGGTCTTGTTAGTGGTGCTGGCAGTGCCTACAGTATCCACCAACAGCAACAACAGCAGCACAATCACCATTCCCATCATCACCATTTACATGGCAATCACCTTAGTTACTCGACACATTTTCGAAGTTCCCTAGACAATGGATCACCTAATTCCTTGTCCCAGCAGCAATTTCATTCAGCCCAAGAACAACAGCAACACCAACAGCAGCAATCGATGATGGTTGGGCACATATTGCAACGCCAACGATTGCCAAGCCCTTCAGATCGAGATTACTCAAGCCCATCGATAGCAGCCAGCATGGCACTTATCCAGCAACACCACGAAGCTAATAATCAGTCCGGTTCAGTTGGTGGCAGCGGTGGCGGTAGTGGTGGCTTTAATCAGAGCCACATTTCGCATGAGAAAATGTCAAAATCATCTAATCACTACTTTGAGGACAATGGCATTGAAGAGGCGCCAGGAGGATCTGGGGAGCCGGCAGAAGGTGATTACGATGAATCAATGTCGGCAAATGGTGATAACAATGAGAATTGTTCATCGGCTACCATTGATGTGACAACACCTTCGCCTCCATTAAGTATCGGCGGCAGTGGTGGTGGTAGTGCTGGTAGTGTTGGTAGTTCTGGTGGCGGTGGTGGTGGTGGTTGTGGTGCTGGTGGAGGAGGAGGATCTGGGTTAAAGAGAAAATCCGCATCATCTCCAGCTTCATATGGTGATTTGGATGAGAATAATGAAACGATGACCCACAATAGCAAACAATTGAATGGGATTGATGGTCAAATGGGATCCACAGCTAATGAGCCGCCAAGAGTGGCGGATTGCTCAAAGCTGAACACAAATTATGGGGAATACATCAGAGCGAGGAGTTTTGATGAGATGCAACAGCAGCAGCAGCAGCAGCAGCAGCAGCAACAACATTCACTTCACCATGGGGGAGATCTTCAACAGTCATCACCTCCACATCATCTTCACCAGCAGCACCATCTACAACAACAGCGTCAAATGGATGAGTACCGCTCAGCGGGAATTATGCCACAGGAGCAACAGGATAGACTGAATGACACTGATAGTGTGGTCAATGGCAGTTGTGCCTCAAGTGAGGATCTCAATCAAACCAATTCCAGTGAACAGGGGGAAAAGATCACTTCAGGGAGTGATGATGAGGGTACGTATTCCCACTACCACTATTATCCCAACCACTATTTCTATCTTCTATTTTGATAGCTCAAGATGACTCATGTTCCAAGAAGAAACACCGTCGGAATAGGACAACATTCACCACCTATCAACTGCACGAACTTGAGCGTGCGTTTGAGAAGTCTCACTATCCGGATGTATATTCTCGTGAGGAACTTGCAATGAAAGTCAATCTACCAGAAGTTCGAGTACAGGTAAGTTTGCCTTTTACGACCCTGTTCAACATTTTTATGAGATTTAGGGCTTCTACCAGAGTTAACCTGGTATGAGTGTATCTATTCCACCCTCGCGCTTACATTTATTAGTTGCCATAAAAGAAAACCATCCACAACCACATGTGATGGCATAGAAATAGTTAAGCAGGAGGTTGGGGGAATTACATTAGAATAAAGGATAACCGCGCATTGCCACAAATAATATAAACGGTTATTTTCGTTCGATTTTCGAGTTTATTTGTTTTATCGGTTTGTTTAGCTCTGGCGAAGGTATGCTTTCTGCAATATTTGTGCTATATGTATATTATCCTTCTGAACATGCGACATATCCGTTGGGTTTTCGATTTCATCGCAAATCAAATTTACGGAGATACTTAGTCGAAAGTCGTTTCGGGTTGTTGGAATTTAATGCCGCCTGGCAAGTTACATCTTTTTCTGCTCTAACCATATTTTGTTATGCTTATGGATGTCGATGCAATAAGATTGGGCAAATGAAATTTATTTTATGTGCGGCTTTGATTTAGTTCAAGGTAATTAAATCAGAGCCGGAATCAGGAGGGTTTGGAATAGCCCTGAGAAGTTCGTCGTTAAATGTGACAGGGTAATGGTGAATAATCAGATGATTATGACAAACAATAGCTGAAATTTCGGAATGCCTTCGGTTGTACACTTTATTGCAACGATTCAGTAGTTTCAGTATCAACAAATAAAATAGTTATATTTTTGTGGCTTTTTGAATATCGAAATTTATTATTATTTAGTCTTTTCCCAAGTGATCAATTCCAAGCACGAAGCTCTTTATAAGGGAAAATGGGCTCTATTGGATTATTTAGAATAAACCGGGCATCTAGGCTATAACGGTGAAAGGCGGATATGTTAATTGGACTAGACAGTCATTTGTACATAGCAAAAATTTGAAGATAATTTCGAAGATTTAGTTAAAAGATAGTGCAATAGATCTCATGAGTGTTGAACTTGTTGACTCGTAATGTTTCCACCACGTGATTGGCATTAAGAGCTTTTCTTGCACACTGGTAAAGTAAATAATTTTTCGTTTTTCGATAAGCTTTATAAGTATACTCGTTACGGTCATGTTTATCTGCCGTGATGACCCTTCAAACATTTTGCAAAAGTTCCGGATCTTGAATTCCTTTGAACCAGATAATATCTTTTGGATATAGGTTCTGGGTCAGGTTGGGTTCTCATCTCTGAGAAAGCTCTCTAGTTTGATAATTTATCATAATAGGGATTACGACAAAAAATGTAGGTTTGACCAAAAGAGTTGAGTGCTGATCAAATAATCAACTTGACCCCGGTTTAATTGAATTTTCTATCCGTGAATGACACAATAAATAGAAGGACTTATAGGAGTAAGGCAAGCAATGCGAGAGAATATCTACGGTCGTTTCGAGTTTCCCTGGGTTCTTTCAATGTATAATCTTAATTTATTATCACTCGATATATCCATTCTTCCTTTGTCCATTAAACTTTCTTGGCTTGGGCTGCATCTCCAGTTCCGCTGAAAGGCTGACTTTCAATATCTTATTCGTCCATTGAAATGATTCCATCTTTTTGATCTTCATTACAGATACCTTCAGCAGAAGGAATTCTAAGACTAATTTTATTGTGCGTCATTGTTTGTCACACTGATAGATCCATCGTTCGTTTTGACAATGTCAATGTGTCTATGAATGCGTTGGACAGGAAAATGTCTTTACTGATATTAGAATTCTAGGCTTCCAAACAGCACGAAATTTTGATCTAAATTTTTGGTCGTCGACAAGACAGCGAAGTTGATTTTTCTCAATAAGATGAAGCCACCACTAAAATCACCACTATTGCCTTAAGCTACTGAGTTAGTCGTCTCTATCTCCTTAAGAGTAGTAAGTCGATCATAGTTTGAACGAGTAGCTAAAAGACAAGAAGCTTTGTTGCAAGAGCTTGCCAAAATGCTGTCTTTAACCTGCACCAGATGATAAGCCATGCAAAATGTGTTGAAAAAGTTTGTAGGAATTATTTCAATTGTTACTATTGTAGATTGCGCTTAAGCGACGTCCTTCTTCTCTGATTAAAAATTAAAATATTTGCATGAATGTGCGGCGAACACATACATTTTTGTTTTTTAAACGTATCTGCATTGTTTCTGGCTTGATTGCTGGGTCGGAGATATTTGCATACCTTGTCATTCTATAAGCCATCCGGTTTAGATCATATCGTCAGATAGGTGATGAGATTGCATAAATTTTAATTTTTGAGTGAAATTATTTTCCCTTTGTCTTCTTCCTTGCACCTCGGCTGAATACCGGGTTTCAGTTCCCCCTTTGGCAGCGAATTTTTGACGATTTTATTGCAATAACAGTTATCCTAAACACGAAGGTTTCCTCCTAAAGATTTTATATATTCGCCGATCGAACCTTGTTACATATTCTCGTGTCGGTTTTGCCTTTATACATTGATTGACATAAAATTTTTTGAATGCTTAATACGAATATACGAGTATAACTTAAAAACTAAGCATGAAACTGACATTAATATGACTTAAAACGAGAAATGGAAGGGGTCATGGAACTTGGGAGAGGCAATTTCGAGGACTGGTTTTACTGATGTTGAGGTCTGAGGTCGAAGCCATCAACTAAGTTGTTTGCAGTTCAGAGCATTCTGGTCAAAAGTTCGTTACAGCCGTAATCGGTTCGGTGAAAGTTGATGTGAAAAAGGGGTGTAGGGCTAAGGTTGTGTGGATTGCGTTGAATACTTACTTTTTTACTTAGGTCCTCGGACCTATTATGTCGATGAGATTCCCCTTGCAGGGCGTAGAGAGTCCACTACTCCTATGCGCCATCGTGTACGGTTTCTGAAGATATATCTCAGCTCTCCCCAGCTCTTCCCCATCGACCGTTCTTCGCCAAGTACTTCTAGGTCGGCCCACTCGTCTACCTCTCTACGTTCTATTGCATAGCTTGACTCGCAATGCAGTCGTGACCTTTATGAAGCGTGTGCCCAATCCACTGCCACATACGTCTTTGTATGATAGAGCCAATGGGTTCCTGGCCTGTTCCCGCATCATTAGAGGTACGGTTGGGCCAGAAAGTCTTCAAGAATTTTCGCAGACATCTATTCACGAACGTTTGCAGCTTTCTTGTGACACCGGGTGTGACTTTCCAAGTGCTGCACCCATAAAGGAACACAGACTCAACATTAGAGCGGAACAGTCGTAGCTTGGTTTTTAGGCTGATAGAGTAGATTCTCCATATTTTGGACAGCATTCCGGACACAGATCTTGCTTTCCCGATTCGGCTGATTATATCTAGTTTGGTACCGCCATCAGTAGAGACAATACTCCCAAGATAATGAAAATTCTGTACCACCTCTACTGGTTGTCAAGAAATCTCTACTTGTTTAGATAACGAAGTTCTAAGGCTGATAATTTTTAGCCCAACGATTTTAGCCTCTCTCTCCACTCTTGTTGTCATTTGATGATCCTATGAGAGAATAAGCATACGTCGTCCGCGTAGTACAGATATTTGAGGTGTATTGCAGAGTTCACTGACTTCCTCCATTTCCAGTCGACAAAGCTGCATGCACTTATCACCAAGAGAAACAGTATAGGTGAGAGTACACAGCCCTTCCTAACCCCACTTTCAAACTGCATTGAATAGATAGATAGAAATAGATTCAATTCGCCTAAAGTGGCTTTTGTGGTAAGGGGACCGAACTTATCCTGATGAATTTAAGGTAAAGAGATTTAGTGACGTAAGGGTTAGAGAAATTCTTGGAACATGGCTTAATGAATCCCGGTGAAAAATTAACGTTGTTAATAATAATGCGTAATTTTTTTGTCAAAAAAAACTACAGGACAATTGTAAAAGGTTATAAAATTTTTATTTTAAAGATTATATCACGCATTGTAAATGTTGACCACGATTACGTTTTAAGCGGTCCATACGGACAGTCCAATTTTGAATCCTTTTTTCGGCTGGTATCTTGCTAATAACACGTGTAATATTGTTTTTTAGATATAGACGAATGATTTGAAGGGCAATTCACCGGTCCAAAACTCATTGCTCACCGAACTCATTTCTCAATTGGTCTATCCATTCGCGTGCTGTGTGGCATGTTCCGCCGTCTTGCTGGAACCACATGCCAGCTAGGTTCAGCTCGTGAATTTTGGGCAAAAAAAGTTCGAAATCATTGAACGATAGCAGGCGCCATTGACGGTAACCTTGTTCTCACGGTAATTTTGGGAAAAATACGGGCCAATAATTCCGCCGGATCGTAAATCGCATCAAACAGTGCATTTTTCTGGGTGAATTGGTAGCTTTTGTGTTGCCTGAGGTTGCTCATCGGGCCAAGTTGTTTTGTTTATTATTGCAACATACCCATTCAACTAGATATGAGCTTCGGAACGTTGTTGCTGAAAAATTAGATTTATGCTGACAGTTTTCTTTGATTACCGCGATGTTGTTCACTCAGAATTCCTTCCAGAGGGACAAATGGTGTGGAAAACCTCCAGATTTGTGGAATGGCAATCCATGTAACTTTTCACAAATCCATTATTGTTCCATACACTCGACAAATGTCATCGGTCACGCACCATACTCACCTGATATGGCTCCCTGACTTTTTCCTGTTTCCGAAGCTAAAATTACCACTTCGGGGAAGTAGTTTTGAGTCGATTGAAGCCATAGAAAAAAATTCGCTAAAGGAGCTAAAGCACATACCTCAATCAGTCTACGAAAAATGTATGGATGACTGGGTGAAGCGCTGGCATAGTTGTATTGCAAGCAATGGGGACTACTTTGAAGGCAATAAAATACATTTTGATAATTAAAATAATTTTTAATTTTATTTAAAATACACACACTGTATGCGTGCATGCCTCAATGGAGGAGAAAGAGGAGCTTATCAAGACTGGTCTTGCCAATAAGCAGTGTGTTAAGTACGACATAAAAATCATACTCGACGTGCATCTTTGGTGCATGCATAGCCTGGAATTTCATACCCGGGAACGGACGCAGACTGATCGACTTTACAAATTAACAGGATATCGCCGAGGTAGACACGAATTTTAACACAATTGGGATCCATATTTCAGCAGGTTGAGGTGATAGATATCTAAAGTGAGGTTCGAAATTTTACTAGAATATAGAAGTGATGGGTTAGAGAAACAAATCCCTAACAGAAGTCAAAGATTAACACCGGATCAACAAATGCAGTTGGTCCCGAAAATTTAAAAAAAAAAACTACTTCTGTAGACTGCCAAAGGCCGAAGATAACTAAAAACTTTCACCCACCTGACCAAATAAAAGAGTGGATAGCATTGTACAAACTCATATGAAACCAATCCACTGGAATTTATGACCTAATCACTGAACTTTTTAAAGCTTGAAAAAATGATCTGGTAAGAGGCCTAGATCAGCTCATCTGTGTCCGGTGAAATGAATCTTAGCATCGTGTGTCTGGTCTTAAAGAAAGAAGACTGCCTCAAGCAACGCTGAAGACATTATACAAGGCCCCCATTATCTCTGTGTATATTCTGAAGAGAGGGTTACATTCCTCCCTAGATGCGTTGAGCCAAGGATTTTCCATCTGATCTTCTGCCCCCGAAGTATGCCGCTGAAAATACAACAAATAACTTTAGTGGCTGAACAGCGATATGTTGAGGATGCTCTGCTTATAGTTAAGATGGCTAGATCATGTAGAACAAACGGACACTATTACCCAAGTCCCGGTGTCAGTCTAAAAAGGCCTCCACATAACCTTACTTAAAGTGACGAACGGTGTTTTAAGAGGACCTCAACCAACCCGATGTGTGAAACCGTAGGCAGCTACTTGAAGATTGAACTACTTGAAGAGAGATGTGAGTTGAGGACCAGGGCCACTCTTGTAAAACGTCCTCAAAACTAAGTACAGTAATTTTGTCATCAAACATTTGTCACCGAAATGTGTTTCTGACGCATTTTCTTTAGTATCTTTCTATTTGGCTATAATAATAGCATACCCTGTCGTAGTTCATACCAACTGAGTATTCGCGATCTTTCACGAATTACTTTTGTTTTTTAAAACAAAGTTAAAGAACCCTTAAGAGCTTGTTAACAAAATTGTAGAAATGAAGTATATTCACATCGTTGGATACACTACTCTCAGAAATATGTTTAGATACATCTTTTTGTTTCTAAACTCAGTCTGAACACAGTTTCTACAGTCTACGTTCAACGTCAATAAATCGACACATTGACCGGTCTTCTGTCAGCTTTCCTATCAACCCGACTTAAACTTCTACTAAAATAAAACTTACGCTTTAAAACCACTGATAGAAGAGATAGATAAGCAAATGAGTCAGGGAATTTTAGATACAACTGGGTACAGCGAGTGGCTTACTCCAATAGTGCCTGAATTAAAAGCTGACGGAACAGAGCATATCTGCGGTGACTACAAGTGCATCGTAAACAAGGCGTTGTCATAACATTGTTTACAAAAACCTGCAGTGAATAATACACACTTGTAAACATTCCTACGAGTACGAAATTTGCTAAAATTGACTTGGCACAAGCATTTCTACAGCTGACTGTAGACGGGGAAACATCAAAAATACTCACAGTTTCTACACACAAGGGTGCATTTCGTCTTAAAAGGCTACCGTTCGGAATTCCTTTTGCACCTGGCCTTTTTCAAAAGCGCATACAGGAATTATTTCAAGGAATACCCGGTGTGGTGGTATACTGCGATGACATCATCATCATCGCGGAAAATTCGCGTGAAAAATCTGCTTGAAACTCTCAAAGAAGTTTTTCAATGGTTAAGTAGTGCTGGAGTACGACTTCGACGTGATAAATGCCAGCTCGACTTGTCATCAGTTTCATTTCTCGGATACGTTATTGACAGCAGTGGAATTCTTCCATCCAATGAAAAAGTACGCGTTATCATGGAAACACCGCCACCAGTCGATAAAAAGCAACTTCAAGCTTTCCTAGGTTTGATAAACTTTTACCATTCGTTTTCAAAAGATAAGGCAAATATTGCTGAGTCGCTCCACAGACTACTGGACAGCAATACAAAATGGAACACCGAACATTCTGCAGCATTCAAAGAGCTTAAGCAAATACCTTCAGGTGCAACAATTCTTATGAACTACGATGGTAAGTTACCGATTTTATTAGCTTGCGATGCTTCCCCATACGGGATTGATGTAGTCCTGCCGCATAACTTACCTAATGGTCAGGAACGACTAATTTATTTATGCACAAATCGACAAGGAGGCGTTAGCTATCATCTCATCTCCCCGACCACAAACCCTTGGTTGGGTTGTTTAACTCAGTAATGCCAACTCCGGTTATACTTTCCCCTAGGATGTTGAAATGGGTACAATTTTAAAATAGAGTTGGCATGCACACATTGCGATGCACACATCCTTCAATCAACCGACATTGCGAAGATGACGTCGAACGATGAAGCCCTAAAACGTGTTTTATATTGCGTGTTGAGGTGGTGGGCAATTTTCCAACCAGATTTCGGTAAATAAAGATTTTTTGCTTTCTGGTGATCGTATTATCATTCCAGAGGCTGCCCGACAAGACATGTCCAAAATTCTACATGCCAGCCATCCTGGCTATGTATGTATGGTGGTCGAAGATGGACAGTGATATTAAGGCAACCGTGAAGAAGTGCGTTACCTGCCAGCAATCACCACCGGAAAAGGCACGTACAGCTGTTCATCCCTGGGAAGATACCTCGAAGCCATAATCACGCCTACACGTAGATTTCGCCGGGCCATTTTAAGGTAAGACGTTCCTGCTTATAATAGACTCTTATTCAAAATGGCTGGAGGTAGAACTAGTTTCAAACACAAGTTCGGCTTGTGCAATTAATACATAGTTTACGCTCCGTGTTCGCGACTCATGGCTTACCGGATCCCATCATATCCGATAATGCAACAGCCTTCACGTCTAAGAAATTCAAAAAGTTTTGTAAGAATAATCTGATTTCACATATTCTTACCGCTCCCTTTCACCCTTCGAGCAATTCGAAACTGAACGTATGGTTCGCTCAACAAAAGAATACTTAAGGCGAAATTTCTCTGGACCAACGTAACTGGCCAGATTTTTGCTGAGTCAACATACGATTCCATCAACAGTCGCGGGAAAATCCCCAGCTGAAATGCTCTTATATGGGGTCCGATGACTTACTTCGACAAAATACACCCAGATTATACACCTCTTCGGTTCACTAAAAAGGGCCAATCTCCTAAGAATAATAAAAAACTGCAACTAAACGATCCAGCCCGGGCTAGGAATTATTCCAGTGAACCAGCGTGGATTCCAGCCGAAGTGAAAAAGCAAATTGGACCAATTTCATATACCGTTTCCGTAGGAAACCCTATGAGACGATATCTGGACCAGCTGCGTGTTAGGCTTCTAGATGAAGGGCAACCTACTCAACTACTTAACCCTGAAGAAACAGAATAACAAGAGTTGACTGTCCGACAATCGGAGCGCCTTCAAGCAAAAAAGTAGCAGTTCAATGTGAGATGGGAGGAGTATTGTGTCTGAACTCTACCATAGTTTCTACGGCCTACGTTCAACAGCTGTCACAGTCAAAAAATCGACATATTGACTATTCTTCTGTCAGCTTTCCTATCATCCGGACTTAAACTACTGCTAAAATAAAACTTAAACAAACCTCATACATACTTGTTATACATATTATACGAGTATTACTAGCGGATACCAGGTGTTTGCTACAACGCTAAAAAAAGAAATACATTTTGTTTGTTTGTTCGAAAAAAAGGAAATTTTGTTTATTTACTAAATTTTTATCGGAATGCTAGCGGATAAACAATATTTTGAGTTTTTTTTTTGGTAGATGTATAAACATAAAGGTTTTTCGGCATTCCAACTCTGAAGCAAGCAACATATAATTGGTCGTGCAAAAAACAGGAATTTTTTAAGTTCAAACCAGCAACATTTCGCAATTGGCCTGGAGCCTTGTTGATGGTTATGGCAAAAGCCAGACGCACTGGAAATTGTAATCGCTTGAAATCGAAGGGCAAATCGGTTGAAATCATTGGAATTCGTGGTATCGATAAATCTTCTCCTTTACATTTGCAAATCTTGTTCCGTTGCACAATGTCGGTAAATCTAAGTTGTGAATGAGCATCAACAGTGAACCAACTTTCAAAGTAAAGATGTGTGGTGGCATTCCTGACAATTCCAAAGAGTTAAGAAACTCTATTGGATAGTTGACAGCTTGTTTCTCTTCTTCAGCTTCAATTGAATTTGTTGGTTTATTTTGTTGGCATCATCATTCTTCAGAGCCAAACTTGCTCGTTCGCAAAGCCAATCATGATTTTTGAAATTGTTTGTAATATCGGGAAAAACTTTCTGCAGAACATTTTGAAACTATGACTGCATTTGGCAAAAGTTTGGCGGAAAAGATATTTCACGTATAGTCGGATCAATCGGAAGTTTTCCATCGCCCATATCCAAAAGCTGTATGGCGAATACTTACGCAGCAGCATCTTGAAGTAAATGCACACGTATATTTGTCGACAATGTAAGTTTCTCTACATATCTCCAAAGATATGACGCTTTCAAACATGGATTTAGTTCATCGGCTGGTGTTGATCTTGGAATCACTGGCAAAGTTTGTCGAAAATCCCTAGCAAGAAGCAATAGAACTCCACCCATTGGTCGATCATTTTCTCTGAAATCTTTGAGAGTACGGTCAAGAGCTTCAAGAGATTTCTTGTGCACCATAGTGCATTCAACCTATACAATAAGTGAGCTTGTTTTTAATACGGCACCCACGCCAGAATTTTTACCGATGTTACATGTTGGTTTTTCGATATGGTTTACATTTCATGGAAATTTAAGTGTTGAATGCACCCACCATCAAGTAATGTTGATGCGATTCCAGACGATGCTGCAGCTAGTGCAATTTAATGTTTCATTCGAATTTCAGCGAGTATCAAATTGAGCAAAAATGTTTTTCCAGTGCCTCCAGGAGCGTCAAGGGGAATCATTCCACCACTTTCGTTTGCTACGTGTTGCATAACACGACATCGACAAAATAGCGCAATTCATCAGAATTATGGTATATTGCCGTTCACGTACCAAGTATCCGTTGTGAACATTGTTCCGATCACGTGTCGGTGCTGGTAGTCCAAGCTGGCAAAGAATTTTGTTGTTGATCAAAGTGCATCTATCTTAAAGTAGTATGAGTGCTTCATCCGAAAACTGGATTTCCACATTCAGATTCGTTTTACGTGCTTGGGTTAGTATATCGTCACTCCTGCTTTCTTTATGCTTTCCCAAAAGAATGTTTTGATCAGAAGGCGCGCAAGTCGTTAAAATAATTGCAAACAGCTTGCGAATTTGTGCCGGAAGACACGTGAGAGATACCATTTTTTTTTTGAAATGCATTTTATCTTATTAATCATTAACTCTTATATACTAACAAAAAATGCTTAAATGCTAGCTTAAAATTACGTAACAAACTTATATTAATTTACTGGCCCCACACAGGCACTCTAAGCTACTCTAAATTCTTATATCTATGTCTTTCGACTTTGTTTACATTTTAATTCGGAATACTTATTTTCTATGCTTAAGGCTAAGAAAAGAATTTAACAAAAAACTTAGCATATGGACATAATTTTTTTTTTGTAAAAACTTAATATCTAACTTAAAATAAACCTTAGTCTACTTAACCTACATACACAATGCACACATACACATACATAGACATTATGCACAATATATACATATATTAGTATATAACTTTGTATATACCAATATATATATATATATCTTAAATGTTAACCTAAACCTATGTAAGCCGGGCATCGCTATTTACAGAGTAAATAGATTGGTCAGCTCTGCCTCATTAGTGAGACTGGTCCGTAATTGACGAAAACGACGACGAAGCATCTTCTCCGTCATTCAACCACCAGAAATGCTGATGCTGCCGAACGACATCCCTCTTATCGCGATTCTCCACCGCCCTACTGAACCTGAGACGATCCACGCTGCCGTGTGCGACGTCTCTATTGTAGTTGAGTCGCCTGTCCCCAGCTGTCCGAGCGACATGGAAGATTAACGGGACCGCTGATTTATCCTGGGTCAACCCTATCTGATCTTGGTAGAGGAATGTTTCCAGTGGAACGAAGCCGTCAGAGCGCACACTCTCGTGGTAAAGGTAATTGGGGAAGTAAGCCCCAGATATCAGGTTATTCGTCGAAGTCATTGCTCTTGCAATGTGCCTTCGAGTCAGCTTAATTACGAAGTTGTCCACTCGTATTAGGTTCGCCCTGTTGTAAAGGACCTGATTAGGATACAATTTTTTGTACTCCGACCCAGGTGTTCTGTACAAGCGAAGGCAAGCCATCTCAAACACCCGAATCTTTTCCATTAAACTTGCTCGTACATTGAACCACTCGGGACACCCGAATACCAGCATGGGCCTGATAAGGGTCATGTAGCAGATTACCTTTACCCTCTCATCGAGTTGGCTGCTATAAAACAGTCTCTTTGTAAGGGCAAAAGCACCTTTAGCTCTGGCCAGAGCAGTATCTACATTTTTGTCAAAATACAGAAACTGATCTAGCCAGATCCTAAGGTATCTGACTACATTTCGGCAGGCAAGAGGCTGCCCGCGTTGTTCAATGATTGAGAACTTACGCCAATTTTTTCTGGTATCCCCAGAGGCTCCAGATAACGGCGTCCTAAAGAGAATGATTTCCGACTTCTGAAAGTTGATTTTCAACTTCCAGTCATCGCAAAATCGTCTTATCTTATCGAAGTCACGCTGCAAGAGAGCGTTTTGGACCTGTTCTATACGCTATTAAATCGTCTGCGTACGCAATAGTATGGGGAAGTGAACTTATCAAGTCGTTCGTATAAATTTTGAATAGGATGGGCGAATTGACCGCGCCTTGCTGCAGACCATTTTTAATTTGAAATATTCCAACAGAAGTCACATCACCATTTTTCACGATGAACTGTCTGTTGGTTTGCATATTATAAAGAATGTACAAGAGTGGTTTACTGATCCCCAGCCTAGTCATCTTATAGAAAAGACCCTCTAACCATATGGTGTCGAAGGCCTTCTCCAAGTCAACAAGGCAGGCACCAGTACATTGGTTTTTGTCTTTATTCCATTGGATATCGGACACCAGTTTGGACGCGGCATGTGAGATATCATGTCCCGCCTTAAAACCGAATTGATTATCCGGAACTATATGTTTGTCCTCAACCCACCTAGACAGAGCTCTAATATTGATTACTTTTTGAAATACCTTACTGATTTTCGGAAGGAGACTTATCGACCGGAGATTCGCCGGATTGGATATATCCTTTCCCTTTTTGGGGATAGGTTGAACCTGGATAACTCTGGATAATTTGCATTATTCATTGCATTATTAAACAGGTTGGTGTAAATGTCCACCGCTTCTAGAAGAAGATGTCGAAGCACGAGGTTTGGAATACCATCGGTCCCCACTGATTTCTTAGCCCTGATTGTGTCGAAGATCTCATGGAGCTCTTCCTTCGAAATGAACGGGGGTAGGTCCCCCTCTCTGGTAATGACATTATTTGCCGTATTTTCTTCGCTGAACTGGGTGAAACCAGAGCCCTCGGATCGCCAGTTCCTTACTTTATTTCGAATGTAGAAGTCGTGCACCAAGACGCGATTGTCCAGGTCATAATTAGGGCCAATGGTATCAGTGGCTTTGTATACTTCCTGAAAAGTCGCCCCTATGGCCTCAACCTTCTCCTGTGGATCCTCGATCACAAAGAAGTCATCATCATCAGCGGCCTCATTTGGATCAATACCTGCTATTGTCAGTAACCGTTCGTTGTCTGTTGTCCGGGCTATTTTGAGACATGGAAGGTCGTTTTGATTTTTTCTCCGATATAGTTTATTTATTTGCGGGAACATATTCGGCGGGAACATTGCTGGTGTTTACAGCCCGAACCCTGTTGTTCCAATACGAACTTACAGAAATTCTGTAATTCTCTTTTATTAACGTTTGAATATTTTTAATCGACGACTTCAGTGTCCTAATCTCTGGGTCTTGTCTGTCAGTTAACTGTCTGTACAAGTTCTTGACAGAAGTCTACTTTTCTGTCGGTGCAGAGCGTCAATAGTAAGATTGCGGAACAGGTCTTCGTTAGTCGTACGTCGATACCGCGGTATTGTAGCGTCCATAATTTGTTGAATTGTCTCGTCCATTTGTTTTAGGTAATTGTCGATCTCCTCGTTTGACAAATTCCTATTGGACGGTGGGTGGAGCGTATTCGAGGAGAGTGCTGTTGTCAATGTTGCGGAAAGCGTGTCCATCGAGTCTTACTGTAGTTGTAAGAAAATCTTTGGACAAACTCCTCCAATTCCGCAATTTCTTTGGGGACTGTAATTTCGATCCAAATAAGACCCGCCTCTGGGAAACGACGGGTTATCCGTCGCTTTAAGACCGAGTCTGTACATGACATCGTGCTGATCCCACCAATCGAGTAGTAGGTTCCCTCTAGTATTTGGCAAATTATTTCCCCAATCTCTGTGTCCAGCGTTGAAGTTCCCGCCGATTACAAAATAATTCTCCCTCGATTCCAACCTCAGAAGCCGAAAAAGGGTGTTGAGCTCTGTAATGAATAAAGTGGATTGTGGAGCCTCAGGTGCATAAACAGAGGCCAAGTACAGCCGCTTTCCACTGCGGAGCGGGATGTAAATGACGACTGCCTCCAACACCCGGAACCTGCGCAACACTCCCTTGTACACTCTGTGAAATTTTATACCTTGTTTAATGAAGATCGCGACACCGCCTCCTCATTTGGATCTGGACCGGTTTGTTCTTCTAACAATATAATTGTTGTACTCCAGTTTGTGCTTATCGGTTAGCTTGGTTTCGCTAGCGAAAAGCACATCAGGAGTTTGGTCTTGTAGCAATTTAAACATCGCGGCTCTTCGCTCGATCCTAATCAGTGAATTAACATTCACCGCAAGGACCTTCAAAGATTGCTCCACCACGTGCGTACCCATTACGACATGTGTTGCGTTAGGCCCGGCAGCAGCGCGTAGATCTGGCCACCCGCTTGGCCTGTTCTTGCACCTAGTTTTGCAGCTGAGCCATCTGCCCTTGGATTGCGAGCAAGATGGCCAGCATCTTAGGTGCAGCTTCCGTTGTTCTCGGCATTGGCGCCGGAGAAGTAACAGTCGCTTGCTGTACCGTAACGCCCCTACCTGCCGCCATTTGGGCGTAGGAAATTTGGGACGTGACGGCTGGTGTTTGAAACCTAACAGGTGAACGTTTGACCTCCACCTTCTGCTGCTGAGCCAGTTTTGCTTTCTTAATATCAACGAACTTAGGACAACCCCGATAGTTTGCGGTGTGTCCTATCGGATGCTCCGTCCCTACCCAGAGCACACTCCTCGGAACTGTGGTTCTTTGCGCACTTCACGCTTCGAGGCTGCATTTGGCAGTTCGACGCGGCGTGTCCGAACCTCTGGCAGCGAACGCATTGTATAATGCCTTCGCTCCTTTTTAATTTTTCCCAGTGAACCACCTGGTAGTCAAGGACATTGATAACTCCTTAGACTATCCAGACGGCTTTCGGGACGGAGCTGCACCAAGAAGAACGGCAGACTCCGTTTCTCCCGCCTGGCTCTAGCTGTGCTAAATGGCTTTACCCTCACAAACTTGAGTCCTTCGCACTCCTTCTCCTTGAGCATTGCCAGGATCTCCTCAGGATCAGAAGACGGTTCCAACCCCTTCAGCAGCTTTTCACACTTCGGTGTGAATTCACTTTTGCGTAGCCCTCCACTGGGAATGGCGATCATTCCCCAATTTCTTAATGTTAAAATTATAACCAATGGCCAACTTACACAGGTCCTTGGTGATTCTTTTGCTGCTGCGTTTCTTGCTTTTTCTGCGGGTTTTGCACTTGTGTTTTTGTTTGCTGTTGTTGCTGCACACTTTTTTCCTGCAGTTGTTGTTGCTGTTGCTGTTGGACACGCTCGACACAATTTCTTGTTCCCTTTGTCTTCGGGCGATTTGCTTAGCTTTAATAGCAATCACCTTTTTTTGTAGTTGCAAGGTGCTGCTATTAATAGCATTCAATTCATCCTCTTCGTCTTCCGACTCAGAGGTTACTAACGAGGCATAGCTATTATTACCCCCTTTATAATGTGCCACTCTATCAAAGACGTAGGAAGATCCGCCATCTGACTCATGACGTATTTATTGTTGCGCTGCTATTGCTGCCGCAGACGATGACGCCCCCCCCCCCCCCCCCCAAATACTCAGCAGCACTGCACTAGAGGTGCAAAGTGAGAGGCGTTTTGCTAAGCTTGATGTTCGGCTTAGTTTTTTCCTCCGTTTAACACTTGTAATTTTTTCATTGGTCACCGCTGTTATTTTTATGCCGTCCACTAATCCCACAATGGGTTAGCGGGACGATCTTTGCCACTCATCACGTGTTTGATTGTGTCCGCGTCATTAATTTTATTATTTATTTTCAATTAAAAACAGAAAAAAGGAAAGAATTTTTGAACGGGCAGGGGGATTGAACCCGCACGACACGAAATAATACCAATATGGAAAACCGAATAAGTCGCTAAGGAAAACCCGAAACACGTCTGTGCACTACCGTGGTCTGTGAACGACTGACGTGAGAAATGCCTCTGCCATTGTCATGTCCCAATGCTGATCGTTTTCAAGTAAGCCGAGTCGATAACATGCTTCTCTGTACGTTTCACATATTTCTTCATTTCATTTTCAAAGCTTGGAATGATGTTGGACCGTTGACTGTGTGAAGCAACATTCTGAAATATGTAGTAACATTCAGCGTTATTTCGATGTACAGTATATACGTACTCGACCCAATGCATCAAATGCACGCTTTCTCCTATAAAACATTTTACTGGTTGTGTTCCAAGTGTAATATTTTGGAACTTCATGATACAGCAAAGTTTTCGCAAAATTATCAGCTTGACACAATCGAAAAAAGTCGTAAGTGTTGTATTTAGTGGCTTTGCTGTTCGTTCTTCGCCGTTTTCTTCAGTGAAATATTGGTAAAGACGTTGACCGTTTTCTAAATGAACAGCAAAATGTTGAACAGTTAGATATCGTTCGTGAATACTGAAACCAAGAATTCACCAGACAGTTTCATTACTGCTGATGTAACGACCCATCTGAAATTGAGTTTCGGTTTGAAAGCCCGAACACTGCCATGTAAATGCCTTTGTTAACATATTTGCATATGTGCTTAATGGATTTTACGGAGTTGCAGTATTGCACATTGAGTTGGGCTTGAAATGTTTTTGACATTATTGGAATAATCCATCTGTTATCAATGTCAATATCAACGTTTCTTACTTTAATGGTGGTGGTGAATCCTCCATCTTCTGGCTTTCGTCGTTTGTATTTCGGATATCCATCCTCACCAGTTTGAGTTTTATCAATCAAACCGCGTGGATATCTTCTTGTGCATTATGCAAGGCGAATTTATATTCAATGCTCAGCAGGGGCCGTGAATCATGTTCTTGCAGCCAACGTCAGAAAGTATAAGATCTTCGGTAGTTCAGCAGATATAACACTATCGACTTGAGTTGGAACAATTTTTTCTTTCAGCCAAATTAGAATATGAGTGTGCGGTAAACCCCGTTTTTGCGATTCAATGGAATATATCCAGCATTGCACGTTGCTGTAAATACGATTTTTTATTATGAGATCCATGAGTTTCATTAGTTTTTGTATGAAAACTCTAGCTATCAGATCATGTCTGTGACGCTATGACTGACCAGTCGATAGCAAATCTTTGATTTCTGACCAAGCTGGATTGCACGTAAATGTGATAAAAAGATCTGGTCGCCCGTCTCTTCGAACATACATACGTCAAAGCATCTTGAGCATTCTCATGCATATGTCTTATGCTTCCAGTATACGAAACAGGAAGTATGCATTTGACCAATGTTGATAGTATGCAACTGCATAGTGCAAATGAATACAATCTTGGACACGCAATTTCTTTTGGTTCAAACGAATGTACAGAAGCCGCTCGCTTTCAATTTTGGCGTGCATGTCAACAATCAACTGATGAAAGAGTTCACGGCATTTCAAAATGTGATTGGATTGTTTAGCTCTTATCATAAGCGATATGCATAGACGAAACCTATAGTATAATTCGAATAGCTTTGCTTAATAATTTTTTTTCCATATACAGGGTCTTCCATTATGGATTTCCAAAGTTTGACAGCTGATAGCGGCCATATTGCTGAAGCTAGGTATGTCAAATTGACTGTCATTTATTTGGTCTATTTTGCCAAATCACCATGGATGGACATAGCATTCAACAACATGTGCAAACGATAACATTGCTTTCTCAAAGTGGGTGTTCTGTTCGGGCAACGTTCCTCGCACTTCGACCATTTTACGGTCGCCAAAATCGTCCTACCGAGAGTACTATTCACAGTGTGGTGGATAAATTTGAGTTCACTGGTTCAGTAAACGATAAATCAATACCCGTATGTGGACGAAACGCAAGATCTACAGAAAACATCGCCGCTGTAGTCGATTTCGTGTAGCTCACAAGAACTCGGCCTTTCGCAGACCACAACTTGGCGAATTTAGCGACTTGAGCCTGCACTCGTGCAAAATTCAACTGACTCAAGAGCTGAAGGTAAACGACCATATACAAGGACGTGTGTTCGCCGAATGGGCTCTGGAGCGTTTGGAAACTGACCCTAATGATGAGACCCATTTCTGGATGAATGGGTACGTCAACAAACAAAATTGTGGAATTCGGGATGATACCTATCCACATAAGATCAAAAAGCGTCCAATGCATCCCCAAAAAGTCGCTGTTTCGTGTGGATTTTGGGCTGGCGGCATCATCGGTCCATATTTCTTTGAGAACGAGTCATAGGTCAATGATTACCAACTTCTTTTGGTCTGAATTGGATGATATGGACACCAACGACATGCGGTTTCAAGAGGACGGCCCTATGTGCCACACAGCTCACGCCACATTAGAAATTCTGCACCAGCGTTTCGAGGGCACGGTCATTTCACATGGAGGTAACGTGAACTGGCCACCGATATCGTGAGATTTGAGCTCGTTAGACTTTTTTTTGTGGGGTTTTCTGAAGTCGCAGGTCTATGCGAATAAGCCACAAACTACAGCGGCCCTCAAAGCAAACTCATTTATATATTTTGGGCGATATTTAAAAAACAAACGTTTTTTGTTGTTGCTGCACCAGTGACAGAGTTTATTTGCATGACGTTGATATGGTATCCATCTTGCCAAAACCGTACTGGATATTGAACAATATCATATGATCGGTGTGTTTCAGAGACGCGTTGCAAATTTGTACTCGTATTTCGTCTTTGAATAATGATGTCTCGCCGATCGAATTCCATTCCAGCCATAACGGCTGCCACCTCGTTGATCGTTGGAGCGTTAAAGCGTCGTTAATGCTCACCGGATGGTGTTTTATCGACTCTTATAATGACTTTGTAATCATCTGATGGCATTTGATCCAAGGCGACATTGAATAGTTTAACCAAATGATTATGCTGGTGAAATAAACGTTACAAATTTGAACTAATTTTACGTCTTGTTCCGTTGAAAACAGTGCAACGTTGATCAACTTCTTCTTCTTCATCTCCTGTGAAATAAATTTGTAAGAAAATGGAATCTTGATCTGGTGTTGGAGGAAGTGAACCGATTTGGTGGTAAACTTGTCCTTGCACTTTCAATGTTGGCGTAAAACCTAGAGAAATATTAAAAACAGATAAAAAAACAAATAAAACAGACAAACCTGTATTGCTAACAATGTTTGTAGCTCCGTACGAAATCATTTGAAAGCTCGAATGTCTTCCAAAAAATGCTTGGACAACACTGTGTTGCCAGAAAGATAGCTTATAAGTGGTTTAGATGGGTCAACCAGCGGTAACAACTTGACTTTACCATTCGAACAACACATGTCGGGTGCTTCCTTTTGAAAAAAGCAAAGAGTGCTCATCTGTGCAATCGCAAAATTCGGATGATTACTGTAGTCGCAGTCTTTGTCATAATTGAATGCCGCCAACTGAAAATCGGTTCTTTGTCTCGATTGAGCCGCTCATAATTGATTACCTTCAAGCCGGTTTTAATGCTGCTGAAGAGTTTCAGCAGATCTTGCTGTAGTAGCTCTGACTCAAACTTGTTCTAGACGTGCTTTATGTTGTTCGGGCGTTTCTTCTGCTCTTTCGGCTATTTTTCGTTTCGCATCTGCTGTATTTCTTCCAATTACAGCTCTTTTCAGTTGCATTTTTGATAACTAATATTTTTTTATTTTTTATATGTGGGTAGATAATTTTTTTGTACTACACAAAGCGCAATAGTATTTCCAATTTTTGGATTCAGATTTGATTGTTAGTGCATTTTTCCTTTAACCCATTATCTGCCGCTGTACTCAGTTGAGTCAGTATTTTTGAAATTTTGAAATTGGTATTTTTCGAAAAGTAGGCTTTGAATTTTATTTCTTTCAATTTGAAAGCAAACATATGCCAAATGATAGAGGATGATTTGCTCAATTCAAGCATTCCTTTTGACATCCCAGAAGCAGTATAAGTTGAGGTAAGCGATGGGTTTGAAAGTGATGAAGACATTCCAATTGCTCGTCTAAGAGACGAGGATATGACAAAAACATTCGAATAGGTGGAAAATTTAAAACAAATAAATGAACAGTTGGTTTTGAATGACGAAGCTCAAATTTTTGAACACTTTTTTCACGGTGATGTTAGAAATTTGATTGTGGAGCAAAGCAAGAAATATGCTCTCGACCAAAACTGCTACTCATTCATATTCACAAAAGATGATCTCAGAAAGTTTGTTGGCATTTTGCTATTTTTCGGATACCATTCCTTGCCGTTAGTAGCAACCGCCATGTTCCGCAATCGATTCAAGGAAATCCAACGCTTTATTCATTTGGCAAACAATTCAACGATTGGCAAAACCGATAAAATGGCAAAAGTTCGGCCGTTTGATGAAAATAACTATCAAAAGCGGGGCTTTTTTCATGAAAACCTGTCAATAGACGAAGCTATGATAAAATACTTTGGCCATCATTCTGCAAAACAATTCATACGTGGAAAACCGGTTCGTTTGGTTATAAGGAGTGGATGCTTTGCAGTAACGATGTATATTGTGGTGAAAAGAACGTAAGCCAAATGAGCAAATATTTACCACTTGGATCTCGAGCAGTACTTGATTATTTGAAGTAATAAATACGCCAAGTGATCACAACGTATTTTTTGATAATTATTTCACAAGCCATGACCTATTGTTGAAATTGAGAAGGAAAAGATTTCGTGCAACAGGCACCGTTCGGGACAATAGAACAAAAAATGTCCATTCAAATCCTTGAAGTCGGTTATGAAAGCAAAACGTGGGTATATATGTCACAAATTTGATAAGAACAACAACATCTTGTTTGCCCGATGGAAAGACAATGCAGTTGTTACAGTCGCAACAAATTACGATCTTTGGAGCCGTTAAGAGATGGTAAACCATAACAAAAGAAAAAGTATTGATTCCTCAGCCAAAACCTTTGGTCTCATACAATAAGGGCATGGGCGGTGTCGATCTTCATGATCAATTTGTGAACAATTACCGGGCAAAAATAAAGGGGACAAAAATGGTGCTAGCCAATTTGTACACATATGATAAATTTAATGACGGTTAATGCTTGGCGGCTGCATTGTTTACGAATCGAAAGAAATTGCATTCTTCTTTTATTTGTCAGGACAGTAACACGGACTTATTTGGCTATCACCCACATCAACCAAAGCACCGAACAAACCAAATTCACCGATTTCTGTGGTGCACAGTGAAGGTGGACACTGGTGGACACACCCAAAAAAAATTAAAAATCAGTTACGATGTAAATTATGTCACAGCAGAGTTAGATGGATTTGTGAGGAATGCCAAACTACACTCTGCATTGAAAAATAATATTTCAAAAATTAGCATAACAACGTTTAAAAGTGCACATATCTGGCCAGTGTACTCATGATACAATTTTTTTTTTAACTTTTATTTTTGATCAAATATAACACTTATTAAACAGAATCCCAAAGTTTTTTCAAATATCTCTATTGTAAAGGTGCTTGGTCTTTAATGGGTTAAAAAGTGAGATAAACTTGAATAGGTACAATTGCAAACAATACTCAAAATCACCACCAACTTTCACGAAAACAAGTAGTTTTTTTACTATTTATGAGTCTTTTAATATTTTCTAATTCGATTATTTGACATGATCGACGCGATAACCACAAATGATAAAACTATCTGATGAGAATGACAGATCAGTGTTTTTGTGTGACAGTCTGTATTATACGCCAACTTTAGACTAATGTTTTGAATTTATTTGCGAGTAACGCCACCCTTTGATGAAGTTGAAAATTTTTGTATGGGATAAGTCGAAAATCGACTTCATGAATGGACCGAATGTGCCTAATGCATTGTTCTTGTGGTCTAAAACCATCTTCGCATTATTGCCTTTCAAATCGGTTGGATGGTTTCAAAGTCTACTACGGAGATAGGTAGAAACAACTTTTGTGTTTTATATATATACTATATAGATATATGTATACATAAATCTATTTGAAACTAGGAATAAAATATTTGAATTCAAAGTGAATTGTGTACATACATAATATACGCGGGTTGTCTGAAAAGTTTCCGACCGCAACGTAAAGATAGCGGCACTCGTCAATAAAAGCTAGTGAATGCTAGTTATGCATCTTTTGACAGTTACTTACCGAAGTTTCAGTCATTTTTGATGCGCAGTTTTTAGTTGACATTTGTTTGAGTGAGTCGATGTGAGTGTTTTTTTGTGAAAATGGAAAAAATTGAATATCGAGCTGTTATTAAATTCTTGTTTTTGAAAGGCAATACGCCTACGCAAATCAAAAATGAGTTGGACTCTGTGTATGGGGACTCTGCACCATCATTTACCACAGTGAAATTTTAGGCAGCTGAATTTAAACGTGGCCGTAAGAGCTTGGAAGATGATGAACGTTCGGGACGTCCAAAAACTGCAACCACTGACGATAACATTGCTAAAGTTCACCAAACGGTGTTAGACGACCGCCGAATTAAAGTGAGAGCGATAGTAGAGGTTATGAAAATGTCCAAAGAACGTGTTTGTTACATATTTAATCAAGATTTAGGCACGAGAAAGCTGTCCGCGCGTTGGGTGCCGCGTTTGCTTACGTTAGACTGAAAACGTGTTCGAATGAACATTTCCAACGCTCTGTTGGTGCAGTTTAGGCGCAATAAATCCGAGTTTTGGCGCCGATTAATTACTATAGATGAAACTTGGATACACCATTATACGCCCGAAACGAAAATTCAGTCAAAACAGAAAAAAAAAACAAAAACAGTTTTTTCGGCTGGGAAAGTTATGGCGACTGTTTTTTGGGATAGTAAAGGAGTTATCTTAATCGATTATCTTCAAAAAGGAACAACCATTACAGGAGCATACTACGCATCATTACTTGCCAAGCTGAGGGCAGAAATTGCGGAAAAACGGCCACATGTGCAGAAAAAGAAAATCCTGTTTCACCAAGACAACGCGCCGTCTCACACCTCAGCGGTTGCCATGGCGAAAATCCATGAATTACGGTTTGAACTGCTTGACCATCCGCCTTATTCACCAGATCTAGCCCCAAGCGAATTCTTTTTGTTCCCTCATCTAAAAACTGCGCTCGAAGGGCAGAGATTTTCGTCAAATTAGAAGGCAATCACCTTCGTGAACAATTATTTTGCAGAGAAAAACGCCAAGTACTATTTGGACGGGTTAGAGATATAGGAGAATCGCTTGGAGAAGTGTGTAGAGTTATGAGGAGACTATGTAGAAAAATAAAAAATTTGAGAAAAAATGTCTTGTATCATTGTTCGGTCGGAAACCTTTCAACCAACCCTCTGTTTAGTTTTTAGATTTTAATATTAATAATTAATAACAAAAGGCAATGTATCTAGTTGTGATCACTTAAAAGCTTTGTGGGAAAGGCACATGTGGATTTAGGCTGTTTAAATGGGAGTTTGTATTTTTTAGACAGAAATTGGCACGGTGACAAATTAAATTTATTTGTATATGCACTCAAATTAATCTAAAATATACAACATTCCAATTAAAATAAATTAAACTAAACTTCCCTCTCCATTTGGGCTTGGAAACACATAAAACATTTTTACCTCCTTCCTTCTCTCCAAAAGATAGGTATAGTACAGCTGACAATTCCGGAAAGTAAACACAGTCCAACTTTAATTGTGTTGTCAGCGAAAATTTATTCCATCGCCGTGTATTACATTCCGGAAATTAACTAATTTCCCAAACTAATTCATTTTATTAAACAAAACAAAAAAAAAAAACCAGCAGTAGAAAAACGCTAAAACCAAAATGCGAATGTATGAGTGCTTTTATCCGTACATACGTTACCGTATGGTTAGTCCTTTCATTAGTTTTGTTTCTGTGTAACCACAAATCGATAAAGAAGGCGAATATGCAAATTTTTCATTCGCGTTTTGTGATACAACAATTGCTGGTAGCTTTCCTGCATATAGTCTTGTAACTTGTTCAAACCAACTGTCGCCCATCCCCTCCTACTTAGTCACTATATATTCTTGGAACCCATACACACAGTATGTTTGTATCCTTATAAGTTACTGCTGAATTCGTAGTTCTTTGGTTATTCTCTAAGGAGGCAACTTATGGGCTCTTTAGAGAATGTTAACGATCGGTTGTTATGTCCTTAAGGAATTTCGAAAACAATTTCAATTGTTGGCTGATGTGTCACGCAGTGATTTATAATGTTTACACATAGTTAATTTGTGGATTACTCCACCAGCACCACCCCAACTACTCTAGCTATTGGTAGTAATGCGCTCAGAACTTGGTACGATTATGTGTGACTATTTGTGAGGAAAGCGAGTTGGAAGGACACAGTGTTGTATGTACATACGTATGTGAGGTAGTATATGAAGGCCGATTAGTATTTCGTGTCAGATAAATTATTCCTCTTGTCAATTGAAATGCGAAAATAACATGTTAATTTTATTTTCACTTTTTTTCTCTCCCCCTTTTTCTCTTTCAATTTTGCTTAGATAAACATACGACAAATATTTATAAATCCAATAAATAGGGACATGATTTTGAATAGATACATGTTATTTATGGTCTAGCTATTGTCTTACATTGCATAGATACCGATTGTCAAAGTTTAGCAATATTCAAATGCCTCGCCTATTTGTGGTTTGGTTCGTTCAGCAATCTACATGGTGAATGACTCGAACTCCAACTTTTTAGAATGCTATAATTTTTTTATTTTTTGATAAATTTTATTGTGCCAAAGCAAAAAATGTTGGAAAATACATCAATTTTTAAATTGTATCAGTAGTTTTCAATATGTCCACCTTTGGCGCGAATAATGGCCTTGAGACGGCCGAAGAAAGCATCGCACGCTGCACGCAAGTAGCTCTGCGGTATTTTGGCCCATTCCCGGCGAAGTGCTTGTTTGAGGTGGTCCAAAATTTGGTATTTTTTAGTGCCAACCTTCGCCTTCAAAATACCTCAGACAGAGAAATTCAGCGGATTTGCATCCGGAGAATTTGCAATCCATAGTGTCGAAGAAATGAAGTGTGGAACATTGTTTTTTTATCAATCTTGATTGACGCGCGCTTTGTGAGACGGTGCCGAGTCTTGTTGAAATGTCCACGATCTCCGACCGAAATGATTGTTTGCCCAAGGCTTCAATACTGCTTCTAAGACAGTTTCACGGTATACGATCGCATTAATTTTGACGCCACGGTCCAAAAATACGAGCGGAGAACGACCATCGGCGGTTATGACTGCCCAAACCATCACCATCCGTGCTGCCTGCTTTCTGGTGGCTGTCCGAAGGTGTAAATTTTCGAAGGACCTCTCTGGCAAGTAATTTCGGTCATTTTGTTTGTTGACGTATTGCTCGATAACAAATGGCGACTCATCGGAAAAAACCAAATTCGACAACTCATCACTTTCGTGCAAGCGTAGCAACTCCTTCGCTCTTTCGACTCTAACTTTTTTCTGTTGCGGTGTAAGATCGTGTGCTTTTTGGAACTTCAATGGCTTGAGCCCAAGCTCGTTTTTCAGTATGTGTTGCATCCGTTCCAACGATATGTTGAGCTCACGAGCCATTTTTCTTCCACTTCGACTCGGATTTCGCTCAATTCGAGCCTTCACTTTCCGAACCATTTCTGCCGATGTATCTGTTTTTTTATGACCACCTCCATTTGCAACGCTGCTGGTATCATAGTAACGAGCTGTGTTTCGAGGCATAAATGATTTATTCATGTTGAGGTGCTGGAGGACTCTAATGATAGCTACTTGTGGTTTTCCAGCCAATTATAAAGCAATCACACTATCACGTTTGAATTCCATCGCGGATAAAAATTTTTCAACACAACTGAGACGTAAATCGTTGAACAGTTTGGAAATTATAGCTGTTGGAATCATTCAGGGTGTATAATATAAATCGAGATCCATATTTTTCTTTTTTGGAAAATTTTTGGCACTAGAAAATATGATAGTAAAAAAAGAAAGGAATGATTTGTGTTAACTGCTGCTGCAATCCTACTCATAGCCTTAATCAATAAACTTTCACTGAGAGCATTTTCGTTGACCTCCAGTTACGCACTTCAATATCGTTAAGGTACTCTTTCACTTGTGCGCGTCAACTAAGGTAAGGTTTCTTTCCCTACTACCTCCCTTACTACCTGTGCTTCAAGTAGAAATCGAGGGCTATTCGGTCAGTTAATATTCATTTGAAGGTTTAAGGTTTTAGCCATCTAAGGCAACTGATGCATTTTTCTCATAAGGTCGATGTCGCTGTTTAGCTCGTAGAGTCCGCTGTTGTACCTCTTTTTGCAAAACGGACCAAAAATATTTTCATTCGCCTTTGCTGATGTACATGCTTTTGGGATCTTGCTCTACAGTGCTGACGATGACTACGGTCTTCTGCGTTTCTACTCTTTCGTACGTTATTAATAAATTGCCTCCTCAGGCAGCAGAACCAGTTGCACTAATTTTTTCAAAAGTGCTTTCGTAAGCTGGATTTCGAGTTTGGTACATTGTTCTCCACTATGATGTGAAAAAAGTCACATGACATCGTATCACCTCCTTACAAAATAGAATACACTTCCAAATCACGTGTTTGATCGTTGTTGCCTTATCAAACCAGGACTGTAAGATCCTCTGTTGTTCATTAATTGCCTTAAAGGCTGCTACGGTGGCATGCTAGCAGTGATTTGTGTCCTCAATGTCATTGAAGAATTATCCCTGCACTTAGATTGACTTTTCGTATTTACACCTATGGTATGTACTTTATTTAGTAGTTTTTAATATACGAGTACATATTTTCTCGGAATATTGGATTTGATTATTGCCTTTTACACCTTAAGAATGACTTACTCCGTCACATGTCGACTCGAAATTCGTTGGTATTTTACAAAATTTTCCTATGAAAGAAGTTTTGATATATAGTATAGGCGGAAGCCACATTAATACGTGTCGATTAGTGTCCTGTCCGGATGGCAAGGAATCAGACCTTGCGACTTTGCTGTTCTCCAATTTTTTGATAATTAAACCGAGATAGCTTGTTCAGTGACCGATCACGGATTCTCTTTTTGCCGATTTACGCCTCTTTTATGAATTGATAATCTTCTAGAAACGCACCAGTTATTCTTTGCACCATTTCTCTCATTGTTACGAGGGTAGTTCTGGGACTCTGACGTACAGATGCGGTTGTTGTTTAAAAAGAATGACAATTATAGAAAGTACCAAGCTTATAAAGCTTAAATTTGAAGTTTGACGACGCTATGTTCTTTAGGATTTGTTCGGCTGCCATTAATAGTGAACGCTCTCAGTGGATGTTTAAATATGGAAAAAATTGGTCATCGTTATGTGATACAATACTTTCATTTGAAAGGCCTCAATCCAACCAACATCAATGCGGAACTGGATTCTTCTCTGGTTAAGCGAGGCCGTATGGGTTGCCAAAAGGAACATCCCAGTGGTTGACCAAATGACGTGAGTTCACAAGAAATGTTGAAAAAAAATCCACAAAATGTTATTAGATGACCGTTAATTGAAAGTGCGTGTACTAGCAGATATGGTCGTTCAAAAAGCGCTGTACATCGCATGTTGATTGAAAAATTGGACATGAGAAAGCTGTGCGTCAGATGGGAGCCGCGATTACTCTTACTCACATTGGAACAAAAACAGCGTCGAGAGGATGATTCAATCGGGTGTTTGGCGAAGTTTCACAACAATACAGCCGAGTTTTTGCGTCGATTCATAACCATGGATGAAATATGGGTCCATCACTTCACACCCGAGACGAAGGAACAGTCAAAATAGACTCATAGGGGAGAATCGGCTCCAATGTGTATTGAACTAAAAGGAGGCTACGTAGAGAAATACGAGTAAACATATTTTTCCCCAATTTTTTTGTGTTTTCTTTCTTAGGTCGGGCACATCTGGGACTACCCTCGTACCTGCCTTTGAAGATAGCGTCTTGGAATTATTGTAGAAAACCCGAATGCTGTTTTTAACTTTTGATGTACCCTAACTGAGGGACTGCGTATGCCTGCTCTATTTTGGCAGTCACTTTTGTCCCTTTCTCCGTCCGTCTTTGTACTACAAGGTGTCGCAAAAGTCGTCACCCTATCGGAAGACGCTGTCATTTTTGTAAAAAGCGGCAAATGTCAATTCTACTTTAACATTTGTGAAGTAAACAGATACAGAATACATATCAATAAGATATAAGACATCGAAAATCCACGTATAACCCACGAGGAGCCATTACACCCGATCAATGTAGGAATGCATGATGTGCTGTTTACGCTGGAGGCGTCATTGGGCCTTATTTTTTCGAAAATGGCTCGGGCCACACGACTACTGTCAAAAGCAAGCGTCACAGAGCGAAGTTAAACGGACTTTCTATTTCCTCAATTGGATGAATTGGGACTAGAGAACATGTGGTTCCAACAGGATGGAGCAACGGCGCATGCTACACGAACCACAACCGAAATTCTAACGGCTGCATCTCCAGGTCGCCTAATCTCTCCTGCTTTGCCCGGTAAGATCGTTTAATTTAGCAGCTCCAGACTTCTTTTTGTAGGGTTTTTTGAAGTCGCAAGTCTATGTTAACAAGGCTCAAACTCTTGAAGCCCTCAAAGAGAATATCTGACAAAAGTGAAGGAAAGGGCCACAAATTGGGACCGTGTGCTCGTTAATTCTGGCGGCGGCCGCTTAGCCGGTATCATTTTTTCGACTTAATGGAAAGAAAAATATGACATCAAGTAAACCTAATCCAAAAGCAGAACCAAAATTTTTCTTTTATAAAAAAAATTACTTCCAAAGAACATCGGGTGATAACTCTAGCGCCACCTTGTATTTGTTTGTTGCTCCAGTTTTATGCTGTAGCTCTTTTTATGTGGATGCTTTGTCCATTGTGTTTAATGAGCAATTTCATTTTCAGATTAATATGTCTCAAAGATGCCGTGCCATTATGGATTTGCTCGCCAACTAATCTGACGGAGATGTGGTCTTTGTTGATTTCAACAATGAAGTCCCCATATACTCCACATTCTACGCCTAGCAGGTTGTCTTTAACAGAATATTCAACTTGGTTGATAGGACTCTGTGCTGACATTAAACTAATACGTTATAACGTGGGTTTATTGGGAATATCAGGAGAGCGATTGCTTATATCAAATCGGACAACTGCAATTACAGTTACAATTTTCTTTTCTTTCTATGCTTATCTCATAGTAGGTACTCGCATCTGCTTTATATCACAGGAGAGTAAATCTATGTTATTGAGTAATACAGGGAGTATATAACGAGGACTCGTCCATGTTCACATTTTTCGTTTTTAGCTTACGGACGTTTTATTCCTTAATCAATTCTCTCATACCTTTCTCATAATTGCTTACAACTATTGGGTCATTCAGAGAGAGCCATCAGTTCTACACTCCTAAAGTAAGCACCTTACCATAAACCTTGTCCATATCAATTAATCAGAAGTAGAAATGTCTGCCTAACTTCTAGAATCTAGACCATCGCAAAACTCTACTCACACGCAGACCTAGAAACTGGCTTCCAGTCAACCCTCTCAAAACTGAGGTTGTTCTTTTCACGAGATAGATGTCTAACTCATTAAGTGCATAAACGTATCACCATTCGTTTCTCCAACGAAGCTAAGTATTTGGGTGCCATCCTGAATAGCAAACTTATTTGGAGTAAACATGTCATGCCGAAAACTTACATGGTGCTGTCAGTTTGTGGTGCTGTAAATGACTTTTAATTTTTGATGAAAATGCAACTTTATTGTGAAAAAATGGTAACAAATGAATCAAGGCATTTTTTGATGTCTTCATATGAGCGGAATTGCTGATCAGCCACATCACATGCTATCGAACGGAACAAGTAATAATATGGAATATGGCGGGTGTAGGCTCAAGTAGGACTTCCTATTTGAGCGTTTCCAGGTAGGTCTTAACGGGTTTGGCAACGAGAATCCGAGCGTTGTCATGCTGTCGAATCACTTTTTCGTGCCTCTGTTCATATTGCGGCCGTTTCGATTGAAGTCGATGATAGCTTCGTTGGGTTTCAACAGTTCATAATAAATAACACTGACCTGGTCCCACCAAATACACAGCATAACCTTCGCAGCGTGAATGTTTGGCCGAGCCGAATACGTAGAAACATCACCGGGCAGTCCCCATGACTGTCTTCTCTTTGAGTTGCTGTAATGAATCCATTTTTCATCACCCGTCATGATGCGCCGAGAGAAACCCTTCCTTTTTTACCGCTGGAGCAATTGTTCAGAGGCGAAAAAACGACGCTCAACGTCCCTGGGGTTCAAGTCATACGGAACCCAAGTTCCTTGTTTCTGATCATTGCCAAGGCATGTAATTGCTTTAAAATGACTTGGCGGTTAACTCCTAATGCTGAAGCAAGCTCTTCTTGCGTTTGGTACGGATCCTCATCGAGCAATGCCTCCAATTCATCATCTTCGAAGGATTTGGGCGTTCCTTCACGCGGACGATCGTCAAAATTGAAATTACCGTCTTTGAAGTGACGGAACTAATCACGGCACGTTGTTTCACTTAGAGCAGTTTCTCTGTAAACATTTCGGAGCTCTCGATGCGCTTCCGTCGCCGTTTTCTTCGATTGGAAGAAGTAAATCAGCACTTCCCGCCAATGACGATTATTTGGCACAATATCAAACATTTTCGCCCAACCAAAAGTATATGGCGCCAAAGCAAAATCAGTAATGGGTCAAAACGGTTTGCTTACCATATTTCTAAGCTTGGTTCATGTCCTTTTGGATATGTAAAAATCGACCAGCACTTACAGCTGGAGCCATCTATTGTCGAACTTAGTTGCGCACCTAATAAGTATAATTACGAGTACGTCCTATGCATCCGTTATCTATTCGAAGAAGCTTTTCTGAAAATAATTCACGCTTGGCTCTGCTCTAGACGCACTGATGAATCTCCCTGTGCTTGATATTCATACCATGGGCTGAATTCTCAATGAAATTTTAAAGAGAAGTGGTCTTTGGTATAATACCCACAAGAGTTTGACTCTGGTCTAAATAGTCATACCATCTGATACAATCGCAGCCGATTTCCCTGTGTCCAGGAATGGTTTTGACCAGAATTTGAGCCAGAAAAGAAATGTAGTCGGGTCTTCACGTGGTGTCTTTCTGAAGGACCATAACGTCAAATTTCAATCCTTGCTATCATCCAATAGAGGAGCGAAGTGTCTGTTACGCTTTTAGATTTGCTGTACGCCTAACCCTTTTCAAGCGAGTTCGACAATGTCGAGGGTCAATCTTCACAGGAAATGAAATTAGTGATGAATTTGACAAGCAAAGCTCAGAGGAGAGTTTCTCAGTATCCAAAACTGGATTAGGACGGGGTGTGTCCTCGGTTAGAGCTTCCATTGACAGTTGGATTTTTCATAAGCATAATTGTGGATGACATGACTTTTCAGGATGCCGGCAAACCAGTAGGTCCGGCCTTATTACATATGTGTTGCCTTAATGGGGTACCTGAGTGTGCAAGGCATAAGTGACACCATATCTTAATATAAGATTGTTGATAGGGTACTTTCTCTGTGAGTGCCCAACCTACACTCACATCAACCTGCAGCTGGGTATCTGGTGCACTGAATCATTTACTCATCTTACAATCTACGAAAGATTGAGAAATTCCAGTACAACGAACATACAAGAAGTACAATGCACTAGGCTTCAGTTTGATGTTTCTGTCTGGACGAAAGTTCTCAATCACAGATCTGAACAAGTTTCTAATCCAACACGTCAACGAAGATCTGCAGAATTAAAAGATCGATAAGCATCAATTTGGGGAATCCCCTTTGTATCATACTCCTTGTTATGTTCCGCTTTAATCAGATCTGAGCAATTAGGGACATAGCAACTAATAAATGTAGGCACTCGCTTCAAATGGCGCACTTGCTTTATCATTTCAATGAAGTGTACGCCTTTGAGGTCTGCTACAAATTTTTTTCTGTTTTCTTGGTCTGTTCTTTGACTGGTTTCTAAATCACATTTCAAGTTTTGGTAGCCGTAATAGTTTCGAGAGCCTAGATTTCTGAATCGCTAGGCCTTTATATCTCAATCGAAGGTTAATACATATATACGAGTATATATGCGAACAATGATATTACAAGAAACTTTATCAAGTCGCAAGAAGAAGGCGCTTGCCTTTGGTCAAGACAGTACCTGAATTGTTTACACACTTAACTCAAACCCTAAATCACGTATAATCGTAGTTTAAGATATACACTAATTAACTGTGTCTCAAAAATTAGTATAAATTCCAAATAAAACCCCAAATCACACCAACACCATTCAAATTTCAACATTTACACGCCCCCAGCCCGGATTTCAATTAATTTTACGACCATCAAAAATGGCAAACAATTATTCCGTATACAATTATATTCCGTATCGTCAAACCCAACAAAAATACAAAAGAACAATTATTCACGGAATATTTTAGGACATCCACCTACAGGAAGATTCTCAGAACTACTGCCTAGAACAGTTGCTCCCCTTCCCCCCACACCAAAACGAAATATGATTAATTGCAATAATTAGTGTAACTACCTTGAAAAGGCTTTCTAATAAGAGTCGCGTGCGTCCGTGGAATTCGCCTCAGCCCCTCCGACCACCACCGACCACCTCCGATTACCACCGACTACCTCCGACGCCAGGAATTGTTGCAATTGAGAAACACCAAAATGCGAAAATCAAATTTGAATCCTGGAATTCATTAAGATCCCTATCGTGAGCACTCAGAATACCCAGAGTCAGCATGCAAACATTAGTTTGTCGAAGCGACCAAAGAAAGGAATTTCGTACTGGAAACAAATGCCTTCATCCACCACCTCACCACACACCGGGGGGTGGTATTTAATTTTACATGTCACACGGCATTAGTGAGGGTGGCATGGTTCGCATTTTGCCAAAAACACAAAAACGGAACAAAAATGTCGAAAATTAAGTCGTACTCCAGGAACCGTGTGCCATTGCCAGTCGAAATTTATTCACAACGGAAATAATTATTGCCACGAGAATCAAGCGGCTCGACAATTAAATTCAATTAATTAACAAGGTATTAGTAGTATTTATTTGGCAATACGGGACTTACACACGATTTGACATTATTTAAGGGGGACTGGTACTATCACCGCTACCCACCAAGGAGAGCTCTTAATCAACTCGAGTCAAAAATGTAACAAAACTGACAAGCCAAAAATCAGACGCGGCAGGCTTGTGCGCTTTGTTTGACAAATCTGGCGAGACACTTAATTCAAAATCGAGGTACCCTTATTCATAACTCGTATGACTGGCTTCTAATTTTTTATTTGGGAGGAATCAATATGACAAGTTAAGCCCGTTGATAAGATGACAGCTGGAGTAATTGTAACATGATACAGGAGAGGTCACATGTGATGTGACTGGTAGTGATAGAGGTGGGTTTAAACCGTCTCCCAATTTCGGTGATACGAGTATTTGAATGGAGATTTTCTCAAGAAATGCGATGCAGCGATGAATCAGTTGAGGTAATCAAAGGATACACGTACGAGTATAAGAGGATGGAGATTGAGATGATGAGATTGCGCCGATGGCAATCAATATGTCGTATTTTATGACCCAAGGTTATGACAAAAATCAAATTGTATCTACTAATTCTCTCGATATTTGCTATGCGTGAGCTACTGCCTATCTGTATACAGAAAATTGTAAGGTGGAAGGGGTTAGAAAAAGCCGATGCGAATGTGACTGGAACGGAAAAATTATGTTTATTTTGATAAGATTAGGTTAGGTTAGAATGGCCCTTGGAAAAACCAATCCACTTAGACCTATTGGCCCATTGTGGCACCACGTGGATCTGTGGAACTATTTAGAGCTTCTGACGAAGCATAAGAGACTCTTAACATCTATATTATCATTGTGAAAGAGATGGGCATGCCAAGCCTTTTTGCATGCTTGCTTATAAGACAGTGTCCAGTAATGACAACTATCTTAGCGCTGAGATGTTTCCCATTTTGAAGGATTGAACTCTTATAGCGATTCAGATCCAGTTTTGGACAGAATAGTTTGCTCGCTAAACATGTTGACCTAATGGTCCACCTAAGGTTTGTTCTTCTATTAGCATCTAACTTTAGTATTAGTTTGCACGTAACGATGGGCATAAGGATATTATCTTTTATTATCAGGTAGGATCGGTAAAGTGGTTTAAATTTTGGCGAGTTCGTCCTACAATTTCCTGGAATATCCGGCACCCAACAAAGGTGAATATTGAACTGTTCTGCCATCCATGAGACTGAGTCCAGGGATTTGATAGCGGCCTGACTACCCGAAAAGATGCAGATAACACGTTTTTCTTCAGTCTGGACAGGATTTCCTTAATCGTCAAAATGTCCGCCTAGAACACGTGATCTGGAGGTCGGAAAGAGAGCCTTAGGTTAAGCTTATTTGCGAAAACAAATGTATATAAATAGATTAAATTATCATCCATGAAAGAATATTTCTCTCAGAAAGGTCTAGAGCGTATGCTTACATCAAAGTCCATGTCAAACCAATGTAGTCGATGTTCTCAATAATTATTTCTAGTGTATTGAGAATATGGGCGTGGCCCCATTTGTTTTTTGTCCACTTTAAATAGCTGAGTTAGCAACCACTTGCTTGCTGAAAATATCGAGGACTGTCAGGTAAAACAGAATAACCAGCGCCACGGAGGGTGGCACGTAAGGCCCCGCTAATGCACAGACATGCTGTCTTTTGGACTTTGGTACGTTTACTACAGTTGACTGCATTGCCTAGGGCCGTCCACCAGACAACCACCCCGTAGATGAGTATCGGTCTTATGACCGAGACTAGTGGGTAATGCGAGGTTGAATCCCCATTTTTTCGCAAATGCTTTTTAGTAAGCTAGTGTATCTTTGTTTAGTCCTTCTTGAATGTTAGGTTTCCTGTTTAGTTTCCTGTCAAAAGTAGGAGCCAAATCTTTCGTTGCATCGGAGACGACTAACCTGGGACGTTGATTGAGTGAGGTTCTACGATTGGAGTTGTATATTTCCTTGAAAAGAGGACAAGATCAGTTCTAGGGGGATTTACGCCCAATCCGCAACAGCTTTCCAAACGGATTAATCTGTTAATGGGATGAAACAGTACTACCTTGGCGCATACCTCTGCTGACACATCTTTTAGCAAAAGCCACACCCAGTTTGGCGTTATTAATCCTACTATTTAGCATAAGACTGATCAACTCCCCAAGTGAGTCATCTACCTGCAGAGTTGACATTGCAGTTGTAATTATAAATATATTGACGTTGACTATCTCCAGGATTGCCACGATTGTGTGCTCTCTATAATGTAGGGATTGTTTAATGTTTTCAATGACTTTCCTTTACAGTAGGCATGCTGAACCGTAGACAAAAGTCGTGGATCAATTCTGGGTCGAATTTGGATATCAATTAGTCGTTCTAGAGTTTTCAGAAGAAAAGGTGTTTGGTCCTTTGGGACAATATGAGAACTACAAAAACTTCTCTGCGTGACAAGGGAATGTGGATTATTTCCACGCAACTCCCCATGATATTCACTATCGTTGGCAGGATGATATCTGAGGACATTTGTAGCTCGGCATGTATTATACCGTCAGTACCAGCAGACTTGAATTACTTGAAGCTATGTACCACTTAAGGCAGCTTGTTACTTGTAATCATACCGTGAATTTTAGTCGCGGCAACAGTAGTTCTGCTAAAGTTGTTACTGGCCGTGAATAGAGAGCTATCCGGAAAGTGGGTACCCAGAAGGTTAGTGATTCAACGCTAAAAGGCATCTAAGAGCCAACGTTTTTTTTTTTTAAACAGCATGTCATCGCAGGATTTGTAGGGGGGAGTTTTCTTAGCCGCGACGCCTCAGGATTATCACTTTGCTTTGCTTTCCTCAGTTCTTTTTATATCTGTTTTGAAGGACTCTTTATATGAGTCCGGGTCTGTCACCTTTCTTGTGCTTTTGATTGGTTGAAAAGTTTCCTGCAAGCATTTGTAAGGGATCCCAGTGCTGATGTCCACTAGTGCGGCTTTTTCTTACCGTCTAGGTTGAATAAAGAAGCATGAAGTAGCCATTGCCTGATTGAGAGGTAGGGTAAGGTACTTGACCGTCATGTCAAGCTCAATGTTACATGGGGGACTTAAGCGTTCAGAGGAAAGCTGTTTTGAAAATATTCCAATGTATTTTGGCCAATTAGTTTTCAGATAAATCCGGCGAGGTGGAGCATTCCACAGACTGAGTTGCATGTATCTGTGATATGAAAAAGAGTATTAGGCGATTCAAGCCAGTTCGTTATGATTTGAATGATGCTGTCGGAGGTAAGTGAAGTACTATATCTAGCACTTCTTGGCAGTCTTTAGTTATAAAGGCGGGCTCATGGTGGCCCATATAGTCGTGGCCAAGATATACATGCCGATACTAGCCAGAAGGTGCCCTTGTGAGTCTCCCATCTACCAATCACAGTTTGCTGAGATTAGGAAGTAATAGTACATTAAGGCTACGCTTAACTAATACATCTACAAGTTCTGATCTTACCTTATGTCTTTTGTATATAACCGAACATAATCAAGTCCTCGAACCAGGACTTCTACAATCCATGGTTCCTGCATTAGGATGATATCCTCTGAGCCTTTGGATAGACGAAACGTTTTTGGGGGATAATCTGGAGAAGTTTTAGCATCATTGCTACAATCCACCGGAGACGCCTCCACCACGGTGTCGTATGAGTCCCACCGATTCGGAAAATGTGACCAAAAGCTCATCTTCGCACTCTGATTGTTAAGGACGGCGTATCAGTCGGTTTCCATTTCCAACAAGATTTTAGAGTCGGAGACCGTCGTCGCTATCCATTTCAGGAAAGAAGATGGACGCTCCAAGATCCGAGGCTGTATTACCTGTTTCAATTAAAGGAGAAGGAGGTTGCTTATCAGCATCCCTGAGGATTATAGGCACAAATCTGAACCGAATCATGCCTTTAGTCTGCGTCAGACGGAATTACTTATTAATCACAATTAACGCGCATCTATAAGGACCCCTTAGTACTTCCAGTTTCGCGACTTTCCAGTCATGAGTTAAAAGGGTCGGTTTACTGAGCCTAATGATCTCCAGAATGTCTTCTGGGTTCTAGGTAGATCTTCTGGGGATATCCTCCTTAGTCACAACATCGAGGTTTGCCCCTGGCCAGACCTCTCCTAATCCCCCTACGGCTTTTGTATAAAGATCGATTGATCTTTGGTCGGCACAGGCGTGATGTGAGGTGGTCCGAGGTTTTCCCGCATGATGGCTGATTGATAGCTAGAACAACTGCCACCCTTCAGGTGTAATTTGTAATATCATATAAAAGGTGTTGTCACCGTTATTATGGCTGTAAAGCTGGAAAAAATAACGCAGTCCGCAGAGTGGACGGAGCATTCTGTTGCAAATAGAGTTCGAATCCGATTTTTCCAGATAACTGACAGCCAGAGCTAATTGCCAGACCCATTCCATCTGGCTCTCCCACAAACTGCCAAGAAGGCAACGAACGTAACATATGTGCTGATTACCTTCTTGGCAAGTAGGCGGATGCAGCATTTAATAACCTGGGTTCCACTTAACATTAACAATGAAGTGTCTGGTTTTATGTAGAATGCCAGGAAGCAAAATACAGCCAAAATAGAACAGTATAAGGCCACGCATTAGAATTAAAAGAGGACTGTTCGCGAGCTCTACGAATAAGGAATCATCGGCCTATGAAAACGAGAAAGGACTAACCAGAGAAAGGTTTATTTAAACGCCATGCTCGGAAGTTTTTTTTCAGGAATATGGAAGGAATTATCCAAGGGATAAGGATGTAAGTAAAAATGTAGGATTGTGGATGGATTATTTTTGTATAGTGTTTAACGACGATGATATCAAACAGAATCAACCACTTAAACCTTCTTTGAGCCTAGAAAAGCCCTTACGTTCTATCGTTTTTCTTACTACTGTAGCCAAAGTTCGTCATCAAACATGAAACTGCCCACTACAGATTACTTGAGTCAGTTGGCACCTGACATAATATGTAGCAGACGGTGGAGAAATAGTCCATTCCATCATCAGTGCTCAGCTTAATGAGTTTTTCTGTAAGGTCCCCATCATTCAGAAATAGTCTTAAATTATGGGCTTTTAAATATTTAAATAGAAATGTTGCAGCTTATTTTTGACTGAATAGTAACCATAGGCCACCTCGATAACTATCAATAATGTTCTTTGTAAGAGGGTCACATAGGAGTACATATCTGCAGCACCAATGGAGATATCAGGATCCTGTAAACCGCATATAGGTAATACTGGCAGCTTGTCTGCCACGAAACAAACACAAGATGGACGCCTTGGACAAAACGTCACTATAGGCAGCTACAACATTATGGTGCTTATCAGGCAGTAAGGGACCTCGGCTCTGTTACCAATTCCCACAACGACACTAGCGCGGAGATCATGTGAAGGATCACTCTTGATAATTGCCATTTCTTTGGGCTTAGAATGCAATTAAGTAGTAAAGCCTTCTTCTGAGCAACCAAAAAAACATCATACAAACTGGAGCAAAAGGTATCACCCAAGGATATTCGGGTGTAATTTTTTTTGTGAATGAAAAAATTTGGTTCTGCCTTTGGATTATGTTTACTTGATGTCCTCAATTTATTTCCATTAAGTCGACAAAATGATATTGGCTAAGTGGCCGCTGCCAGAATTGATGACCATTCGGCCCGATTTATGGCATTTTCCATCACTCTTGCCAGAACTTCCGGCGATAGGTCCTCGCATTCTTGATGGATATTCTCTTTGAGGGCTTCAAGAGTCTGAGGGTTGTTGACATCGACTCGTGACTTCAAAAGTCCCCACAAAAATAAGTCTGGAATAGTTAAATCAGGCGATCCTGTCGGCCGGTGCAAATCGCCAAAACGAGATATTAGAAGATGGAGAGAGGCAGCCTACAGAATTTCGGTTGTGGATCGTGCAGTATGCGCCGTTGCTCCATTCTGTTGGAACCACATGCTCTCCAGTCCCAATTCATCCAATTGAGGAAGGAGAAAGTCGTTGAGCATGGCTCTGTAGCGCTCGCCGTCCACAGTAGTCGTTTGGCGCAAGGCATTTTCGAAAAAACAAGGTCAGATGACGTCTACAGCGAAAACAGCGCACTTGCAGTAACTTTAAGCGAGTACAATGGTTCTTCGTGGGTTATATTGGGTGCTCCAGAAGCGATAATTTTGCTTATTCACATATCCACAGAGATGGTTGTCTCCCTCGTGGGCGAGATTCAGGATGGCTTGAGCGTACATCACACGCGCTTGCCGGTCAATAGCTAACAGCTGATGCACTGTCTTCACTTTGTAAAGGAATATTGTACGGTCTTTCATCAAAATTCTCTGTAAAGACCGCCGATTGATACCCAATTGCGTGGCACGTTGTCTGGTCGATACTCCGGGGTCCTCTACGACAGCTTCAACTACAACTGCGATATTCTCAGCAGAGGGGCTGCTCCGGGGGCAGCCAGGCCAGGCAGCATCTAGTGTTTTTCCATACTCTTCTAGGCGAGCGGCTAAGCGTCGTAGTGTTTGCTCAGTTGGTGTAGGACAACCGGGAATTCTGCGCCGAAATTCACGCTGTGCCAAGACTACCGACGAATTACTCTGCAGAAAAATCGTAACAATTATTCCGCGTTCTTTAGGAGTATAGTGATTCATGTCTTATTGACATTTGTGGCTATTTGCAAAAATTATAGCATCTTCCGATAGGGTGATGGCTTTTACGCCACCCAGTACTACTTTATCGTGCCGAAGCGGATAAAAATCCTTACAAGCGCTTCGAAAAAACCTTCTTCGGGTAATTTTCGGTCCTATTTGCATCAATGAAGAATGGAGAAGACATTTCAACAGCAGTCAGCATGGGCTGTAGAGCGATGCCAACTTCGTCAGAAAATCTTGGATAGCCCCCCCTTTTCTTTAACATCGTACTTGAAAAAATTCTGCAAAATATGCAAGTCAACATCGGAAGTACAATATCTCAAAAGTGTGTGTATTTACTTCGATATGCTAATGGCATTGCTATTATTGGCAGGACACTGCGAGTTGTCACTGTTGCTTTAGGTTACTGTAGTTAGAACACTTAATATAAACGAAGTGGTATACTTGTTAATGTCTGTTTTTTGTTGCTTCAAGAAGTTATTGCGTAAAGGGCAAAACGTACTTGGCTGTCGAATATCGGTATCGACGCGGTCAGAAAAATGCTTGTCAGTTGCGTGAGATGACCAAGGTATGCTGGGCAAATGAATATTATCCCTCAGGCTTGGCGAGTTTTGGGTTCTTAACAGCTCATCGAAAGTGGAGCCCATAAATGTGTGCAGCCCTGGAGGCAGTTCGCCGAACACGGCGATAACTGAAAGGTTGCTCCAATCGATACCCAGGTATATAGCGGACTGTAGCTCCATTTAAGTAAGTAAGGACATATCAAACTACTAGGCGCCTTAGTCTTTCGCACATCTCAAGTACCTGCTGATCCTTGATATTGTAGTTGGTTATCTTTCGAAATACTCACCTTCCTTGCTTCACATTTCTTCTCTTCATCAGGCATTCCATGTTCATGGTACTTAGACTCTCCCCAAAAATTAAAATTTATGTGTCGCTAATGGCTACATACTCACAGGTTACCGAAAAAGAAAGACTAAAAAGACAAAAAAATTAAATATCGTATAAAATGTCCCCATAAGCAACCCCCGGAACAAAAAGTATCTCTCCAATTCACCTTATCCGTAACTCGAAAAATCATTTGAATGGCCTCATAAAATGCACAGTTGCGCTTCACTTGAGACACTGAACAAAGCCGTGGGGGCAATAAAATGCCGCTGCAGTTCCTCGAAGTATAAATTGAGACAAATTTATATTTCACCCTGACTGCCACCACCGAAGGATGTGCTGTCGTTTTGCATTTCCTTTCAAACCGGAACAACAAAATATTCGAAGTATCCCTGCTTCTTCATGTCCTTTGCATATGCTTCATGTGGGAAAATTCCCGCAGGGATTGCGGGGAAAGTCTACGGATACAAGAAAATATTTTTTCGACGAAAGGGTTAAATGGTGTTCCAAGAAGGGTATATGGCAAAATGCAACTGAAAGGAAGTATCCGTCGAACAAATGAATGAAAATTGGATAAGTCTCTATCGGCGTTTCTCTAGCTATTTTGGAAAACGACCAATTCGACGCGACAAAGTTTTTCCGGAGCTCGTTTTTTTTTTGGTTCTGTTCTAGATACGTACATACGAGTACATATATACGTGTAGTTCCTGGCTGTGGTAGTTTCAATTTCTATTATACATGGAAATGCAATTTAGCGTTGGTTATTTATTTTATTATATTTCGGCTCGGCTTTGCCGAAAAAAAGAGAGAAACAAATATCAAATTTCGTGATGTGACAATTTTGATTTTCTTCCCCTTTTTCGTTCGTGTGCTTTATTGACTAAACATTACGAGACGGCTCTACAATGTTGTAAAGGGTTACGTGGTTTCTGTAGAACAATTTGTTGCAAGTGGATGGGTGATTGCTTTGCGGCAGATGGTTCATGTGGAGAACTGCCTCCGGAATATTGGCTGTGACATTTGAAAGGAGTCGCAATAATTTAATAGGCGTATAATAAAAGTGCTAACGTTATCAAGATTTGGAAGACCTATAAAGTGTCAATAATGTGAAGACGATTTGTTTTGGCCAGAACAAAGACTATTACAAATTCAATATCAATATGAAAATCGTCTTAAATCATCTCACCGTTAAAAGAAAGTGTCCTACATTTTTATGAGAAAAAACTGAAGTTCATTTTAGAGCATTTATTTACATACGAGTATATTAAAAATAGTTCTTGTTCCTGATCTAATGTCGTCGCTTTAAGTTGTATTGTCAGGCGATGCGGTCATAAGTCTGAAAACTCTTTAAAAGCTATCTGTGCAGATGAAGGCATTGCCTTCAGTTAGTAGAAAAAGGTTACTGCTCCTTGAACACTGCTTTGTTGACTTTCCTTTGGGTTTTACTTCGTGTTTGTTTGCAAATCGTAATCCTATTGGCGTTGGAGACATTTCAGAAAATCAATCATTCGTTTTCTTACTAATAGTTTATCGACAAGAGTTCTAGATTCCGAATTCGTTTATACAAAGGAACTTGTCTGAATTGAACACATCAGATGCAACATATTTATTCCGCTCTCAGGCAGAATTAACCATTTCCTTGACGATGATATGAAACAATTATGTCCATTTAATCTGGACTTGGTAAAGCCATGTCTTAAGTTAGGCTCAGCTTAGGTGCTGCTGTTGAGGGCCTACCTGAGTTACTTAAAGCAGTTTGAGCAAGGAGTTAGTCGGACAATAAATAAAACACCAGCATTGTTGTCAAGCCCTCCAGCAAAAACATACTTTAAACTCAATATTGCCAGCGAGATACTAACTGCTATACCATATGACGCTGACATACCGCCAACATCGTGGACTGGTTTTTAACTTCTCACTCTGACATATACAAGGTCAATGTGATGTCCCCTTTTGGCTCGTCGGACCACTGTGTCGTATCAGCTAATTTCTCGTACACCGACCACACAGTTAGAGAAAAGATTCCTAAAAGAACCGCATGGAAATACGAGGAAGCCAACTGGAGCGGTCTTAACAGCTTCTTTATGAATTTTAACTGGTCGTTCTGTTTCCTCGAGAACGACGTGGATGCCGGTGCTGATATGATCACAGACACCATTCTCTTTGGAATAATAAACTTTATACCTCATCGGATAAACAGTACCAAATCAAAAGAAAAGGCGTGGTACGACTCGAGCCAGGAATAACTGCAACGACTTTCTTAAACGTGTAAAATTCCAACACGAACAAAAACTGAGGCAAAAAACACTACAATGTCCCAAAGGTAGTAACAGTTTTTGGTCATTCGTCAAAAACATTAGAAATTTTGCCTCATCCCCCATCCCAACGCTCATTTACAATGACATTCCAATTGTCAGCTCTTTGGACAAGGCCAATCTGCTTGCTGCACACTATGGGGCCAGCTCAACACTCCCAGATTGTGCATACACTTGAGTGCGTCGAGTCCTCAATGGGACAAATCCACTTTTGCGCTCGTGTAGTAGCAAGAGTTCTTAAAGATCTTAACATTCACAAATCCGCTGGTCCAGATGGTATAGCTCCCCTCCTTCTGGAGAGGTGTACTTCCTCACTGGCAAAACCACTGAGTAAGCTTTTTCATTAATCCTACTCTATAGGACTCTTTCCGAGCAGATGGAAAACAGCATTTGTCCAGCGAATCTTCTTCTCTCTCCTCCTACAGACCCATTGCACTTACGTCCCTTCTTTCCAAGGTCATGGAAACGCTGTCAAACCGTAAGCTCATGAAATATCTCGAAACACGAAAACTTCTTAATGACCGACACTACGGTTTTCGTAGCAACAGGTCCACTGGTGATCTGATGGCATGTCTCACCGAAAAGTGGAACCAAATCCAAGTGCAGGCATGATGGTGAATGTGGGCGACGAATTCTACGGACTGTGTAGCAACATTAAATCTTAATACAGAAGCGTCTTAATATAATGACTACAATGGCTAGATCGGATAAACACTAGGGCTGCGGATGGAAGAATCCTCCAATCGGTGAACCGTCATAGTAGAAGAAGACCTTATCCCAAATGGCACGCAAAAATTAAAAGTAACTGAAGGAAGCTATGCCATCTGAAGAGTGATTAATTTATGTAGAAATAATTCGTCAAAAAGAAAATCTGACTCACTGTATTGTTATTCTTGATATGACATACGCCATCTACAATAATAAAACTACCACTTCCTTCTTGGTTTTCACGGAGAAATCACGTTTTATTTTAACACGTTATGGGCTCAGTCCATCCATAAATAAAGTCAATAATTGATAAGATGCGGAAATCAGTGCGGATTGTGGTGTATATAGAAAATTGGACTTACATTATCTTTCGCATTAAATAAGAGAAATTCGGTAGCACAGATAAGTTTTTGTTGTGAGTATCTAAATACATTTGTGATCCAAGGATGGAAGTAAGTGATTTCAAGAAAATCAAAAAGCTCGTGAGCGAAGTTCAGTGGAGCATATGGAAATTCCAGATCAATGTCAGTGACCTCTTCGATGTTGTGAGTGGAAGAATGGCAAAGCCAACGATGCTGGAGAAAGTAGCAGAATTGGAAAAACGGGACAAGAATTATCGTAATGGGTGTAGGCCAAAAACTACTTCTGCATATATTGAATGTACTTCACATGACATGTGGCAAAATCAGGAGCCAGTTTATGAGAGAAGAGCGTAAACAAATATCCTTCTCCTCCAGCAGAAGGCAACCAACATATCAAAACTATTGCACAGCAACTCAAAGACTTTGGAGAAAGCATCTTGCCGTCTATGCTCATCACAAAAACTCTGATGACGTTGCCTCAAAAGTACAATAACATTTCACAGCTTGGGAGTCAACGCAGGCAAGTGAAAAAACTCTGGAAAATCTAATGCCTGATGGAAGAATCTCGTTCGGCAACTATTCAAGAACAATTGGATAATAGTGCCGTGGCGGTGAGAAGAATGGTGAAGCGGCATAACACAAATTTCCATAGTGGGAATCGATCGAAAAATAAAACTTGTAAATGTTTCTGTTGCAAAAGACTGTCCATCTAAGAGATCAAATGTAAGTGTGGCTCAGAAAAGTGATCATCGAAATGCTTTCATCTGTACCATGATGGCGTCTGACTCAGCGAACGGTGCAATTGATAACACGGATTGGTTTCTGGATTCGGGAGCTAGTGATCACATGACGTTACGAAAGGATTGGATTATTAATTTCAAAAATTTCAACTATCCGTGCAATAAGTGCTCTCGGATCAGGTGATATCAATATATCTCGCCAACGTCCTTTTCGTACTTATGTACTTGGCCACACAGAACGTTAGAGCAGTTAAGCGCATTTTTTTTTTTATAATTTACGCGCGCCTAAGGAGTTATGAATACCCTTATACTGTTGCCAGGGCGCGGGCGGAAAGACAGAAGGAGGAGAAAGGAAAGATTGTGATGTAGTGGTTTGAAACTCAGGTGTGTTTGGTTTCGATATTGACTCTCCAAATGCATGTTGCGGGGACTTTGCATTATGGTATATTTTTCAAGTAAATTCTGATTTAACTATGAATTGTTACAGTGATGCAGACGTTGCATTCACAAGTGGGTATATTTTCCTTCTGGGTCAGTCACCAATATCGTGGGCATCGCAGAGCCAAACATGCGTGGCTTTATCGACTATGGATGCCAAATATATGGTAGCAACACAAGTGTTAAAGGAAATAATGTGGCTCAAGTATCTACTCAGGGAATTGCTTCCTCAACACACTTGCTGTCCTCTTCTTTATGTTGACAATCAAAGTGCGATCAAACTGATGCGAAACTCTGCATTCCACAAGCGCAGCATGCACATTGAATTAAAGTCCCATTTTATTCAGGAAAAACTGAGAAAGTTTTACAACTGGAACATGTATCTACAGATGATCGGTTAGCTGATATCTTCACCAAGCCGCTACCAAGTGAAAGGTTTCAATTCTTACGATTAAAAATTGGTTTGTTTTCGCTTCAAGATTGATAGCGCTGCTTTAAGTTTTTAATTTGCTCTCACTTTTTTTTAATTTGAATTGTTTTGCATTGTGGACTTAATTTTTTTTCTATTGATGAGAGTGGGAGTGTGTGGCATGTTGTTTCATCTTGTTGAAGCCTCAGCAAAGGGGGCATCATTTTTGGAAATATATACCCATAAAGCCAGAAACCGCTTCTGAATAATGGCTTGTGATTTTGTTTTACTCCAAATGCGATAATTTTGGTTGTTTATGACCCATTCATTCATATACGAGCTGGAACTTGTAACCTCAAAAGCTAAGGTGTTTCCAAGAAACTCTTCCATGGATAGAGATAACTCCAAATGCTGTTCATGGTAACGATACGACATGTTCGGATTCTCCTCAGTACAACTCTCCAGAGTTGATAGATAGATAGATGCTTATTATCAATATGAGTATACTATATGTGGTGTAAAATGGTCCATTGTTATATGAATTGATTGTCAAAATGGACAACGTCGGACGTAAAATGGACGCAGCGCACGGTAAGTTTCGTGAACTGAACCACGATTTAGAAAATAAATTTGCACAATTTGCTGGCGATGTTCTAATTTGAGTACATTTACGGTGAAATAGCAAGCCAAACTGATCAAATATCAGCTATCTGCTGTAAAATGAGCTGAAGCTGGAAGCTGTGTTGTGAATTCAAATCAACCACCCATTAAAATAGGCAAAATAAAATTTCTCATCAAGCTCAATGATGCCTCTTAGAATGCAACTGTACTGCCCAATATTACGGGCGATTTAAATATACACAATTCTGGCTGGCTTCGACATTCTGGACAGAAAACACCCGAAGGACAATGTGTTGAGACCTTCGCTGCGGAAAACAACTTGATCCGGCTTGTTAATAAGCCCACGCGAATATTAAACGTTGATAGTGATACCGACAATACCCTGGAGTTGTTTTTAACTTCTCACCTTGATAAGTACACTGTTGTTGTGCTATCTCCTTTAGGCTCGTCGGACCACTATGTCATATCAGCTAATTTCTCGTGCATCGAACACATATTTAGAGAAAAGATTCCTAAAATAACCGTATGATAATTCGAGAAAGCAAAATGGAGCGGACTTAACAGCTTCTTTAGGAATTTTAACTGGTCGTTAGGTTTCCTCGATAACGACGTGAGTGCCCCTGCTGATATGATCATAGACACAGATCACAGAATGAGATCCTTCATCCCTCATCGGTTGAAGAGTATCAAACCAAAAAAAAAAAAAGCATGGTACGACTCGAACTGTAAAGAGAATGTCAGGGCTAGAGAAATGTTTTTTGGGTCCTTCAAGACTTATCCGACAGAGGAAAACCGAAAAAAGTTAAAATGAGCCAAGAATAACTGCAACGTCTTTCTTGTGAAATTCCACTACAACCAAAAGATACAACAATGTCCCAAGGGTTGTAAAATTTGTTGGTCGTTCGTCAAAAACATTACAAATTCTACCTCATCCTCCATCTCAACGCTCATTTATAATGACATTCCCGTTTCAGCTCTTTGGACAAAGCCAGCATGCTTGTTGCACACTTTTCAGCCAGCTCAAAACTCCCAGATTGTGCTTTGTCTCCGTCTACCCTTGAGTGCCTCGAATCTTCAATGGGACGCCTCCACTTTCGCGTAGTAGCAAGAGTACTTAAAGGTGTCAACATATATAAATCCGCTGGTCCAGGTGGCATATCTCTCTTACTTCTGAAGAGGTGTTCTTCCTCGCTGGCAAAACCACTACGTAAGCTTTTTCATTAATCCTACTCTCTAGGACCTACTACGTCCCTAAAAAAGATTAATCTTCTTCTTTTTCCTCTTGCAAACCCATTACACTTACGTCCTTTCTTTACAAGTTCATGGAAGCGTTGATAAACCATTACCGAATGAACAAGGTCCACTGGTGATTTGATGGCATGTCTTGCCGAAAAGTAGAACCAAAGCGTACATCAATTTGGTGAAAGCAAGATAGTTGCGCTCGATATTTCTAAGGCATTTGACAGAGTTTGGCACCAGGCTTCTTTGCCGAAAATGCGTGCTTTTGGGATCGACGACTCTCTTCTTCAATGGATTAGAAATTACCTTTCGGAACGTTCAACTCAAGTTGTCTTGGATGGTTTTAAGTCTAATATTTAAAAATAAATGCTGGTGTGCCCCAGGGCTCCGTTCTGTCTCCGACACCCTTTTTAATTTTCAGTAATGTTCTCTTGTCTGCTACTTCTAATCCAATATATTCCTTTGCTGATGGCAGTACTCTCTACTTTTCATATTTTTTCCCCGACTCTCGCCCCTGTTCTTCGTCTATAGAACGGGAACGGCAGCGTATGTTAAGCCCATTAAATTCCAATATTAATAACATAACCAATTGGGAAACTATCAACAGAGTGGAATTTAATGCTTCTAAAACACAATGCGAATTTTAAATGACCATCCATTATCCATGAATGGCACTTGCATTATCGAAACCGAAAAATTTTCGTGTCAATGACAACTTACTTTGGAATGACCACATACTTATTCGGCGTCGTCAAAAATGCTGCGGAATGTCTAGGTTTCCTCAAGCGATATAAGAAATATTTCACGCTCTCGGATTTGGCCTCAATATATAAGGCATTCATCCGCCCAAAATTGGAGTACAATGCCCACATCTCGTCGAGTGAGCCAAAAACATCTCTGCACCTGCTAGATAAGATTCAGAACCGTGTGATAAAGCTCATAGGTGATACAATATCACACCCTGCCGAGCTCTCTATTTCCTGGTCGTTATGACTTGCAAACATTTAAAACCAATGTACGTCGGTTTCTCTCTTTTCCTTCTCCTAAATTTCCTTCGCCCGCGCTGTGTACATTTTTTAAGGGTACACAAATCCCTTGAGCGCGCGCTCATTATAAAAAAATTAATAAAACATCATCCCGCGGCATGTGCAACTCAGCTAGAAAATACGGTAAAGGTCATAAGCGTTGTGTATCAAGGTATTGCTGACATATAGAGCCCTCCACTTGTACGAGTATGTGGGCCCCTGCCCATTTATCAAGGATTCACATATCAATGACGTTGTCTAATAAAAAGCGGGGGCAGAGCATTCTTACTGGTCTTATCGTAAACATCTTCAGATTACAGCCTCTGAATGGTTGCTACGATTTGACCAGTTACAAGTTGCCGGTCATAGGTCTTGTTGGCGGTTTGACCACCGGTAGTCCATACTAGGACTTAAATCACGGTACCATGAGAGTCGGGAGCCCCCCGGATTTCGGTCCGGGCCTGACTTGTTAGAGGTAGGCCCCCTTGTGGGAGCGTCATGGTGGCTGTGGTTTAAACCCAAATCGTGGGTACGGGTATTCCTTGGTTTTGCCCATTGTAGAGTTGCAAATAAAGTACTGCGTGCTGTGACCCTAAGAACAGCAAGAGGTTTTAGGTCGGTCTCGACTCATACCAAGGGTGGAACTTGTGCCTCAAACACAGTTCCGAATTGGTATCAAAGGATTGACGGAGAGCGATGGCAAGGCGCATCCTTGCTCCCATGGAGGTACACGACAGCTGGTTTATGTTAAAAGCCAGAGACTATATGTACGAGTAGGTAGGTGAAGTAGCTTCCTAATTTGAGTTCTATTCCTATTTTATACGTATGTACAAGGTGAGACAAAAGTAATGTCATAATGTGAATGTGCCATCAATTTTGCAAATGGCGACAAGTGTCATTGTACTTTGAAATTTATGTTGTAAACAGGTAAAGAACTAGTTGACAATAAAAAATGGAGCGACGCACACCCAAAGAAAACGGAATAATTTTTATTGCTTATTTGACCAACTTCCGGTCTGTTGTTTTAACGCAGCGTGAATTTCGTCGTTGTTTCCGCGCCATTTTACTCGTTGTCCTGCACCATGTGCCTAAGATTTTTGATCGCTCAGTTGAATTTAAAGCCATCTAAACTAACTTATTATGAGCAATTTGGTGGCAGGGCGTCTAGAATTGAGTTTTCCTAGGCGGATTTGGTATTCTTCTCAAAGTGATGCGTCTCGTAAGGTTCATATCAGCTTATAACTCATTTTCCCAAATACTGACTCGTTACTTATATCAACACAAACCTTAAGAGCTTAACATACTATGAACATTACTTCCAAGGCAATAGAAAATAACTGCACCGTAATGACTGGATTACATCAAGCATAGTGCTGCAGCATATCAAGGTACATTCGAATATAAACTAAAGGGTAAACTAATGATTACTCACAGCTATATATATAGCAGTCCTTTTAATGTCGGACTCTATCACTATTAGCAGATGATATAAATTCTTTGCCAAATCATCATTCAAATGACAATTGAACATTCGAAATAAAAGAAACACCATTGCAATCACATTCATAACCAAAACGAATCGAGTTGATTCCCCTTAATGATTTATATTGTCCACAATAATTTATTTCCTCCGATTTTTCTCGCTGGATTACACCCGATAATCCCGAATAGAACAACGATCCGAACACTCGTGCGAAAAATTCAATTTGATGGTGTGACTGCAGCCATATGCTATTAAGGAGCTTCTTCATCTGTCTGTGCCATCTTGCGAGTATCGTACGCTTGCCACAGAGTTTCAGGCATCGTCTGTCTACAAGTTCCAGAGATCATTTTGTTCTTATATTTATGTAATAAAACCACGAACGACAAACCATCATAATAAGGCTAATAGGATTGTTTCCCTTTCACCATTGCTAGAGGGGTTGGCAATGGTATATTCTACTCAGTGATGTATACGAACGGATACATCCCACATCCGATGCCAATGTGGTGGCAATAAATGTGAAGAGAAATCATTCGCTACGTTAAACACAATCAAACGAAATACAATTTCTTTGAAAGATGTCTTTATGTCTTGTCCAGCAAAGGATCAGGATAACCCTTTTTCGTGAGTGGGAGTTACTGCTAACTAACAAACTAACTTTCATTAGTTTCAAAAAGGGTTCATTTGGACTTTGTCGAGGAGGGCTACAATAAGATTGATTAAGTGCAGCTAATTAGCGGTATTATCTCAATTTGTGTTAAAGGATAATGTCAAGGATATCAAGAATGAAGATATACTCGTAGATTCAGTACATTCTCTGCTCAATTTAACTTTACTTAAAGAGCGGATATGTGAGCAATGAATTCGAATGAAAATACTTGCAACAGGGGAGAAAAATCACTTCCGCTGAGATGATGTCTTGATATCATTAGAGAAATTCGCCGAATTAAATCGAAATCGATTTATTTTTCTTCCCTTGTTGTCACATCCGATTCTGTTGGATATTATCTACTTCATAGAGATACATAAATCCCTAACAAATTGAATTTCCCACAAATATTTTCTTCAATTTACTTTACCTGTCTAAAAGTTCAGAGATTTCTATGAATGAATCCTTCCAAAGCAGCAACACTTACTTTTTCTGTTTCGCAAATGGCCGTATTCAAAAAAGTATACGAGTACGTACTTTGTCAACGTCGATTTGTTGTTTTATTAAAGTTTGATTCTGTCCTTCGCCATTCATTCGTTTCTAAATGTATTTGACCGTTTACACGGATAGTATTTTTTTTTATTGAGTAAAAAAGATTTCGTAACGTAAGGACACTTAGGTCTCACTAAAGAAATGATACATGATACATTATATCAGTATAATGCCCACAAAGTCCGAATCCACTTAAAGTCTTGGAATGTTTCCAGCTAATTTCAGATGAGCTGCAATTACAGCTCTATGAAGTCAGAGATGCGACTTCTGCGTATCTCATAGCGTATAAATAATGAAAATGAACTTACGGCTGACTGCAATTTTGTACGACGTTTACTGATTGAAAAGTGCATTCAGTATAGAAATAATTGCTTGACATCGAAAAAAGGATATTTGAGACAAACTTAAAGTTATCACCTTCTGCATAGCCAGATAAAGCCGATAGTTTTCACAAATAGATCTGAGCTGCCTGAGTTGGTTCGACCATGTCAAGTGTATGGACAGCAATATCGCCCAAAATGTTTTTAAATCAGAGCCTGAGGAAAGCCCCATCTGAAGACCACACCTAAGTTGGAACGGAACATTAACCAAATCGGCGTGCAACACTGATATCAATTGGATTATGCTCGAGCTGACTTAATTTGAATCGGAGTTAACGTCAAAAGAAAACGACATTGCTTTAGTTACAACCAAAATCCGATCCACAGTCGAATCTGCCGTGATTTAGGTGAGCACCATATCAAAAATATTTTCTACTGCCACAGGTGTTTTAAGAAAAATCAGCGCCTTTGGACAACGCTCTATATTAAGTGGCCTAATAGCAACTTCTTTGAGATGCATGCCAAAGCAACAAAACCAACATTGCGGCAACAGCTCATGTGCTGGGAACTTATTCTATAGCATGAAATCAGAGCTAGCCGGATGCTACTTATGTTAATAGTTCAGGACAACCAAAGATGAGTTACACCAATTCGGGAAAAGCAATCGAGACACGAAAACCAATAAGTTTAAGTAAAAGCCAGAAGGCGGTCTAGTGGATTGAACATTAGTGGTTCATTGATTTATTCACAAGTCTGTATAATATCTGATCAAAGTCTGCAGCATTCTGAACAATTTGCACTTGGGATCTGAAAGGCACTTGGTATAGTTTTTTACCAGTCTGTTTTTTCGAAAGTGCGTGCACTTTTCTAGTGAAGAATCTCTCAAGGAACTTTTTATAAAATATTAGCTAAAGAAATATACGAGTATATATCATATCTCTTCGTTGACTCTCAGATAATGTTCATTATATCGATCCATACGAATATGAAAGCCCATACTCTGTTTTATATTTGTAAGCCAATATATGTATGTTGTAACGGGTGACCAGAAAGCAATGATAGTTTTACCAATTGTTCTGTTTCAGCAGCTGTTAAAGTTATCAATGACATCCAGCTGTTGAAATATTCACTAAGATTTGCCATTTCATGATGCGTCGTTTAACGCTTGCCGAACGTGCGGAAATTATTAAAAAATATTATCGAAATTCCGGACCATACGTAACATGAATTTCGTCGTGAGGTGGGTCGCCATCCTGGTTTCAATGTGCAGGCAATTCGTCGCACCGTGAAAAAGTTTGAGCGTGAGTACACTCTGTTCGATCGAACCCGATAGAGATTGGTGTGAAATAAAGAAAACAAAGGCGCCGTAGCTGCCAGTATCGAAGATAACGCAGAAATGTCGATTCGGCGCCGATAAGCTAAATTCAGAGGGTCAACCCGGCTTATTTTGCGATTGGATTTGGGCCGAAATCCGCATAAGATTATGCTGACACAAGAATTGAAGACGGATGACCATAGACAACGTTATGAGTTCGCTAATTGTGTGCTGGAAATGTTGGCCGGAGATTCGGATTTTGGCCAAAAAAATCAACTTCTCAAAATTGCCATTATTGGAGCGAACACAATCCACACGTGTTCGGCCAAGCAACAATGCATCCACAAATATTGATTCTTTGGTGCGGCTTATGGGATGGAGGGATCATCGGACCTTATTTCTTTCGAAATGGGGAAGTAGAGAAACCATTACCGTCAATGGTCTCAGGTATAGGGCGGTGCTAACCGACCATACAAGCGACGCAGAGCTTGAAGTTGTGAAGGAGAAATTCGGCGACTGGGTCATCGCACGACGAGTGTTCATCAATTAACCGCCGCGATCATTCGATTTGATACCACACGATTATGTTCTCTGGAGCTACGTCAAGTCTTTAGTTTACGCTAACAAGCCAAGCACTTTGAACGAACTCAAGGTCAGCATTCGACACGCTATTGTCGCAATAATGCTCTACATATTGGACCGGCTCATCAAAAATTGGACCGACCGCTTCAAGCACTGTCAGCGAAGCCGAGGCGGCCATTTGAATGATGTGCTATTCCACACATAATAGCATGAACGTAGCTTCAAAATAAAGGCAGAATAAATTGTATATCTCACCCCGTTGTTGTTTTACTTAATTTTTTTTACAAACATTAACACCCAATACCTTGTTTTAATTCCTGTGTGGGAGTTTAGGGCCATCCGCATTTTTTTACGGGCGCTTTTCCTATAACAAAACACTGTGGGTGAACTTCTTGAGTTTTTATCCTTGATTAAGGCAATAGATTGTATTTTGAAACAAAATGTAAGCGACTTACGGATAGGATCTGCCCTCAAATCGTGGTATGCGTTCTCTAATCCACTAGAAATCTGAGTTTGCTTCGCTACAGGTTGATGGAGCGTTATCATTCTGTGACTTTCACATTTAATCAAATCGCCTGTTCTGGGACCTGGCTGATCAAGCCTTTTTTATTCCTTTGAGAATCGATGATTTTTCCAAGATTAGTTGTGAGAAGATGAGATGAGATTAGAAGAATTTCTGGCCATATGTTTGGTACCGTTTGAAAAAAAAATAGATAAAGTGGTTTAATACTTATCCGAGAGTCGGACCCCATTTGACACCGCCAAGTCGGCATCGGATGGGGATGTTTTTGTTTTCATTATACCATATGTATTTTTGAGACAACGTAGTTCATATGGTCGGTCCAGTTAAGATGTTTACTGAAGTAAATTCCCAATTTTTTTATTTTGGTAACAGGCTCAATTTCCGGATTATTACTACCAATCAACAGGGTCTTCGTCTTTAATGAAATAAGGTTAAGGCGGTTTCTTGAAACCAAACAAACATGGACTCGAGGTCTGTGTTAAGGTTTGCGACACTGGCGGACACTGTAGATTTGGGTACTTTCTTTTACAACTGCACATCATTCACATGGTAATCACAGTGAATTATACTTTTATAAATATCATTTATGAACATTGTGAACAAGAGAGAGCCAAGGACAGATCCGTGGGACACCCCAGATGATACCTGAAGATTTTTCGTCAGAATGAAAGACAGATTGGTTATGATTACTAAGATATTATGCCACAAGTTGACACTCTTTACTCTCAAAAGCAAATTGATTTTTTAATTTATATAAAAGAATGCCGTGATTTACGAAGTCAAAAGCTTTTGTGAATTTGATTTGACATCATAGAACAGATGTCTCGTCAGTAGTTTTTACTAACGCAGTTGTGAAGTTGTGCAGTTGTGCTTTGCTCTAAATCCAGATTGGTGTTGGGTCAGCAAATTATTTAGTCCAAGAAAGGTCCTTGATTATGAATGAAAGAAATTCGGCAATATAGGGTTAAAAAAAAACAAGAAAATGTTCAAATACAATATTATTGCACAGCAATTAAATTGAATGTACATACGTTTAATTGATACCAAAAATTCCAAGATGTTACCATGACTGTGGTCAAAAAGCAAAAGAGATCGATCAAGATTTGTACAATGACTATGTAAAGCAGCTAGTGGCGCATAGGTCGTTATGATTAATAAATGACACAATTAGATAAAAGAGAAACTGAGAAAGTTAGTAAGGTGATGTCTTCGTGTTCGACTAATTACAACGCATTCCAGAAAGTCTCCGGTCTTTCAGCGAGGGGAAGTGGAGAAACCTTAGTGATGGGACGAGTGTAGTTGCCAAACTTGGTGCGGATTATGACTACCCTTACATTATTGTCCTTTCCAGGATATATTTGTAGGACACGTCCAAGAATCCATTTGGCTGGCGGCAAGTTTGGTTCCTTAAGCAGGACGATGTCATCTATTCGCAAGTTGGCTTGAATGCTCTGCCATTTTGGTCGATGTTGAAGTGAAGACAAGACTCAACTACAACAGAGACGTCGCACACGGCAGTGTGGATCGTCTCAGGTTCAGTAGGGCGGTGGGGAATCGCGATAAGAGGGATGTCGTTCAGCAGCACCAGCATTTCTGGTGGTTGAATGATGGAGAAGATGTTTCGTCGTCGTTTCCGTCAATTACGGACCAGCCTCACTAATGAGGCAGAGCTGACCAGTCTATTTGCTCTGTAAATAGCGATGGCCAGCTTGCATAGGTTTAGGTTAGCACTTAAGAAATATATATATATATTAGTATATATAAAGGTATATACTAGTATATGTATGTAATTGTGTATAGTGTCTATGTGTATATATGTGTGTATTGTGTATATAGGTTAGGTAGACTAAGGTTTATTTTAAGTTAGATATTAAGATTTTATAAAAAATAAAAAATTATGTCCGTATGCTAAGTTTTTGTTAACAATTTTTTTCTTAGCCTTAAGTATAGAAAATAAATATTCCTAAGTAAAATGTTAATAAAGTCGAAAGACATAAATATAAGAATTTAGAGTAGCTTAGAGCGCCTGTGTGGGGCCAGTAAGTTAGTATAAGGTTGTTAAGTAATTTTAAGCTAGCATTTAAGCATTTTTTGTTAGTATGTAAGAGTTAATGATTAAGAAAATAAAATGCATTCAAAACTAAAACTGAAGTGAAGACAAGTATTCCTGGTGCCATCTCTTCCAAAAACCTTGCAAAGGTATCTGTAAAGCATAATAATTAGTTTTTATAGAAATGTCCCATCAAGAACTTGTGGTTGAGGAATTGCTGTATATCGTTCCCCGATTAAAGCACTTGGTTCTCCATCTGATATGTGCCACATACGAGTAGCATGCGAATTTAGCAAAGTTTCATTGCTGGTGAGAAGCGTGTACATCTCTTCGTAAGTCAGCTTGTTATCACCAATCACTCGTTTGAGTTGAGTTTTGACAAGTGAACATCTCTCCAAGTATACTCCTGATTTCTATTGGCTTCCCAAGTCGCGCCACGATTCGATCTAAGGCCAATAAAAATGCATTTGAAGAGAGATCACCGACTAGCTCTAAATAGATTCCCTTTGCTACAAAGCAAACAAACAAAGCTATGTATGCTTTTACGAATTTTAGGTTTCGACCTCGAGAAAGTCGCAATGTAATGGGTCCGGCATAATCGCAGCCCACTTTGCTAAACAGTCGCGAAAAACGAATATGTTCGGATGGGAGATTACCCATTAACTGGTGGGAATACGACACACTTTGGCAGAAGCACAAGACGCACTCATGAACCGTCTTGCGAACAATGTTTCTACACCCGAGAATGTAAAAGTTTTGTTTTATTATTGAAAATGTTAAAGTCACACCGGCGTGTAAATATCGCTTATGAGTATATTGCACTATGAGTTTCGAAATATGGTGTGATTGCACAAAATTATAGGATACTTTTCGGAGTTTCACGGTGGTGATACGAGTGAACAGACGTGTGACACAATAGTTAAACAATTTTGCCTCATTATATCGACGGTTCAAACGCAAGTAGTTATACTTAACATATATTTTCCTTAAAGAGACAGAGACTCATAAAAGTGGAAAGTGAAAAAGTGATTAAAAAATCTCCAGCTCAGTTGGAGAATAAAATTAATTCTACTGCAAGTGCATCAATTGGTGATAAAATCAAACACGTGCAGCCTAATGTCAGCTCCTTCGCAAGTAATAATCTCTCGGTAAACACACAGAGAATCACAACAAACATGCGAGGAATCTCTGCTCTCCATCATACAAATATGGGAGAAGCCAATAACAACTCAAATGTGACTGAGTGGACAGCAGTCATTGGAAACCTGAAACGATCTGCAAGCACCTACAACGCGAATATCGGAAAAAGGAAAAAAATAAATGGAGACGGCGTTGGTCATCAGAAATCTACTTTGGATAACAATCCCTTCTCCCCGCTAGCAGACCTGGACAACATGGACAACTGTTCCCTAGTGAACGACGTGAGTGATACTCGAAGAAATTATACTAAGAGGCAAACAGAGCCTACAATAACAAATACTGAATCGAATAGATCCAACAAAATTATATTTTGCCCACCCATATATATCTTTGGTGCTAATTGTACATTACTAACTAACTTAATTAAATTGGCAGCAGCCGAATGTAATATTTCTAATATCCAGTATAAGTTCGTTAATTTAAGTTATCATAAGACTAAGGTATATGTGAATAGTGCGAGTGTGCATGGGCTAATTATAAATAGACTTCGCGAGACTGGTATAGGCGCATATTCTTTCTCTCCCAAAGAGACAAAAAAGGCTTCTATACTACTGAAAGGTATTGATGGGGATACACCTATTGACAGCATTCGTATAGCTCTGGAGAAATCTGCACCAAATGTGAAGGTTTGTAAAATAAGCCAGTTCTTTACAGCTAGAACAAAAGCCCAAAATATTAAATTGAATATATTTGTTATCCAATTAGAGGTTGGGGAGTCCATCAAAGATTTAATAAATATTAGATTTCTATTGCACCAAAGGGTGTACTGGGAAAGGAAAAGTAATGGGGTGGTTATTAGGTGTTACCGCTGCCAACGGTTTGGTCATACTGGAGACTGTTGTGCCTATAGTAGTCGCTGTCTTCTCTGTGGAGAAGGTCATGATTCTGAGTCTTGCATTGAGTCGCACAAAAAATGTAGGGAAATAAATCAGGAAGTTCCAGAACTTAAATGCATTAACTGCAATAAATCTGGGCATGCAGCTAGTGATATAAGCTGTCCTTCATATATAAAATATAAGGAAAGAAGGAAAGCCTTGTCTCATACTGCAAAGCTGAGAAAAGTAACCAACATAAGAGATGTACATGAGAACGTTAATCAACTTATAAGGCCACACGTTTCCTTTGCTGATGTAGCAAAAATGGCATCCAATGAAGAATACTCAAAAGGACCCAGACAGCCAAATAATCAATTTGTACAGACAGGCAATCTGAGCGACTTTCTTAGTGAATCGATTAACTTATTTAATCTTTCATTTAGGGACCTGTTGATAAAAATCAGGCAATTTTGGCCAAAGTACCAGCAGCTTCACTCTAAAGAAGAAAAAATGTTTACATACCTAGAGTTTGTTGCTTCAATTGTAGTATAATGTACACACCAAACCTAAATATTATATCGATGAATTTTAATTCAATAGTTTCCCACGAACGTAGATTTGAACTCTTAAAAATATTAAAAAGTAAAAAACCCCAAATTTGTTTTCTGTCTGAAACCAGACTACAAGCAAGACATAAACCTAAATTTGAAAGTTTTAACATCATTCGGAATCACGCCGGTAGAGGAACTGCAATCATCCTGGACGAAAAACTAAAATACAATCCTGTTCCTTTCTACAGTGATATCTTTTCTGTTTGCTTAGCCTCAATTACTTTCAAAAACCTACAAGGAGCACATTTGCGGATGCTTCTAGGAAGTATTTATATTCCTAGTAACGCTGGCAAAAGCTTATTAAGAGAACTCGATAGATTATATGCCGTAGCAAGTACTTTTGACGCAATGATTCTTGGGGGGGACTTCAATGCTCGCCATCAACACTGGGGAGATAGCGTTCACAATGGCAATGGACTCAAGATATATGATTGGTTTTACAACGGCCCCTTCTTAAATCTTGATTTGATTTCGCCTAATAGCCCAACATTCCCTCGTTCCTCTTCGGTATTAGACTTTTTCCTACTGTCATCTTTTCTAAATAGCGCAGGTAACAATAATTTGTGCTCGACATTCCCTACAATATCTGACCATTACGGAATTTCCCTTAAGGCAAGAGTCGACAACTTCACACCTGTGTTGCTACCGCCAGTCACTTACAGAAGCTTTAAAAGCACTGACTGGAAAACCTTCAGACTAGATCTTCATAATAGTCTTTCCCGACTAGACATACCATCAGACAGGAACCTTTCGAATGCAGAAATAGACGCATTCATCGGCGAAATTAATTTAGCGCTGGCAAGAAATATCGATTCTCATTCGGTAATATGTTCACCTAAACAATCTAAGTACAGCAACATCTCCCCTCTTACAATGAAACTAATTAAAATACGTTCCTTTTGGCTTAGAAAACTAAAAAGAATATATCATAGACACCTTAACAGAATAAATCAGGAATATCGCGAGTTGTCGTCAAGAATTTCATGCATCAGTAGAATCATTAGTAAGAGAATAAACTTAGATATTAATTCCACCTTCAAGTCAAGACTACAGAAAATAAAACCTTCTCCTCAAGCTTTTAAGGAGATCGATAGAATAACTGGGCGACAATTTTTTGGTACGGACATCTCAAGGGACATACTGACGCATAATAGCGTGGAGCTAGTGGATACTGCCACTAAGCTCAATACTTTTAAAGATTTTTATTCCTCTGTCTACCTGGACAAAATACCTAATTTCAATAATAATCTGACTAAGGAAGTGCTGTCCACTGTTACAGAATTTTGTGCTAGTCGAAATGATATCCCCATCACCACGTTTTCGCCATCTCATCTTTCGGTCAACCCCAATGCACCTCCTTTCACCACCCCTGACAAAATACAAGTTTTAAGGGCTAACCTTAACAACAAACGTTCTTCAGGCATAGATGAGATATCTAATTTCATTTTAAGGAAATGCTGCCATACGCTGGATTCAATTTTGTCTTCTGTATTCAATCACTGTATCAATAACGGATATTTTCCTACAATTTGGAAAAAAGCCAAACTTTTGCCAGTAGCAAAAAAAAAGTCTGCTAAGGAAATCAAGGAGTTTCGTCCTATATCCTTGCTCTCAAATATAGGAAAATTGTTTGAAAAAATATTAGCTGAACACGTTAGCATTTTCTGTGAGGAGGAAAATGTGATTCCAAGAACCCAATTCGGATTCAGGAAAGAGCACTCGACAGAACACGCGCAACTTCTGTTATGTAATAAGATCATCCAAAACTTAAGGAATAAGAAGTGTACAGTTGGGTTGGACATTGACCTTGAGAAAGCCTTCGATTCTCTCTGGCATAAAGGCGTGATTTTTAAACTCATAAGATTAAACTTTCCCACATGGCTCATTCGAATACTTTACAACTACCTACTAAACCGTTTCTCATCCATAGTTATACATTCTGAGTACTCGGAACCATTCCCTGTGTTGTCAGGGATTCCGCAGGGGTCCATTTTGGGCCCGATTCTGTTCATCATATTTCTTTATGATTTTCCATGTGAAAGTGTTTTAAATGCTGAACGAGAGCCTTGTGAAATTTTTTTTGCAGATGATACCTTAATACTAGCTAGCGATGCGAGGCCTCAAAATGCTCTCAATAAAATCAAGGAGAGGCTTCCTTTGCTGTTAGATTATTTTAAAAAATGGGGACTTAAAATAAACACAGAGAAATGTGGCATTACTTGTTTTCGCAATTCTAGTGGAAAAGGCCATCGTTTAGCTGTGAAAGAGAGCAAAACGTTGAGTTTGCAAATCGATAGCCATTCCATTCCTCTGCGGTCAGAATTGAAATACTTGGGTGTATACTTCCACAACAGATTCCTTTTTAACAAACATGCTAGAAAGACATTAGCGAAAGCTAAAGCTGTTACCGCTTCGCTAAGGCCTTTATTGCAGTCAAAAGCATTGCCCTCAAACACAAAGTTACTGGTATACAAAACGCTTATAAGACCTATATTATCATACGGATTCTGTGCATGGTTTACAATCTCCCCCACAGTAGCAAAAGAACTGGAACAATTTGAGAGAAGAATACTTAGATTCTGTTGTGGAAAGTATAGAAGACCAGATAAAAAATGGTATCCAAATAAACTTCTGTATAGCACTTGTCAAGTAACACCTCTTATGACATACCTCATTAATCTTACCCTAAGAAAACTTAAACGTATAGATTTCCATCCAAATGCACTAATAAAATCTTTGCTGGACTCAAACAAATGTGAGGGTTTGGACGACAATTACTATCTTTCACCATTTAATCTCCTTAATGAAAGATCCATCCATCATATTGAACAAGATCTTGGTAGAAGCCTTATGTTACCATTTTATGTAAAAGCGTCACAGTCTAATTTGAGAGGATAACATAATTGTCCTCAAAAACATAAAAATAACCTCATATACTCGCACTATACATACATACTATGTATGTACATATTTTCTATATTGTGTAAGCCTTTAATTTCAAATTAACAATTAGCTTTTGATTATATAAGCATTTATATATTATTCATTAAGAAGATTAATTTGAAATTTGTACTAGAGCATAAGGAGATCATACTACTATATGGTATTTCAAATAATATTGAAATTGATTGCACATGTCACTAGTCTGTGTTGTTTTGTTTCGTTTTCGTTTTATGTATCTTTTATCTAGTCATTGTTAAAAGTTGCTAACAGTATGCCGGGAGCAAGCATACAGAAAATCGATCATTGCTACAAATAATACATGTATGTATATTGATAGAAAAGCTCACGAAGCTGTATTTCTAAACTCTGTTTAGCCAGGCATATACTGTACAAGTCGGCTACAATCTTGGATAAGTACAAAAAATAATTGTATTGATTTTTAAAGTCTCAATAAAGATAATTGTAATTGTAAATAGGATACTTTTCATTGTAAGCTAGGCTTGATTCCTGTAACCGACCTTCGGCGCGAAGCACTCCGAAGGAGTAAAGAAATTGGCACAAAGAAATAAGTTTGTTTCTTTTCGGTAGGCACTTATTTTTTTAATAATATCAATTTCGAATGAAAATAAAGAGCACTGCGCGGATTTCAATAGAATCGTTTTTGAGTTCAATAGTCCTTGGGTAGTCAAGGATTACAAATTACGAAGATTAAAAACTGACCGACAACTGGAAACAAAACGGAGAATGTATGCAACAATGCGAATGCATATTAACCAACTAGATGAATTGTGCAGAAGTATATCGATTGTTACTCGTAGTTTCAATGTTTGATAAGAATACCTTCGGTTTCCGTGCAGTTCTTTCCTCTAAAAATTCACTAGGAATTTCTCCAGTATGTTTATTTGAAATAGGCCACTGATTTATGTCTAACCAGAGCCACTGTGAACCTTTCCACCACAGCTCGTTTGATGATAAATGGGATGGTAAAATGCAACGAGTGGCAATATCAGCTGGATTATAGACCGAGCGAACGTGATTCCACAATTTACAAGGTATCGATGAAAGTATCTCGGATGTTCTGTTACTGATAAATACTGACCATATTTTGGGAGGAGATGACAGCCAATGGAGCACTATCGACGAATCCGTCCAAGCAAAGATTGTAGCTTTTTTCGCCTGTAAAGAAATCTCAATTTTATTAATTAGACGGGTTAAAAGGGCGGCTCCACATAATTCCGGTCAAGGCAGGGAGAGAACCTTAATTGGAGCAACCTTACTTTCAGCTGCTGCTAAGGATACTGATATGGTATTGTCTGTGTTGATACTTCTGCAGTAGATAACAGCTGCATAAACGTCCAATGAATCATCGCAAAATGCGTGTAGTTCCCACTGTTGTTTGTGAGACCATGTATTCTGGGAATGCGAAGTGATTAGAGATGTGCAAATCTTGATGAATTGATTTCCAACGATTAGCGAGTTCATCTGGAATTTGTTAGTCCCAATTCAACCTTTCCTTCCAAAGTTTCTGTAAAATAATTTTGATGATAACAGGAGCCAAAAATCCAATTCGAGATGCTTCTGAGAGTATCCGACGCTTAGTGACATTAAGTTTTGTATCCACATGAACTCGTATGGAAAGCAGTCACTATACGGGCACCATATTAAACCTAGAATCTTAACAGAATTAAATTCTTCAAATTTAATAGGGGAGATTTCTCGCTCATCTTCTGGTCGTGACAAAAATAATGGCCAGCAGTTGGTTGCCCACTACCTTAATAGAAAACCGGCGGATGTAAGTACATTAACAACTTCTGCTTTAAGTTTTAGATGACTATCAGGAGTTTCACGCCAGACTATTCTTTGAAAATCCGTGTGATGGGGCGAAATCCAAATTTGTTGGTACATTTTTTCAATATCTCCTAAAAGTGTGAATTTGTATCGACGAAATCGCAAACTAATCGAAAAGATATCATGCTGGATTGTAGGGCCAACAAGAAGGCATTCACTCAATGACTTAGTGGTAGAAGTCTTAGCGGAACCATCGAAGACCACTCTGATTTTTGTTGTGCTGCTATCATTTTTGAAAACAGCATATGTAGTAACGTGTATTTTCTAGTATAACTCCATTAGGAGATATTTCCACCATATAACCCAACGACAGATATTCGTAGATGAACTGAGAGTATTGAATTCTAAAACCAGGATTTCTTTCGAACCTTTATCCATAGATCGTAATCGATCAAATGGGATTGTAAATGAATTTCTAAAAATTAAATCTATATTCTGTCTCAATGGTAGTTCCACCATATATCTACCATCAGAATGACGAGTGTGGATATTTATAAAATGATGACGACGAAAATCCTGTACAAATTATTAATAAAAATAAACATTTTAGTTTAAAGAAATTAAAGAAAAATTAAAAAAGTTGATATGAAGGAAAGTGATAAAAAAAAGAGAAAAGTCAGGGAAAAATAAGAGTAGAAAATAGAAGAAAAAGTAATTAATTTTAATATCACTTATTTGTTGTTGTTGTCTTCTGATATGCATGGCTGATTGCATAACTACTCCAGGTCTTCCTTTCTTGTGTTGAGTGGACAATGGCTGGGTAATTAAATTTCGCTTTAATGACAGCAGACAGCATTATGCTTTGGAAGAATTAAATTGTAATCTGTTAGTGTATCCCCAATTAGTTATGCTGTTAATATCGAAATTCAATGACCTTAACATGCGCCGCCATTCCGGTTCTACAGCCGAAGAGTAAAGATTAGAAGTAACAAACAAAATATTATTGATGAACGGGGACCAGCGGCATACTGCTATTTATTTTGTGAATGTCAGATTTGAAACCACCCAACTATCCTAAATTCACGAATTTTTGGCAAAAGGCCCTGATGCCATCGAAATATCAAGTTGAACTATCTTCTTTCGCCAGATTGAAGTACGCTTTAGTTCCACTTTTGGTGAAAAAGAAGAAGGTTCGCCAGTTTAGGATCGGGTGGATGAATGATGTTTTCCAGCTGCTCGGAAAGAGTCTGAAAAAGTAAGATTGATGAAAAAGCTTTCGCGGTGGTTTAGTCAGCGTGGAAGAACACCTCTTCAAAGGAGATTAGTGATATCAGCCCATTGATGTAGGTATCTTTGCCTGTTAGGACAAGACCAACATTTACATACGACCAACATCTTTTTACTGTACTTAAGGCTGAACTTCTAGCTAACGTTTTTTTTTCTGTTGAGGACAGTACAATTCATATAAGAATTTTTACATTTGGCGCTTCCGGCCAATTTTCGCACTTGAATTATTGATGCGAAAAGGGATTTCGAAGTCTATCCACATTGTAACATATGTAGTTGGCAGCTTTTAACAAATGTGGATGTAGTACGCAGTGGTTCAGATAGTCGAGGCATGTTGTTCCGATGTTTGTTTCAGTTTAGTTTTCTATAGTTTTAGTTTGCCGCTAATTGGTGGATACAACTTAATATTCGTTGCATATTAAGTGAAATCTAGCGAATATAATAGCCACCCTTTTTAAAATCACTAAACAATTTGAAGAGATTTTGTCTTTGTTAACGATCCTTTCCGCCTTCTCTCAGGGTTTCTGGAAGCGTAAGATTTTTCTTCCATATTTGAGCATCAATTTGGTTATTTAGTGCGTCCAAATATGAGGCTAATTCAAACGGCGTGTGTTGAGTGAAAGAGTGCCTGGCGATCACTAGGATGAAGCCATACATTTTGCAATCGATTTTCACTCTTTATACCTGTTTGAAATTTTGTACCCGCAAACTTTTACTACCTGGGAATAGGTACATATTTTCTCAACAGGAAGTCAAAAAATTAAAGGGTAAATAATAAACGACCTTTGGAATTTCCCAAGATCAAATAATGAACTTCTTGAAATGCGTATAAAAAGATGCGCCAGTAGGATGAGGCCACATGCAAAATCTTCGGATGATAGGAAAAAACTGTGTTATAATTTTTGTGTTATAACAATTTTAATGACTTGAATCATTCTATAGCACTTTACGTATCTGTGGCGAATGATCCATAAATTCAGTTTACCGATATATTTGTGTATTTATGGGGTGGATACAAAAGATAAAAATGTATTCCAAATTCAATTCAAAATTATTAAGTACAAAAAGAAAAAAGAAAAAAAAATTTTGTATATTTAACAATATTTGTTAATTTTGGTTAATTAATAAATTGACTGCAGAACGATTCATATTAAAAAGCCATATCTTTACTGTTTTTAGAAATATAGTTGGTGGAATAGTTGTTCTAATTTCAAGCGGTAGCTTATTAAAAAGTCTTTGTGCTGTCACAATAAAAGATCTCTGAAAATGCGTTTTTTTACCAGCTGGGATTTTTACAAGCGCCATATTATTAACTCTCAATCCGTAAATATTTGAGCCTCTAAGAGTTGAGCTGTAACCACTTCGCAAGAAGAATACTTTAAGTACTTTAAAGATATAAAGATGATTTAGTGGAAATACCCTAAGATTACAAAAAAGAGGCCAACTTGCTGTAAATGTGTTTACCCTACAAATTATTCTCATTAAGTGCTTTTGAGCTATGTACAGGATTTTTTTTGTTGAGTTGTAGGCACCTCCCCAACTTGTAATCCCATATTGTAGTTTGGAGTGTGCAAGTCCATAGTATATCATCAGCAAAATCCTTTTTGAACAATGTGGTTTGAGTAGGTACATTTTACGTGTAACAGCTAAAATATATTTTTTTAATTCCTTGGCATGTTTTTTCCAATTTAAATTCCTGTCAATTAGTACTCCCAAGTATTTAAAACCATCTACATTTTCAATTTCAAAACAATTAGAACTACAAGCATATTCTTGTGAAAAATTAGGTTTTCCACAAGTATGAACAGATAAAGACAGCTTTTTACATGCAGCGGAGTGAAACGAGATGAGACCGTCAGTACGACAAGGACCTTTTAAGCTGAAAGACATTAATTTTGTTTTTTCACTATTTGTATCATTAAGGATCTTTATTGATAAGTTAGTTGAGCTGTCATTTGTATAGGACAATGCAAAATCATCAGCAAATGCTGTGATATGACTGTTAAAATTTTGGGAAAATAAGGAATTGATATAAATTAGAAATAGTATGGGGCCAAGGACATATCCTTGAGACATTCTAATACATGTTTCTAATTCTGTACTGTACACATTTTTCAATTTAACTCGTTGAGTTCGACCAGCTAAATAGGAAATAAACCAATCATGAATTACTCCTCTCAGTTCAGCTTTGTATAATTTATCCTTTGTCATATCTATAAAAAGGACTGAGGGATTAACATTTTTGTTGAAGCATTCACTGATCTCATTACATAGTCTAAGGATCGCATCTTCGGTTGACTTGCCTTCCCAAAATCCAAACTGATCATTGCAAAAGTACTAGACGAACTTTCATTAATTTTTCGAATACTTTAGAAAATGTAGGCAGTATCGATATTGGCCAATATTGAGAAACTAAGTTTCTGTTACCTTTTTTTGTATAAAGGAATTACTTCAGCAGATTTCAAAGACGATGGAAATACTCCATAATTTACACTCATATTAAACAGATGACATAGTACATCAACTACATATAGCGATATACGCTTTAAAAGGTAGTTAGTAATATTGTCAAAAGTACTGGAATTTTTGTTGTTCAGTTGCGTAATTTGTTTATGTATTTCCATGCCTGTGAATGGCGTGAAAGCAAAAGTTCTCTTTTCGAATTTATCGTCAACTACGTCTGCATATGGATTGCAGCTACAATCATATGGAGATGGAACAGGTTTTGACTGGTTGGCAATCGACGCAAAAAAACTTGTTGAAATGGTTGGTAATAACCAACTGATCAGCTACCATTTTCCCTCCAACTTCTATTTTGTAAATTTCATCCTTAGCTTCTGACTTACTAAGAATATTATTTATAACTTTCCATTCTTCCTTAATCCTTCCTCTACAGGTTTGGAATTTATTTGCGTAATAATTGTTTTTACTTATTTGTACTTGTTCTTTTACCTCTTCATTCAGTTTTAGGTAATATTCTTTTAAGCTTTTGTTATGCAGCTGACGTAGACATTTTTTCCTTATAGTAATTTTTTTCATTATTTTTTCTAAAAGATTTCTGCTGATCCAAGGCCTTAAACGCTTCAACTTACAATTGCCTGAAGTCGAAGATTGAGTACAAATGGAAATATGTTTTGGTAGGATATCAAGAAAAATAACATAGGCCACCGAAGAATTTCTTTCTGCATAAACTGGTTCCCAGAACTCAAAAGTCAAGTTTGAAACTAACTTACTAAAATCTATTTTGCGAGCTGTAGAGAATGGAACATATTTATCTGTGGAACTCAAGTATACTGTTTCCACGTTTAAATTGGTCATGCATTGATCAGTAATCTTAAGTTCTAATACCTCAGCAGAAAGACGATATGGAAAACCATAACCTAATCTTACAAAAATAAGGTCGATGCACGTCCGCGTGTCATCTGTGATACGAATTGGTTTCATTACTAGAGGTTCTAAGCCATAAGATGACATTAAAAGCATATAATTATCGGCGTCATATGTACTTTTCAAAATATCTATATTAATATCACCCACAACTAATAAATTTTTACTCTTTATATCTTTAAGTAACGTGTCCATTTCATCTACGAAAATTAGATTATTTGAGCTATTATTATGAAGGGTAACATTGGCCCACTTTCTTTAATTGCTAAAAGATAAGAACTAATTTTGAATTCAAAATCGGACCAAATGCGTTATTTTGGTGAGTTTGTGTACTTACCACAGCACTCATATATTGATACATCATAAATTATTGCAAAAAAGTCACGAAATGGAGAAAACTTGTGTGGGCCAAAGTTAAATTGAATAATGGGTTACTTTGACCCATTGCTTTTCTAATGATTTTAAGGAATTTCAACTATTCAGATAATTTTGGGCATGCTTTAAGGATTAAAACGACGTTGCCGGAACCCACTATAAAATTTTCATGTAACTCATTCATTTTTTAAGTGATTTTTTTTTCAAAGAAACACACTCACGTTTTTATACTAAGTAGAAAAGTGAAAACTTTTATTTTGGTACACAAGTTTATATTATTTTAATTTAATTTAAATTTAATTGGCAGTAATTGAATTACTAAAAAAACCTGCAAAAACTCTTATAATTAACTGACCTTTTCAGGTGTATTTTGGTACATTAACATATGTACAAAAATTGTTTTTAACATAACGAAAATTCATTTGGTTCGTCCCATTCCATATAAAGTATGTCATCATTGATCTCGTAGTAATTTCGTTGCTTTAGTACGTATTTAGTTGTCTTGCAGAACTTTAATGATGTCTTTATATTTAACCTCCAAAATATCATGCTTCTTAGGCCATATCCATCCCTCTTCTGATTTCTGCATAATAGAAACGCTGAATTTTGGATAATTAGCTTTTGTTATTCTTCCAGGAAACACAGAATTTTCGTAAATAGCAATGCAGAAGCTGCTTTCGCTCTTTTTTGTAATTGTATCTACGATTTCGAGTACACCATGAATTTTGTACTCTTCGATTATGAGCTCCTGATTACTGGCACATGGTTCCAATGCCATATCTCCTGAACAGTTGAATATTTGGACAAATGTTTTCTTTGCTAACGATCATGTTCTCATATTCATATATTCTATTATGTAAGCCTGATGGCCCTGGCTCTGAAGTTGCTGGCTCTAACGAGGCTTGCTGTAACGGGTCTTTCTCTAACAAGGCTTGCTTGGGCATGGCTGGCTCTAGCGTGACTAACTTCACTGCGTTGCTTTCTGTCTTCTTATTTTTGATATTATTAGGAACAATATTCCTTTTTGAACAAATTGGTCGACCTTTCTTAGCACTTGTTTTGATAGCCTCTTTTTTTGTTTCTTTTTCTTTATACAAATTTTCAATTTCTTCTACTGACACACTTTTGGGGAAAACTTTTGTCTTTGTGTTACCCCCAAGTCAACACTTCGAATTTCATTGATATAAGTCTTAAAGCTTTCCCGAATTGACTCCTTTATTTCCTCAATTGGCTTGCCATAATCTGGTAGTTTTTTCAGAGGTACTGTAACATCCAAGGGACATATACCGCTTTCCTCTTTTGGTCTGTCTCCATTCATCTAAAACAGAACGCCAGTTAGTTTTAAGGGAGCTGAAATAGGCTACATCTAGCGGCTGCAGCAGATGTGTTGAATTGCAATAGACAGATAAATTTTATATCATTTTCTTTACACAATCTTAATGTTTTAATACTTATATGAGAACTTAGATTATCACCAATTATTGCCTACTTGCCTTCTTTCTTCTTGAGTACCGGTAACACTCAAACCACTCAATGTCTCACTATCTATCCAACCTGACTTAGTCACAGCCATTCTTGTTCCCGGCGGTGCACCAGTTAGCCAATCGGACCATTTTTGTTTGGCCTTATAAATTATAAATGGCTTAATGAACTCACCGGTTCCATTTCCACAAAACACGACGGTGAAGCACGACTTAGTCGAATATTTGATGATTTCTGGATTTCGGCACTGCCATCGGAAGAGTAGTTTAGATTTTTTAGGATTGTCGTGGAAACCGGTTTCGTCAAAGTTATAAATATTGGCTGGAGGAATAACAGCCAGTTCAATCCTTAAGTTCTCGAAGTATTTTTCTATAATTTTTTTATTAACCTGAGCTCGTTTCCTACTTATAGTATGTGCAACTCTTTGCTTGATAGATGAATGCCTTACTAGAAACATTTTACCCCATTCCCAACCAGGTAAATTATTCTTAAAAGCTGGCACATTCCTACTGTTTTCATCTAAGTATTTTTTCACTACAACTCTGACATCTAGCATAAATATTGCTATTCCAATGTCTGCTAAGGACACAATATGTCAAAGTGTCAAAATCTCGATATCTTGGTAATCAATAACAATGCGTTGTAATCTATATAAGGTTTTATTATAAATTATTTTAAGGTCAAAACTATAGAAATTAAATGAGTCACGTTGATTTATTCATATCGAGAAGTAAAAATTAAAAAAAAAAAAAAAACTATGAAAAAACAGAAAAACAACAGATTGTAATAGACTGGTAAAAATATAAATGAAAGAATCTCAATAATTATTCTATAATAACTCCTGGCAATGTTACCCACACGTTTGAATAAGTCATTTTAAACTCGTTGGGTAACATTGGCCCGGGACAAAGTTACTCTAAATAGGGGAAGATTCAGTAGCACAAAATTTATTTCTACTTGATTTGACTTTAAATTAAATGAAATCATAAAGATTAATATTTTACGAAGTGCTAAATCACTGTTTTAAAAAATGAAACACGACTTACCGTTCTAAATTACCCTGGATAATCACAAAAGACAACTTTTTACCGACTGTATTTTGGCGCGATCTATATGTGTCACAGAAAATCAACGATTGTCAAAGAACCAATATGACAGTTGATAGCTTTATGGTTCCCATATGCATTCAGGTGAATAGGTTTTGAGGTGCGTTCCCAGAAACACAATGTTTTTGCAATTTAACTGTATAAAATGAGTAAAAACCTTTCGAATTAAAAATTGGGCCAATTTTATATTGAGAGCTTAAGTTACCCAGATCGACTGTAGTGTTACTTTCAATTCGTCTGCCATATTGACTCGCTCGTTTTCTTTAGTTACTTTCTTTTGGTTCACTTCGGTTAATTCTAATTTAACTTTTAAATAACTTTTCAAATCACTGCCACGTGTATCCATAACCTGACAAAATAGAAAAACTTCTTATTTATTCATACCATAGTCCAAATTTTGGTATAATTAAAGAGCTAGGATGCGTGCCCATCACGAGAGAGTTTAACAAATGACTGACTCTTGATCGGTACTCAACCTGTACAAATATATATACATATTCTTTCTAATATATATACATACATTATTGTATTTGCTAAATTTATTCATAAATCAACAGAAACGTCGACCCCAATTCAACCCTACACTACATAATGAGTACAGAAAGGGTGTAGAATACTGACAACTTGGGAATATCAAAGAGCTACTGAGGTACTCAAGACTCCAATGCCTTCTTAGCCCAAAGAAACAGCGATTGGCTGTTGGACATCTTGAGTTTTTTACAGGATCTGCGGAAAGTGTGAAAATTTTGTCGATTGTGGTCATTCCTGGTCTGAAATCGCACTGATAGGTGCTAAGCAAGTTGTTGACGAAGGGTTTCAAACGTTCACACAATATGGCAGATAAAATCTTGTATGCGATGTTGAGGAGAGTTATATAATACCTCTACAGTTGATGCAGTTGAGAAGTCTCCTTTTTTGTGGATCGAGCAAACGATATTGGAATTCTATTCATCAGGCATAAACCTTTCTGACCAGGTCTGAGAAATGAGTTGGTGTATGTTCTCCACAAAGTCGTTTCCAGCAGTTTGAATACCTCGGCCGGTAAGATGTCAATTGCTTTGTTGGATTTCGGTATAGATATTGATATCCTTACTTGATTTTGGTCAGGCGTGAAAATGGGTGCTGGGTATATTTTCATTACGTCCCCCTGCAATATCAATAAGATTGTGTCCGTTTCCGAAAGGCTGGGCGTAGAGGCTGTGCTACTCACCCCTTGCCTAGCTTAGCATTTAGATCAGCTAGGATGATTTTCACCTTAAGCTTTCACGTTAGTTTATAAAATTGGACACTACTTTCCGATTCGTAACACAAGTCTTACAGGGTCTCACCATAACCGTTCAAAAGGTTGAAGCTTTATGACATCTAAGGACGCCGATTGGGTGCCTTAGCGTTGGATTGAGAAAATGGTGACAAGCAGAATAATCCAAGTTAACCTGAGATACGAGTACTACCTGAAAAAATGATCGGTGTTTAAAAATATTTTACATGACTTAGTAGACGGGTGCCATGACATCTGATGACCTTACAGAATCAGCTCTGAATAAACCATTATTCTCTTTACTTGTAGGAAAGTTATAGACCTTTGAATATATTTTTAGCCAAAAGTACCCCCTTGATCAAAATGTTCCCGCACCACACCACCGTGTGGGGTTCCCATTGTTCCGATTTGAGTACTGTTTTTTTTGTTAAGTTGGTAAATCTGTTGTTGATATTCCATCTAAATCTTAGCGTCATAGCTTGACATTTGCAAAAGTTACGTAGCCAAGAGTACATCTATCTGTGTGTGTGTTTGCGATTTTTTACAATTTTAGATATGGACTTAAATTTACAACAACGAACTTGTATTAAATTTTGCGTAAAAAACGGATTTAATGGTGCACGAACGTTGGAAATGTTGGAAAAGTGTTTCGGCAACGATTCTCTAACGAAAACGGTCGTTGACCAGTGGCACGAGCGGTTCAAAAGTGGTCGTGAGTCAATCGAAGATGATGAACGCAGTGGCAGACCATCAACATCGAAAACCGATGAAAACATTGATGAAGTAAAAGAAATGTTGGTCAATAACCGCAAATTAACCATCAGAGAGATAGCGGAGGACTTGAACATTGCCTTTGGATCCGTCCAACCAACAATTTTGGTTAATGATTTGGGTTTTCGTCGTGTAGCAGCAAAGTTGGTGCCAAAAGACCTCAACTTAATGCAAAACAGAGACCGTGTTGACGTTGCCAAAGAGATGATTTGCGAGGCTGAATCTGATTCCACATTCATCAAAAGGATCATTACTGGAGACGAGGCGTGGGTTTATGAGTACGACATGCAATCCTGACATCAGGCAAGTGAATGGCGTTCACCAAATGAGACGAGACCAAGAAAAACACGTCGCGACCTCGTTTTCAGTCAAAAAAGAAGGCAATGGCAATGCTCACGTTTTTCATGGATTACAACAGTGTAGTGTATCATGAATTTTTACCAGAAGGCCAGACAGTAAATAAAGAGTACGAGTATTATTTGGGCGTTATGAGACGTTTGCGTGGAGCAATTCACTGAAAGAGACTAGAATTGTGGGCAGAAAACTCGTGAATTTTACACCATGATAACGCACCGTCGCACAGTGCCATCATTATTCGTAATTTTTTGACGAAAAATTTAACAAATACCATCCAACAGCCACCGAATTCACCTGATTTGGCTCCCTGTGACTTCTTTCCGTTCAATCGAGTTAAAAAACCACTACGGGGAACGCGTTTCAGCAGTCGGGAGGAAGTAATGGAAAAATCGCAGGAAGCACTGATGGACATACCGAAAACCAAATATAAAAAATGTTTCGAGGATTGGATCAAGCACTGGCATAAGTATGTTGCAGTCGATGGGGATTACTTTGAAGGGGACAATATAGATTTAGATGAATAAACTTGTATTTTTAATTTTCTGAATACATTCCGGGAACTTTTTGATGAAAGTATCATGTTTCCATCTAAAGAGCATAAAATCGAAACGCGCGATATCTTTCAACAATATCAAACTGATTTCCATTCCGAAATACATAATGGTCACAATAATGGACAGAACGACTTTTTTTCCACAAAAAAATACCACATAAATACTCCGGTGGAAGAAGCAAGCCTCGACAATATGAGAACCCTGCGTAACAACGTTTCAAACTGTCACTGGTCATTGTGCCCCTGTCGGTATCAAAAGCGTCCATACTGGGGGTAGATTATCAACTCAATGTATGCCAGTTTTTAACAACCATTTCTAAATCTACGAGACTTCTCACAGTCCTGAGCAACATATGTCCTGCTATAGTTTAAGTAGCAACAATGTCATCTGAAGCCTGGAAGAAAGAATGGATCTTCTTCTCTGAGCATGGTGTACTAAGTCCATGATAATGGGGATAGCTAGCAGCCTTCTAAACGACGTGCTCCAATACTTATAAATTGTGTGCTCCGGATTTAGCATACTGAAATTGGAAGCGCAGCTTGATCTGCGATACCAAGAAAGGATTTAGACAAGGTAAAGCTTCATGAATTTCTGTCCCGTTTAAGTGGATATAACCGTAATACTACTCCCAACGCTGGTTTCTATGTTCATCTCAATCAAGTTTCAAGCCATATGATCGGATAGCCTATATACCGCCTAATTATTTTCTGGTACAGGTTTTTCAATATTTCCTAAAACAGATCTCAGTTGCTACTTGGAATTTATGAGAAGTAGTACGGGTGATGCTGTCTCAATGAAAACTTTCTCTCTTATGGGCCAACACTTAAAAACTCCTAGAGTGAGAACCGGACGAGAAGGTGTTGAATGGATCACCTTGAATCTCATAAGCAAATTTATTAGATTAAATAAAACAAATTCGCCAAACAAATGCAATTTTCAAAAAACCAACAGCACACAAACACCCTAGCTCAAAATTCGAAATTCTTTCATTTATAACGGATATTGTTGCATACACGATTCCAAAAATAAACAGGAAATGAAAACGCAACTTGATTGAATTTTAAGGAAAATATACTTTGATTTTCCGGCCCATTAAGTCATAAACATAATACTCGTAAGCAGCCCCCTCTGTTTGCATCGCAAAGTTTTGACAGAATACAATTGAATTATTTCCGTCATAACGGTTAACTCTATTATAAATACTCGTACATATACTGGATTTATATGCAGTACTTACATATGTATAAACCACCCCCGAATGGACTCGTTGCTCTGATGAAGTTCTTGGTGTTTGCTACAGCGGGCGCATTGAACCCTCTTGCAAAAAAGCATCCTTTGCTCTTTGTTCCACATCAAAAGGGGGTGATAATGGCTGCGATGATGGTTGTATTGTAGACATCAATTATGACCACATTCGGTTCGCATCACTGACAAATTATGACGTTTATCGGTTTAAACACACTCACTCATTTGAGTGCATCAAATGATGAATAAATGAATAAGGGTGGCGATGATGAACGTGATGAATAGCCCACTCGAAATAAGGGTTGAATGGGGGTGATGACTGGTTTTCCGTGTTTCGAAAATATTCTACTTGATGGAAATATTTGACTCTGACTCTTAAGGTTAACAAAAAAAAAAAAACAAACAACAAAACGATACAGTTCCGTTTGAATTGAATTGAATTCGAAATGTCAAGTGTTTTCCAACATGCCTCAATACATCTTTGTAGCATGGGGGTGATGGTATTGGACGCCGCCGGTGATGCTGGATGGGTGGTTCTGAAGTGCTCGCTTGAACTCTTGATTCAATTTAAACGGTTAAATGCCCTCTAATGACTTGCACATCTGTTAACCGGTGCCATTCTCTGTTGAGCATAATATTTTTTGATCTTCAAATATAGTGTTTGATTTCAAGAAAGGATGGTATGACTTCTACGTGACGCTTTGATTTTAGTTGGTGAACACTTTTTGCAGTCGACGGATATGGTTTGAGGGTTAAAGTGTTTCTATCAATTTTTTCATGCTCCCAAATTAAGTTACAAAATGGAATGCAATTTTGGAAATTCTTGGCTATGATTTGAGGTGCGATTCATTGTAATGGGGTTGTTATGGTTTCATTTTGGTTGGGATTGTTACGACGTTTCAATGGAAGAACGTTGTATTTGAATATATGATGTGGAAGAGCTTTGATAACAAACAAAATAAAAATTTAGTGTTGGAATCGCAACAATCGTACCCGCAATTCACTTTTGTTCTTAAAAAAAAGGACTGGTATTGGTTGCAAGAACAGTGTTTCCTTAAATTAAGCTCTACCACGAACGTAAGTTGATCTTGAGACAAGTATATGAGGATGTGGGTATGAAAATAAGGGGGCTAGCCAAGAGTTTAGCAAAAAAAAATTGACATTCCAACTGACAACTTTTATGATCATCGAAAAGGGAGTTCACAAAGTTCAACTGAGGACACAACCCTCGCAGTCAAAAGCATCACTTATTCGACGCACCATCTGCTACCAGTTCTAAAGGACATCTGCATTGCTAAAAGCTAGCACTCAGTTTTATTTACATGAAAACGCTGCCGAATATTAAAGACAGCTTTTAAAATCGTTAAAGATCATTTCTACTCGAATGTCGACTGCTGCAGACCCAATAGCTACTATAGAGGATAGATCGAATTGTAGAACCTCATGTGGGTAGTGTTAAGCAAACATAAACAGACTTTTGGTTTTTTTTGCTTTGAAGCAATGTAAAGGAAGAGAATTCCGGTTGCGGTTCCAGACTGTATGTAGTGTATATAGAGGCACAAGTCGGCGTCTGATCTACACTGCCATGCTAGCTTGTATAATTCCTATGACGTGTCTTGGTGCACATAGGTCAAAAATGTCTGCGTACCATATTGTTAGCTTTGCTGCAACGCGATAGAATTCTATCCAACTCATTACAGTTGCTATTGGTGCAATTCCAACTCTTTTGCGACACATCTCTTTAGGACGTCCTGCTTCATGAAGCATCATACTTCGTAACATAGCTGTCTTCGTGCCCTAGGACATGTCCAACCACATTCCTTTCCTTTGGCGTATGATAATGTCTATAGACTCCTGATCTATTCTCATATGAGATTCAGTTTGGCGAGAAATTTCACGGGACGATAAGTAGATATGATATACGAGTATGTACTAGGTAACCTCCTTGACCGCCAGAATATGCTGCTACTGCAAAAAAGCTTATGGTGCCTTGAAGTCCGTTCATATTTAGGCAGACATTCCAAATTTCAGTGCGATACTGTCTTTAGTTTTGTTTTGACAGCTGATTATTGTTGACGTGTTTGGCATCATGTTGAGTATACACAAAAACGATTTTCGTTCTCTCATAAAACATAATTTTTTGAGAGGCAAAACGGCGAAGGAAACAAAAGAAAAGTTGGATAAATATTATGGGGCTAATGCTCCGTCAGATTACACCGTCAAATATTGGTTTCGAGAGTTTCGTGATGGCCGCAACTCCACTACCGATCAAGTCCGCAGCGGCAGGCCCTCCGATGCGGTTACAGAGGACATTGTCAAAAAAATACATGAAATGGTGTTGGCTGGCCGGAAAGTGAGGGTGCGCGAGCTGGCAGATACCACAAAGATTAGTACTGAGCGCACGCGCCATATTTTGGGCAATATTCTGCATATGAAAAAGTTATCCTGCCGCTGGGTGCCGCGAATGACCAATAACACGAACGCGAGAGCACTTCGAAAGAGTGTTTGGAGTTTCTGATGCGGAATCGGGCGGACTTTTGGCCTCGATTGGTAACTAGATTTGGATCCCTATTATCTCTTCCCAAACCTCAAAAAATGGCTCATCAATAAAAAATTCAGCTCATGCGAGGAAATCATCGACGCCACGGAGGAGTATTTTGCAGACCTTCCGGAAAATTACTTTTCGGACGGAATCAAGAAGTTGAAAAATCGCTGGAAAAAAAAAACATTTAAAAAATTTTTTTTTTCCATTCTCAAGGAGGTTGCTTTTCACCCCACCTAGCATGTACAAGGTGACGCAAAAGTTATCACCCTATCGGAAGATGGTATAATTTTTAAATGGTGGTAAATGTCAATTCTACTTCGACATTTGTGAAGTAAACAGAGAACGCGGAATTTTTTGCGGAATAATTCATCAGTGGTGTTGGCGCAGCGTGAATTTCGGCGCAGATTCCCCGGTCGCCCGACACCAACTGGGCAAACACTACGACTTTTAGCTGCTCGCCTACAAGATGGTACAACACGAGATGCTGCCGGGTCTGCCCGGCTCCGGAGCAGCCGTTCTGCTGAGAATATTGCAGCTATGGTTGAAGATATCGCAGAAGGCCCCGAGTATCGACAAGATGACGTGCCACACAATTGGGCATCAATCGGCGGTCTTTACAGAGAATTTTGGTGAAAGACAGTAAGATGTTCCCTTACAAAGTGATGAAAGTGCATCAACGACTTTCTCCTTCCCCAATTGGATGAATTGAGACTAGAGAACATGTGGTGCACAGGCATACACTGCACGCGCAACAACCAAAATTCTCAGGGCTGCATTTCCGGGTCACCTAGTCTCTCGTTTTGGCGATTTGCACTGGCCGGCAAATTCGCCTTATTTAACCATTCCAAACTTCTTTTGAAGTCTATGTCAGTAAGCCTCAGACTCTTGAAGCCCTTAAAGAGAATATCCGTCAAGAATGCGGGGACCTATCGCCAGAAGTTTTGGCAAGAGTGGTGGAAAATGCTATAAATCGGGCCCAAATGGTCATCAATTCTGGCAGCGGTCACTTAGTCGATATCATTTTCTCGACTTAATGGAAAGAAATTTAAGACATCAAATAAACGTAATCTAAAAGCAGAACCAAATTTTTTCATTCATAAAAAAAAAAATTACAGCCAAAGAACATCGGATGGCAACTCTTGTGCCACCTTGTATAGTACATACGAGGGGCGTTCAAGATATTCTCGGTATCGGGGTGAAGCTGTGGTTGCATATATAAATTGACTTATTTATCAAGTAATACTATTATTTTAGTGCATTCATGTAAAATTTCATATAAATATGATTATTAATTCGCGTTTTATCTCTAGTTAAACAGAATCATAATGGCAACTGAGGCGATGATGGTGAAAATTGAGCATCGCGCTGTAATTAAATTTCTCACTAAGCAAGGAAAAAGTCAAAAAACTATTCATGAAGAGATGGTGGCTGTTTACCAGGGTTCCGCACCTTCATTATCAACTGTGCAAAAGTGGTCAAGTGAGTTCAAGAGAGGCAGAGAGAGCATTGAGGACGACCCCCGCTCCGGCGCCCCGGCTACTGCTTGTACGGGAGAAAGCATCAAAGAAGTCGAAAAACTTGTTCTTGAGGATGCCCGAATAAAGGTGAAAATGATGGCAGAGATCACCAAGCTTTCAATTGGTACCATTCACACCATTCTTCATGACCATCTTAACCTTTCAAAGGTCAGTGCAAGGTGGGAGCCACGAATGCTCACAGCGCCTCAGAAAAAAGTGAGAATCGCATGCTGCAGAGAGCTTTTGGAGATGTGTAGTGAGAACGCGGACGGTGTTATGGATCGAATTGTTACTGGGGACGAAACATGGGTCCACCACTATGACCCTGAAAGCAAACAAGAGTCCATGCAGTGGCATAAAAAAGGAACAGACCCCCCCGAAGAAGTTCAAAGTCACTCCGTCTGCCGGGAAGCTCATGGCCACAGTTTTTTGGGACTCATAGGGAATTTTGCCCATTGAGTACAAAAAAAAAGGTGAAACCATCAACGCCACATCCTACGCTTCCACTTTGCATAATTTGCGGGAGGAAATTAAAAAGAAAAGACGGGGTAAACTCGCAGCGGGTGTGTTGCTTCTTCATGACAACGCTCCTGTTCACACGGCGCGAGCTTCCAAGGCTGCTGCGCGAGATTGTGGTTTCGAAGAAATCCAACACATACCCTATAGTCCAGACCTTGCCCCTAGTGATTATTTCCTGTTTCCGGATTTGAAAAAATGTCTTCGTGGAAAAAGATTTTCGGATGATGAAGAACTCAAGTCGGTATTTTGCAGAGAAAGAGGAAATTTATTATTTTGAGGGTTTAAAAAAGCTTATCTCAAGATATAACAAATGCATTGATGTTAGGGGAGATCATATTGAAAAATAAAAACAATTTAAATTGAATTCGAATTTTCCATCATATCGATACCGAGAATATATTGAACGCCCCTCGTATAAATTAAATAGACATTTAATTATTTAAAATAAAAAAAAACTTTTTTTTATTTATTTTGGAGGAGAAGCCTCTTTCCTTTATTAACTCCAAACTAGAACTAACTTAAACAATTTTCTTTGAATACCTTTAAACCTATCTTATGCTATGCGGCGGAATATGAGAAAGGAAAAATGTGGGAAAATAAATGAAATGCGATCACGCCTTTGTCGACTCCAGACGCATAGTCAGCAACATGAATCTGGAGCGTGTTTCTATTGTAATATGGTAGCATAGGAATGTGGATTGCTGGATTTTGGAAACATGAATCGCGGACGTGCTGATTTGGGGGTTTATGGAATTTGCATGTTTTGTAACGAAAAGTTCGTTAACTCTTCCCCGCTTAAATTCAAACTTCCATGTTTGAAAGGGTCAGAAATACGGGATTTGGCTAATCCTATCTGGCTTCTGTTGTGGTTGTTCTTGTTTTCCACCTTGGTCCTTATCCGGTATATTGCATCGTGTTTGTGTTTCTTTCGGATCGGCAATATTAGAAACTTGGATTTGTTTTGTTGTTTCCACTTCCGCTGTTCTGCTTTCCAGGTCAAGTACGTTGGTTACCTGGACTTTGGTTGACCTTTTAAACTGAATGAATTTTACTAGCAGAAACAATGCAAGGATGGATAGTACTATTGTTAGCCCAAAATTTGTTGTTGAAGTGATAACATGTTTTGATTCCAATAGCTTGATATCTTCGATATTACTGGAGTGAAGTTCCTTGAGCATTTCCAATGATAACAGCTCTTCTGTGTCGTCTGGTGAGGAAGATTGTGCTATTGCAGGCAAAGGTTTTACTGTTGAAATTATAATGTTGGAAATGTAGGTTTTATTTTCTATCTTGATTGTCGAGTTTTGATAGTTTACAAGAAATGTGCCAACAAGGTTTAACGTTTCATTGTTCTCTTTCGTTAGTGTTCCATTGAATTGATTGAGCAGAATAACCCCTGGATAAATTTCATCGATGGTTGGGACATGTTGGTTATTAACATGAATACAGTTCGCTTTTTTACTTTGGAATAGGTAAGGAATACAGGGAGTGCCGCTTAAATCTACAATATCTGAATTTCTACAAATCGATAAACTATTATATGTCTTACAATCTATTTTAATGCCATAAATCATTTGATTACATTTCAAGATCTTATCGTATTCTAGCTTATTTACCAAATTATTTTTTTTTACTGCTTTAACAAGAATTTTATGACATGTATCAACTTTTACACTTGGTATGTTAACAATGTATATTATTGAAGTAAAATTTGATGCTATTTTTATTTCCGCAAGGGTTAGAGCCTCGTCAATAGAGCTATATGGAATATTTTCAGTTTTAAATATACTTTTTGCAATATTTATTTCTTCAGTTGACAAAATGTATGGGTTAATAATTTGTTGTTTTGCCCAGTGAATGGCGTATTCTAAATTTAGAAGTTCTTCTTTAAGTATCTTAAGTTTGTGTTGCGTTATTATCACTATATTGTTTCGGAATAAATCATGGTTTCGCATTACATTTATTATTTTATTGGTTATATTCGTTACATAGTTAACACGGCTAATTAAATCTCTATTTATTACTACTTGCTTATTGTTATTTTTTAAGACGTTATTAATTCTGTTTCTGATTATCCGGAAGTCCTCATGATCGGGGGTACCCGCGACCCATTTCCAGGCACTTCCTATAAAATTGAGGGATCGTTTGATCCTGAAGTTTGGCTTGAGTCTATCTAGTATATTTATAACCTGGTTTAATTCGTGGAGAAGGAAGGGATGGGAAGGGTGGCTTTCGTTGATGCTGTGTTCTATTGCGTTTTTTATATCTGATATCAAGTGTATACAAGGCTCCAAGTCTATTATGTGGATTATCTTAAAACTTCCGGTCTGAATTTTGGCTATTCCGGTTTCGATCGATACTAGCTCACTGAGTGAGTAATCTAGTATTTGTATTTCGGCAGTTGCAAAGGCAATTAGGAATCTAAAATGAATGTTAATTTTTGATTAGAGATTTATGTACTGTTTTGCCGGATTGAGTTAAAACAGTTGTTGTTTTGTTTTCTAATACTACTTCCTTTTTGTATCGGGGTGAAAGTTTTGAGCCCTTACGTCTATTTTGTCTAACAAATATTACTTGGCCTGGGGTGAAATTTTTGATAGCTTGTCTCTTCTTGTTATGATATTCAATGTCAGCAGTTTGCTTTTCCCTAATTTTCCTGATATTTTCTTGACGGCCTTTCTCTAATAGTGTGGGGTCGGAGGTGACTCTTCGCCCAAAAAATACTTCCACTGGTTTCTTTTGGGTAGTAGAATGAATAGAAAAATTGTATTCGTGGACAGCGCGTTCTAGGAGTTCCGTAAAGGAACGATGAAGGCCTTCTGTTTTGAGGCATCTCATTATCTATTACAACGGTTTTCGGCAACCCATAGGAAAAAAGTATTTCCCTTAATGGCTGTCGGATGTCTTCAATTGCTTTGGACTTAATAGCTTTTGTTATCGCGTATTTAGAAAATTTATCAATTGAAGTCAAAACAAGATTATTTTCAGTCGAGAATATATCCAAATGAACGATCTCCCCTGGATATTGGGGTATTGGTGTAGCTTGAATTTCTGGTTTGCTAGGGTGGTTGCTGTAAGGCGTAATATTGAGAATTTAGATATTGGTTATCAAACTGCTGAGAATCGAAGTATTGAGTGTTAGGCTGGGTATCTTCTTTATAACCTTGCATGTAGAGATTTTCTTCCGATTCCCTGTCTTCTGATACTTGCGTCGTTTGTTCTTCTAAATTTTCTGCGGATTGGCTTATATGATAGTTTTGTTGTCCTACCTTCTGGGATGTAGTGGGTTGATGGGATGGCAATTTCTGTCTTGTAGAATTAAAATTGGCTAACCGATTTTGTTGGTTAATATTTCCAGCTTGGTTGCTTCGGCCTTGTGTTACGGCTTCCATTTTTACAGGCATTAGAGCGGCAGCAGGCCTATTGGGCTGATAAGTGTTTTGCCGATAATTTGGTGCCTGATTTTGTGGAGGAAAATTGAAATTAGGATAGTACCCGTACGAATAAAATTGCTGTGGAGGAGGTGCGTGTGATTGGAAGGGTGGATACGGTGGCCTAAAACTGGTGATTGGATTTCTAAATGAAGTTGTTTGTTGCTGAGTAACTTGTTGTGGGTATGGTTGGGTTGGACGAGATGGTTGCTGTTGGAAATTTTTCCTGGGTAACCCTTGGTGTGCTTGAGCGTGTTGTGACCTATAATTTTGATTTTCGATCTTCAAACAGAGGTGAAGAGCTTGGGGCAAGTCAGCTGGCTCTTTTATGCCAAGAAGATCTGACAAATTGCCCTTCAGGCCTCTTATGAATGTGTCAAGCGCTTTGTCCCTATAAGTTTGGGTAAGAAGGCGCATTGACTCGGGGCTAATATCCATGCAGGAAATTTTATTTATTATGAGTGTTAGCTGGGAACAGACCAACTGATGGAATTCTTGTACCGAACGATTTCCTTGCACTAGATGTGTCATTTGGCATTCTAGCGTGGTGACATCTCTTTTGTCGGCATAATGCATAGTGAGACAATTCACTATACTTTCCCAGTTAAGGGGCGTATTATACGACTCCAGAGCGGCGTCAGCTTGTCCAATAATTTTATTACGTATTACGTTCAATATGCCAAAGTATCTTGGCGTTCCTTTTTCGTGTTCGTAGATGCTTAGTACGCGCTCTACGCTTTTCTTCCAGGAGGAATACTCACTGGCATCCCCGGAAAAAGTTCTAAGGGAACGAATTACGTCCGGAATTTTATCTAAATCATCTAAACGATGGCGATGTTCTGGGAGGATAGACTGGTCTACAGCAAGAAAATGATCAAGATTTGGGTTTAGAACACTTCGAACAAGTGCTTTGCCTTGCTGTTCTAAGACACGCTTTACTATAGTTGTGACTAAAGCGTCTAATTCGGGAGTTGTTCCGACTTCTTGGGGTTCTATGGTAGAAGAGCTCGATTGATATGAGCAATTTGGATCATTTGAGGATGTGTGGGATCGAGATGTGTTAGAAATTGTTGGGTTCAACTGGGAGGCTTGTGTGGGATTGATTGGAATATTATTTCGCTGCGTATTTTGAGCGACAGCCACCTGCTCTGGGACTTGGCTTCTAGTAGTGGGCATGATTTATGCAATTGGATATTAAACCAGAGGGAAACAGTAATAGCAAAGAAAAAAAATTTTTCGACAAGTTAATATGAGTTAAACTAAAAATTATCTTAAATTTATCCTTAAAAATATTTGTCTTTTAAATGTAATTTTCTTAGTACGAATATTATTTTATATTCTTTAAAAATTTATGAGCAATTATTTTGCAATAGAGTTTCACTTCAACTTCTCACTTATTATTATCTTAGATTTATCCTTAAAAATATTTGTCTTTTTGAATGTAATTTCCTTAGTATGAATATTATTTTGTATTCTTTAAAAATTTATGAGCAATTATTTTTCAATAAAGTTTCACTTCAATTTTTCACTTATTTCTTATTTAAAAAAAAAAAATTTTTACTTCAACTTAATTACTTTACTTTCTTCCTTTTTAGTTAACTTTGATTAAATTTAATTTTATTTCTTTACTTAACTTATAACTTGCTTACCCTAAAACTAAAATAAATCTTATCCCTATGAGTCCGTTTGGTGTCATCTGGAATGGGTCTCCTCGCCGGGTTCTGGGAAGGGTGGTGCGGCTAGCTCTACGAGCGTCCTGTTTGTCCAATTTATAGCTGGTCTACTAAGGGGCCCTTGTACTACAGTACTTTCACCACGACACTTCACTCACGATGGACCACGGTTTTTTTAAATTTTCGCCACTCGCGGGGTTGGTACTTGTAACCTTTTATCCCGTTTAATTTACTACTTCAGTACCGAGTTACTGCGATTAACCGTGGTCCCTGCTCGGGCGCCAATTAAATAGACATTTAATTATTTAAAATAAAAAAAAACTTTTTTTTATTTATTTTGGAGGAGAAGCCTCTTTCCTTTATTAACTCCAAACTAGAACTAACTTAAACAATTTTCTTTGAATACCTTTAAACCTATCTTATGCTATGCGGCGGAATATGAGAAAGGAAAAATGTGGGAAAATAAATGAAATGCGATCACGCCTTTGTCGACTCCAGACGCATAGTCAGCAACATGAATCTGGAGCGTGTTTCTATTGTAATATGGTAGCATAGGAATGTGGATTGCTGGATTTTGGAAACATGAATCGCGGACGTGCTGATTTGGGGGTTTATGGAATTTGCATGTTTTGTAACGAAAAGTTCGTTAACTTATATCTACAAAGTTCTCCAAAAATACGGATTTAAAGTTGGAGCGCTCAGCACAGCTTGATAATAGTAATTTAAGAATTCTTTTTTTCGGGCTTTTGATAGCATATTGAATTCAGTTTTGCTCTCTCGGTTCTACTGTCTAGTTTTGTGTGAAATCAATCGGTGGAGTTTATTATCATCTTCCTGGACCTCATGTCAAGATGTGTTTGATGGAGTGAAGAGCTAAGGATCTTAGTTTTAAACGCATTTCGATCTCAATGGGTGAGCAGATATATACATCACGCGTTTGATTCTCTTGATCGTTGACGTGATTACGTTTTTCTGGTCTTACACAATGCTGTTCTTCCTTTCATTTCATGTGGTATAAGTCCTCAAGAGTCTCTGTGCTACTGATGCTGTAGAAATTTGTATTGTAGTTTGTGAGTGAAATGTGCTCGTTAATCTATCCGCAAGTGTTTGCTGATAGCCATGTGCTATGATTACTCTGTCATCTTTACTTATTTTGTAATTCTTCATATCGCTTGTACAACTATTTCCCATATTCACATATCACCTAAAGTTGTGTTTCAAGATCTGCTAGTTGTTTTTGCTCTTAAACTGAGATGTTCACTTACTTATTGCGGCACTGCAAGATTCTAAATTCTTTCAATGCTTATTGCCGAGTTGCGAATGCAAGAAGAAGGCATACTTGAGATTGTATGAGATATAGGCTGTTGTGGTCCCCTTGAGTGGATTTTCTTTGCCAGCAGGTAGAACCGTGCTGATCTTGGAGAAGATTTAGTGGCTAAAGTGTATCTGAAGTCTTGGCGGCTAGTATGGACATTACCATTCGTTTGAGTGCGAAATTATGGCAATCTACGCTGAGATTGAAATCTCCTATGATCTTCACGATGTTACCGTTAACCTACCTATCTGCCAACCTTAGCCGAACCTAGATGTTCATAGAAGTTTTTATTCTCATTCTCAGTCATGTCTTTTCGTCGGTGCTTAATATTGAATTATGTAATCTTTCTAGATATGAGGCTCTTTCGTGCTGCTGCACTAGTTCTACACCAGACTCGGTTTTGGCAGATTTTTCAAAGTAGAGTAAAGCAGTGTTCGGGTTGGTAAGGGATACGTACCGGCCGCTTTCCGGACTTCTTAAATCGCTCAGGCCGAAGATGTAGCTCGTGATCATCTCAGTAGGAGTCTGGCGTTTTGAAAATCATTTTTCCGTTAGTCGATGTGAGCCTTTATGTTCCACAATCTGATCATTGTTCGTGTAAGATACTTATGTTCTATTTTCCTTTGTGGGTCCTAGAGTTTCAATTACGCCTACGCGCCATCGTGTATGTTTCCTGGCAATGCGATTCAGCTCTGTCTAACTCTTCTCCAATTGCCGTGACGCCTCCTCAACTGTTCTGCGCCATGTATTTTTCTACCATCAATTAGTTTGGTATGGAACTATCGTGGAAGCGAATGGTTATGCCTATTGATTCCTGACCCATTCTCTGGTAAATATGTTCGTTAGAGATCCGGTTAAGGCAGAAAACCCTTAAGATGTTCCATAGGCACCTATTAACGAGCGTTTGTAGTTTTTTTTAGCGGCTACTTTCCAAGTGCTGCACCCATACTACAAAACGAATTCAACATTTGAACGGAACAGTCGTAGCTTAGCGTTTAAGTGGATGGCATTGCTTCGCCATATCATGGACATCATTCCAAACACAGACTTTGCTTTTGCCGATTCGGTTGACAATATCCTGTTCGGTTCCACCGTTAGTAGAGACAATACTCCCAAAATATTTTAAACTCTTTGCTCTCCCTACCGGTTGTCCCGCAATGCTAACTTAAGTTGGTGAGTTAGTACCGAGATTGACGATTTTGGTTTTTGGTATTGTTACGACATTTGCCTCTCTCTCCGCTCTTGCTGTCATTTGGTGCAGATCCATAATCCTGTGTGAGAGAGTGAGTTGATATGTAAGGATCCAACGAATTCTTCCATTTAGAGTAGACAATTCTGCATGAAGCACATCGCTAATAACGAATAAAAAAAAGCAATGGCGATAGAATGCAACCTTGTCGGCCCTGACTTAGAATCTTGAATTCTTCTGACAACATTCTTCTATGCAGGACATGAAATTGATGATATCCATTAGCTTACCGGGTATACCTCTCTTGCGCAAGGCAAGGCAGATGCCTCTTGACACCGTCGAAGGCCTTCTCAAAATCAATGAAAAGGAAATGAAGTGGTGAATGGATCCGGTGCGAAAATCTGCTTGCTCGGTGTCAAGCGTATATTTCATATGTTCCGTTAGCCGCTCAAAAACTATTTTGGCTATTACTTTATCGTAGGAAGAACGCAAATACCTCTCCAGTTTAATACTCTATAAGACTACCCTTTCCCTTTTCATTCCATTCTTCCACTCGTTTGGGAAACTCTCTGCTTTCCAAGCTCTCCCAACAAGAGGATGTTAAAGCTCTGCTGAGGTTGATGTAGCGGCTCGCAGAAGTCCTACACCTTGTTGTTCTTTAGCACGTTAATCGCGATAACGATCTCAGCTTTACTGGGAGTGGAGGCGCGAATTCGGGAAATTGTTGCTTCGGGCAGCTCAGTTTGATTTTGGGTGCATATCGTCGGGGAATACGAGTACATGGTTAAGGACAGTTGCAAAATGTCCGGTACATCACTTGAGCTGATCCTCATCCGAACTATCATAGTCGAAGGTTAACAATAAATTCTTAGTCTACGCCTGCTGTGCTTTGTTTTCCACTGAACCATAGAAACCAATACCTATCCGGTTTTGCGGCGAAGGAAGTATGCTCTTCACTTCATGATCTTTAAAGAAACTCCCAACTATCGCAGCGACGAGCCATGAAGTACATATGTAAGTCTTTCGAAAAGAGTCGCAATGTGTTCGGCAATAGATATACTTCTTAGAATTTCCATGGCTACGTGAGCTCATCCTGGCTTTCTCCAAAATCTGAGATTAGAAAGGTATGCAATTTATGAGTCTCTTTGTTTACTCAGAGTTAGACTGTAGAACTTAGACTGTCGGGCATATGTCCGGACGAGGTTAAAATTTGAGATATTCGATGCCTTACGGAGGGTTTGAGTGGCGAAATTAATAATTGAGGCGATTATAAATTTGAGAACCTCCCTATGGAGAATTAAAACATCAACATACAACGCATCTCTATTTCCTAATTTTGCAGTAGCTCCTCTCGAAGTTCAGCATCCGTTTTACCACGATAGAGTAGCTAGAGCCCTCAAATATCATATACGTAAGATATCATCACAATAAGGAAATAAATTACCGGGGCGATTTTCGGAAGGCGTAACATAGCTGGTCCTTTGTATGTACTCCTGCAAACCAGGACCCGAAAATGAGAAAAGTAGAAGCTCCTGGATAGAACAAAAAATAGGTAGTTCGTACCCGTATCATACTCCTAAACGTTTGACATGAAAATCCAATTCTTTTAATCCAATTCTTAGGAAAAGAGAAAGAAGTCCAGCGTTCGAAACGAACAGGGTTCTAAGATAAAGTGGCATCCAAATAAGAGATCCCACATCTAGTGAGTTAATATTCTCCTAATTCCAGTGTAAACGAGGCTGCCTCAAATATCTGACAACTGAGCAACAAAACAATTTTTCAAACATTTTCCAAATTTGGGAAAGAGTTGCGCTGTCATCTAGTTCCTTTAAAACTATGCTGAACCAAATTATCGACAATGCAAATAGTGTACAGAATTTCTGTCTCCAAAAGATACAAATATCTTTTTAGACTTACGGCATTCATAGTTGAAAAACAGACAACGACAAAGCCAAGTATAAACTTTTGTTTTCAGCAAATAGAGGAGCTTTCGATGTGCCCAGAAACCCTCTAATGTTTCATCGTATTTCTATAAACAAAAGACGGATCACTTATCGGACAAAAGACCCTAGATCTATGCGGCTTAACAAATCTATGTATAGTTGAATTCATCTACAATAGCTCGCAGTAATTCAGTATCAGTATATACATACGAGTACATAACATATATACGTGCATAGCTTATGAAACTACACAATTAAATTTATTAGGTAGTGCGTAAATGTATGTCCTATTTTTGTGGAAGCACAAATCGGAGATGTCTCCACATTGCGCCGTTAATAATGAAGAAAAACCACCCTCCAACCGAAGACATTCGCCGTGAATCCAATAATAAACTTCGAAAATGCAAATAACATATTTGATTTAATTACAGTGACGCGATAAAATATTGTCCCGCAGTGTAAATCAAACTATCTTAAGCCTAAACTGACGAATTGCACCTATTAGCACGTAAAAATTTACGATTATCGTTTTGATCGCACAAATACAAACAATTTTGGGTCGACAATCGTCATTGATGTGTCTTTTATAGAGCCTTAAAGGGAGGTGTTACAGATAGAGGGTAGATTCAAAGGAAGGTGCCCGTTTAATAAAACCACAAAAATCTGTTAAAACGAATAAAACGCTGATTAACTATCATACACCGTCGTGTGTTATTCGTGCCGCTATTGTAACTCAATATCCTATAGATACTCAAACAGGATTACAAAAACCGACAATGAGCATAGAAATAACACAGCCGGGAAATTGGAGACATCCTTTTTATAACTCCAGAAGCCAGTATCGTGTCTGGGTCTGGAGGGTGTATAAATAAGTTTGTTCGAGATGGGTTGCGTGTTGTTTCGTAACCAACAAAATTTTACAGACTGTAGCGCCTAACTGACAATTATCACGAAGGGTCATGGTCGGTATTCCGTACTCAAAACTTATGATTTACTGTTTTTGACACTTTAACATCTTGTCCAAGATTTTGAGAGTAAATCACTTAAAACCATGTTGCCAACATATGGTCGGTCAGTGTCCTGTCATCACGGTGGGGAAGAGTACAATTAATATGTAACCGTACGGCGAAAGAAGGGAAATGAAGTTATCCGTAAATTGTTTTTAATATAAAGCACATATTCGTATAATGAGAGCGGTTTTTCTATGTGGTCACTTTATTACGAGAATGGTTAATGGTGGAATGAAAGCACCCAAAGGACTTGTGCTGAAAGGTTGTTTAGTGGTCGCTGTGGGATACTTTGGCGCAATGTGAACAACGTTGACAATAATGATAACGACAATACCAAAGCTTTGTTGTAGAGTTTGGTGATTACAATCAGAAAGGATAATAGGAACCGCGCACAGGTGAGGAGGGTTCTAAACCCGGTTATTTACTCATGAGACCTTAATTCGTTTTGGCCAGGTAAATATAATACTGGCGCTGTTGCTGTTGTAATTGCTTTGACCACGCACCCAATATGATGGTGATATAAGTATTTGGTGGAATTAATCCCTTTTTTCACTTCGATGGAATGAAATTTTGATTAAATGGTTTAATTGTCTGTGTAGCAAGTAGGTTTCATCATAAATGCAAGACAGAGTGCTATTAGAATTTTCTTTTTTAATTTGTCACTTTGGCGTCATTGATTGGTGGTAAATGAAAAGTTACATTTTTTCAACGACGCGATTTTTACCCTTTCACCGATAACTAAAATTTCATTCTCAAATCGCATTACATAACTTTGAATTCAGTGTTCTCAAAAGATAAAAATCTTACGAAATACAAAATTGAAAAACGATTTTTATGCCAAACGACATTTTTGCTGTTGTTACTCCAGGTCAATTTATTTCGTTTCTAGTTTACAAAGGTCCATCTAGATGGCTTATATTCACTGTTGTTGCTATTCACTCTTCCTTCTACTATTAGCGTATTGAAAGAGCATTTCTCTGAGGACTAGAACTTCGGAAGTTCTTTAAAATGACAACAAAAAGCCGACATTCTTTAACGGGCTAGTGGTTTTTTTTCTAGTAGTGCTTTCGTGGTGATGGAGTAGCGCTGTGGGTAAGTTTCCCAACTACATGCTAGTTTCCATGCTCTCTATCCAGGGGTAAAAGGCTCAGCTCAAACGCCAGATAACTGGACAGGCTACGCGTGTATCAAATCTACTCGCTACTGCAGGGCTTAACGCACCTCCAGTCCTTGTATTGAATGTAAATTCACTGATAAAGGTCGAAGGAGGAGCCACACTTGTTTAAAGACAAAGCCTTTGATGTGTTTTTGGTTAGCGAAACTTAGCTATACAAAAAAACATCAAATGTCACACAGAAGATACAAAATAGTACGAAGAAACCGACTCAACGATATTTGTTAGAAAAGCACAGCTTTTTGAAAGAGTATACAGTCATGTAGAATGTATGATGCAGGTGCTGGGAGCACGAATCGTGTATATCCCTCTTCGTAGTGGAAAGCGGTTGTGCATGGTGTCTGTCTATGCAATTGAGGCTACTTAATCCACTTTATTCACCTTCGATCTCGAGGCGCTTTTTCGATTCCTAAGGCTGGAATTGGAAGAGAAATATTTTAACGAGATTGAGAAAAGAATACACCGAATACTAGAGACAACCTACTATTGCATTGGTGGGGTCAACACATTGTAATGTATAGACTCGGCTTAAAGGCAACGGGTAGTCCGTCATTTTCTTAGGACGGGTCCTATTTGGATCTCCTGCTGTTGAATACATGAATAGAACTGACAGGCACTAGCCAATATACTCCGTACTGTCTACGCGCTTTCGTGTATGACAATGAGCATTACGGTCTCAAGCGAACGAAACAGCGGAATTGGAAGAGTTCGCTTGAAGGTCCTTTAATTACAATCTGGCAAACGAGGAGATTGACAGGTACCTTAAACAAACGTACAAGATCATAAAAGGAACAATGGACAACATGATACCTCGTTATCAACAGACTAACAACGAGGTCTTATTCCGCAATGCAAACATTGAAACACTCCACCGACACAAAAGTAGACTGCTGTGGAGACTGAAAACCTTGCACAGGCAGTTTACTGACAGACGTAGCCGGATGTTATGACATTGAAGTCTTCAATCAAAAACCTCTAAATATTACTAAAAGACAATTATGGGGCATCTGTAAGTTTGTATTGGAACAACAAAATTCAGACTCTAAACACCAGCAACCTGAATTTTTCTATCGCAAATAAATACAATATTTCGGAGCAAAGATCAAAAGGACTTTTCGTGTCTTAAAATCACCCAAACGACGGACAACGAATAAAAACTTTAGCAGCAGGCATAGATCCAAATGAAGTCGTTGATGATTAGAATTTCTTCGAGGATCTGCAGGAGAAGGTAGAGGCTATAGGAGCGACTTTCCAGGAAGTGTACAAAGCCAATGACATCATTGGCACAAATCACGACCTGGAAAATCGAGTCCTTGTGCACAAATCTGCCTTCAACATGAAATAGTGAGCTGGCGATTCGAGAGCTCGAGTTTCACCCGGTTCAATGACGAGAATATGGTAAGCAATTTCAGCGCCAATATGAAGAAACAACCCCCGTTTATTTCGAAGAAAGAGCTCCAAATGATCAGAAGTAAGAATTTCTGTGCGAACCGATAAAATACCGAATATTGTGTTTCGATATCTCCCACTAGAAGCGGTTGATATTTATACCATCCTGTTTAATAATGAAATAAGTAATGCCCATTATTTGGGTGGTACAGCCTATCCCTAAAAGGGATAAACACACTTCTAATCCGGCGAATCTCCGGTCGATCAGTGCACTTATGCACGGGTGCCTTCTTGATTGAGTTGGAGAAGACCTTCGATACCGTATGATTAGAGGGACTCTTCTTCAAGCTGAACAGGCTGGGTATTAGTAAGCCACTGCTCTATAGTCTTTTCAATATGTTCACAGATAGACAGCTGATCGTGAAAAGTGACGATGTGACTTCTACTGAAACATTTCACATTAAAAATGGTCTGAAACAAGGTGCGGTAAATTCGCCTATCTTATTCAACATCTACACAAGTGATCTGATAGGTACCATTAAGACAACCTTAATTGCTTACAAATCAGGTCCAAAGATTGAGGTCATTAGTTTACCTTTGCAAAGTGGCTTCCATAAAATTAAACGATATTGCGAGGACTGGAAGTTAAATATCAACTTTAAGAAGTCAGAAACTATTTTGCTTAGGATGCCTTAGTCTGGGGCCTCTATGGCATCAGAAAGAATTTACAAAAATTTTCGGCCGTGGGACGATGTAATCAGATACATTGGAATCTAGCTAGATCAATATCTGTGTTTTAACAAACATATAGATGTTGCTCTGGCTAGAGCCATAGGTGCTTTTGCCCCTACAAAGAGACGGTTTTATAGCAGCCACCTCGGTGAGTGGGTGAAGATGATCTGCCTTTATGCGGTCTATGCTTGGATTTGGCTGTCCTGTGTGGCTCAACGTGGAAGAAAGTTTATTGGAAAAGTTTCGGGTGCTTGAGAAAGCTTATCTTCCCTTATACAGAACACCAGAGTATGAGTACATAAAATTCTATCCCAATGAGATCTTGTACAATTGAGCGAACCTAATAAGAATGGATAAATTCGTCATTAAGTTGGCTCGTAAGCTAATTGCAAAAGCAATGAACTTCTCGAACAACCTGATGTCCTAGGCTTACTGCTCCAATCATATGTATCCTCCACCTCGATAAACCCAAATCAGCCTATTCCACGTCGTTCGCAGGAATTGAAAATTTCTCAGTCCATATTCTGGCGAATTTTGCATAAAGACCTTGGGCTACACCGTTACAAATTGGGCCAAAAACTGAAGCCATTTGATCATTTGAAGCGCCGAAACTTCTCCAGTTGGGCTCTGCAAAGATTTGAAGATTTTCATCGAAAAATCATATTCAGCAATGAAGCTCAATGAAGCTTGGCATAATGGCTTTTCCAGTAAGCAAAATATGCATTATTAGACAGCAACAAGCCCACATGCGCTTCAAGAGACTCCATTGCAACCACAAAAGTGACCGTGTGGTGTGCATTTCATGCCGGAGAATCACACCGTATTTTCGTCGCTGAAAATGATCGCTATGTTACGGTCAATGGAGTTCCCTAACGTGCCATGTTGGAAGATTATTTTTGGCTAGAATTGGATGGAGATGATATCATTGATATGGGGTTCCAACAAAATTGCATAACATGCCACACAGCTGGTCAAACAATTGATCTGATCTATTGAAGGTGAAGTTTGTTAATTGTGTAAGCTCTAGAAATGGTCCTGTCGAATAGCCATCTCCCTCATTCGCTTCTATGGGGTTGCATTAAATCGTTGGTTTATGCCAACAAGCGCGGTCGTTCGCCAGCTTCCTCTAGTTGTGCACACGAAGTAGACTACAGTCAATTTCCATTTGCGTGTGCCACCTAAGTTGATGTTGTCCTTTACTCGTTGTCCCTCTGGGTTGGAGTCGAAAACACGGCGGTCCATGCGCGCTCAAGGTGATCTAGCCATCTTAGCCCGGTTATCTGACGTTATCTGACTAGGTTGGCGTTGCCTACATTTCGCTGTTGAAACAAGATCTGCGTGGTGATTGATTAGGATACTGTCCCGTAACTTGAATTGGTACCATCAACATAACAATCATAGCGTAGATTAACGATTGCCTTACCTTCAAGTGGTGGTTCCCAACAACAGCACGAGTATGTCTTACTCTTACAGGCTAAAATGGCATAATACTGGCCTACGTCATCATAGAAGTCACAACCCCATACGAAAGAGATTAAAAAAGTGTGATAAACCAGCTAACGGATTGATGTTCCATTGATAAGAGGTAATGGAACAATATTCCATATGGATATTCCAAGTTCAATTGACCACATGCCAGGAATACGTAGTTTGTACTCATAAGATTCGCAAGTATCCTTGGCGTATAAATCAACTTTATTAGTTGACCCGTTGACACGTTTTGATTACCACGAACTGCTGTTTTTTAATAAAGTTATCCTTAACAATTTTTTTGGTTCCCTTGGAGATACGTAGGTACACATATCTACCCAATCTTAAACTGCTGAATTCTTCTTTAAAGAAAAACTAAACTTCAATTTCTCGTCTCTCACAATATACGAGTACATATAACAATTTGTCTCCTTTTCCGAGATCCAAGAAAAATTCTATGAAAAAATATCCTTTTCCCATTTTTCCTTTTCACTTTGTCGCTTACGAAAACTTACGCCCAATGGGGAAAGAAAGTTTTCATTTCGCTTATTTTCTCATCTTTCTTGCGGTGAGAATTGCTTAACGTACCGTCATCCAACAATACAACCAATTTGAGGAAAAATTGGAAATGGCAGTCTACGAATAAACTCCCTCTGTGCCAAGTCATTGCTTTTATCAGAATTTTCCTATTTGTAAGTGTGTATGTGTGTGTGTAGATTTTCATCTCAAGAAATCGAATTTTCGTTTCCTTGAGGTATCTTCAAAGTTTACCTAACGATGACAATTCCGTTTTTACGCTATTGCTCCTGAGCGTACAAAGGAACACCTTTCTTTTGTTGAATTGAATTTTGTACTTAAAAAACGACGACAAAAGGGAATAAGGAAGATGGGATAAGCTTGAAGTTAGATTGTTCTTCCTTTCTTTGGAATAAATCAAAAATTCTGATTAAGGGAAACACTTGGTATGTTATCCTCACTTGCATGTCATAACCAAAAGTCTACAATTCCCATGTGGAAAATCTGCAATGACGTGAGAAGTGTTCATTTTCAAACACAGAACACACCTAATTACATATCTGTTACTCGAATTAAATTGACGTCTAACCCTTTTAGGCAAATTGCTTGTAATTGATAGTTTGGTAGAAAATAAAAAAATCGTCGTACTTCTGCGACCCCCCACCATGCTGGGTAGCCTCCCATTGATTTTTGACTAATCTGGCATGCCTTGTCCTTGTGTAAAATATCAAATAGATCCGAATTCTCTGTAGATTTAATGACATATCGCATACCTAGCAATTATGTCTGTACCTTGGTCCAAGACAGTCTACTAAAGGGGTTAGGGCCTTGCCTCTTTCATCGCAGGATATTCACACACGGTCGGAAGAAAACGAATGAAAGGATCTCTACCGAACAGTTTCCATTGTTCGAGGGCTAATTGAATTAAACATAAACAAATCAGTCGAAAACCTTAGTAAAACGAACGCCAAAGTACTCTCAGTTCAATGTAGTTGAATTCAAACATTACACAACAAACGGTTGGAGGATCCAGAGGCTACTCTCGGTGTAGGTTACACATCAGGTAAGTCCAATTGCAATGCGCGCATCGGGTGGTTCTGCTTTATAATCCTTTAATTATATGAACAGAATGGTACCCAAAAATAAAAAAATAAAAAATAAAAATTATCGAGAATACCTCTGCCAGGACAAAGACAATCTAAAGGTCCTGTCTGACATATTTTTCATTCAACAAATTTATACGATGAAAATTTATGACATGTTTTGTACTCTCACCCCGATGATGTTGATGCTGATGCATGATGCTATTCAGAAGGTTAATTTTCGTCAAGTACCGTTCGTATTATTTTTTTTATTTATAAGATTTTTTTTTTGTAATAAGAGGGATTAAGCTAACAACAAACACAAACATTATTACCAAAAAAAAACTTCCTGGTCTTTGTAAACAATAGTTAATTAACGAGAGACCGGAATCCACTGAGATTAATTGGCGAGAATTGCCGACAAAGCGGCGGCGGAGGTAATGGCGCGGAGTCTTACAGCACAGACGGATGCCGACGTAACGTGTTGAAGAATGGTGGCGTTCAAAAAAAAAGAAGATTTTCTATGGAGGTAAGAAATAACCATGCTGAGATATGTGTTGGTATAACATCTCAATTCAATTTGTGCATACGAGTATACTCGTACGATTAAGGTTTTCGACAGAAAGGAGAGAAATATCGAAGCAAAATGTATTGTAGCAACACGATGATTTCCATACTTGGTAAACAGGCTCCCGAGCCATGAAGACTTTCTGCTCGGATCGCCATAGCGTCCTCGGTACCATGCACGCTGTATTCTGATATCCAGAATAAGCCATCCAGTTTGATCATCTGTAAAGTATTAAAGCAAAGGTCTGAGATTCACAAATCGAGCTGCTCAGATCTTGCAGAGTATGCTGGTATTCCTTCTAAATTTCGAGTGTAGAGTTTCAAACAAATTGCCATTCCAATATATATATATTGGAGGAAACTGTTCCTACTTCGGTTTAACGAAACAAATGGGGTCAAACCGCCTAACTCGGAAGATGAAATGCATGGTCTACAAAACATTGATCCTGCCAGTTGTACTCTATGGAGCATAGTGTTGGACGAACACTGCCGAGAGAAAAAGTTTTCGCTGAATACTTGGTCCCTTACGCGAAAAGCGCGAATAGAGGAAAAGATAGTCATGAACTCAATGAGCTGTACCAAGATGTGTATGTACTTCAAAAAGCTAAAACGTTTCGACTATACTGTCTAGGACACATCGAGCGAATGGTCAATAATGCTCCGTGTTATAGGGTCTTCGAATCACAGCCCCCAGATTCGACCGATCCTCAGTCTTAAGAACTAAGCCGTAGCAGATGCAAGAGCTTGTTCTAGGCATTAAAAACAATGGTCTTGTATCTGTCTCAGACAGATACCCTTCACGGGTCGGGAGTCCATTAAGTAATGGAGTAAGACTGAGTTAGTGGCTTGAATTCATTCCTTTTTACTGCGATCCCTGCTGGGTGTGAGCGACATCATTTTTGTGATAACTGGTGTAGAATATAACGGATATACTCGCATCCGTTTCCTTACCTAAGTGCTTAGCTTCAACATGAAAAGGGATAAAAGCTTGTACTCGCTGGTTTGCTGACCAATCTTTTTTTAGTTGGCATAGTTTTTTTTCAGAGAATTCAGTCTTTTAAATAAGCCAGATCATTACTCGTCCCTTTTTGTTAAAAGAGAGCTGTCTGCGTACGTGTGTAGTAGAATTGATTTTTAAGATCTCTAGCTTATTTTCAAACTGGAGTTTGTTAACTACAATATTTTTTATAACCTATTCGATTTTTGCTCCAAAAAATCAACTACCACTCTTCACCCTGGTATTGAAGTGAATTAGAAAGAATTACACTCAATAAGTAATAAGAAATAAATATAAGCTATGGCGCGCTTATCTAAGAATTAAGTAGATTCCCGGCATATATTTTTATTACTACCACCTTGTTTACCTCCAATTTAAACAATTCTTACTTTGTGAATCACTGTCTATTATTTATTATTATTTGATTCCAATCTGTGATATTAAATGCTTTATCAATCCGAAAAGAAAATCTGAAAACCACCGTTCTATGATACATTAAAGATCTTCGGAGAGCCTGCCGCTGCGGACTTGATCGGTAGTGGAGCTGCGGGCACCACGAAACTCTCGAAATCAATATTTGACGGTGTAATCTGACGGAGTATTAGCCCCATAATATTTATCCAACTTTTCTTTTGTTTCCTTCGTCGTTTTTCCGAACGAAAATCGTTTTTGGCCATACGCAACATGATACCAAACACGTCAAAAACAATCAGCTGTCAAAACAAACTAAAGACAGTATCGCACTGAAATTTGGAATGTCTGCCTAAATATGAACGGACTTCAAGGCACCATAACCTATTTTGCAGTAGCAGCGCATTCTGGCGGTCAAGGATGTCACTATTCACTCCATTTAGTATTTACTATGGGTTTCAACAAAGCTTATCCTCTTCAAGCAATGTTTATTATATGGATTTATTCCCACTTACAAGAATGACGCTACAGTGTCCACAATATCTAAATGCGTAAATGTATCGTCGTACCGCAAGGAAGCCATATTGGTCCTCTATTATTCATCCTGATAATGATGTTAATCATTGAGGATTCACTTCGTCTCCATTTGACTATTTTTCTCTGCAAGAAAATTTAAAGATTTTCGTCTTAATGTCTGAACAATTTTCTCGAGCTTAATGTCAACAAATGCAAAACTATTACACGAGATAGGTATTATGTTTAGCAACTAAACTTCCGTGTCCACATAAAATAAAAATTAACTGCCTTCGGTTTCAGCAAACGCTGGTCTAAAGAATTTTCAAAACCATCTGTTACTAAATATTACAAAAGTTTGCATCGGCTTCGTTTTAAAAACATGCCTGTCAATTTTGGTCACCCTATTAAACCACCCCATATATTTTATGAGGAAGTTGTGCAGTGCAGATTTATCTCCTTCACATTACGGTGATTGGTTTGATCTTCCAGCGGCGTGACCCCAGCTCGATCGTCTGAGACTGATAGACTTGCATCCGCTTGTAATACATCTTGGATTTGCTGACATTCTCTTTGTTCATCAGCTTTTAACAGTTATTTTTTAAATGTAGTAAGGAGAGTGTTTTTTTTTATTACCGTGCCGTCTTTTCCGACAGTTCTTTGACACTTACTCGTATGTTTGAAAATATTGTTTGATAAATGAAATTTGAATAAACCTGCTGCAAAAGAACGCTACCGCATTATTCGAACTTGTTTTGAAAATCGGTATTCAATTCACGAATAGGGTAGTAGACAACGTCATTTTATTGGTCCAATCATCGCTGTGGATAACTTTCATTTCACAAACACTCTACATGAAGCAAAGCCAACAACAAGTCAGTTTAGTGCGGCGCATGATCAGGAATTGCCAATTCGGCGCCGATTGCAACAATTTGGCTATTGTCCATCCACTGTGTGGACAATTTTGCAAAAGATCTCAACCTCAGCATAAGTTCTAGCTGCCGCAGAAACTAAGGTTACAAGACTATAGCAGGCAGTGAGATTTCGCGGATTGGGTACTTAGGCTGCTTGGAGTCAAAATGAGGCGAATTCAATTACAGTCACAAGAGTAGTCTGGTGGCATCATCAGTCCTTAATTTTATAAAAATGCGGTTGGAGCTCGCTTTGCAGTCAATAAAAAATGTTACCTATAATAGTGATCACGGATTATTTCTTGGAAAAAATTAACGACATTGACTTGGACGATATAAGGTTACGGCAAGAGCCCACTACATGCCGCACTGCCTCTGAAATCATTGACTTATTCAATACTTCATTTAACGACAACATTATATCGCGAGTGACATCACTAGATTACTTTTTGTGGAGCTATGTAAAATCATTGTTTTATGTTAATAAACGGCCAACCACTTAGGCCTCAGAGGCCAATATTAAGCGCCTTATTGATGAGATAGAAACCCCAAATGATCGAAAGATTTGATATGCTTCAGAAAAAGCTGAAATCGTCATGAATCATTCTTCACAATGAATATAATACAAAAATAATATAAAAAAAATAAAAACAACAACTGATAAGAAAATAATAATTTTTTTTATAATTTTATAAAAAAATATTACAAAATTTATATATTATATTTATACCTTGATCTAAAATAACCAGGACCGTGTGCCGCTCCCATTGTTCCGATTTGAGTTCAGTTTTTTTTGTTAAGTTGGTAAATCTGTTGTTGACAATCCCTCTAAATCTTAGCATCATAGCTTGACATTTGCAAAAGTTACGTAGTCCAGAGTACATCTATCTTCGTGTGTGTTGGCGATTTTTTGCAATTTTAGAAATGGATTTAAATTTGCAATAACGAACTTGTATTAACGTGCGCGAACGTTGGAAATGTTGGAAAAGTGTTTCGGCAACGATTCTCTTAAGAAAACGGTCGCTTACCAGTGGCACGAGCGACCGGTTCAAAAGTGGTCGTGAGTCAATCGAAGATGATGAACGCAGTGGCAGACCATCGACATCGAAAACCGATGAAAACATTGATGAAGTAAAAGAAATGTTGGTCAATAACCGCAAACTAACCATCAGAGAGATAGTGGAGGACTTGAACATTGCCAATGGATCCGTCCAAGACATTTTGGTTAATGATTTGGGTTTCCGTCGTGTAGCAGCAAAGTTGGTGTCAAAAGACCTCAATTTCATGCAAAAAAGAGACCGTTTTGACGTCGCAAAAGAGATGATTTACGAGGCTGAATCCGATCCCACATTCATCAAAAGGACCTTTACGGGAGACGAGACGTGGGTCTATGAGTACGATACACAATCTAGATATCAAGCAAGTGAAGGGCGTTCACCGAATGAGCCGAGACCAAAAAACCACGTCGTTTTCAGTCAAAAAAGAAGGCAATGCTCACGGTTTTCATGGATTACAACAGTGTAGTGCATCATAAATTTTTGCCAGAATGCCAAATAGTAAACAAAGAGTATTATTTGGGCGTTATGAGACGTTTGCGTGAAGCAATTCGCCGAAATAGATCAGAATTGTGCACTGATGGACATACCGAAAACCGAATTTAAAAAATGTTTCTAGGATTCGATCAAGCGCTGGAATAAGTGTGTTGCAGTCGATGGGGATTACTTTGAAGGCGACAATATACCATAGATTTAGATGAATAAACTTGTATTTTTAATTTGCTGAATAAATTCCGGGAACTTTTTGATGTGGTGGATTGCCGCAATTAAAACAGTTGAGCGCAAACAAATACCTGAAAAGTTGTTTCAATAGTCGTTGGATAATATTTATGAACATGAATATTTACGAATATGAAAGGCGGCAAATATGTCTGGTTCAATAATAACCAAATTCTAATTAGAAAGGAAGAGGGGGGAAAAGTTTTCTCAATCAAAGCTTTCAATGACCTTGCATCTAGGCTCTACTTTGTATTTGCAGTTTTATGAATCTGCAAGATGATTTGATCGATGGCTTTTCTTCTCCCATTTTACATAATGCTTGCCTTGATAATACATATTTTCTTCAATCGTTCCTTTTGTAATTATAAAGTGTTTATTGTTCACCAAAATGTCAAAAGTTTAAGAAAAAATTTCTCAGTCCTTGTCACACATCTGAATTCTTTTGCTTGTATTCCTGGTTTAGTTTTCGTGTCTGAAATTTGGATACCTATACTCGTACAGCGAAAATTGTCTCGATAATACAAACTTTTTATATGATGGCTGCATGAGGGTGGAATGTTGGCAATTTTCTTGCTTTAGGTGTCGGATAACATTAAGATTTGCCTTCCTATATCTAGAGGCTGATGTTCTATAGTCCGATTCAAGCCTCGTGAGTTTGAGTAAACACGTCTTTGTTGTGATGGGTGTATGACCATTTGCCCATCCTGTGAGATAATAGCAACCTACATAGTTTATACTTTCACAAAATGTGCCACAAATATATGTATAATACAATTTGACAAGCCAGTTTTTTGAAAACAAAAGTTTACCCAAACAATTCTCGTGGCACCACTTAACAAGTTGATGATTTCGACTTTTGACAGAAAAATTAAAATTTAACGTCAAATTGTGCAACCCCTAGGTAGACTAAGGGGAGAATTTATTTCATTATTAGCCACCAGTTCATTGTTCACACGCATTTTGATGTCAGACTTTTTATAAAAAAAAAGTTGTTTGCCGCCCATTATTACCACATTGCCAATGAACAGCAAGTCATCTGGTTAGGGTCATAGTGTAGTGTAGGGGTGTAGTAATTAACCATCTGCCGATTGAAACCCAAACACCCTGTTGAAATGCTTGGGATGTGTAGAATAACCCTAATTAACGCCACTTACTGACTGACCTTTGAGAGAATAAAGGACTATTTTTTTTTGTTTGTTTTGTTACCTTAATGTTGTTTAAATTGGTAAGTACTCATATCTACATATAGTTGCATGTACTCGATAACTATGGTTCGATGGAAAAAATTACAACATAAGGAACTTAAAATCCTCATAAAAAAAAAACAATCAATTCACAAGGTAGGATCAAAACCCATACAAAGTATGTGCTTTCCAAATTCATAAAGATTGCCGCTTCTATTTATCGTCGAGCCGAAAAAGAGCTGCCGCCATCATAATGTCGACTAGTAAGACAGTACCTTCAATGATCTCGGATTTCACAACTGCTTTGAGTATCAGGTTTCATTAGGCAGGACTTCAATTACTTATCTTCATTGTGATTTAAAAAGAAATCCTTTAAATTGTACTGCTTTCTGGTAGCTATCCAACAAATGAAGGTCACAATCGTGTCGCAATTAATTAGGACAAAATGATTAAAGACTCGCTTTGCATGTAACCGCAATTCAACACCAACAACAACAGCAGAAATGAGCAATATTCCAAATGATATCGAATTTTCATTATGTCAAATATCCTTACCGATATGTGGGTGAAGATAAAAGAGAGTCGAATGAATGAGAGTACGTTAATCCTTTGACTCACTTGACTGGAATCCGATTTCCTTTTTTTATTCAATGGAATGGATCTATAATATTGTACTTATTGAGAGGGCGCATCCCCTGAATTGGTATTCTCTTGAGAGGTTTCATGAAATCTAAATTAATGGGGGTGAATTTTTGAGCTATGCATAACATCTTTTGAAGATAATGAGAAACGTGTGCTTCGAGTTGTCAGTTTGTCCTTTTAATGCTGCAACTTACATCAGTATGTAGAATGTAATTGGGTGAAAAATTAATCCGAAGCACACGTTCCAAATTTGTCGAGTGTTTTAGATCAATTTGCAACTGGAAGAGGTTTACTTTCACTTAATGTTCTTTTAATCGAATTTTCTGTATTGAGTTGTATGACGTTTGTAGAGTTCGTAATAAGGGCAGGTAATAAATATATTGTGCATGTATCTGGATAAATTTTCTGTTCCGAACTCGTATCCTAGGGATGCAGAGAGTACTAATAAGCTTGAATAATAAGAATATCATGGAATTTGTTTTAGTTTGATTCCTCCACGAAATATAATGGTTCCCATTCAGCAAGAAGGACTTCCTACAAACCCAAAAGACCTACGTCAGATTTTTGTACGAAGCCTTTAATATCACGCCTACCGACGTTGCAAACGACATCTCCTCTTATGCCACCCATGCCACCTCAAAGCGACTCTGGCACCTTCAAAGAACGCGTTCTAGTTTTAAGAACTATTTTCGCTCCTAACCCACCTCTGCGTCTATTTGTACTCCCTGATTTCCTCAGCATTTACTATCAAAATGTTAGAGTGCTTCGAACAAAAACTTCTAAAGTCTATATTAATTCGAAAAACCTGCCGTACGATATCTTCGCTCTTACTGAGACCAACTTTTTCTCTAATTTTAAGAATAGTGAGTTATTTACCACTTTTAGTTGTACCTACTCGCCTTAATTCTAAATTATTTAAGAAACTATCTACAGTTTGCTTTGAATTTGTCTGCGTAAGAACTCCTATTTCTAAGCGCAATCTCTTTATTTGCTATTTCTACGTTCGCCCAACGCAACCAACCTGCATCTACCAACTAGCTATTGACGAATTCGATGCCGTGTTTGCCAAAGCTGACGCAAATGACACTGTCGCTGTTATGGGTGACTTTAGCTTACCACGACTCAAATGGATACGCACTGATGATTCACACTACACCGCCAACAATGCAATTTCGGAGAAAGAAATCCTTTTTATTGACTGTCCCGTGGACTCCGGACTTTTTCAGTTAAATGGCATAACCAACTATCTCGGTTGACAACTCGATCTTATCTTCTCCACTGACGTAGAAAATAGCATAGTCTCAGCCAGCAAGCACCTCCTTACCACTCTAGATGCTCACCATCCGCCTCTTTCTATGACGTTTTCGTACAACGTTTCAAAACCTTTTTGCTTTGAACACATCTACAGCTTTAATTTTCGAAGAGCCAACTTCTCTAAATTAAACAATCTTCTTTCTAAAGCTAATTTCAATTTTTTCTTCAACTCTAGTATTCACGTTAATGATGCACTTACCTCTTTTTACAATATCATCTTCGATTGCTTTTCCCAGTCTGTTCTTTTTTTTCTCGCGAAAAAATCCATCGTTATCCCCACCTCTGAAGCGGATTTTAATAAATACCACTTTGCTTATATCCAATTTTCAGATATATGTGAATCACTGTATTGCAATTATTTAAGCCGCATACATAATAGTCATAGTTCTGATCCCAAACGCTTTTTCCAGTTTATCAACTTTAAAAGAAAGTCGGACAGTTATACTTCCACCCTGAAGTTCAACAATTCATAGTCTAATGACCCGCAAAGAGTAGCAAAGTTATTTGCCGAATTCTTTAACCAATCGTTTACTTGCCACATCCAAAACCAGGATCTATCTTATTTCTCATACTTGAACAGCTGTCCACAAGTCCATCCTTTACTTCGGTGGATATCTCAGTGGCATTAGTAGATGAAAAGATAGGTAATCTAAAAAGTGAATGTTCCGCTGTACCTGATGGTGTATCCCCATAGTTTTGAAAAAGTGCACCGCCTACTTGGTAAAACCTCTCACTGCCTTATTCAGACTTTTCTTATCTCAATGCGCCTTTCCCCATTCCTGGAAAAACTCATATATAATCCCTCTGCATAAAAAAGGCCACAAAGATGTAATCTCAAATTACAGACCTATTGCGAAGCTCTCAGCAATACCCATGCTCTTTGAAAGCATTACTATATTTATGATAAAATCTCGCATAAAGTAATTATTTTAAAATTTTGCGCCCTTGGCTTTCGATCAGATTTCGTTACGTGGATTTCCTCATACTTAAATGATAGACATTACAGTGTCCTGTTTAGGTCTACATTATCTAAACCTTTCAAAGCCACCTCAAGGAAGTCATCTCGGCCCCCTGTTATTTATTTTAACAATTTTAAGAATAGTGATGTTGATACCATCGTTAACAATTCTTTTATCTCTATCTATGCTGACGAAATCAAAATTTTCCGTCACATATTGTCTCCCTTTGACGGTTCTCTGTTGCAAGTTGATCTCAATCGATTTTCCACTTGGTGTCTTCATAATTTTCTTGAGTTAAATGTTAACAAATGTCAAGCTTTAACTTTCACTAGAAAACGTCATACAACTCCTTCTCGTGCATATTTCAACAACAACGAGCCTGTTCCTATTGTGACCGAAATGCGCGATTTAGGCATTACGTATGATAGCGAACTGGACTTTCGCTCTCACATAGATAGCGTTATTAGTAAAGCCAATTCGACTCTTGGCTTCATTAAGCGCTGGTCTAAGGAATTTGACAACCCGTATGTGGCTAAAGCAATCTAAACCACATTTGTTCGACCCCTCATCGAGTATGCAAGTCCAGTCTGGTCACCATATTATTCTGCTCAAATTGCACTTATAGAATCGTTACAACGCAGGCTCCTTCGGTTCGCGTTACGGGGACTTCCTTGGTCTGACCCTTTCAATTTACCCCCATATCATAATCGACTGAAACTTATTAACTTACAACCCCTCATTACACATCGAGAAATTTGCGATATAGTTTTGTCCATCAGCCTTTAAATGGCAACATTGACTCTGAGGCTCTCCTCGAACACATCTTCCTAAATGTTAATCCACGTAATCTAAGAACTGTACCCCTCTTCCGAGTTAATTCCCATCGAACTAATTACGGATACCATGAACCGTTATTGCGAATGCTTCGCGAAGCGAACAAATTACAGTCAATTTTTGACTATCACCTGAACAAACACTCCCTTAAGATTGCCCTTTATTCCCACAGCTCTAGCAATTAAATTTTTATAGTAAGTTCAATGCCTGTATTAAGCACAATAAAGCTGTCCGCGGTTGACCCGGGCCTAAATTAAAATTAAAAAAAGAAAACATAATTACTGTACACATTGCATGAAGGTATGAAGTTTACAAAACTAAAAAAACTAGCAGTTTTGGAACACGTGAAAGAGTTATGGATAAAGGTCACTACTTACCTCTTAGAAACCGTTTCATTGAAAGAAAAACACCCAACGAGCGCATATAAAAAAAAATCCAGAAAACGGTTCAAGGACAATGAATCTTACATAAACAAGGTTGCTCAAACTGCTGTATACTAAACGAACGCTTATGCTTCAGCTAATATCGATTCAGGCTATTACCTTGCTGAAACCAATGTTCATAGAAATACTACTCATTCCACAGTTAACCTGCAAGGTCTTGTCGGATGGTTGCCACTTAATATTTTAAGAAATTCTTAGCTACTAGGATCAAGAACGCTGCAAAGTAGGGTTGGAAACGTGAGCCCCTCATAAGCTTTAGCAACTAACATATACTACTGGAAGCTACCTGTGTTTTGTTAGCAAGAAGACAGTAAGGTAATAAAGTCCTGTCTTAACCAATTAGAATAATATTCTTTATGACTGAAAATATCGACTCTTACAATTTTTTTACAATTTGAGAAAACAAATTTAACTTGATGATAGTTTCGAATCAATCCTCAGAATAAAGACGGATCAGATGCTAGACAACACTCTATGTAGTATAAGTTCAGACAGATTAACCAACTTGATGTGGAGACTTTACTAATCAGGCCGGCTGAGGAAGCCTGTTGGTTGAGGTTTGGTACTGTGAGAACTGTTGATTTTGTGAAATATTCGTATTGTCGTGGTATACGAATTTTAGTTCCTCACCCAAACCAGCAGATAAATATCTTACCAGTTCGTTGGACTCATTTCAAATTTCGGAATTTCGGAAACATTACCCCACCCTGCGATGTACGAGTGCATACCTACACATCTAATAGTTCAATGGAAACATTCACATGCAATTAGTAACTCACATATTGGAACATTATTCGAAACTTCATCTGAATACGCACTCGGAACGTACGACTATTATACACCACTGGTTCAATTCAAAAACTCAAACCTTTCTTTGCGCAGAACAAGCACATCTTTTCAAGTGTAAACGTGAAAGGCACTTCTGCAACAAATCCGTCTCTATAGCAACTGCTCTTTGGCTTAGAAAAAAAAAGGGCAATAACGAATTAAACGTTCTGCAAAACACTGATCTTCACGGTTCAAGCTCTGCGTTATAGGTACATACTAGGTGGCGCAAAAGTCATCACCGTATCGGAAGATGCTGTAATTTTTGCCAGTGGCGGCAAATGTAAATTCTACTTTGACATTTGTGAAGAAAACAGATACAAAATACACGTCAATAAGACATGAATCGCTATACTCCTAAACAACGTGGAATAATTGTTTAGATTTTTTTTGCGGAATAATTCGTCAAATTTCCCGGTCGTCCGACAGCAAGTGGGCAAACAGTACGACGTTTAGTCGATCGCCTAGAAGAGTATGGGGCAGCACGAGATACTGCCAGGTCTGGCCGTCCCCGGAGCAGCCGTTCTGCAGAGAATATCGCAGCTGTGTTTAAAGATGTCGCAGAGGATCCCGGAGTATCGACCAGACGACGTGTCACGCAATTGGGTATCTATCGACGGCCATTACAGCGAATTCTGGTGAAAGGCTGTAAGATGATTCCGACATCACTGTGCAATCAGTGCAGCAGCTGTTCATCGCCAAACGCGTGTAACCTACCCTCCAGCCATCCTGAATCTCGACCACGAGGGATACAACTTTTCATCGAATATCATAATGAGCGACGACCATTTTCATCTCCGTGGATATGTGAATAAGCAAAATTATCGCTTTTGAGGCATGGTGTGCTTGGTGTGCTGTTAACATTGGAAGCGTCATCGGGCCTTATTTTTTAGAAAACGACTCGGGCCAAATGACTACTGTGGACGGTGAGCCCGACAGAGCCATGCTCAATGACTTTCTCCTTCCTTATATGGATGAATTGCGACTGGAGAATATGTGAGGATGGAGCATTGGCGAATACAGCACGCGCCACAACCAAAATTCTGAGGGCTGCATTTCAGTGTCGTATAATCTCTCGTTTTTGCGTTTTGCACTGTCTTGCAAGATCGCCTGATTTAACCGTTCCAGACTTCTTTTTGTGTGCTTTTTTGAAGTCACGAGTCTATGTCAACAAGCTTCAGACTCTTGAAACCATCAAAGCGAATATCCGTCAAGATTGCGAGGACGAATATGGCTGGAATATGACAAAAATCGGGCCCTTTCTTCTAGTGTCTTGAGTAGATATACTCCACATATAAGTAAACGTATAATTCTGCTACCAAACCTGCTCAGTTTTATGAAATCCAATATTCGGACTTTAATGCAATTCATTTTAAACTCAATAATTGGATTCTTGTTAACTATCTTTTACTGGAAGAGTCACTCAAAGATTCAAAGCTTAATTACGAATTACCAATCAAAGGCCATGTGTTTCAATTGGTCTGGCTTCGACTGTACACCAACATCCAATGTCGAACCTGATTTTCAGTGCTTACTCTAAATAACAAGTTAGGCACTTGAATGTTGATGTCAATGACAGAAAATTTGTTGCATCCTGTTCCCAAGCAAGCCCGATTGACTGACATTCTCATTACAATGTGTTGATGTAACTTGTGTTGTGAATGCTATTTTCTCCATCCAGTCAAAAGCAGTGGGGCTGGATGGTGTGCACCCGACGATAATTAAAATGCTCTTATCTGCGATAAGCAAGCACATCACACATATTTATAACACCATCATTACTACCAGTGTATTTCCCAACGATTAGAAAAATGGAAAAATAGTACCAATTCCTAAACCACATAAAACTGAATTTAGGCCAATTACAATTCTTCCATTTCTGAGCAAAGCCAAATGAAATAGTATGTTGAAGAAACGAAACTCATAACGGATGTTCAATCAGGGTTCAGAGAAAAGCATAACTGCATCACAGCCTTACTTAAGGTTAGTGATGATATACGTTCTGGTTTTGATATGGGCTTGATGTCGGTAGCTGTTTTTCTTGATTTTTCAAAAGCATTTGACTCAGTAAGCCAATAAATTTTGATATTTAAACTCGGGAATCAATTTGCTTTTGACAACTCCATCTGTCTGCTCATTACATCTTACCTTCAAGCAGTTTTCTGTGAAGGTAAAGTCTCAGCGAGTCTAAATGTCGTATCAGGTGTGCCTCAGGGCTCCGTACTTGGTCCGCTCTTATTCATACTATTTATAAATGACATATCGAAGTGTACGAGTATCAAAAGGTGTGAGCGTCATATTTATGCAGATGATGTACAGATTTTCAAAAGTTTCAAGAAATCTGAAGAATTAACTGCAATGAATGAGTTGAACGGTGATATTAATGCCGTCTATACCTGGTCCAAACAAAATGTTTTAAACCTAAATCCGTTAAAAACCAAATCTATATCCTTCAATAGAACGTCTGTAGATATTACTTCGTCACTTATTAGCAATACTACCATCGACTTTGTGAAAAAATTTAAAAATCTGGGTATTTACTTTAATGAGTGTCTAAATTGGAATACTCATGTAAACCACATTGTTTCCAAAATACTATATTTGGTATTCTCTGTGGATTAAGTCCCACCAAGCAATATCTGCCTATCAAAGCTAAATTGAAGCTTATTAAGGCATATGTTTTACCTATTATCCTTTATGGATGTGAAATCTTCTCGAACCTGGACTCTGTATCTGCCAGAAAGCTAAAAGTCGCCTTTAAAAACTTTGTCAGATATATCTTTAATATCCGTCGCTGTGATCACATCTCTTCTTACGTAAAACGAATCATTGGCTGCTCCTTAACCATGTTGCTAAGAATTGTTTAAGATTATAAGAAGCAAAACACCACATTACCTATTTTCGAAACTAAGCTTTGTGCAATCCGAAAGGACATTAAACTTAATACTGCCAAGACATACATATTTAATTAGTAGTCGCCAGTTTTTTATTCATGCAATTCATCTATGGAATCAACTTCCTCTATGTTTAAAAAGGCTGAACGCAGAGAATCGTTTTAGAAAGGAATTATTTGAGCTCATTTAACCTGACATTGACTTACTCACTTTTCTACTTTCTTGCTTCTTTCATATCTTTCTCTATTTCTATTTCTATTTTTATTTTTTTTGTTTTTATAAAATTTGTATAAAAATTTGTATGCATTGTTATTTATAATTATAATTGTCACTATTTATTGTTGTTATTGCTTTGAAATCTGTGCAAATCAAAAGTCGATTATAACTTAATATTGTACAGAGATACATCATTATTAAATAAATTAATTAAATTAAATTAAATGTCTTCCCTATATTTGCTTGTAGAATACTTAACAGTAACTATTTCCAAAGTGCTGCGATGCTAATTTTATAGCGTTCGACCTGTCCGCATGTACGAGTATATTGTCCATCAGGTGAGAACTAATCACTTCACAGCCATAGCGCACACTAGAACAGTTAACCAAACTTTACGTATTACGTTTAACTTTTCAATGCGATAACTGAGATTCATAAGCTGCTGCCATATTGTTCTTCTTTTTTCTTAAGAATCTGGTTGGCTAGTCATGGTGGTACTGCGCCCACAAAATCAGTGCTAAGAAGCCAAGTGAGGTTCAACTCTTTTGATGAAATCAAGGATCTCTCTGGTGGAGATTTTGAGCATTTTATCAGGGATTAAAATTTCTCTAAGGAAGTATCGTCTTCTTAAGGCACTTAGAGCCATGCATTCACATAAAATGTGTTCCACAGTTTCGTCGTCTTTCATGCAAAGGCGGCTTTCAGTTTCCCGAATAAGATCTATTGTATTTTGTGCATATTATATCGAAGAAAAAATGTTGTTGGGATTCTTTAGATTTGTTGTGGAAGGGTTTGATGACTCTTTTATCTTGGCGAAGCCGTGAGATGTTTTTCTGATAGGGTATATACATTTTGTTCTCCCAACTCTGTATTGTTCAGTTGATTTCTAAATTGCAACCGGACCGTTTCTTGCCAGTTCGTTGACTATTTCATTCCCGACAATACCTTTATAACAAGATGCCTATCAAAGTTTTACAGTGTTCTTAAAGGAGAGGTCTTCTAATGTATTGAGGCAGTGCTAGACTGTTTTGGAGTCAATGAGATTGGAGCCTTGCAGGGCTTTCTACTCGTATTACACGGATTTCCGTGTATGAACTTAGGCAAGAAATTTTGAGCTGTCAACACTTGAGTGAACGCCTTATAACAATCCGTATCAAAGGTGAAAATTTCTACGAGCTCCTCGACAAAACCTACAAGCAATCTCCGATGTTGACCTTTAAATCGTCCTAGGCGAATTTAGTACCAAAATTTGAAAGGAGGACATCTTTGGTAGCATAATCGGAAGACATAGCCTACACGACACCACGTCTGTAAATGGACTTATGGCAGACACCAGATCAGCAAACTGTCAACCAGATTGATCATTTTGCGGTCGACGTAAGGCACTGTTCAAGTATTTTAGATGTCCGAGCATTCCAAGCGACCAACATAGACTCGGACCACTACTGCAGTTGCAGCCAAGGTGCCTCTACGGATATCTTATACGCCACAATAAGGGAAAATACTATGAGGAGATATACCGTTGAATGGTTGCAATCGCCAGAATCTTCGTCGATCGCGTATCCCACAATCTTTCGAGAAGTCCCTACAGCTAGCATCAAGTGCTGAAGACCATTTGCTTCGATGTCGAGAAGCTATCACAAATTCCGCAACTGACGTTCAGGTTTTCACCCGCCCACCACCACGAAACCCCTGGTTTGATAAAGAGTGCCGGTAAGCACATGCAGCAAGACAGGTGGGTGGCCGTGGCTTAAGTGGCAATGTATTGACTTCTCAATCGAACGGTTCGAGGGTCAATACCAGCGGTGCTCGAAAGACTTTTTTTCAGGCAATTAAAATCTCGTAAGATGAATGGTTGCCTAAATACAACATCAAGTCCAATTTACAAGAATAATTTAGTCTCCCCATTAAATGGTGGCTACCACCCATAGAGTGAAATAACCACTGAGGCCAAACATCTATCTTTCTCTCTCTCTCTCTATTCAATTTTCCGAAAAACTTTAAGAATACCCTCTTGAATGTTAAGTTCTTTTATAAAAAAAATAAAAAAACATGCCTAAAACGGCGCTGCCCAAAAGGACGAGAGCGGCTCGTGTGGTCTACATCGGTGTCTATCTTGAATCCATCCGTGTACCACTTGATACCTTTAGGGTTTGAGATGGGTTTTTGTGGTTTCATGCTTCTCGGTTTGGGATCAATATATTGAACCTTCTACCGACAACCCAAGTACATAGTCTTGGGTAGGCGATCGCTTACCCCGCAGGTCATATCAACCTCAGTTATTTTAGGAGATTCATTTGATCCATGTGATCTAACTGACTTATCTCTCCGTCTTGCAGCAGTGTGACCACGCGACGAATTACCATCTTTTTACGAAGAGACAGTCGTTTACTGTCTTTAGAGTAATCTGTATCATATAGCAAACGCCTATAGGATGTTACTCCTTCACTATTATGATTAAGTCATCAGCATGTCCTATTACCATGTCTTACTAGTAAGTCAAGCAAGGACCAGTGTCCACAAGAGCGGTGAGAGAGAACACCTCTATATAGAATATTTTTGACGACTGAGATAGAGAGTTTAGTGGAGATTTTCTGGTTTATGAGTATCGCTCTAACCCAACGGTTAGTGTGATGGTCATTCACATTCTATCCAATATTGTCGAAGGTGCCTTCAATATCTAGGAAGGCACATAGTGCAATCTTATTTTGTTGGTAGGCCTCTTTAATCAGTGTTACAAGATTTAGTTGAGCACATTTCTTGGATTCGCAGAGGCGAATTACTGTTGAGAAGGTTTCTGATGTTTAAATCAATAAGCCTTTCCGTGCTTTTCAGAAAAAAGGCTTGTGGGTCGATAAGATATCCACTAGATATACTCGTATCTGGTTTGGGGATAAAAACCTCCCTCCAGGCTTGCGGTAAGGCAATTAAAGTGGGAAGAATTTGGGCCAGAATTTGTGAAGATTCCGTCTGTTCCACTTGACTTGTATAGTTTAAATGAATTTATGGCCCATTTAACTTTGTCTATACTGAACATATTTCCAGATACGCTGTTAATTCTTTTATTATAGGAAAAATCTGTGGCTTCAGAATTAACAAAATATGTGTCGAGCCTGGAAAACTTTTAAAATTTCCTCTCGAAAGTACCATCTACTTTTGTAACAGACCTTAACTATTTCAATAGTCTTTTTTTTTATAATGAGCGCGCGCTCAAGGGGTTTTGTACCCTTAAAATGTTCGCACACAGTGCGGGCGAAGGAAATTTAGGGAGGAAGAAAAGACAGGTACCGATGTACATTGTTTTTAAATGTTTGTATATTATAAAGACCAGGAAACACAGAGATCGGCAGGGCATTCCATAAGCGAGTTGTATGGCTTACGAAAGAATCACGATATTTTAGAGTACGTCCGAAAGTAGGTTTGAGGGTATACTGATGAGCATTCATAGCGAGACGTGTGTTACGGTTAAAGGCTTGAATGGGCGGAATGCTACTGGCGAATTGAATGGAGCACTTGTGGTAGAAAAAGCGATAAAACAAAGTGAGACAGGAGACATTACGTTGGTGTTCGAGGGTGTCAATTGATTGACAGATATTTTTATCACCAATGAATTTTATCGCACGGTTTTGAGTCCGGTCTAGCAGGTGCAGAGATGTTGTAGGAGCACCTGACCAGATGTGGGCATTGTACTCCAATTTTGGGCGGATAAATGCCTTATACTCGTATATTGAGGCCAGATCAGAAGGGGTGAAATATTTCTTACATGGCTTGAGGAAACCTAGACATTCCGCAGCATTTTTGACGACGCCGAATAAGTATGTGGTCATTCCAAAGTAAGTTGTCATTGACACGAAAATTTTTCGGTTTCGATAATGCAAGTGCCATTCATGGATAATGGATGGTCATTTAAAATTCGCATTGTGTTTTAGAAGCATTAAATTCCACTCTGTTGATAGTTTCCCAATTGGTTATGTTATTAATATTGGAATTTAATGGGCTTAACATACGCTGCCGTTCCCGTTCTACAGGCGAAGAACAGGGGCGAGAGTCCGGGAAAGAATATGAAAAGCAGAGAGTACTGTCATCAGCAAAGGAATATATTGGATTAGAAGTAGCAGACTAGAGATCCATAATGGAAATTAAAAAGAGTGTTGGAGACAGAACGGAGCCCTGGGGCACACCAGCATTTATTTTGTGAATATCAGACTTGAAACCGTCCAAGACAACTTGAATTGAACTTTCCGAAAGGTAATTTCTAATCCATTGAAGAAGGGATCCCAAAAGCACACATTTTCGACTAAAGAGCCTGATGCCAAACTCTGTCAAATGCCTTAGAAATATCAAGTGCAACTATCTTGCTTTCGCCAGATTGATGTACGCTTTGGTTCCACTTTTCGGTGAGACATGCCATCAAATCACCAGTGGACCTGTTGCTACGAAAACCATATTACCGGTCATTGAGAAGTTTTCGTGTTTCGAGATATTTCATGACTTGGTGAGAAGGGACGTAAGTACAACGGGTCTGTAGGAGGGGAGAGAAGAAGATTCGCCTGTTTTAAGGAAGGGCTGGACAAATACTGTTTTTGCATCTGCTCGGAAAGAGTCCTAAAGAGTAGGATTGATGAAAAAGCTTTCGCAGAGGTTTTGCTAGCGTGGAAGAACACCTCTTCAGAAGAAGGGGAGATATACCATCTGGACCAGCGGATTTATGTGTGTTGAGATCTTTAAGTACTCTTGCTACTACACGAGTGCGAAAGTGGATTCGTCCCATTGCAGATTCGACACACCCAAGTGTAGATAAAGCACAATCTGGGAGTGTTGAGCTAGCCGCAAAGTGTGCAGCAAGCAGATTGGCCTAGTCCAAAGAGCTGACAACTGAAATAACATTATAAATGAGCGTTGGGATGGAGGATGAGGCAGAATTTCTAATGTTTTTGACGAAACTTTTGAGAAAACTTTTTGGAGATGTACGACCTCTGATAGTATTTCCAGGTTTTGGCAATTCGTTCTCCTGGAAGCACTGTTCAACTTTCTCAATTCTTTATTAAATTTGGGTAAAGTACACCTATATGGGTCCCAATTTCCGGTGTGTTTGGAATTATAAAAAAAAAATTCCCAGCATTTTACGCAATTGTTCAAGATGAGGTTCTCTCCATGGAACACATTTTTTAATCATATTGCGTTTCAAATTGCAACTGTATTGAAAGGATAAGATAATAGCTTCATTTACTTGATCCGCCGACTCATTCACGTCCCCAATGGAATGTAGAGATGAAGGCAGTGACTCAGCTTTGAGATAGAGAGATTTCCTCAAAAAGGTATTACAGTTTGTTAGTATCTTCACGTATCTAGTTTGATAGATTACATGTTACATATATTGAATCCTATGGCTATAAAGATGCCCTGCCGCATCAGACATATGCAAATTCTTGATAAAAGTGTTAAAAGTATGAAGAAAGTGAGACGAGATGGCAAAGTCAAGTACCTCCTCTTTTAGAGAATTGATAAAAGTGTATTTATTACAACTATTACATGAAAGCAGAAAGTAACTAACTGGCATAGCATCCCACAACGAGATTCTAATTGCGACAGTTCCAATGTCCGATCAAATCCTGTACAAGAACATGAGAAATCGCATCTATATTTCAATCCAATTCCCCTGAGATTGCTCGCTTATAGCTGCCGTCTAGACAGCTCTGGTATTAAACTCTGGAATAAAAAGATAATAAATTTCAGAATTTTAAAACTATTTAGTCTAAAATCTCCTCGGGCAAATTCTAATTTTCGCTCACTATTATTGAGGCCAAAAATCATTCCCTCAATAGCCCAAGGTTTTTGGATTAGTGCTACGGCAATGTTTTCTCTTGGGCAACATCGTTGGTTAAAGGTATAGGAACTCTACTTTTGGGTCTATTCGCAGCAGTTGTTATTTGAGTTAATCGGCAAGTTGTCCGATTGCTAGTTGGGGAGCGCACGTACTCTATCTTCCTCAGCTTCAACCATATCAACGACATTGGATTGTAGTCACTTTGATAGACTACTGGTGTTGCTGGTGTCCGAGGTATGTGGAGTTTTCTATGAGTTCTCAATTGTGAACCCTCTCTTCCACTCTTTACAGAGCTCTCCAAGTTTTGGTGTTTAGACCTGAGTTCTGTGCATCCAAGGACGCGAGGATTTTTTCGCTAGAAAATAACCCCCTTACGATGTAAGGTTTCGGAAATGAGTTTTCCACCACTCATCACATTCAATCCGTATTTCTCTTTGATTTTTTGGGAAGTTAATTCCCACCACTTCGCGGTGGCTTCATTGGAGCGGAGATACTCTACCCAACCTGTCTTTTTTTTTATATTTATTCCATTTCTATATATGTATATACACGTTATAATGGTAAAGTTGCAATCATTAAAATTAAATTACAATTCATGCAAAAGTTAGCTTAGATACATTTTAGAAATTGAATTGGCACCATTCTGTAGCACTACCAAGGTTGCTAGTGGCGAATGATCCTTCAACTAACTTCAGAATTAATTTTAAATTTCATGTGGTGTAAGTTCAACGAAAAATTCATAAACAGTACAATATAAAGCACAATCGTGATGGTAATACCAGTAAGTGAAAACAAGATATACAATTTTATTTTACGAGCCTTTTCGAAATAATCAACGAAAATATAGAGCTGTATTTACAAGGGTTTTGACTGTAGAACTATCCAATTGATGTAAATTGATTTAAATTTAAAATGTAAGTAATAAATAAAAAAAAAAAAAAAAAACTAAAGAGAATTTTTTCTAATTTCAATGGCAAGTAAAGCTGGTTTTACTGTGAATCTAATATCGATTGGTAGCTTATTAAATATTATGGGTGCTGCCGCAGTATAGAATTTCAAACAATGTTTTATTTTAGGAAATTGGAAAGCTATCTAATTCCATCTCATTTATCCAAAAGCTATATGCATTTAAGTTTCTTAGAATCGAACCGTACCCGCTTCGCAAGAAAAACACTTTTCGACGTAAAGATGTTTTTTTGGAAGTACACGTAGGCCAGGTTTTGGTTAGACGGTTTCCTTTACGAATAATTCTTGCTACATGTTTTTGAGCAATATATGGTATAACATTTTAATTGTACTATTGTATGTTCCACCACAACTTGTAATACCGTAAATTCTAAAATAAAGCTGTCAAAAAACGGCTTCACGTCTTCGTTCCGAGACTTAGTCGAAACATCGATAACTCCCTTCTGTATTAGAGCCACTTGGTCAACACTAAGGAGGTTGAGTTTAATGTCTTCCGGGGCTACACCCAGCCCGATACGGCCCAGTATATTGCTGGCGATTGTAGCATTTTCTGTTCAGACTCACTTAGCTTCCGACGTCGGGGGAATGGAGTCATCGGATCGGGTTCGCTTAGCTTCTGTGCAATTTTTGTGGTTTTTGGCTGTGGAAATCCCTAGAGTACATTTCTTGTTTGCAAGGCTTGTTTGAACTATCTTCGAAGGTCTAAGTATAATGTAGCCGTCAGATTTTACTAACTCATCCGCAGGATCCACAGCTACTTTAGTGCTGACGTATGGTACACATTCCTATTTCAATAGCATGCTGATTCTGTCATCGTACAAAGTGTCTAAGAAGGGGCAAGTTTCCTTCCTCGCTTCTCATATCAGCGAGTTGGCAGCAGTCCAATCGTCAGTTTCTATTGCAGGGAACTCAAGTACATCCTTAGAGGTTGATGCTCTGTGACTATGTTCTGTATTGAATCAATTGTGATTCCCACGAGTAATCGGGATGAAAATTCATCTAACAGTAGAGCTCGTTTTGCTGAAAGGAAGGCTGGGCATTCAAATCGGACGTCGCCCGGTATCCGAAGTCTGCAAACTAGAAGCTAACGACCCTCTAAGTCATGCATCCACTGTGGAGTTAGAGTTTTTGTTTAAAAGAGGTTTGCTCCTCTTCTTTGTTTATTTACGACTGTGTTAGAACACAGCACAGAAAAAACCCATCAATGTTACAGGCTTGTGAGTGAACAGAGCATACGCAGTCTGCAATATCAATAAATCTTTGCCTGGTGACGTCCGGTGGAGGCAACCCTAGAAGTCCGCACCTGACCTGCTCCCGTATCCTCATGTCTTTGTCCCTGTTTGCCTACATGTAATAAGTAATAAGTAATAAGAAGAAATTCTTTCTATAGGGTGACCAGATAAGAACGACAGGAAAAAATTTAAATAAAACAACAACGGTGTGAGATATAAAATTGGTTCTGGCTTTATTTTGAAACTACCTTCTTGCCATTATGTATGAAGTAGCACATCATTCAAGTGGCCTCCTCATCTTCGCTGGCAGTGCTTCAAGCGGTCGGTCCAACTTTTGATGACTCGGTCCAATATGTACGGTGTTATTTTGGCAATAGCGTGCCAAATTTTAGCCTCGAGCTGGTTCAAAGTGGTTGGCTTGTTAGCGTGGACTAAGGACTTGACATAGCCCCAGAGAAAATAATTGAGTGTTGTCAAATGGCATGATCGCGGCGGTCAATTGATGAATGCTCGCCGTGAGGGACCCAGTCGCCAAATTTCTCCTTTACAACTTATAGCATTGCGTCACTTGTATATCATGTAGACCTGTCTTGTTGGAACCACAGTTCGGATATGTCGATATTGTCGAGCTCTGACCACAGAAAGTCGATTAACATCGCTCTGGTAACCATTGACGGTAGAAATAAGGTCCGATGGGGTCATGACATAAACCGCATCAAACAGTCAATATTTGTGGATGCATTAGGCCGAACACTTGTAGATTGTGTTTGCTCTAATAACGGAAATTTTGCTTGTTGACAAAGCCGCTGAGACAAAAATGGGCTTCGTCCGAACAGATGATTTTTTGGCCAAGATCGATATCTTCGGTCAACATTTTCAGCGCCTAATTAGCGAACACACGGCGTTGTCTATGGTCGTCCGTCTTCAATTCTTACGTTAGCACAATCTTATGCGGATGTAGGGCCAAACCCAACCACCCGCAAAATATGCCGGGTTGACTGTCTGGCGATTCCCAATTCAACTGATCGGCACTGAATTGACATCTGTGGGTCTTCCTCGATATTGGCCGCTACGGCGGCTATGTTTTCTTCATTTCGCACCTTAAGATCCAATAGAGTGTACTCCCGCTTGAAGTTTTCCACGGTGGGACGAACTGCCTGCACACTGAAGCCATGATGACGACCGACCTCACGACTAAATTCACGTTACATATTTACAACTGATAAACTTTTTTAATAATGTCCACACTTTCGGCAGGCGTAAAACGGTGCATGATGAAATGGCAAACCTTACTAAATATTTTGACAGCTGCATGTCATTGGCAACTTTGACAGCTGCTGAAACATAACAATTGGAAAAACCATAATTGCCATCTGGTCACCCGTTATATTGCTTCATAATTTTTTATTCTTAAAATAAAAAGACAATATTCTATTTCTATTGAGTGGTATTTCTTAGTTTTTAGCCACTAAGCAAACATACTTTCTATTGCTTGAATGTCGATTTTAAACGCAGGAATCGTTGAGTCTTCAGCAATAAAATTAACGGTTATTTGTGATTATAGGTGAAGCAAAGGACAATCAAAGAACGAAATTATTTTGCTCAAATGGGAACAAGATGATGTCTTACATTTACTCGATAATTGACCAGATTTCGGGAGATTTTGGCATTAGACTTTCCGTAATTATTTTATGTTTGGCGGCAAGATAAAACTTATTTGCATACTTGTAAAGTACTCACCCTTATTGAAAAAATTTAAAAAACGCATAATGAAAACTGTTTTCAAACCTTGTCCTAGTTTTGCCGAAAACTGTGTTTGATACCTTGTTGGGATACAATGCAAATTGAATATTATTAACAATACTCATGCCTGAAGGCATACTTCAATTCATAAAATCTACTCTACTACCACTACAATAAGTTGTACTTTCGCTACTCAAAATCCGACTCGTTCAGTAAAACAAACTCAAACGTCACTCTCATTTAGCCCCCTCATCGTTTCATCATAATTTAGGTAACTGTAATCCAAATTAGCATATTGCGTTTTGATTGCTTGAAACGTTAATTAGACACAATCAAGATTACAGCCAGCTCGCTCGCTGGTGTTGTTTTATATTTACATATAATCCCCTCCCGGTCCGTATCCTGAATATACTGCACCTGCTGCACTGTGCAAAGGAAGCACACAAAACACAGTCGCAAATTGCAGCAAACTTTCTGCAAATATAACAGCAACAGTAAACAGAGGTCCACTTTTGACACACTAATTTCCCACGCTAAGTCGTCAAGGATATGAACTGTGTGGTTAAAGTGCTTAAGTAATGCAATCCGAAACCGAGAAAACATTGTATTGGAAGCTTAATACGAGTACTCTTACAGGGTCATGCAGAGTTTCACTTGGAGTTGGTCTACAAGCACATGAATACTCGTGCACTGTACCCTAATCCTGGTCAAATAGTCGATTATGGAGCGCGTTAACAGACATGCAGATGCAGACGACTGAAGAAACCATGAGGCTATAGCTACTGGACTGGCCACTGACCAGGTGGATTTTGCAATTAAACAGCCACCAACTAGTGCTGGTGGCTTTTCGTGAGACTTGATATCGCGCGTATAAAATGACGAATCAAATTCATCACTGAGTCGATTCCTTATAAAGCAAATTCACACGCGATTTTGTTTTTTTTTTTTTCCACCACTGTAGTAGTTGTTGCTGTTGTTGTTTTTGTTTTTTGAATTTTTTACTTTTTAATTCGATAAAATGCTCTCGTATTATGCAAAATGCACTAATGATTGGGAAGGCGAAGTGGTGTGGGTGCTAATTGGTGTTGTTGTTCTTTGGAATTTAATATAGCCACAGGCAAATTACCGTTTGATTAATTGCATTTACTTATTATACAATGCCTAATGATATAATGACTCGTGGGGACGAACGTCGCAGCAGTAGTAGAAGTTTGAAAAATTCTATTGTAATGAGACCGGCAGCTAATGGACAGCAGTGAGTGGGATTGTAATTGCATTTTGAGCTAAATAGTGGAAAGCAATTGCGGCGAATTAACAACTTTCAGATTGTTTCTTTATGTAGCGAATCTAAATATTAAAAATCTATAGCCAAGTAATGATACTTGCTCTAAGATTAGATCATGTTCTTCATAACGCCATCACTAGGACTACTCGTAGTATCTACCCCGCAGTCGCGACTTCGTGATAGATGGCACATCAGTGGTGATTAGAACGACATTCGTCAAGAGATGTATTTAAATCTGTGAAAAGTCAACAAGGATCAGTACAATAACTACATGTAGACAAAATTCAAGGGCTTCTGCCAACATTGGAGATAAATGTAGGTTCCGAAACGAATTATATAGAAGACGAAAAAACAATAGTTAACTAATCCTACTAAAAAGAAAGTCCAGTTTTTACAAAAAAAAAAATTGTTAACTTACATTAGAGCACGACATATCAAGGTACATACATGCCGACATATTTGCACCAATAATCGAGAGAATATAATCAATCGAAGCTTAAACCCAGCCAAAATCTCGGACAAATTGACGATTGTGGTGGTACGACCGATCTACAAGAGCGGAGTTAAAACCCAGCATTGCGAATTATAGTTCTATTTCAGTACTTCCAGTAATTGAAAATTGTTTGGAAGAAGTCGTGACGAAGCGGCCACCAAAATTTATCAAAAAATATTCCAAAAAAATAGAAGCAAGAGTAAATTTCAGATACTATAAATGAAACTGTTAATAGATGTCACTTTGTATGTGCTAGTGCTTTTCATGGACTTTAGCAAGGCGTTCAACACATTTGATATACGCCTTAAGCAGAATTGGAATCCATAAGGTATTGGCAGATTGGATGAAAACTACTGTTCAAAGACTGTTTTAGCGATGACCTACCGGCTCCTCTTGGAGTACCATAAGGGTAGAAACTAGGACCACTCCAATTTATTTAATTTACGAATGAATTGCTTCAGATTTTCATCAAAGTATTCCGTTCGCGTTCGCAGATGTACGGCAATAAGCTGTTCGATATTGGTGTCTTGAAAGTCAAATTCAAATATTGCAGGAAGTGTTTAAATAAAGTTGATATCTTGTTTAGATATTCAATTTCTACACTTGTTTCATTTTCTTGCCCATGCTATAATAATTGTTGATTTTTAGGTCACTTTTCTATAGAATATGCGTGTTTATTACGCAACGTTTTATTATTTTTTTTCTTATAAACTTAACAATAATAAAAACAAATCATGAACAAGTTTGCAGAAAAACCCATAGATTTTATGATACTTACCTGCAGCAGGTACAATTTAAAAAAAAATATTTTTTGTTTGCTTTAAGCTACAAAGGCTTTGATTTTGTGTGGTTTCAGATAATTTTTATTTAATGTGTGCACTAAAACAGTTATAACAGGTGCTCAAAGTGTCCTCCTTGGTTTTGTATGCATTGTAGAGCCTGCTTCGAGAATACACTCTTCCAATTCAGTTTAAGTTGGTCTTTCGATTGAATAGACTAGTTCTCTCATTCTTCTCCATCCTAAAAAATCCAATATTGTAAGGTCAGGAGATCTTGGAGTCCAGTGAACTGGTCTATTTTTTTCTATCCAACGATTACCGTACTCTTCATCTAGCGAATTCTAAACCTCATGACCTTAGTGGGCTGGAGCGCCATCCTATTGGAAATATGATGAAACTAGCCGAATCAGTGGAATGCTCTACAGTAGTTCTGGCAAATCATTTCACAAAAACTCCAAAAAGTTTGTAGAATTCAGCGTAGGTGGTAATTTGAAGGATCCGAATAGCTTCTTTCCAATTAAACCTGCCATATATTGACTGCAAATTTTTGTTGCAATGATTTGTCTCTTTGTATGTGGATTGTCTCCAGCCCATGTATGAAGATTATGAAAATTTGTGATCCCATCACTTGTAAAAAACCAGTGTACGGGTGTTGTAGACGTTAAATATAACAACATCCATTCGAGCAGGATCTTTGACATGAAAACGGCTTGCAACAGGGGGCTGTGATTTCTCCGATACTGTCTAACATTTACACAAGTGATCTACTAGGCGCCCTCAATTATGCCATAGCGTACGCAGACGATTTAGTGGCTTACAGATCAGGTCCAAAAATCAAAGTCATCAATACTCTTCTGCAGCGTGATTTCGATCATATTAAGGCATATTGCGGCGATTGGAAATGGAAAACCAATTTTCAAAAATCGAAAACAATCTTGTTTACTATAGAACTCCATTGAGATGGGCATCTAGGGTTACCAGATATTTGGTCAACATTGGACAGCACGGACTGCCATTAGCGATGAAAAGCGTAGTGAGATACCTTAGTATCTGGCTCGATAAGTATTTGTATTTTGACAAACATATAGATGATTGTCTTACTGGGGCCAAGAAGGCTATTTCACAGCAGTCAACTTGTCGCCAGGGTGAAGGTCATATGCTATGTGGCCCTAATCAGGCTAGTCATCGCGTGTGGTTGTCCCATGTGGTTCAATGTAGCGCCGTTTCAGATGGAAAGGATTCGGGCGTATGAAAGGCAGTGTCTTAGGACCTGTCTCGGCTTGTACAGAACACCAGAATCAGCGTAAAAAAAATATTATCCCAACAAAGTCCTTTACGATGGGGCTAATCTTAATAGGATTGAAAATTTCCTGATTAAGGTGATTCGAAGACACGTTGCAAGTGCAATGACCAACGATAATAGCCTGATCTTTGGGGCTTATTACCACAATGAAATGTACCACGAGTGCACACTTCTATTGGGCTTTGTCCCGTCAGAGGCGTTTCTGCATATTGATACTAAAGGGTTACTGCAAAGCTGGGATCGTATCCCGGTAATATACCATCACCACCGCGGTGCGAGGGACAAGCGGCTCATCTACGATGGGTATGTTGGCAATACTCAGGAGATCCTCCGTTTAAGTCCTGCGATCGCTTACAAGGATCGGATCGATACCGAGAAATAGTACACCGAATTTTGGTGGCTCTAGAAGGGGTGGGCTAGCTCTCCTAGGTCGGTACGTTACTAAGGTAACACACTCCTCCTATTTATAAGTTAGATTAACGATAGTTAGAGGATCTCGTGGAAAGGCCACGTTCGTTAATATATGCCAGCGCCTCTGAGAAGTGATTGATGCTTTATGGCATTAGTTAAATCTCGGGGATGCTTGTGCACAATGTTGACGAATGCCAGGCGCCCGAAACCGCAATTAAGATGGTGACCACCCGGTGCAAGAGGCTACGAGTGCTCATCCCCCCTATTATAGTTAAGTTAAGTTTAGTAGCTTATGTAGGTTAAGTAGAATAGGGCCATAGTTTTCAGTTTTATACAAAATTTAGCAGATATGGTATCTAAGTTTTTCTAAAACTTTTTCTTAGATATTTAACATATGGTATTGTATAACTGATAGATAAGATTAATCGTAAGATACAATACAATTGTTTTTAAGACCGAAAGGCAAACTTTGAATGAGATTGTTAAGTTTAGAGCGTTCGGTAAGTACCAGTAAACTAGAATAAGTAACCATCATTATTAAATTAGATTTAATCATTTTTGTCTAGATTGTAAGTAATAATGAAAGAAACAATAAAAACGAATTTAAAAGTTAAAGTTAATGTTTATTCGGTTACATATGCTTGCAAGTCCAGGAACTTTACATCAATTTTCTTAAATTTACTCAAAAATATAACAACACACAACGCTTTTCTCTTGACTTTGATGTTATTATCCGTCAAGGATTCAGCTAAGAGGAATGAAAACTACAGACTAATGCAGAAGTTATACAATACTTTTAAAGCAATACTCGTATATTCAGCGCGTCTATTTAAAAAATAAATGGAGGTATTACTATGCATTGTAACTTGACTAACTTTTAATTTAATTTTAAAAAGTTTTATTTCTAAAATGCGAGACTGCATCCTACTTTTTTCTTCAGATTCATAATAACAAATATCCTTTTTTATATTGTTTATTACTACATTGATTTGAGGAGGGAAGTCTCTTGCGTTTACTTGACGCAGGAATTAAAATTATTCTACAGTAGTCTACATACTTTGAACAATAAACGACATTTTTTAAATTTTGTATTAACTTTATTAATTTTACTGTAAAAATTAAAGAAAGAAGCCCACAATGCAAGCCACTCATTTCTTTAGCAAAAACCATAACAAAATGTCAACTTTAAAGTACCGTAACTAAGGCGTTTGACCATTAGCGAAGTTAATACTTACATACTACATGTTTTGGACCGTTAATATTGTTTTTGCATATGTTCTTAGTTACAAATCGCAAAAATTATAAGCGGTTTTTTGAGCAATGATTAATATGAAGAGGACCCACTGTGCGTCGATTGAGAGTGCGTGAACAGATATGGTAGGCCTTTCAAAAACCAATATACATTGCACGTTAACTGAAAAACTATGCATGAGAAAGCTGTGGGTAGGATGGGCGCAGCGATTACTCATAATGCAACAAAAACAGCGTCGTGAGTATGTTTAAATTGAGTATTTGACGAAGTTTCACAGCAATAAAACCGAGTTTTTGCGTCGATTCATAACCATCGATGAAACATGGGTTCATCACTTCACAGCCGATATGAAGGAACAGCCAAAACAATGGACTCAAATTTGAGAATCGGCTCCAAAGAAGGCGAAAATAGTTCCATCTGCAGGCAAGGTAATGGCGTCAGTTTTTTAGGATGCGCGTGGGGTTATTTCCATTGATTACTTTGAAAGACGAAATAAAGAAAAAACGGCCGTATTTGACAACGAAAAAAGTTTTATTTCACCAAGATGGACCAGTTTACATATCCGTCATCGCGATGGCCAAAACCAATGAGTTAAAGTTCGAATAGATACATGCGTCAATGTAACAAAATAAATTTCGGATTTCAGTCAGTAACTAGGTTGAAATCCATGTTTTGCTAATAGATCTTATATTATACCTTATACAGCTAAAGTTTTGTCATTCGTTGCTGGCGATAACATGTTTTACTCTAAAATCGGCATCGACTTCTTTGTAATCACTATCCGTATTGACTTTTATGCTTATTTATAGTTCAAGCGTGCGTAAGGTGCTGTTTAGTTGGACATTTTATTTACGTCATTACCAGTTCTGATGTGTTTGGTTCCACCCTTTTCCTATTTCTTTGCGAATACTTTGACTATAGACTCCCTCCAGTTGCACTCTCTGGCTTTGTTCTTCGGTGGCCAAAGAAGGTGTTTATTCGTTTACGTAAGATTATTAACGAATATAAGTGCACAATTTTCAATTTCTGCAATTTGTACGCTGCACGTATTTCCACTAATTTTCTTTAGGAATATGTTACTGCTGGAGGAGTGTTTCTGTCATAATTACATAAGCCTCTGGAGTCAACATGCATTAACCTACAAAAAAAAGTCTATTTTATTTTTAAATGATGCTAAAAGTGGCCTTTTTTCAAAGCACTGTGATATATACATATAACTTCTAGATCTGATTCAAAAACGGCTGTTTATTTTAGGCCGTAGATGAAGCTGCCCACTAAAGTCAATTTGCGGCTATAGGTTAACCCAATATATTCTTTTTATTCTTAAGAAAGCACTCAGGTTTCTGATATTAAGAACACACATGTCTTTTAATAGTAATCAGCCCATTAGCTGTATATTGATTCCCAGGTTACTTCTAAAATATAATGGACTCTATGAAGTTAAAGAAATTACTAATCAAATTACCTGGCTGAGGCAGGTATCTTAATGCTTTATACTTATTTTATTACTGGGCCAGCTGATTTTTTTCAATATTAAGAAATGTGTCACATCGACGAAATTTTCAAACATTGCATAGCATTCTTATAATGCAACATGAGTTCGGGAGTTATTACCAGCAGATCAACCTCGACGGTCGGAATTTCGCAATTGATTGTTGGAACTGCATTTCGATGACAAAACATTTATCCAAAATATTCTATGGACAGATGAGTCGCAATTCACTAGAGATGGCATTACTAACTTCCATAACTACTTACACACATGGGCGAATGAAATTCAGCATACAACAAGAACAACATCATTTCAGCATCGATTCAGCCTTAACATGGTAGGTCATAAATTAATTGGGCCTTCCGTACTTTCACAAAAACTAAACAATGAAACTTATTAGCAGTTTTTAAAAAATGAATTTATTTCGGTTGCATAAAGAAGAACTTATTTTAAACTAACATGATGTTGCTCCAAGTCAGTATGGCAGAATAGTTAAGGACTACTTGGTTGAACAATTCCCAAATCGATGGACTGAAATGAATCGTCCGACACATTGGCCTGCAAGATCATTCGATTTGACATCTTAATGCTTTATACATATTTTGTTACTGGGGCAACTGAGTTTTTTCAATGTAGAGGAAAGTAAGCCAACGCACAGACAACCAAACTGATCATGAGCAAGGGCTATCGAAAATGGGATGCGGATATTTTTAGATTCAACAAGAAACCTACTCTCAGGTTTTTATCATAACTAAGTCCGTCAACTAATAATACAGAGGTTCTGAAATCGATTCACAGGGTAAACACCGAAAAATATGGAAAAAAAACTTGCTGACGTAACTACGAGAGTGAGAACTTCTGACCATGTAATCGCCCGCTTTCCAGAGTCGATAAAAAATCGTAGGTCCTCCTCTATGTGCAGAAAATGGTTAGACGAGCAACACAGTGAATGAAAAGACCTTGGTCCACATCGGATTGTTGCGACATTATTGCTAAAATTAATTAGCTCTTGTGGCTAGTAAATATACATTTTGTAACTTGAGTTTAGAAAATTACAATTTCTATATGAAGAAATCTTTCAAAAATGTTTCGAAGGACCAAGCAAGGAAGTTTCATTTCCAAAGTTAAAAGCTAGCAAGTCACCCTTCCAAAAACAATTTTCCGCCATTTTGCAGCTTTCCCCCACAAAATTTCCTTCCCCAAATTTCCACACCAATACAGTTTTGTATCGCTCTTCCCTGTGCCTTATTTTTCATTCATCTTTGGTAAAATCCAAGGCGCATGCATCCATGCGCCATCACACAGCATCCCATATTACAACAATGGTAAGAGTTTTCATTTCCCTTTTTGTCGTTGTCATCAGAAACATTTGAGGCAACCGTCACTCCCCTCCTGTTATTGACAATATGGAAGCGGCTTTTCACACGACGACGAACAGGGATAAATCACATGACCTCCTGCAGAGGGTGGCTTAGCTTGAGACGACATCGCCTCAAGGCGAATTCCTTGAATTATTATTTTAATCATCATGTTACAGTTTTCCAAACTGTTTAGTGCTCCCTTTAAGTCCCTGGATGTATACGAGTATTCTTAACGGTGAATGTGTGCTTATTTGTGTGCTCACCACCCTCCGGTCGTTGTTTACATCCAGCATATTGTTGCCGATTTAACTAGTTATTAAGGAGGCTAATTAAACACCGGGCACGTGTCCTACAAGTTTTACAATGTCTGGTCCTGGTGGTGGCAGTAAACAGTAAATAACTAATTCGGACAAAGGACGTTGGGATCCGGGGATGATTTTTACTGGAATTCCTTTTAACTTTTCTGATTTAACTTCTTTGTTTAAATGATGTGAATGTGAATAACAGACTGTATAGCCGATGTGGGATATGTATGCCCATGTGCAATATTTTGAAAGGAATTAATTTTCTTTTACATGTCATGCCAATTATTAGTTATTCGAAATATTACAAAGCAGCGTTTGACATTTTGAACCAATCACATTGTAAGTAATACAATTTCTTAAATTGTTTGGTTCACATACAGAAGCCGATTTTGAAAAATTCATATAAGTCGGTCATTCAAAGTCTGATTTAAAGTATTCTCTAGAGCTTGGCTTTACTTAGAGTTATAATTGTTAAAAGGGGCAACTGATAAAAGAGTATGACATACAGGACTTACTAATTATTGTATCCAGAGAGGAAATACTTTTTTGGTTTTTTTTTTTAAATGAGGTCAGAACTTAGTTATTTGTTATTTTAGTTTTAATTTAATTTAATTAAATATATTTTTTTTAATTTATTTATGTATTATTTTTTTTGTAAATCTACCTTCATCTAGCTAAACTAAGTCAGCCAGCCATGGCTTAAAAACAAAGCATTGAAGGAATCGACGTAGAAATTTTTTTATCCTTCACTAAGCCACCAAAATTAAGATGCTGCCCTTATATAGCGACTCCTTACTCCACTGCCATGTGCCACGTCTCTGGCGTAGTTGAGTTGAGATTAGTGTCACCGCTAATTGGTCCTGGGTCAGACCTTTCTTATCGTAATAGAGGAACGCCTCTGGGGGAACGAAGTCGTTCAAGCGCACACTCTTATTATGTAGGGGTAATAAACCACGGAGTTCAAATTGTCCATCGAGGTCATTGCTTTAGCAATCTGCCTTCGAATCAACTTAATGGCGAAATTATCCAATCTAATTAGTTTCGCCCTATTGGAACGGGTTCGCCCTATTGATTGCGCTGACGCAATTGGGCGGATTTTGGCCAAAAAATTATCTTCTCGGATGAGGCCCATTTTTAGCTCAACGGCTATGTCAACAAGCAAAATCATCGTTATTGGTGCGAACACAATCCACAATTATTCGGCTAAACATCAATGCATTCACAAAGATTGAATGTTTGGTGCTGTTTATGGCATAGAGGCTTCATCGGATCTTATTTCTTTCGAAATGAGGAAGGACACGCCGTCATACGAATTGACATCTCTCGATTATTTTTTCTGAGGCTACGTCAAGTCCTTAGTCTACGCTAACAATCCAACGACTTTGGACGAGCTCGAGGCCAACATTCGATACGTTATGACCGGAATAACGCTGCACATATTGGACCGGGCGCTTGAAGCGGCGGCGAAGCCGAAGCGTCCGTTTGAAAGATGGACCATTCCATGAACGTTGCTTCACAATAAAGCCAGCATCAATTTTAGATCTCATACCGTTGTTGTTTTATTTAAATTTTTTCCTATCATTCTTATCTTGTCACCTTTTATAACACCTCTTTAGGGTAGAATTTTATGTACTCCAACTCCGATATTCTGTACAAGCGAAGGAACGCCCTTAAGTAAGCACTCTCAAACACTCGATACTTTTCCATTAAACTTGCTTCCGTGTTGGCCCACATGGGACCGCCAAAAACAAGCATAGGCCGGATAGGAGCCATATAGCAGATAACCTTGACCTCCGCATTGAGTTGGCTGCCATAAAACAGTCTCTTTGTGAGGACAAAAGCACCTTCGGCTCTGACCAGACGTCCCAGTCCTGGTAGTCCAGGACTTTACTCTTAAGACTATCCAGTTTTCTAGTGAGAATGAACGTCTCACTTTTTGCTGTAGCCATGGTGAAGGCTTAACCCCCATGAATGTGAACTCATCACACTCCTTTTCTTTAAGTAGAATAAGGAGCTCGTCCGAATCAGTAAACGCTTCAATCTCTCTCAGAAGCACTGTTTGTTGAGTTGAGGGACTCTACTTCTTCGTCAGCCTTCGTCCTCATCGGATTCGGAGGGCTCCAGGGAGACGAAGCTATTGCTGTCTCCCATATAATGTTCTTCCCCACCATCGCATTTGGACTCTGCTGCCAGCGGTTATGATGAGAGTTTGCTTCAGTTTTCTGTTTCTTTTTGACGATACCTCACTTGGCACTTTTTGTGGACCTTGTGATGTTGCAGCTGTTTTATATTGGAGTAGCGGACCTATCCCCTGTCTCCATTACGTGGCTTATTCAATCACTTTATTTTAATTATTTGCTAAAAATAGAAAGGAAACCAAATGAATTCGTGCGGATTCGAAGCCGCATGCCCTTGTTTGTTATTCAGGCACCCTTATATTCATTTTGCTACAATTTCACTAACGATAAGAAGCCGAAGCACGTCTATTTCTTAAGGGGATCTGTGAGTGACTGATTGAATTCGAAGAACTCTACCTTAATCAATTCAATTAACCGGTATAGGACTAGAATCTCAAAAATTGACTTTACGGTCGGAAGCAATATATGTACAATGAAACGAAATAACCTGTTATTTTAATTTAGCTTTCAATATTTCATTTTATACTCTACCTCCTTGTGGGTTATAGAGTTTCCAATTAGCCAGGTATAGAACCGACTCCTACGCCAAGGATCATTCTGGTGGACAAGCAGATCTTACGGAATGTATCTAAATTGATTTTGCTTTTTATTGGTGGCCATTTTTAAGGTGCTAAATACAAACAGATGTGTACATACCAATACTTGTCCATATCTTTTATTCAGTTACCTATAAACTGCAGAAATCCTCCCTCCGGAGAAATGCGTCAAGTTTGCATACATGTCCTTGCTATCTTAAGGGACTAATGTGCACTTTTCTGAATTAGTGTCGCTAACTTCATTTACTTTCGCGTCATTCTTCTCCGCCGTAGAGCAGTACTGGTATGGGTTAGGGTTTTATATACGAGTAGATTCTCGTTAGGGTTTTTTGCCAAAGTCTTATTCTAATCAAGTGTAAATATCTTCCTTTTGACAGCATACGTACACTTGGTTTTGAGCTCATTCACATCTAAACCAGTTCTGCCTCATACATGCCTTTGGTGTTGGCTTCATAGGTCTTGCTAAAATTGCTTTCGACGTCGTCTTTATGCACAATCTGACGAGCTTAACAGAGATGTCAAAACTACATATACATAGCTCTGAATAGTCATCTCTGTTGGTGCATGGCTTTGAAATTTGTAAAGAGTGAGTATAGACCTGGACTTCTTGGGTTTTGTATAGGATCTGTCGTAACGTGAATATTTGGCCTACAGCCAATTTGATAGGAGTCAATCAGATAGTTGAGAAATTGTTTCAGACAATATGCTTGATGCTTAAAGGATGACGCCTCTCCAGTTGGATCACTTTAGTCGGTTTATCCTATTATAGACTGGCCAAACGACACAGAGGCCCCATTCATCAGTCTTATCTTCCTCCAACTAAATCTTGGTATTGATTCGTTATGTATTCTCCAATAAATAATCTCCCAATGCCTAAATTGGCTCAATGTTAAAACTTTAGCTAAAATGTAATGTCTTAAGCTTCAAAGTCGTGTTTTCCATAACAAGCAATTGGCATTGCAGAAGCAAGAAATTGTCTACTCTTCGAGGCATCGTTCTCTTATGCAGGCCTCTAATTGAAATGGGGATAACTATACTTTACTTAAGCATGTGTAAATCGCTAGATGGGGAGATATATCTGCGTCTTTAGCGCCAGCCAAGCTGCGCTTATAGACCTTCTCATCACTTCCAAACTAGTTCGGGAAGGCAAGACCTCTCCGAATGCTGTTAGAATATCGCATTCACTGAGTATTGTTTGGCTACGGGATTAGAGTCAGATCACGGGGATCGCCAATGAACTTGCTTTGCAAGGATCAAAGAAGACTTTTTCAGGACCCGAACCTGCGGTAGGACTACCAGCATCCTCGTTTGGGGCTTTCATTGACAAATTGGTTTCGTGTTGGCAGATGCCATGACTTTCTAGGATGCCTGCAGACATCTCTAAGAGGTAAGTGACTTTCGCAAACACTTCCACTTCTGTTAACCCTATAGTGCATGGTGATTCATATATTATTCTCTGGCGCGTAGGGTTATTTGCAAATTCTGCATACACACATTCATTTTCATTCTGTTACAAGTTAAGCGCGAGGCGCATTTGGTGTGAGTAGATGAAAAAAAAAACTTTCTGCCAGTGAAAAAAAGTAATAATTTTCTTTAAAAAGTAAGTTGGAAAAAATATTTTCATATTCCCCGTGCTTTTGGCTGTTGATTTTATTTTATATTTCATAGATCGAGAATAATACATTTGTGTAATATTGATTGTTTGTAATGATTCATATATGAATCTCCATGCATTAGAAGGTTTTTTGTTCGTATTATTTTCGTTGTATAAATAAAGCAATAGCCAGGAATAGCTGCTGTATTTTTTGATTTTAGTGGTGATAAAGAAAAAAAAAATTATATGTACATAGGTTATTTTGTGAAAAAAAAACAAAATCGAATACAAGGTAGATGAAAAAGTAATATCTGAGGATAAAATGCGTGATTTGTTTTTCTCCGATATCCCAATTGAAAGTGAAGATGATGCTGAGGATTCAGACCTCGATGAATTAATTCCGAAAGAAGACATGATTTCTAAACTGCTAACGGTAAATGATTTGGAGCAGGAATCACTTGAGCTGAATTTGGAAGCCATAGAAAATTAAATTACTGCTACTGATATCGCTTATATCCCTAATACTATCCACACTATAGTAAACGTAAAAAATCTCATATGGAAAAGGAAAAATTTGATTTTAGACGAGGAAAAAATAGCTTTCAAGGGCTCAGGCGAACTTCCTAGAAATATCTCTGAGCTCGAAATCCCATACGAATTTTTCAAGTATTTTTTTTGATGATAATTTGCTCAAAAAAATTGTCGATGAAACGAATTTCTATTCAACGTCAAAAAATCCGGTACAGAACTTTACCCAGTATTTGGGAATTCTCGTATTGTCATCTTTTATTAAATATTTCAATATTCGGCATTATTGGGACACGGAACTTGGGAATAATATCGTTAAAAACGCAGTGACCGTCAATCATTTTGAGAGGATTCGAGCTGATTAACATTTCAACAGCAATAACTGATAAAACCCAACCGGACTTTGACAAACTTCACAAAATTCGTCCTGTTATCAACTCCCTTCAGAAAAAGTTTTTATCGGTCCCCATGGAAGAGTGTTTGTCAGTCGATGAACAAATTTGTGCTTCCAAATCCAAACATCACCTTAAACAATATCTTCCAGCTAAGGCTCACAAATGGGGCTTTAAAAATTTTGTATTATGTGGAGTATCTGGCTACGCCTACAAATTTGAAATATACACTGGGTTGGAAAATATGAAAGATAAAAGATTAACTTCAGGAACAGACTTGGGATCTAGTAGTAATATTGTAGTAAGACTTACTAGGGAAGTTCCACGCTATCAAAATTTCAAGTTTTATTTTAATAATTTCTATACTTCCATCGCCCTTCAAATATATTTGGCTCGTTTAGGTAAGCAAAGTGTCTATACTGAATATAATGCTTCAAATTTATTTTGTATAACAGGAATCTTATCTTTTGGTGCAATTAGAAGGAATAGAATTCCAAATTTTAAATTACCAACAGACCATGACTTCAAATCTCAGCTTAGAGGCACTTCTGAAGAGTCCAAATCCTGCACTCCAAGAAAAAAAAGGGACCTACACAGGCCATACCTCCCGTTGAAGTCAGGTGTGATGGCATACAGCATTTTCCTCTTTGGGACGAAAACAGACTGAGGTGTAAAAACCCCAATTGTGTCAGTCAGACATTCATAACATGTTCTAAATGCAAAAATGCTCTATGCCTTAACAAAGAGAGGAATTGTTTTATTGAATTTCACACTACGTAATAGTTCCTTTTTTTTAACGGAGTTTTTTTTTAATTATTAATTATTTTATTTTTTTTATGTTTATAAATGTTTATAATAACTTTTCTATTTACTTTTTACTGTAAACTTTACTTTTCTATGAAAATAAAATAAACCCCTGATCTAAGATGTTTATGTGAGTCAGAGTGGCCCTTAATGCACGTTTTTTGGTTTTTTTTTTTAACACTAAATCGCTAAGTTAAGAATTTTTCTAGAACAGTGATTTCCTTTCAGAAATATTTTTTTTTTTTAAATAAAAAATCATGCATCAGTTAAACACTTAAGTGTAACAACATCGCACGAAGCTTGTTGTAAGACTCTTGACGACACTGCATACCTCGCGGCGAGTGTAAGCCCTATGCTCCCAACAGTCTGTATCTGAGTCTTTCTACAAATGATTGAGAAATTCCAGTAAAATTAACATAAAACAATACATTGGACTAGTTCTTTGCCTGATTGTTCTGTGTAATTGGTGAGATATTTTTTTCACCACGTATTGAAGATATTTGCCTTTTGCTTAATGTCCTCAATACTTCGAAGAATACCGAGTGTATTATTGTGCAACAACGAAATTTGTGACGAAGAACGAGAAAATAGCGATAATGATAGCGATAAAATAAAACACCTTGTAGGTCGATAGTTCAACGAGAAGTGACAAAGTTCTAACTTCCTTTCAGTAACATTGGTTTTATGATTCGACTGCAAGCTACTTAAAAATACGGAACTTCTTAGTATAATGGCGACGAATTCAAATTTTTATTGAAGAATATTGCCAATGCGATAGTTAATGTTACATAACCAATATACATATATAAGTATTAAGCACAATACTTATATGCATTCAATTTTCTAATTCATTTAATTACAATATTAAGTTTTCTTCAATTTGGCTATTTGTGCCCCAACATCCCGCTTCCTTGGAAATGACTCTTCTTTCAGCATCGTGCTAATTTTCTAAGTGGGCACCTCAGCATTCCTCGTAATGTTCGAATTTCTGCAACTCTGACCTTCCATCGTTTCCGGGATGTCTTGAAGGACTCTTCCCATGAGCCAAAGAACTTAACACTCAAGAGGGTATTACTACTCTTAAAATGCCGGAGCACGTGTGTTAAGTTTTTTGGAAAATTCGATAGAGAGAGAAAGACTTTTGGGCTCAGTGGTTATTTCGCTCCATGGGTGGCAACCAACATTTAATGGGGAGACTACTAAATTACTAGTGTAAATTGGACTTGATGTTATATTTAGGCAACCATTCATCTCACAAGATTTTAGTTGCCTGAAAAAAAGTCTTTCGGTCACGGTTGGTATTGAACCCCGAACCGTCCGATTGGAAGCCAACACACTACCACTTGCACCACGGACATTCTTCTTGGATTAAAACCACATTGATGACTTGCAGATTTGGTTTATCTACGAGTATTGACCACTTTTGGCGTTATTGTAGCTCGGCTTCTGGAGATCAAATCTTCAAATCAGAACTTCATTGATTCGCCTCCACTTCTTGATGAAACTGATATTGGAGTCGGCTACAGTTTCAGGAATCGCCTTTAATGAGATCTCAATTAGCAGATGAGCTGGTGTGAGGGCTTTGGATCACAAGGTAGAGGTATGATTGGTCTGAAGTTCATGATGCCCTCTATTTTGAAGAGTGCAGTAACGAGTTTCTCAAACATCATCTTGGTATTATCAAAAGTACTAACGAGATGACCGTTTGCTATTTTGACAGCAACCTGCCACAATCCACCAAAGTGAGGTAACCTCGGAGGGATAAAATGAAAAGTTATATTTTCATTAGCGACAAAGGTGTCAATTAATTCTTTTGATGAATTTTCGAAAATCATTTGACCAAATTTTTTGAGCTTTGCTTGTGCCCCAATAAAATTTGTTGCATTATCTGAATAACTATCAGATAGAAGACCCCGACGGCCTATCATTCCCTTTAACGCTGATATAAATGCTTCGGATGACAAATCTGACACCAGGTCTAAATGTACTGCCTTAGAAGAAAAGCATACAAACACAGCAATGTACGTCATGTATGGTCTCTTCCCACGAATGTTGTGTTGCGTCATAACTGGGCCATAAAAATCTACTACCTGGTAGGTCTCCCATTATCTATTCCAGAAATTTCGGTTTATGTCTTATACAGTGCAGAAAATTCCTCACTATCCGACGGGCTACTTCCCTATCGTTTACCACCCAAAACTATCTGCGAGTCAAAACTACTAACATCTTCGCACCCGCATAATAGTTAGTCAAATGTAGACACCTCACCATACAATTAACGAAGTTGCAGTTTTTTGTTAATAGTAGAGGATGGTTCTGTCCCAGATTTGTAGATTTGCATGTTTCAATCCTCCTCCTACTCTTAATAATTCGAATCCCGTTGAGTTGTCCAAAAACGGGGTAGGCCACATGATGGGTCCTTGAAGATTCTGCTTGCAATTAATGCAAGCAATTTCCGTGGAAAAGAAGTGATTTTGGATGATTCAAACAATGCGATTTAAGCGTCAAGATCGCTGGGGGAAAGAAGACCTTGACGGCACGTACCTAGTTTTCGACACTGATTGTAGAATCGGAGCATATATGTAAATTTCCATAGTATTTTCAAATAAGAACTGTTTTTACTTATTATCTCAAGCTAATAATTAAGCTGTTTTGAGTGACATAAAAGCGTTACTTTACGGGTTTCAAGATGAAGATCCTCGACTGAAAGTTGCCTTTTCGATGATCGTAGCCATTTTGCAGAACTTAATTGTAAGAAAGTTGGTCCGCAAAACCATATTGACTGTCTCAATTCATCAACCGTGCAACCCCTGGAGAGAATATCCGCTGGATTTTCTGAACTAGGAAGGTGTCGCCATGACACTCCTACCGAATTCGTTTGAATTTCAGCTACTCTATTACCTACAAAGGTATTTAGTTTGGACGAATGCATAACGATCCAGTGAAGTACGAGTACAATTTCAGAGTCAGTCCAGAAAGATATTTTGGGAATGGATTTGCGGAATATGCCCTGTACATACGACCAAAGTTTTACCAACAAAAGTACGCCGCACAGCTCAAGTCTAGGCAGTGGTTTGCGCTTAGTGGGAGCTACCCGAGATTTCGCTACTAAAGGCCTTACTATTACTTTTCCGCTTGTGTTTGTTGATCTAACGTAGAAGCAACATCCGTACGCTTTCACAGATGCATCGCAAAATCCGTGTACTTGAATATCTTCTTTGCCTGCCGCGAAGACATATCTCGGTATCGGAAGATTCTGCAAAGACTGTAGTTCTTCTAGAAAATGTTTTGCATTCTGTATTTGAATCCTGTGGAATGGATTTCATCACAGTTTAATCCTTCAATCCATATTTTTTGCAAAAATATTTTGGCCCAAACGATAATAGGACTCAGAAGCCCGATTGGGTCGAACAAGGAAGACGATAACGAAAGCACTGATCGCTTTATATTGTTCAAATACGCCTGAACAGGTTTGAAGAAAAATTGGAAGATGTCGCGAATCGATTCCCATGTGATTCCTAGTGTCCTAGTTAGACTTTCTTCTACGAGTTTTAGGTCCTTAGTTGAGGTACACGCTCCACCCTGAATGATTGAATAGTGGTTACTATGCTATTGATTTAATTCAAAGTTTGCCTCTTAATTTCAAATATCCAAATAATCTGCTCCCGTGAGCATATCGTCAACGTAAATATCAGACGATATGACCTGTGACCTTTGAGTACGTTTTAGCGAATTTGCCTGCAAGGAACCGTAGGCTACGAATTGCAAAGAAAGGCGCCGCTGACGTACCATATGTTATGGCATTGAGCTGAAAGATTTTGATAGGAAACTGTTCGCTCTCTAGCCAAACGATATATAGAAATTGATGTTGTGATGGGTGTATCCAAATCTGCCTATACATTTTGATGATGTCAGCAGTAAAAAAAAATCCATGGAGTCGAAATCGAAGCAAAATTATTAAGAGGTTGTCCTGAATGGTTGGCCCAACTATCAGAAGTTCGTTTAAAAATATCTGCGACGAAGTTCTACAGGAGGCACCAAAAACAAGCCTAAGTTTATTTGATGTACTATTAGGCGATATACGACGGTGGAGAATGGAATAATGTGGTTCACTTAGATCCGCATGATCTCGTATTCCTCTTTCGTCCATTCCTCCGTTTGAAGTTTGCGTTCCACAGAAAGAAATCGTTTAACCCTAGTCCTTATACCCAACTTTTACTACGAGAACGTATACCCAATTACAGGTGTGGCCAGCAGCAATTTTTCTCGTTATTCTTTATGTTTTCTGAGAAAATTTTTATTTGTTAATGCAATTTTATTGCTGAATATATTTAAGAACATTTTGAATTTGCTATTAGAATTTTCTAGAATACAACATTTCTTCAGTCTTTCAACTACCTGTCATGGACAAAATATTTCAGTTACCTGTGTGTAAAATTTCGTCCAGTTCGGTTGAGTAAAACAGCAATAAAAAACAGTTTTTGCGCTAAGGGTTGCAGACTGCGCACAGGCAATTATTCAAATTTTGTTGAGTTGTTGAGTTATAAAGTTGGTTTTGTCCATAAATATACATTATATAAAATAAAACAAACAATATAACAACATGGGCCGCAGAAGGAACGTTCATCATTTGTCTTCCAGCCAATATAAGAGGTAAATGCAAATATATAAAATAATTTTATCATTACAATGAAAATTGATTATTTATATAGTTTTTGCAGATTAACTGATGCTGAAAAAGAAAAGTACGTCCAAAGACTTTTTGACGACATCGCAGACGACGAAATATATTCGGATACTAAAGATATCGAGGGAGAACAAGGAGAAATCGCAACTGTTGTTACAGTTTCGGATATTGGAGAATACCTGCTATGACGATGCTCTCCATAACGAGGAAGACGACGACCAGGAAATCGACACTGAAGATGATTCTGTGCAAATGAATTTGGGGGCAGCTGAATTTGTTGCACGTGATGGCACCATATGGAGCACGCAACCAAGGCTAGCACGCCAAAACAGAGAACAAAATATTTTGAGACTTAGAAGTGGCCTGGCAAAATCTACAGCAACAATGTGCATTGGAAATACATTCAAGTGTTATATGAGCGCAGAAATGGTGGATATAATATCACGCCACACAAAAAAAAAGCGGAGGCCACATATAGAGCATACAACGTCAAACATCCGGAGGCGCACCCAAAATCTTGGAAGTATGTGACATTGAGCGAAATGTATGCGTTAATAGGAGTGCTTATTATGACTAGCACCAACCGTAGCAGCGGTGAAAGTGTCCCGGACTTGTGGTCGATAGCAAATTGTCCACTTTATCGTGCTGCAATGGGCATCAATCGATTTCAGGCAATATTACGATTTATAAGATTTGATGATTCAAACACAAGAGAGATACGTAAACAAACTGATAAAGGCAGACCAATCACCGAGTTATGGACAATGATGAATTACAAATTTGAACATTTATACAAACCTAGTGAAAACCTTACCGTGGGCGAGCAGTTGTTTCCGTAACCGCTTCACCCAATACATTCGGCAAAGTATGGCATCAAAGTGTGGTGGGTATGTCATACCAAAACTCTTACTCACTGCATGGGCAAATATATACCGGCAAAGCTGTTACGGGACGGGAAACTAATCAGTTCATCCTGATTAGTGGTTAAGGATTTGGTAAGCCGCTTTCATAGAAGCGGACGCAATATAACAATGGACAATTTTTTTTACAATCCTCAATTTACTTCAAAACTTGTGGTGCATGAATTCGACGGCGCGGCGGTTGGAACTGTGCAAAGAAATAGGTCATTCATATCCAAAGAAATGTTGGCACATAAAAATCGCCCCATAAAGTCGACAGTCTTCGGTTTTATGCCCAATATTTCCATTTACTCATACGTGCCGAAAAAAAAACAAGGCAGTTGTTTTATTATCATCGATGCATGACGATGATGCCATCAACGCAAACGGCAAACCGGAAATTATAGAATTTTATAATGAAACAAAAGGAAGAGTGGACATTATGGACCAATTACTTGGAGAATATACTTGCCAAAGACAGACGAAGAGTTGGCCATTATATCTATTTTTCAACATGATTGCTTTGACGGCATTGGCAGCGTACATCATATATTTTGAAAATAGTACGAACATCCCATACAGTAAGTTGAGGCGTAAACACTTTCTTCGCCAGCTCGCCAAGGAGCTTTGTATGCCAGTCATTGAAGAGCGGTCGGTCAATGTTCAGGCAATGCGCAACTTCAACACGAAACTTGGCATAGCGAGGTTTATAAGTACGGCCTTACAAGAAAGAGTTGACGCTATACCATCAACGTCTGCAGCTGCTGGTGGGCCGGAGAAAAACCACAAGTTGGAAGCTGCTACATATGTTATATTCATGACGAAACATGTAAACAGGCAATATTTGTGCAGCATTCAAGCAATTCCTTTGTATTAGGACAAAAAGTTATAACAAATAATATATATGTAAATAAAAACATAAATGTACATTGCCAACACAAAAACACTCTTTGTTTTATATAGCCAATTCATAAAATTGCATCAAAAGTTAATGGCCACAACTGTACTTGGGTATACGTTCTTGGGGGTCTCGATGTTGGAGGCTCATAGCTCCTCAATGCCTTGACCTAGTACAGTATCAATCGATGCCCATTTACGCCATCTTCCTAGATCCGGAGTTTCAGAAAAAAATCTTAAGCGGTTTAGGAGCTACATTACTCCAAAGTGCCAACTGGCCATGCCTGCACTCGGGTATAAGGACTAGGGTTAAATGCTATATTATAAGAAGATCCAGTCCTAAGCAGCTTGGATTATTTTTAAATGGTAATTGGCCCGAAAGCCAACCATCTGGAACAGTTTTTAAAAATGTTCTCCGCACTTCATTTGCTGTTCTGTCCATTTTAGATTTTTTTGACTCGGTCCTTCTAACTCCCAGAATTTCTTGATAGAACTATGTAGCGATTCATCTTGCGCAGTATAACAGCATATTGCCTTTGCTCTATTCAGATAGGTTTCACATTTTCCAGATATGATCCATTCTAATTTTGTTAGTTGCAATTTTATGTGTACAATTGACAATACCATATGTCGAAAATGAGAATGTCGAAGTTCCAATCAGATGTTATGAGTGATTGGGGTGATATCCAATAATAGGCTTGCTTATTAGAAACTCTAGAGAAGTTTCAAAATTATTTAATCGGGATCTAATTTTAGTTCGTGTTTGTGTTCGTGAGCCTATTCCTACGATTTCGGTTTGTCCCTTTGGTTTCGGAAACTGAGGATTTGATCAAAGTTTTCTGCTATTAAATTTATCTGGGACCCAGAATCTAACACAGCTCTTCCGAATTGGAAGCTTTCTCTTCCATCTTGAACAAGAACTAAGGCGGTGGCTAAGATGACCTGACTCGCAACCTTTATAGGTGTTGGTTGGCAATGCAATATTAACTGCAGATGAAGATGTATCGTCACCAGAATCTTGTTGTCTAGGAAGCAGCGTATGGTGTGGTTGCTTGCATGTCTTGCATCTACTAAGCGATGGACATTTAATAACATTGTGACCTTTAACCAAGCCGTTTATTCAAAGTCATAATTTTTTCGTATTCGAAAATCTTTCAAAGGGTGTGAGCTTCTGAAAACTCAGTCAGCAGAGCATGAGACTCTAAATCTCAGGATCGTGGGTTCGTGCCCCACTTTGAGCGCCAATATAAATGGCGAGAGATTTTTCTGACCACGTATTGAAGATATTTGCCTTTTGCTTAATATCCTCAATACTTCGAAGAATACCGAGTGTATTCCTGTGCAACAACGAGTTTTATGATGATGAACGAGAAAATAGCGATAGCGATAGCGATAAAATAAAACACCTTGTAGGTCGATAGTTCAACGGGAAGTGACAAGGTTTTTATTAAACCTGCCTTTAAGTAATAAAAATGATTCGATTGCAAGCTACAGTTCCTTTTGAGAACAGACCGATTCGCTCAAAGCATCTAAGATATCTATCCTGAAAATAATTAGTCGCGAAATTATTTCGCACTATGCTATAAATATCATGGGATGGAAAATGAATGCACATGTAGTTGGCGCAACTATGGGAACTCAATGCTTGAATTTCATGGACATCAGATTTGAAGGGACTATACTCGTATCTTGCGGAATTGATATTCTTTTCTAAATTACTCTCAATATTCACCGCCCACGTTGAATGCCTGGTAACCTGATGTAGGTCACAATCGTTTTTCAAGTGTCTATTGCCTTTTTATACTTCAAAAGATTCTTCGCTGTATTTTATTGCCTCGAGTAAGAGTGTAACTACATTTGGCGTAAATTTTTGAACACCTAACGGCTTAATTGTACTTGTTTGCTTCTGGAAATACACCATACATGGTTTCTCATGATTACTTGCATAAAAAAGAGTGTCGTTTGGTGGTTTCAAATCTTTTGGAATATGGTTGGAATACTTTTTTTTTGTAGCTACTAATTCGGATTAAATTTTCTGTACTGTTGTTATGCACATTTTTGCAGTTTCTTCAGGTTTTTTTAGCATTTTCCAGGATTTTCCTGGTCTGCTCAACAACTCACTTCTTTAATTAATATATTTTGGTATATTGTGTGATACATATGCCTTAAAGTTAACTTCATTATGTTGTTTCTCACTTTATTTATCTATTCGTCAATGGCTAGTTGACAAGGGGAGCCTGTTTGTTCTTGAAAACCCTCTGCTAATAACCTAATTTTGAACAGTCAACCGAAAATAAACACTCTAAGCAACGTAGTCCTGCTAGGCTCCAACCATCTAAAAATTCATCAACTAACGCCAAATGTACTTCCGAATTCCAATGCTTGTCTGATATGATAATTAGTGTTAATCAGCTTCATCACCCCACCAGCTAAACTCTCTACACTCGACTCTGCACCCAGTCACATTTTCAAAACAATTAAATTCTAATTAAGATTTTGTTTGCTGAGCAGCACTATGCACGCAGGATTTTCAACGGAAGTGTGACATAATTAAATTTCTAGTCCCAACTCTGATGATTACGACAACGACCGCTATTTATTTATTTGTACACAAATTACAGCAAATCATTCTACATTTCACATATACACATTTGTTAGATACGTTTTATGCACTATCACGATTTACACACACTTGCGGTACAATTTATCACAATGTAAGTTAATGACACATTAACCACATTACGTAGCAATTAAGTTACAAATTCATCTCTGAAAGTTTCTACAAATACCACCCCTTTTAAAGGGATGATTTTTGGTTGTCTTTCTCCGCAATGGCAACACAATAGCCCCACGGATACTAACATTTCAAACGAGAAGGAAATTGATGACGTTTTTTTCTTCATTAAGCTTCTCAAAAGTTTTCATTTTTGTAAAACTGTGTGGAGTAACGCGTAACTAATTGGGAGGAGAAAAAAAATTAACAAGAAAGATAAATACTGTTGGGTAAAAAAAAATGAATAAATAAACCTCATTACCGTTAACCTCGTCGTCTCGCCTTTTTTTCGCAACCGACGAAGGGCGGGTGGTTGGCAAAAATCTCGAGGTGCAGAAATTATAATAAACTGTATACAGCAATTTTCTCATTCTGTAAAATTAATTAAAAGTTCTCGAAACTTAACACAACCTTTCATTAGCTTTATGGGGATTGCTGTATTCATGCCCTGCATACTCTCGACCTTCCTACTCTGTATTACAGAGTGCTACGTTTACATCGTAATTATTAATCTTGCAAATTATGTGTAATTAATTTTGCTATTAAAGCTTCTTTCACTATGTGAGAACGATAAGATTGACGATGATGTCAAGTCGTGGGCACGAGGACGACAAGGACGATGAAAGTGTCAGGTATGGTTTCGATGATAGTGATAAGCAATACAATGTGTTCGTAGATTGAAATGACAAATTTGTTTTTGACAATAAGGGTGAGACAATTTCTGGGGCAGAGTTAAATGGTATTTTGACATATAAAGTTGAAGATAATTTTTTGAATGATAAACAGTCCCAACAACGAAAACTCATGAACTCATCATTAATTCACTGTATACGTTTCATTGCAACGCCTCTCGTAATATGGTTGTTGCCTAATGAATCGAATACGAACGGAAGAAGTGCCAGGTCTGCAATCATGAAACCGAAATTTGCCCGTAAATGGCCCTAGCTGTCAATGTAGTTACCATCAACCTGCGTCATTGGTGACATTTCCTTGTTGCCATCTGACTTTTAACTCACACAACAATGCAAGTTTCTTACACCAGCACAGTTTGTAATATGTCGAATTTTGTGCCTGGAAACTACGATTTCCGGACACCATTGATTTTACGTTACCACTTGAAGAAAACTGGTGCAGAATCGCATCGAATTCTTGTCGAACTTTACGGTGACCATACTCTTGGCAAATCACAGTACTTTGAGTGGTTTAAAAAATTCAAAAGTGGCGATTTTGACGTGAGAAACGAAGAACGTGGGAGACCACCATATGGCGGGATCTGAAGGATGTGATCTATTATTTGCTGCTAAAATCTGGTGAAACTGTTAATACTGAGCGTTACAGGCAACAAATGATCGATTTGAATCAAGTTTTGTTGAAAAACGACCAGAATATCAAAAAAGGCAACACATTTTGCACCATCACACACTGCAAAACTGGTCAAGGAAACGTCTGATGCCTTTAGTTGGAAAATACTTCCGCATGCGGCTTAGTCAACTGACTTTGCTCCGTCTGATTACTACTTGCACGGTCACTAATATCCGCACTTGCTGAGCAGCGCTTCACTTCATAGGAAAATGTAAGAAAATGGCTTGTTGACTAGTTTGTCTCAAAAGAACAATAATTTTTTTGCCGTGGCATCCAAATATGTATGTATGGCTATAATAGAAATGGAGTACCTCAAGATTCAAACCAGGGACCCTATTGCAATAAAATGTCTAGTTAACTGCACTCTACGTCTACGAGCTTCAAACTATGCATTATTTTTGTAATTTTGTTCCATCTCAAGCTATTGCCTCTTTACCAAAATAGATGGAAGAGGGCGAGGAGCTTTTACTCTAAAATAAGCACTTGATTTTTCAACACTAGATTAATTCCTTGTTTCCAGTGTCCCGGATTCCTGACCTATTTGCCCATACAGCTTGATTTTGGCTACTTCATTTACAGTATAATGCTTTCTCTTCCCTTTAAAGCAGATCACCAGATCCTACTTGTGAAAGTTGCGTTCCACATTAAACTTATAAAAGAGTTTGTTTACTCGAACGTATATGCGTGTTTATGGTTTTGGGTGTCTACTTATTCATATTCATACTTTCCACACGAACTTGTTAATTTAAATAACTAGAAATTGTAGCATTTTTCCTAATTAGATTGATGTCGCTAAGAAAAATGGCAAAGTTCATGATTAAAACTTCAGGACCATGTTTCACAAAAAGAAATTTACTTTCGAAAATGTTTCATCCATTGAGAGGTCAACTCTGATAAGACTCTTTACCATAAGCCTAACAAGAGGCCTTTGTCTGCTTAACCACTTTTGAGTTTTCACTTCCTTGGGGCCTCTCAGCATACTTGATACGACAAAAGATAACATCCTCCAGCTGACAAGATTCACTGCACCACGAATCAGGGTGATAAATTGCACAAGTTTTCCAATGGTACAAAAAGTACCCACAAAGCAACTTGGCTAAGTATAATTGACCAAAGCGACATTTAAAAAGATCAGCTCCTGAGTAAGAGAAATCATGCCTTCATTATACAGGATGCGTGCCCTTAAGCTGGTCGACCGATCTGAAGCTCTTCCAATGAAGAAACGCTGAGAAATGCTGAAAATAAAAAACTTCACTCTGGACTTTCTACTAATGGATTCAGGACCGCACAATTATTCGAGGCAACTTTGGCCTACTAACTCCCTCCGTGTGAAAGCTAGTGGCAAAATGAAGAAGAAAGCCCACGCATGGCGATCTAAATGTTTCGCTGCAGGTACAACGCTGATAAGTGTAGATGTATTTCTGGAGGCTTATTACTCGACCTGAAATAGAGGAATCGTCAATCGAGAATCAATGCACTGTAATCGATTCGATCTTGGAAAAAGGTGATCATGTAGCTACTGAAGCATACCGTAAAATATTCTGTCCATGTTACTCGTAACATCACAGTAGTTAGATTCGTTTTAAAATTTTGTTAAAAACGTAAATTTAGACAGACTTTGTATGTACCAACGTCCTCCGTCTTGAAGCTATTGGGCAACATTGATATCTTCGGCCGCAGCCGACTTACTGTTGTGGAAAAAGTTATGTGAAGTGAAGAAACTTAAAAACTGAGAGTTTGAAGATCAAAAAGTACTCGAAATTCTTCAATAAAACGAAAACGCTTCAATTATTCATCCGCATTCATTTTGTTCTCTTCGAAGTAATATCCATCGCAAGCAAGGCTTCCTCCAATCTTCGAAACACTTTTCATAGGCACCTTAAGCTCCTTCTGCGAATTTTTCTTTATCGCCTCAATCGTCTCAAAATGCTTTCCGCGAAGTGGTAACTTGAGTCGTGAGAATATTAAAAAGTGACAAGGAGACATGTCAGGTTAATACGGAGCTTGTGGAACGGTATGTGATGTGTGAGCCGGTGCGTTGTCGTGGTGGAGAAACTACGAGTTGTTTCCACACAATTCTGGCCTCTTGCGACGAATATTTTCCCTCAAAGGCTTTAATATGCTCACGTAATATTTGTTATTATGGCGGAAGAAATTCAGAGTGGATCACAACACGGTAATCAAAGAAAACTGTAAACAAAGCTTTGATTTTGGATCGGCTCTGCCGTGTTTTTGGATTTTGGGTCGTCTGAGAAGTGATTGATTGTTGGTTAGTTTCGATATTCATGACGATGCCATCGATAACATTTTGGTCCAAGGAAAGCATTTCTTTCAGGACATCAATGCGATGCTATTTCTGCAACAAATTCCGCACTCTCGGCACAAGCTGCGCTTCAATTCGTCTCATGCCCAAAACATCGTGCATAGTGCTCTGCACCGATCCAAACGAGATACCAAGATCGGCTGCTAGCTCCCTGATGCTCACACAATGATCTGCGAGGACAATTTTCTAGCTTTTTCGATGTCTACGTCACTCATACTGGTGGAACGATGACCGGAACGAGGCAAATCATCAACCACAGTACGGCCCGCTTTAAACTCTTTATAGCACCCGTACGCTTGTGTTTTGGACATTGTCGACTCCCCGTAGGCTGCCTTTAACATTTTCAACTCACATGATATTTGATATTTGATTCAACTAAATTTCGATTGTTTACAAAGCTATTACGTAAAAACTCCCGATAAATGGCCCTCACCTAGATATTTGAGCGTCAAATGACGGCTGTACCAACCTAAAAAAAGCTTTTAACCAAGCGCGGTTTGTTTGAATGGGAAATTTCGGGTATTTTTTGATCAGAAGGTATACTGTCTTATTGGCTACACATAATTTTGGGAATGGCATACTGTCGAGATCTATATCTCTACAATATATTCGAAAAAGAGAAATCAGTATTAGCTACATCGAGCAGATTCACTTGGGTCTTTGAGACCCAACCTCCCGAATATCAGATTTAAGGACGTAGCATTCGCGGATGCCAGAAAATTTGAGTGCTAAGTCGATCAAGCCGGAAGGCGACTTACTGTTTCTCAGATAAGGTACTTTAATGAATCTGGAACTCTTCCCGTAACTCAGCAGGTTTCTTGACCACCTGGTGGATTCCGTGTAAAGTCAAAGCCTTTTAACAGGTGAAGATGTGAAACGATGTTCTGGTCCTGTGGCAAAGTCACTATTGTAAAGGGTGTCTTTTTCTTTCAGAGGTTTTATTTTTAAATTGGAAACACTGTTTCAACAGATTGTCAATTTAACAGTTGAAAGTTAATTTGTGGTTGGTACGTTTTGCCATTTTACGATTAATAGATTAACGCCAGAGCAACGCGTGCAAGCCCCCGCGCCAACGCGTCTCTTTTATCTTAACCCCAACCACCCATATTATCCCTTCTCAATCTTCTACGCCACCGATCCCAGCTAACAACTCATTTCCTAACTTCGACCTACAAACTGGAGCTAAGTACCCTAATTTTATTAACTCCCATACCCTAAACCCAACATCTCATCCGGCGCCCAACTTCATATCCAACCACGAATCTCCATCTCTCTCCTCCACTGCCCCTATTCTTGATCCTCTTTTTCCCCCCACAGTTAAACTAACCCAGCAAACCAATGGAACTACAGAAAGTCGCTATGCACTCTCCAGGATTAGAGAAAGAAAGATATATGAAAACATTTGTCTCTTTCTCGCCTATCTACACGACAAATCGGACTCGCTCTGCTACGAAGGGAAGACCAAAACCAGCGTCATGGTATCCATCCAGCAGGAAGGCCTCCCTACCGACCCTATCAGTCTCAGGAACCTTTATGTCAGGTACCACGAGATTTTTAGCATGTCCCCTCAGAAAGTAGAAGACGACCTTGCTGCATGCGGCCACTACGTTCACTCTAAATGAGTCTCACACCTACAGCGAAGCCGAGCTGACCACGATAAATTTTATCGTCCATAACGTGCCTTCCTCGTCAGCACTTAAACCATCCCGCCATACATCTCCACCCCACAACATCCCTCTTACATTTTACTACCAGAATGTAAGAGGTCTTCGCTCTAAAACCAATGCTGTCCTACGTCAATCGCATTCTCTTCCATTCTGCAGGGAAGGTGTCCTCAAATTTATCTCTGATGAGGATAGGAATGCTATCTACGTATCCTTGGACATAGAAGCCATCATTGCTGGAGAGAATTTTCTTGGGCTTCTGGAACTGTTGCCGAGTCTGGGAAGCGTGCCTCGGCTAAGATCTGAAGACTCTGTAGTCGGTTTTCGGTGTATGTGCCATCAAGTTTTTTTAATGAACCGATAGGATTAGTGTACTGTTTAGAGAGTATTTTATGAATGCGGGCACAATTTCTCCACGATTCTCTCTTTGCCCTTCCAATTTCTTGGTTTCACATGGTGAGTGTTCTTCTGTATATTTCCCATTCACCATTACCTTTAGTCTGGTTGAAGAGCTTTCTAGCCGCTGTTCTGAGATTAGACAGTTTCTTGTTCCACCAGGGGGCAAGTCGATTGACTTTTTTTTTCTTTTTCTGGGCAAGCTTGATGAAAGGCAGTAGTGATTGCTATATTGAGATTATCACAAGTTAGCTCAATATTGTCTATATCTCTGACGTTTGTGTTACATCTACCCAGGTTATCCACGAGTTGTTGACAGTATATGTTCCAGTCTGTGGATTTGGGTTGTCTGTATTTTTCAGATATAATAGTACCTAGTTCAAGGTCAAATAGGATGTGGCGATAGTCCGACATAGAGGTCTCGGATGAGATACGCCAGTTCTTTATACAATTTTTTTTACAAAGTAAGCAAGTGATATTCGAAAAATCAGCAACAATATTCTAACATCAAATCAGAAATCACTCCCTATAAGTCATGCACTTCACTGGTAAAGCCATAGCAATTGATAGATCTTAAAAGCCTACATCAAATATGATTCGAAACGAGCACCAACCATCATCGACGAGCACTGTATTTCGTTGACTTCAGAAATACGCAAATTGCTTGACTCAGACACTGTAGCATATCTGAGGACTGGTCCATCATCCACATATAATAAATTATAAATTCAGTGGCTTAATGTTATCCACCACTAAATTATTAAGTAAGTTGGAGTAATATTGTCCATGCGTTCAATGTTCCTTAGCCAACCAAGTTTTATAATTTTAGAAAGCATTCAGAGATCAAGTTCCTTTTCAATGAGGCTAAAGTTAAAAGCAAATAAATTCGAAAGCACCGCAGCCCGTTTATTATATTAGTACCCCTTATGACAGTATATCTGCAATCAGCTACACACTTATGCATATTCCTATTAATTTCAATCAATTATGTTTCATCTGTGAGACTTGATCTTCTTCGTATCCCACCTTGCAGAGTTTACTGTTGAATGGCCAATGTAAATAAACTGCCGCCGCCATCGCCATTCTAATTAAAGCTTCTGCTAATTGAGTTTCATCTCTTGATCTCTTTTCGCATTTAATTATCTTCGGGTTTTCTTCAACGCTGAATCATTTTTGCTCGCTTGCCATTTTACACTTCACTTACGTCGTCGTCGTCGTCGTCGCCGAAGTGCTCCAATGTTTCATCACCCTCTCACCAACTCTCCTTCAACTATGTAGGCTGTATACAAACTCACACAAACAATTTCGAGTTTAATTAATAAATTTTTGTTTTCTTCTCCTTGTTTATCTATGTATAATACTTGGCTCAGCAGGACCTTTCTTCCACCATCGTCTAACCCACGCTCCATTTCATTCCAATTTGTTTCTGTATGGGTGTATCTATGTGTGTGTATGCGTTTCCCTTTAATTAAATCATTGGAATCAATTTTGTAATTTCCATTTGGGTCGGATTGGGGTTATATGAAGAAGGATCTAGGACTTGAGTGAGGGTGGTTGGAGCTCTTGAAATCTCTCTCTAAGCGACCTCCTCCAGTCATTCACTCACACTCTCGTCGTTGTAAAATTCATTCAAAATCGTAGTCAGTAGAGTGAATGTGATAAAGTGTTGCCATCTCTTTTGGTTTTTCTTTTTTCTGTTGGGAGGTTGGTGAAGGTTTTATTGGAAAACTTTTATCCAGGGACACAAATTGCTTTTCAAATGTTTTTGACAGTTTGCAAATTGGAAAATTGACTTTTGACACAAAAGTCTTGGTAAGAATTTATTTTTATTTTTTTTTTCTGTTATTCTTTTTGGCTCACAGTTATGCTTGTGTATGTTGTTGTAGAGAAAGTTTCCTTTTCATTGACGAAGCTTTACGTGGGTAATACCCGCCTGGAGAGTCATTCTGTTTCATTTGCCTAACTTGCCTGTCAGGGGACGGAAATTCAAATTGGGATATTTCTACTGAAATTAAGTTAATTTGAATGCCGGATTCCCTAGAACAGTGGGCGAGGCAGAGAGGAACTTAAACAGGTTGAGGTGGTAAATAAGTTTGAGAAATGTCCCTGTAAATAGAAGAGACGAGAGACGGTGATTGAGGTCGTTTAACGATTCTTGGAAAGTAGAACATAATCATTGGCAGCTTGTTGGTAATATCTCAATCTCGTTAGGGAATTAAATGAATGTTAAGAAATTAATTGAACCATGGGAATGTTATAAGGAATAATGTTTTTGTATGTGCTTAAACTGTTTTGTTATGCGTGGAACAGAGATAAAAGGATGTATTCTCAATTTATATCCGATCAGTATCGAGATAATAACGAACAATTTCCCATTCCCTCTCATCGGCATGGGTATTTTAACAACTTGAAATAAATTGTGCTAAGTTCCTCATAGTTTTACAGGGATACCTAATTATGAAGATTACCTCCCATATACAGTACTCATAAACGAGCACGCAATCAGCGTTGAATCGGAAAAGTAGACTGGATAAACTAAGCAAAATTCGTTTGCCAATGAGCTAGTTACTTGATTTACAGAATTAGTGCCTGGAAAATTTTGAAATGATAGATGAAGATCACCCTATGAGATAGTAGGCGTATACAAGCGGCTTGGTTCAGATCATCCATACACTAACTACAGCTATACTTAACAAGTACAAGTTTCACTGGAAGACCAAGCCTAAAGTGTTGTGAAAGGGTTTTCCTTCGCTTAATCTTTATCGTCCTGTTACCTTCTTTGTTTGATCTATTCAAAGTTATGTAATAAGTCAAAATGAAAGCTGATTTCTAACGTAACATAATTATTTAATCTTTGGCGGACTAAGGAGGCTTAAAAACTACACTGATGAGTATATATAAGATTGGGTGCGATAAACTTCAGGTAATGGCATAATAGAATTTCCTATACATATTTGAGATACCTACGCCTCTGTTTAAAAAGTACAATGGACTAGTTCTTGACCAGTGTGCTCTTCTCCGACAGTTTAATAAAAAAGGAAACATTAAAATGCATCTGCATTTGACCCAACTGGATGCTCACCATTCATGGGAAAACCATGCTAAGATTCTATTCACTGGGCATACTTGTAACTCTTCGTTATTATTATATTTAGCCTTAAGCTCATGAATTGGATTTCGCTATTAATAACATCCTAACTTATATGTCAGTAAGTATACAGCAGTAGGCACTGTGAATTATGTGGCCTTTTGTGTCAGTTATGGTTTAGAAACTTCTCAACTATCCTTAAAAAAGAAGACTCGGCAATCAGTTTCGCTTCAATTAGTGTAGGAGATATCTCACACTATAAAGCTCGGAAGAACGCTGGAAATTCTCCTAATATAATTGGTATTGTAATTTGGGTTAGGTAGTTCTCTTAGCCTTCCTTGATAATTGCTCCAGTGTGCTCCAGCTTTCGGCGGAACCCTCTCGGCCAACGAGCCGATTCATACCAAAATCTAGCCTACTAGTACTCGTAGTTCTTGGCCAGGTTTTGAAAGATATAGCAGCAGCATGCTGTTATTTTTGAGTTCAAATAATGAGCTCTGCCTGACTGTCAGTGAATATACTGATAGTGAAGACACATCGGCATATGGCTAGGGCCTTCGACACTTTGTGATTTGGGCTTAATACACCAACCAGACTTCAGTCTTGACCCATCAGTAAACCACATTAGATCTTATGTATTTAATATGCGATCCTTAGTTTCCCAGTCAGCTACAGCGCACTGTTGCAGCCTTTATTCCTCTTCGGCGGTTAGAGACGACATAATGGAACGAGAAACTTTATCCCTCATCGGATGAAGAGTATCAAACCAAAAGAAAAGGCATGGTACGACTCGAGCTGTAAAGAAACTGTCAGGGTTAGAGAAATATTTTTTCGGTCCTTCAAGACCAGCCCAACTAAGGAAAATCGAAAAAAGTTGAAACGAGCCATAAATGACTGCAACGCCATTCAATACGACAAAAAAATGATTCAAAAAATACTACAATGTCCCAAAGGTAGTACAAACTTTTCGTCGTTCGTCAAAAATATTAGAAATTCTGTCTCATCCTCTATCCCAACGCTCATTTACAATGACATTAAAGCTGTCAGCTCTTTGAGCAAGGCCAATATGCTTGATGCACAATTTGCGGCCAGCTCAACACTCGCAGATTGTGCTTTGTTTCCGCCTACACTTGAACGCGTTGAATCTTCAATGGGACAAATCTACTTTCGCACTCGTGTAGTAGCAAGAGTTCTTAAAGATCTTAACATTCACACATCCGCTGGTTCAGATGGTATATCTCCCCTCCTTCTGAAGAGGTGTTCTTCTTCGTTGGCAAAACCACTGTGTAAGCTTTTTCAGCAATCCTACTCTTTAGGACTCTTTCCGATCAGATGGAAAACAGCATTTGTCCAGCCCGTCCCTAAGAAAGGCGAATCTTCCTCTCTCTCCTCCTACACACCCATTGTACTTACGTCCCTTCTTTCCAAGGTATATGGAAACGCTGATAAACCATCAGTTTTTGTAATATCTCGAAACACGAAAACTTCTTAATGACTAGCAGTAAGGTTTTCGTAGCAATAAGTCTGATGGCATGTCTCACCGAAAAGTGGAACCTAAGGGTACATTAATTTGGCGAAAACAAAATAGTTGCACTCGATATTTCTAAGGCATTTGACAGAGTTTGGCACCAGGCTCTTTTGTAGAAAATTCGTGCTTTTGGGATCGACGACTCTCTTCTTCAATGGATTAGAAACTACACTCAATTCAACGTTCAATTTAAATTATCTTGGATGGTTTCAAGTATGATATTCACAAAATAAATACTGATGTGCCCCAGGGCTTCGTTCTGTCTCCGACACTCTTTTTAATTTTCATTAATGATCTCTTGTCTTCTATTTCTAATCTAATATACTACATTCCTTTGCTGATGACAGCACTCTCTGCTTTTCATATTCGTTCCCGGACTCACGCCCCTGCGCTTCGGTTGTAGAACAGGAACGGCAGCGTATGTTAAGCTCATTAAATTCCGATATTAACAGCATAACCAATTGGGGAACTATCAACCGAGTGGAATTTAATGCTTCCAAAACTCAATGCTGTTTGCTATCATTACAGCGAAATTCAAATAACCAGCCATTATCCATGAATGGCACTTGTATCGTCGGTACGTGTGTCAATGACAACTTACGTTGGAATGACCACATTTTCGGTGTCGTCAAAAATGCTGCGAAATGTCTAGGTTTCCTCAAGCGTTGTAAGAAATATTTTACCCCCTCTGATCTGGCCACAATAAATAAGGCATTCATCCGCCCAAAATTGGAGTACAATGCCCACATCTGGTCGGGTGCGCCCAAAAAATCTCTGCATCTGCTAGATAGGATCCAAAACCGTGCGATTAATCTCATAGGTGATACTAATATCACTCAAACAATGGACACCCTCGAACACCGACGTAGTGTCTCCTGTCTCACTTTGTTTTATCGCTATTTCCACCACCAGTGCTCTATAGAAATCGCCAGTAGCATTCCGCCCCTTCAAACTTTTAACCGTAACACCCGTCTCGCTATGAATGCTTATCAGTATACCCTCAAATCCACTTTCGGACGTACCCTAAAATATCGTGATTCGTTCCTAACATTTGAAACCAGCGCACATCGGTATCTCCCTCGCTTCTGCGAGCACGTAAAAAAAAGAACTTATCTTACATCGTTACATCGATAGCCTGGATTAGTCCTAAAAATCATCAAATTACGTCAGCTTTGAATATATGATCCAGTGATTGACTACTATCCGAATTTATCGAAACGTCAGCTTTATGCCATATCTAAATCGTACATTTGTATTATTTCTTTTTCGGTCCATTGCCCAATTATCAAGGCTTTTTCCATTCCATTAAGAAATTGTCTAATAAAAAGCGAGGGTATAGCTAATACTCGTCTTGTCGTAACGTTTTCAGACCTTAACGCTTCTGATGGTTGCTACAATTTGACTAGTTACAAGCTGTCGGTCATATGCTTTTTTAGGGGGCATATGTATTCACACGGTACCGTGGGAGTTAGGGCCTGACTTGTAGAGATAGGCCTTCTAGTAGGAACGTAAAACATTGGAAGAGTCTATCAATTACTTTCGCCCCGATGTACGTTGTACGATGTAGAGTTGCAAAAAGTACTTAGTGCTGGGACCTTAAGAACAACAATAAGTTAATGGGTAGGCCTTAACTCATACCAAGGGTAGTGCTGTGCCCGCAACACAGTTCCTAAATGGTACAATATCTCAGGAGGGCGGCAGAGTGATGGCCTTTATGACAGGTGCTCACTTAAAACACGTGATATATGTTGCTCCCTTTACCGAGTTGTGTTTTGAGCAGATCCGAATTTTCCGTTTCATGCCTACGATTAAACTTAGCAACGTGAAAACAGACCGATATTCTCAAAGAAGCTTAAAGCTTGCTATGGTGGTGCCTTAGTATGGCTAAACGTTGAATTTCGCTCGTTGCGTATAACCTCTTTGTTTTTCATGGGCTACAATATAAGTGCTCTTGCTCATTTCGTTCTAATATTGTTGTCGCAGCATCTTCAGACAGCCAGATACTATGTTCTGTTGGAGACTCGAATTCATACGTACAGATAACAGGTTCTCCAAAGCCAGCTGATGTTAATTTTTTCTATGGTACTGGTGTATCAGTTGACGATCAGCTAATTTGTTGTCCTCAAACATAATATCTGCTACGAAATTATGATTACCATTATAGTAATCCATTAATTAGTCGCCACTATTATTGTGATTCCCTTTGATATGGGATTTCTTTTAAAGGCTTTTCTCACAAATATGCGAGCCATTCATTATCATCGCCTACCTATTAGCATACGTCTATGGTCATAGAATACCTCCTTTTCTTCTCCAGATACTTAGTTTGCTGACGAGGAAACTAGTTTCTAAAAAAATATTTGTTTAATTTATAAAATTCGACTTCCTTACTAGTAACATAGGCATCACATCTTTTGTGAAATCACGAATACATGAAGGACATTTGGCCATATTATTCTAAGGGTTACATTTCCAATTCAAAATCAGCAGCTGTACTATATATACCTTTCAATTTAAATGCCTCTGTTGGTCTTAATACTAAATTTATGTAATATTTACAAAATTCTTTGACTAAACTTACTTGTAAACTTAACAACCTAACTTAACGAGCTCCTTGTTTTTTTTTTTCATTTCAGGTTTGGTTTCAAAATCGACGTGCAAAATGGCGCCGTCAAGAAAAATCTGAAAGTCTTCGCCTTGGCTTAACTCATTTTTCTCAACTACCCCATCGTTTGTCGTGTAACAGTTCCGGCCTGCCAGTCGATCCATGGCTCTCGCCACCTCTACTCTCAGCTCTACCAGGTAAATAGTCCTTCACTCCTTCGCTTACAAAAATTTCTCTAAGTTGGCAAATTTTATGACTAAAATTAGCATTTCTCTACTCGCATCCTTCCAGGTTTTCTTTCGCACCCGCAGACTGTCTATCCAAGCTATTTAACACCACCCCTTAGTTTGGCACCGCCCAGCTTAACAATGGGTAGCTTAGCAGTCATGTCCCACAACCACCACCACCATCATCATCATTCACATTCTACGGGTTCTATACAACCACCACCACCGCCACCTGGAGTTGGATTGGGATCAGCTGCGTCTGTACCACCACCACTGCAAGGATTACGAATTTCACCACAAAGTTTGGCCACAATGCCACCGCAAATGAGTTCATCAAGTATGCGACTTATATCGCCACCCCAGACGGCTGTTATCAATGGAGCAGGGTCAAATAGCAACAGCAATGTTAACAACACCACCAATGGTCCACCACAGAATCTCTCGATTTCATCGAGAAGTTCGCCGCATTTGCTTTCGGCCACCGCAAGCGGTTCACCACATTCACAGATGATGATTCAAGCGGGTGCCTCATTACCACCCATGCCACCATCACCATCTTCACATAGTAATATAACCATGACTCCATCACCACAGAATCTATCCACATCGTCTCTATCCATGAGTAGTCCTGGCAGTACGACAGGACAAAAATTGACAAAAATCGATCCTTGCGGAGATGATGTGGAGAGTACCAGCCTTGGAAATTCTGCCGATATCCGATCGAACTCTATAGCTACGCTACGAATTAAGGCTAAGGAGCACTTGGAGAGCTTGAACAAAGGACTCGCAATGGTGTAATATACGTAGGAGGAGGGTTCATCCCTACACTGAGTCATGGTAGCATCAAATCTTTATCATTTGTTCCAAACTTTATGCGAGGACACGTTTTCGTTTACATTCAAACGGATGTCGCTGCAGTTACTTGTCCAAGATAACATTTTAGATCTTAAGAGATATCCTTGTACAGCTAAATAACGTTTTAAATGTGATTCTAATGACTTAGTAGTAAAATCACCCCCAGTTCACGTGTTGGTTATTTCATTTTATTAATTTTACTTTTAACTTCTTCGTACTGTTTAGTTAAATTAAATTCTCCTACTTTACTAATAGATGACGTAATGATTTAACAGTTTTCACTTTAGCTTTAAGGCAAAAAACACTACTTAAATAAACTAGTATTAAGAACAATTGTAAATTTGGCAAATGTATTGAAATATATATGCAAATAGAAATTAGTTTTTCTGCTTTGCGGTTGGCATAATATCGATGGAATGCGACGCATACTATTACATGTAAGGAGCAGTGAGCATCGACCTTTAAACTACTTAAATGAAGAACGGAGAGAGCTTTGGGTTATTGACAAAAAAGCGACAGTTCTTTAGAACAGAAGAACTTCACGGGTTTTTAAATCAGGCAGTACATACGCAATGATTCCCTTTCATGGCTACGAAAGCAAAATCCTATATTGAACCACCACCTATGGCACTCATGGTAAGTAATCCTATGTAGCTAGAAATAGATTCAGAAAGAACGATTGATCCTATCAATCTGTATAATAAGAAAAAAACTAAAAAACCTTTATTTAGTTATGCCAATGATTTCCACATGCTAAATTGCGAATTCATTTCGGGAAATTGATTTGGTGTCGAGTTTTGGTAAATACTCGAATGCTCTCGAAAGACGATTATAACACAAGCTGAACATGTGTTTATGTATCTACATCGAAAAATTTATCAAGGACAGGTCCTAGTAATAAAGAAACATTATCTTTAAAATGCCATAACATTTTTTTTGAAGACTTCTGTGCTAAAATCAATATTAGTTATCGTTCGCCAACAATTCGGCCTTGCCTACGTCGACTCATCTTGTGGCAGCTATATTTTGAGACCGACAACCTACGAAATTTGGCAATGGATGGCGTCGCAGCACGATTAGAGAAGCCGGAAACGAAGGTCGTAAAAGTTAGGTTAGGTAAAAGTGGCTGTTGGAAGGACCAACATACTTAGGCCTATTTGGTGCCACGTGGATCTGTGGTTCTTCTACTCTTGGATGAAAAATCCTTAGTGAAGTTTTCTTCTTTGGAAGGGAGCTAGTAGGCATTTTTTTTTTATAATCAGCTCAAGGGGTTTTTATCCCCTAAAAATGTTCGCACACAGCGCGGGCGACAGAAATTCAGGGAGGAAGAAAAGACAGGTACCGATGTACATTGTTTTTAAATGTTTGTAAGTTATAACGACCAGGAAACACAAAGATCGGCAGGGCATTCCATAAGCGAGTTGAACGGCTTAGGAAAGAATCACGATATTTTAGAGTTCGTCCGAAAATGGGCTTGAGGGTATACTGATGAGCATTAATAGCGAGACGGGTGTTACGGTTGAAAGTTTGAATGGGCGGAATGCTACTGGCGATTTCAATGGAGCACTGGTGGTGGAAATAACGATAAAACAAAGTGAGACAGGAGACATTACGTCGGTGTTCGAGGGTGTCAATTGATTGACAGATATTTGTATCACAAACGAATTTTATCGCATGGTTTTGAATCCGGTCTAGCAGGTGCAGAGATGTTTTAGGAGCACCGGACCAGATGTGGGCATTGTAGTCCAATGATGGCGGATGAATGCATTATATATTGTGGCTAGGTCAGAGGGGGTGAAATATTTCTTACATCGCTTGAGGAAACCTAGACATTTCGCTGCATTTTTGACGACATCGAATCTGTGGTCTTTCCAACGTAAGTTGTCAATGACACACACACCGGGAATGGAAAGTTTATCTGTTTCGACGATGTAAGCGCCATTCACGGATAATGGATGGTCATTTAAAATTCGCATTGTGTTTTGGAAGCATTAAATTCCACTCTGTTGATAGTTCCCCAATGGGTTATGTTATTAATATTGTAATTTAATGGGCTTAACATACGCTGCCGTTCCCGTTCTACAGCCGAAGAGCAGGGGCGTGAGTCCGGAAACGAATATGAAAAGCAGAGAATACTGTCCAAAGGAATATATTGGATTAGAAGTGGCAGACAAGAGATCATTGATACAAATTAAAAAGAGTGTTGGAGACAGAACGGAACCCTGGTGCACATCAGCATTTATTTTGTGAATATCAGACTTGAAACCATCCAAGATAACTTAAATTGAACGTTGAATTGAGTGTAGTTTCTAATCCATTGAAGAAGAGAGTCGTCGATCCCAAAAGCACGCATTTTCGACAAAAGAGCCTGATGTCAAACTTTGTCAAATGCCTTAGAAATATCAAGTGCAACTATCTTGCTTTCGCCAGATTAATGTACGCTTTGGTTCCACTTTTCGGTGAGACATGCCATCAAATCACCAGTGGACCTGTTGCTACGAAAACCATATTGCCGGTCATTGAGAAGTTTTCGTGTTTCGAGATATTTCATGAGCTAACGGTTTATCAGCGTTTTCATGACCGTGGGGAGAAGGGACGTAAGTGCAGTGGGTCTGTAGGAGGATAGAGAAGAAGATTCGCCTTTTTTAGGGAAGGGCTGGACAAATGCTGTTTTCCATCTGCTCGGAAAGAGTCCTAAAGAGTAGGATTGATGAAAAAGCTTACGCAGTGGTTTTGCCAGCGAGGAAGAATACCTCTTCAGAAGAAGAGGAAATATACCATCTGGACCAGCGGATTTATGTAAGTTGAGAACTCTTGCTACTACACGAGTGCGAAAGTGGATTCGCCCCATTGTAGATTTGACACACTCATGTGTAGGCGGGGACGGCGTAATCTGGGAGTGTTGAGCTAACCGCAAAGTGTGCAGCAAGCAGATTGGCCTTGTTCAAAGAGCTGACAGCTGGAATGTCATTATAAATGAGCGTTGGGGTGGAGAATGAGGCAGAATTTCTAATGTTTTTGATGAATAACCAAAAATTATTACTGTCTTTGGGACATTGCAGTATTTTTTTTTGCCTCAGTTTTTGGTCGTATTGGAATTTCACACGCTTAAGAAAGGTGTTGTAGTCATTTCTGGCTCGGTTAAACTTTTTTCAGTTTTCCTCTGTCGGGGTGGTCTTGTAGATCGAAAAAGCAATTCTCTAACCCTGACAGCCTTTTTATAGCTCGAGTCGTACCATGCCATTTCTTTTGATTTGATACTCTTCATCCGATGAGGGATAAAGCATCTCATTCCAAAGAGAATAGTTGCTGTGATCATTCAGCAGCGGCATCCACGTCGTTATCGAGGAAACATAACGACCAGTTAAAATTCCTAGACATGTACAAAGTAGGTAGTGCGTTACCGTCTTCCTCCTCCTCATCCAAGCGGCTTGTTGCACAATTTCCCCAATATAAACAAGATTGAATGTATTCGATTGCCGGTCTGCCGGCAAACCCAAAAACCCAAAAAACGAAAACCAAAATAAGTACAAAAAAATTCCGAACCACACAGTTGGTGGTTGAGATCCGTGTGACAGTCTGTCACTTGACTTTCGAGGGGAAAAGAAAATGCCCTGCGGGAAATTTCCAATGGCAGCAGATCGTTTGCTAAACCAAGTGGCCCCTCAGCTGCGCTGGGTTCAGGGAAAACGATATTTATAAATGAGCTCTAGTAATACTATGTTATACAATAAATGAATAAATTAATACTTTTTAGGAGTCATTCACATTTTGCTTTGAGTGGAAGTGCAAAACCTTATGTTACATACAAATCGAACAGGGATACCCCACAATATTCTGTCAAAAAGAAAAGACTATATTTGATTTTGCTACTTTATAAAACCACGCTTTATTTGCGAAGAGTTGACAGAACAATATGTTGCAAAAGCCGGTGGCATTGGTGGCAACAACAAACCCTTAATTCAAACAGTGGTACTGAAGGTACCACTATGTACACCCTGAATGACTCGAACTGCTACCAACTTCAGACTGCTATAATTTCCAAAGCGTTCATGACAGTGAGCTCAAATTTTGACACATGACAGATCATTTTATTATTTACAAGCCCTTTAAACGAAACAACGTCTCAGTTGTGTTGAAAAATTTTTATCCGCGATGGAATTCAAGCTATCGTTAGAGCCCTCCAGCACCTCAACGTGAATAAATAATTTGTGTCTCGAACCATAGCTCATTACCGTGATACTGGCAGCCTTTCCAAAACGCCATGGAGGTGGTCATAAAAAAACAGCAACATCGGCAGAAATGGTTCGGAAAGTGAAGGCTCGAATTGAGGGAAATCCGCGTCGAAGTGGAAGAAAAATGGCTCGTGAGCTCAACATATCGTTGGAACGGATGCAAAACATACTGAAAAATGAGTTTGGGCTCAAGCCATTGAAGTTCCAAAGAGCACACGATCTTACATCGCAACAGAAAAAAGTTAGAATCAAAAGAGCGAAGGAGTTGCTACGCTTGCACGAAAGTGGTGAGTTGCCGAATTTGGTTTTTTTCGATGAGTCGCCATTTGTTATCGAGCAATATGTTAACAAACAAAATGACCGATTTTACTTGCCAGAGAGGTCCTTCGAAAATGTACACCTTCGGACGGCCACCAGATCACCGATGGTGATGGTTTCGGCCGCCATAACCGCCTATGGTCGCTCTCCGCTCATATTTTTGGATCGTGGCGTCAAAATTAATGCGATCGTATACCGTGAAACTGTCTTAGAGGTAGTATTGAAGCCTTGGGCAAATAACCATTTCGCCCGGAGCCGGTGGACATTTCAACAAGACCCGGCACCGCCTCACAAAGCGCGCGTCAATCAAGATTGGTTAAAAAACAATGTTCCACACTTCATTTCTTCGACACAATGGATTGCAAATTCTCCGGATGCAAATCCGTTGGATTTCTCTGTCTGGGGTATTTTGAAGGCGAAGGTTGGCACTAAAAAATACCAAAGTTTGGACTTTAAACAAACACTTCGCCGGGAATGGAAAATTGCTCTGCGCACTTGCGTGCAGCGTGGGATGCTTTCTTCGGCCGTCTCAAGGCCATTATTCGCGCCAAGGGTGGACATATTGAAAACCACTGATCCAATTTGAAAATTGATGTATTTTCCAAATTTTTTTGCTTTGGCACAATAAAATTTATCACAAAATAAAAAAATTATAGCATTTTAAAAAGTTGGAGTTTGAGTCATTCACCCTGTATATGGTGATCTAGCTATGCATAGAACTTTGCTGAACCCTCTTACGATTTCTTCAGTTCAAGATTGCAAGATATCACTGAACGCAGTCGGAAGGCCAAATTTAGTGACCCTTGTCTATTACGCAAGCAGTGGCGTAGCTAGGTGGATAAGGGCCCTGATGCATCAACAGAAAATCGGGCCCCCGCCCCCTCTTTACATTTATCGATAGTGACACGATAAGAATATACTGACTTGTATTTATCTCTAGTAGATACATCCATACGTCATATGTCACCTTTATAATCAGTGGAAAATCTGTCTGTGCTTAGTAAAAGAAGATGGCCATAGATAAACAACAATGCGGATGACAATATGAAATATTTATTATACAGATGAGATCAATACATGGAAGATGGAAATTGTTAACAAAATTCGCAGTCAAATTCAAAATATCTTGGGCGCTTTAATTCTCACAAATTCATCTATTACCTCACTCAAATCAAAGTTTGATGCCGCCTTATTTTCTATCGCAATTAATGATAAATGTCGGTGCCGTGAAATAATTCCAAAATTCGACGTTATCTCTCTTCCATAAAACGTCGACTATTGCTTGTGAAATAAAGCCGAATTCAGAGAGAAGGCAAAAGAATTTGTAAAGCCAACTGTACTTAGCCTAATTCTTTGTCCAATTTGCAAGGAAAATTAGTCGCTTTAAGGGCTGAACAGAATATGAATCTGTAGCTGTGTCTTGTAGCGCTGTCAAATCTCTACCGCGCGGCTTGCAGCTAAAGGAAACACAATGAAAGCGACTGTAAAATTTGCATCTTGTGTTTTTACTTTCCAATTTTATTAAGTAGTGGAAATTTTTTGAGTTTGCACAACATAGTGCGGCAAAATAGTTCATCCTCGTCGTCAGCATCCGTAGTTGTGCGTGGCCTCTTTGTTAAAAATTCTTTAACACACTTCATGGTACCTGTCAAATCCGACTCTAAATCTATATTCCTCTTCTGCCCTGCTCGTTGTGACAAAGTTGAATTTTTTGACGTTATCGGGATCGCCACAGCGTTGTGTATATTGTTAAGCTCTCATATTCTAAGCATTTATTTCTTAAACGTTGTTCTGTTTTAAGTGATTAACATAGGTTACCGTATAGGTAACTCTAAATAAATTAAATAACTAATACTTTATTAAATAAAATAAAAAGAAAACAAAATTTGACGACGAAGTTAAAGAAATGTTGGTCAATAATCACAAATTAACCATCAGAGAGATAGCGGAGGACTTGAACATTGCCTATAGATCAGTCCAAGACATTTTGGTTAATGATTTGGGTTTCCGTCGTGTAGCAGCAAAGTTGGTGCCAAAAGACCTTAATTTCATGCAAAAAAGAGACTGTGTTGACGTCGCAAAAGAGATGATTTGCGAGGCTGAATCCGATCCCACATTCATCAAAAGGATCATTACTGGAGACGAGACGTGGGTTTATGAGTACTACACGCAATCCAGGCATCAGGCAAGTGAATGGCGGTCACCAAATGAGCCGAGACCTAAAAAAACCACGTCGTTTTCAGTCATAAAAGAAGGCAATGTTCACAGTTTTCATGGATTACAACGGTGTAGTGGATCATGAATTTTTGCCAGAAGGCCAGACAGTAAATAAAGAATACGAGTATTATTTGGGCGTAATGAGATGTTTGCGTGAAGCAATTCGCCGAAAGAGACCAGAATTGTGGTCAGAAAACTCGTGGATTTTTCATGATAACGTACCGTCGCACAGTGCCATCATAAATGGAAAAATCGCAGGAAGCACTGATGGACATACCGAAAACCGAATATAAAAAATGTTTCGAGGATTGGATCAGGCGCTGGCATAAGTGTGTTGCAGTCGATGGGGACAATATATGTAGATTTAGATGAATAAACTTCTATTTCCAGTTTTCTGAATACATTCCGGGAACTTTGATCAAGGTAGTATGTGTTCAATTCAAGTTTGAAGAATAACTTCTTAGCCATTGTATTTTAGTTGTAATTGTAATTGGTCGATTTGACATGGTACCGTTTATGTTAATCATTTTTAGCATGATATCAATCATTTGACCTAGTGATACAGTTGAAATACATTTTTATTAAACTTTATTCTGGAAGAACGTCATATCTGTAACTTACAAATTGACTCCTAGAGGGTACTTGTGTCATTATGGTGACTGTCACTTTTGAATTTTTTTTTTTGTGGATTTTAGCTATGCTATGACTTTTCACGTGTGTAAGTCTCTTAAAATTATTTAAAAAACTTATTATTTGGTGATAAGATTGTATTGTTTTGAAGGTAAGCTTGACGTCTCTGGAATTTTTTAAATCAATATCGTTTTATTTTGACTTATGACGTTATTGATGAACTAGTTTTATTCATTCATATATGTACGTCGTATTTCAAAATATGACGGTCTTGAATTGAAAAATCAGATTTAAAAACGATTATTTTGAATTGTGACCTTATTGATGGAAAACTCTAAGCAATAAAAAAAAATATTTTTGGGATAAGTCACAATATGACATTTTTATAGTAATTATGGATACAAAATTCACAAATTCTGGGGAATTATTTTTATTTATGTCACTATTTCCACAAAAAATACCAACGTTGTTTTTGAATAGTACAAATGCAGTCTCGGGGAAGACAACTTTACAAGCTTGCAAAAGCACAACAAAAAACTCCACGGATTATTTGAGAATCAAATGTTTTCTACTCTACAAAATATTCATAAAGAAGGTAGCCAAGTGTTGTTTTTCTTTTTCCATGCCTCTTCATTAAACTCTTTCATTAGATAAGACTATAAAACCATAACATTATAAGATTGGATAAAGCTAACTTGCAACTCTTGATGTCGAAAATATGTATACCATTACCTGATATGTAAACTTTTCTAGATATTTTTGAATGTGTTCAACAAAATTTCGCATAATTTTATTTTAGGAGAGAATTCAAACGAAAACCTTTCATCGACTAGTCATCATTTGCCCGCCTCTTAGATGCCAAATTCTAGATCTAGTTCTTCATCTTCCAGTTCTTCGTCCTCTAAGAACGGTGGATCTTCAACAGAGGACAACGATGACATATTATATGACAAGCCGTAGAACCCTAATAAAAGTGAGGAGAGTCACAACATGGGAACCCCATCTAAGGACTGACGCGAATAAAATCTGTAAATTTTAATACGGGCTATACTTCCAATGCGTAAAAATTATAATCCCATTTTGTACCCAAATTAGCCTGTATATTCCCTAGTTTCAGTTTGTTATTAATTTTAGTTCGGTGCGGTTTAAAATATTTATAAAATCTGAGTCAAGAGGAACGCCGTAAAAAGATCATCGACAAATGGCTCGAAAATACTTCGCGTCCAAATCATTTCATCGCAAAAAATTATATCTGTTATTAAACGATATTTGGAGATGTTGACAGTTAAGCGAAAACAGAAAAGTGGAGCACATGATACAAATTTGGACAGGAAAATAGTGCGTACCATCGTAAAAAACCGGACTTTGTCATCCAGAGATCTTACTCGGAAATGTAATACCAACCAAACAATGGTACAAAGATCTAAAAAACGTAACGGTCTAAAAAAACAAAAAAATACTAAAAGTTACTGAAAGTTACTGAAAAGCAAAAAAAAGTCATAAAAACACGAGCCCGAAAGCTATACGAGTTGATCGGCAACAAGAAAGCGTGCTTGGTTTTGGATGACGAAACTTATGTCAAAGCCGACTTTACTACTCTTCCAGGTGCGCAGTTTTACAACTCGTTTGAAGCTGAGATTTTTCCGCAATCAACAATCAACAACATCGATTGGGATGGAAAAATTCGGGTCAAAATATCTCATTTGGCAGGCCATTTGCCAATGTGGACATAGAAGCTCATCGTTTATTACAACGGGAACAATTAATGGAGAAGTGTAAATTAACGAGTGCCTAGAAAAAACAGTTGATCGCTTTCTTAAACAAACACGACGGTTCAACATTATTTTGGTCAGATTTAGCTTTAGCTCACTATGCTCATGCGACGTTAAGCTTTCCTGTTGCTACTAATGTCGACTTTGTCCCAAAAGACATGAATCCACCCAATGTTCCACAGTGCCGTCCCATTGAAAGGTATTGGGCTTTGGTCAAAGCTAAATTGAGGAAAAGTGAGCAGTGTGCAAAGGACGTAAAAGATTTTAGTGCTAAATGGAAAATAGCGTCCAAAAAGATCACGGATGTAACTGTCACCAACCTTATGAAGGACATTCGAAAGAAGTTGAGGAAAGAATGGGAACCTAAATAATTTTTTTTATTTTTTGTAATTGTGAATGAACTTAATAAAAATAGAGTTTTAAAGCAAAAAAAAAATATATTTTTTTTTTTTTACTTTGAAGTTTCCAAATTTTATTCGTTTCAGTCCTAACAGGTAATCAGTTAGCTGCTGCTATTTTAGCAAGCCCTCCCAAAAAGAGTGAAAAGAAGAAAAAATATTCAACACTGGAAAAAAAATATTTTAAAGAGGAAAAGAAATTTTGAAGAGCAATATGAAACCAACTCAAAAAATAAAAAAGGATAAGAAAAAAAAAGCTGCGTGCGGAGAAAAGTGTAAGCTGAAGTGCTCCTCTAAATTTAATGAAGGGGAAAGGTAGCACATTTCTTCAGCTTTTTGGTCCTTTATTATTTATTATTTATCCAATTTATTAATAATTGCATGACGGTTATTGCTCCAGGGTATAGATACACTCGCGAAGGGGGAACACAGTCTCCACAAAGTAATAACAATGCCTGACGAAAAAGTTCGTCTGTTTAAGGTTTTTTTTTTAAAAATATTTATGATATAAATGATCGGACAATCCGAACTGCCCACGAGAAACGAAACAAGATGGTTGGTATTCTTCTTGAACCGGATATTCGGGGTAAGCATGGAAAGCATAAGGTTTTAGATCCAGCCATTCGAGATGGCATTCGGAAGCATTTAAATTCCATACCGCGGATTGATAGCCACTATACCAGGGCAAATTGATCTCGGACTTTCGTTGACGGTAGTCGGTCTCTAGCCGATATCTACAGGAGACTACGTGGCAATTTGCAAAGAAAATGTGTCTGTCTTCTATTTTAAATCGAAACTTAATGTCTTTAATTTTACCATTTATGATCTGCAAAGGAACAACTGTGAGTGCTACGTTTGGGATGAGTCGAACGCGAATAGAGGGGTAAATGAGCTAGGAACATGTTTCCTAAAATATCTGCAAAAAAGTGACAGATGCAGAGGCAATATTTTACTCTGAAAATTGCGTTGGACAGCAAAAGAATAAATTCTTGTTAGCCCTTTATTTGTATGCGGTTCGGTATCTTAATATAAAAAAAATAACACATAAACACCTGATTAAAGGACATATGGTACGTCAAATGAAGGTGACTCGGCTCACTCTCTCAAAACAAGTCAAACGTCAGCTGAAGAGGGGGCGAATTTATTCACCCGACGGTTTTATTGCAGCAATAAAATCAGTTAAAAAGGAGGTGCAGCCTTTTGTTGTAAACGAGCTTTGCCACGAAAACTTTCTCGGCATATGTGATCTTGCCGGGTAAATTTGGTGCAATGAATATATTGGGTGTATAACTTAAATCGTGCGGTTTTTTTTTTTCAAAATTTGAACGTTTATTTCAGAAAAACATGTACAATAGTATTATTCAAGGTATTGACCATCTGAAGCTATGACTTTTCCCCATCTTTCTGGCAATTTGTGGATCCCATCCCAAAAGAACTGCGCCGGCTTGGCAGCCAAGAATGAATGAAGCCAATTTTTGATATTCTGCTCTGATGTGAACCGTATTTCAGTGAGGGCGTTCTGCATCGATCGGAACAAATGGTAGTCAGAAGGGGCAAGGCCTGGGCTATAAGGGCGGTGGGGTAAGACTTCTCATCCACTGTTTTTCAAATAGTTCTTAACCGGAATAGCAACGTGGGGCCGAGCGTTGTCATGATGGAAAATTATTGCCTCGTGAATGGTCGCATATTCGGGGCGTTTTTCGGCCACTGCTCTCTTCAAACGGATTAATTGTGTTCGGTAGCGTTGTCCATTGATGGTTTCACCCGGTTTTAGCAGCTCATAATACAGCACACCCATCTGATCCCACCAAATACAGAGCATTACCTTCGCGCCATGGATATTCGGCTTTGCCGTTGATTTGGCTGGTTGGCCGGGTTTCACATATGATTTTTTGCGATTGGTTTTGTCGTAATGGATCCATTTTTCATCACCAGTAACAATCCGATGCAAAAATGACTTCCTTTTGTGGCGTTCCAGCAGCATTTCGGACATGCAAAACCGCCTTTCGACGTCTATCAGCTTGAGTTCATGTGGAACCCAATTTCCTTGCTTTTGAATATATCCAGCTGCTGTTAAACGTTTTGAAATGGCTGCTTGAGTGACACCCAAAGATTCTGCGAGCTCTTCTTCTTTAAACTTTTTTGGTTACCCAGGACGTTCATCGTCTTCCAAGCCAAAATCACCACTTTTAAATGGTGCAAACCACTTTTGGCACGATCGCTCAGCTAGCGCATGTTGACCATTAGCTTCCACCAAAATATGATGACTTTCGGCAGCAGTTTTCTTCATATTAAAGTAATGAAGAAGAACTCCCCGCAAAAACACTTTTTCAGGCACAAAGTTCGACATATTTGAGTGAAAAAAAATTATTGTTGTTTACGCTTCAAATACTGAAATGACGTACAATGACAGTAGCTTTTCATCGCATGTTCCAATGGAACAATAACAATGGAATAATACAATTTACGCCATCTCTTAGCAAACCGCACGAATTAAGTTATAGACCCAATAGTAAATCGCAAATTGCACAATCCAAGGGTTATTATGGCAGGCAAGAAGCATCCTTATTCCATTTTTTACTAAAATTCTTACGGAGTTGATTTCGAAGAAGTCGTGGTTCTTGAAAACTCTACAACAGCGAAATCTACATGTCAGTGTTATGCCTTCACACGCAGATTTTTCTGACTGAGTTCCAATTACACAAATGAAAACTTGTCGTGGCTAGGATTCGAACCTTGACCCTCCGAGTGAGAAGCGATTGCTAGTGTCAGACATGCAAATTAATCTGCAAAGGGTTTACAGCAAGAGACCAGGACTTATTGACAAGAAGAAAAATGATCTTTTAGACCTGGTAAAAAAAAAACTACATTCCGAAGTATTACTGCGGTTTCTATAATAAATTATAATTTTATTATTTTTTATTATTAAATAATAAGACTATAATTCCTGAAAAAAAACTGAACCTTTTTTTACGATTCTTACCTACTTTCCTATCAGGGTAAAAGTTTTTTTATGGGAAACTGCAACTTATGCCAGTTTTCGAAGTCCGAAAAACGATTTTAAATTGTGTTTCCAAAGTCACATCTCGATTTATGACACATTTTAAATCAAAGTTAATGTCAATAACGTCACGAGTAAAAATGTTAACTGGTTTCTTATTTTTGGTAAGCCTTACCGTCAAAAAAATAAAACTCAAATAACCTGAAAAATAACGATACTTGATAGTTCTACCAAGGAAAAAATACAAAATTTGCCAAACGATAAAATGGTTATAAAATAAAACAATTTTAATATTTAATAGCGTTTTCTCTGGAATGACGTTTTTTGAGTTATGACGGTATTCTCTTTAAAGAGCGATATGATGATAATTGATTTATATTAAAGTAATATTAAAAACAATGAAAAGTGAAATAAGGCCGATTCGGCATTATGTCTAATATTCGGCCTTATTTCAATTTTACTAAGCAAAATAAAGCCGAATTTTGGAATTCGGCGTTATTGCGCTCGGCATTATTTCACGGCACCATAAATGTCAGAGTCGATCTTTCCCCCTTCAGCTGCCGCAGAAGTAACTGGAATTGTGTGAAATAACAACATTGCTGTATACATAGTGTATACACTTCCGTAAGGTCACATTCAAGCACGCCAAATTCCGATATAATTTCTTTACAAATTTGATGAATGAAACATGTCTCCGTCAGCTTAGAAAGGACCAGATGATACACATTGAGGAATTGAAGTTAGTTGTTTCATTCATGATGAGCAAATTTTTTGGAATCAAAAAGTCGAACGTTTTACAAACTGCACTCATACCGATAAAACGCGCATCTAACTAATTGATTATTATGTTAAATAGTCAAGTACACTGCTGCAAATTTTGAAAATTTCTTCCTTCTTTTGGTATCGGTGATCAGAAGCTAATACATCTAAATGTTTTTTAGTTTTTCCTTTTCGCTTTTTTGTGAAAGTTGGACTTAACTTGTCAGTTGTTTCCTCCAAAGCTTTGCACGCTTCGTCTAAGACGATTTTTTTTTTTTATAATGAGCGCGCGCACAAGGGGTTTATGTACCCTTAAAATGTTTGTACACAGCGCGAGCGAAGTTAATTTAGGGAGGAAGAAAGGACAACAGGTATCGATGTACATTGTTTTTAAATGTTTGTTAGTTATAATGCGAGTTGTACTGGCGATTTCAATGGAGCACTGGTGGTGGAAATAACGATAAAACAAAGTGAGACAGGAGACATTACGTTTACATTATATTTCATACATCGCTTGAGGAAACCTAGACATGTCGCAGCATTTTTGACGACATCGAATCTGTGGTCGTTCCAACGTAAGTTGTCACTGACACACATACCGAGAATGGAAAGTTTATCGGTTTCGACGATACAAGTGCCATTCATGGATAATGGCTGGGTATTTGAATATCACTTTAATGACAGCAGACAGCATTGATTTTGGAAGCATTTAATTCCACTCGGTTGATAGTTCCCCAATTGGTTATGCTGTTAATCTCGGAATTTAATGAGCTTAACATGCGCTGCCGTTCCCATTCTACAACCGAAGAGCAGGGGCGTGAGTCCGGGAACGAATATGAAAAGTAGAGAGTACTGTACAAAGGGATATTGGATTAGAAATAGCAGACAAAAGATCATTAATGAAAATTGAAAAGAGTGTCGGAGACAGAACGGAGCTCTGGGGCACACCAGCATTTATTTCGTGAATATCAGACTTGAAACCGTCCAAGGCAACTTGAATTGAACGTTCCGAAAGGTAATTTCTAATCCATTGAAGAAGAGAGTCATCGATCCCAAAAGCACGCATTTTCGACAAAAGAGCCTGATGCCAAACTCTGTTAAATGCCTTAGAAATATCAAGTGCAACTATCTTGCTTTCACCAGATTGATGTACGCTTTGATTCTACTTTTCGGTGAGACATGCCATCAAATCACCACTGGACCTGTTGCTACGAAAACCATGTTGCCGGTCATTGAGAAGTTTTTGTGTTTCGAGATATTTCATGAGCTGACGGTTTATCAGCATTTCTATGACCTTGGTGAGAAGGGACGTAAGTGCAATGGGTCTGTAGGAGGAGAGAGAAGAAGATTCGCATTTTTTAAGGACGGGCTGGACAAATGCTGTTTTCCATCTGCTCGGAAAGAGTCCTAAAGAGTTATATTGATGGAAAAGCTTACGCAGTGGTTTTGCCAGCGGAAAAGAACACCTCCGCAGAAGAAGGGGAGATATTCCATCTGGACCAGCGGATTTAAGTATATTAAGATATTTAAGTACTCATGCTACTAAGTGGATTCGTCTCACTAAAGATTCGACACACTCAAGTGCAGGCGGGCACAAAGCACAATCTGGGAGTGTTGAGCTAGCCGCAAAGTGTGCGGCAAGCAGATTGGCCTTGTCCAAAGAGCTGACAGCTTGAATGTCATTGTAAATGAGCGTTGGGATGGAGTATGAGGCAGAATTTCTAATGTTTTTGCAAAATTTTGGAAACATAATTGATGTCGTAATATAACGTGTATGAATTCGCAATGAAATACAAACTCAAAATGAGCATTCTTGATTTATAATTTCTGCTTCACTACGTTCGTCTTCACTGGGACTCTTCAGCGTTATTTCGGACAGTGCTTTGGTAATGATCGAAAAAACGGAGTTTTACTGCGGTTATTGTGTTAACCCTGCTGGACCATCTTGTCAGATTTTATTTTTTAAAATTATTTCTGATACGCCAGTAAATTTCGACAAGAGATCCCAACGCTTAACACTGTTTCCTAAAAAGTAGAACAAGTTTTGCATTATTGCGAAGAATTTTTGAATTGCGACAGAACCTCGAACAGCATCGTTTATCACCAAATTTAAATTATGACTGGCGCATTGTACCATATGTATTCGGGGTTTGGTTGAATATCTTTAATCCATTTTTGTACGCTATTATACGCACCACTCATTACACTGGCCCCATCATAACCTTGACCGACACATTTTTTGAAATCAAGTCTTTTATTGGAAAACAACGTAGTTACTTGATTATACTTGCATACCTCAGCTGATCAACTTTCGAAATGTCCTGCGTGGTATCCATGATGATGGTGAAAAACGGTGATGCGCTTATATGATCCAATAGAGGATTTTCAAGTTAAAAAAATTAGATTATGGAAACATAAATTAATAACAAGATCATGTGTTACCTTTAGGCATATCCAAAAAAAACTTGACGTAAGATGTGATCATACCTAGCAACGAGCTGTACAATTGAGAGAAAACTTCCGTGGTTTCTTTCCCCACTCAAATCCACTCGATGTCCTCTCAAAGCCAAAGAACTTTTCGCAAGAGTAATTATGATATCAAATAATCTCTGAAGAGCTTCTTGGCGAATTGTATCTTCAAGTTGTTTGTCGATGGTTGAACTTTTTTGCCACGCATCGTATACAGCACATGCCGCCTCCTCGTGTCCTTTCGAGGATCTATGTTGTTTGACTCTTTCTGATAAATGCCTCCAGTTCCGAAAGCCCGTGCACCATGCATTTATTTGCGAAGCAAACAACCAACAGGGTTGACAGTAGGCGGCATCGAGTATCTTTAAATAACATATCCAGAACCAATTAGCTGGTCCGTATTTTGACGTAGAAAAACAATACGTTTCTGAAAAGCTCCTGTTGGCTTGCTGGGTTCGGGAAAGGTCCTGGAAGTTTCAATGGTCTCATATCAAGAAAGTTTAGAGTTAGGAAATTTTTCTTCACCTTACGAGAGTTGTTAATGGTTATACTTCTGTGCTGCAACCTGTTTCATACTTGAACTAATCATCAGAAAAATTCTTAGCAAAAATTAAATTCGAACAGAATATAGTGCCAGACGGATGAATGTACGGAATAGAATAAGTGGAAACTTGATGAAATATGGCTGGTGGTAGGAGGAGTTCTTGCTACTTGCAATTTACTTGCAAACATACTTCTTGTTTTGCACTTTCAATTGAACTAGCAAAAATCTGCTCATATGTAAACATCATCGGTCGGTCGGTCCTAAGTAACGGAGGTTGCGGCCAAAGTATACAAAGGTGAACACCTGCACCATAGCTGACTCATATTTATATAGGTATATTACGTAGGCAATGTTGACCTTTTTTTTTGCCACGGTATTATAGTGAGTCTATGGGTAGGTTTTTTAGCTTCGGGAGCTCACTCCACCTTTTTTCAAAGCTGAGGGGGCCCTTTTGAGCTCCGGGCACTGGTGCACTGCACCGACTTGCCCTATGATTGCAACGTCACTGGTCGCATGTCACAATGGGATCGCGGGAAATGAAATCGCCGATGAAGTTGCTAGACAACATTCATAGGAGAGTTTTTCGGGACCCGAATCTACATTAGGTCTGCCTCGTTTATGGCTTCCATTGACAGTTGGGATTCATGTGATCACTATGACTACTCAAGTTGCAGGCAGAACAAACGTATGCTTCCCGATGAATCTAGGAGATCTGCGGTCTTCCTGCTGTCATTCAGTAGGAAATGCTAGAGGTTGCTTACTGGCGTCGTGACGGTAAACTACACTTTTGCTAAGCACTTAAATATGCTGGGCATAAGTGATACAATATCGTGCGATGCCTGCTGCGAAAGTGATGAACACACCGCGGAGCACTACCTCTGTGAATGTTCCGCTGCAACAAAACAAAACACACGATGAAAATGCTTGATGTGATCCCAAGACTTTTCTCAGTAATATTTTCAATATCTTATACATCTCCAGTTCGGTCAGGAAGCAGACAGCGGCTCCGCATGCTTTGACTGAAGAAATCTGTCAAATCAGAAACTATTCTCCTTCTTTGGTGCAACTTTAAGAGTGCTGACTGAAAGCCTAGTCCCGGCTGTAGAACTGGTTAGGCTTAAGAGTCACCAGTCGCAAGGTATGATCAACTAGTGTGTGCAATGAAATGATTAGTCTGAAAAACCTTTGAAAGCATCAGACAGAGCAACTATTTAGGTAAAACTATGTACACTTTCCAACAAAACATATAATGAGGCAAAAAATACTACAATGTCACAAAGGTAATAAAAATGCTTGGTCGTTCGTCAAAAACATTAGAAATTCTGCCTCATCCTCCATCCCAACGCTCATTTACAATGGCATTCTAGCTGTCAGCTCTTTTGATAAGGCCAATCTGCCTTGCGGCCAGCTAAACACTTCCAGATTGTATTTTGTCTACGCCTACTTTTGAGTGCTTCGAATCTTCAATGGGACTTTCACACTCTTGTGGTAGCAAGAGTACTTAAAGATCTTAATACAAACAAATCTGCTGATCTAGATAGGCCAGATGGTATATCTCCGCTTCATCTGAAAAGGTGTTCTTCTCCTCTGGGGAAACCACTGTGCAAGCAGACCCATTGCACACGAAAATTTCTCAATGACCAGTAGTACGGTCTTCGTAGCAACAGGTCCACTGGTGATCTGCTAGCATGACTCATCGAAAAGTTTAACCAAAGCGTATATCAATCTGGCGAAAGCTAGATAGTTGCCCATGATATTCCTAAGGCATTTAACAGAGTTTGCCATCAAGCTCTTTTGTTGAAAGTGCGTGCAACTGGGATCGATGATTCGCTTCTTCAATGGATTAGAAACTACATTTCGGTACGTTCAACTCAAGTTATCTAGGACGGTTTCAAATCTGATATTCACAAAATAAATGCTGGTGTGCCCCAGGGCTCCTTTCTGTCTCCGACACTCTTTTTTAATTTTTATCAAAGATCTCTTGTCTTTCACTTCTAATCCAATATATTCCTTTGGACAATACTCTCTGCTTTTCATATTTGTTTTCGAACTCACGTCCCTGCTCTTCGGCTGTAGAATGGGAACGGCAGCGTATGTTAAGCTCATTAAATGCCGATATTAACAGCATATAGTAAACAGTCTGGAATTTAATGCTTCCAAAACACAATGCTGTCTACTGTCGTCAAAGCGAAATTGAAATACCCTGCCATTATCCTTGAATGGTACTTGCATCGTTGAAACCGAAAAGCTTTCCATTCTCGGTATGTACACCCTGAATGACACTAACTGCAACCAACTTCAGACTGCTATTATTTCCAAACCGTTCATGACAGTGAGCTCAGACTTTGACACATGACAGATTATTTTATTATTTACAAGCCCTTTAAACGATTTGCGTCTCAGTTGTGTTGAACAATTTTTATCCGCGATGGAATTCAAACGTGATAGTGTGATTGCTTTATATTTGGCTGGAAAACCACAAGTAGCTATCGTTAGAGCCCTCCAGTACCTCAACGTGAATAAATCATTTGTGTCTCGAACCATAGCTCGTTACCGTGATACTGGCAGCATTGCAAAACGCCATGGAGGTGGTCATAAAAAAACAGCAACATCGACAGAAATGGTTCGGAAAATGAAGGCGCGAATTGAGCGAAATCCGCGTCGAAGTGGAAGAAAAATGGCTTGTGAGCTCAACATATCGTTGGAACGGATGCAACACATACTGAAAAACGAGCTTGGGCTCAAGCCATTGAAGTTCCAAAAAGCACACGATCTTATACCGTAACAGAAAAAAGTTAGAGTCGAAAGAGCGAAGGAGTTGCTACGCTTTCACGAAAGTGGTGAGTTGCCGAAATTGGTTTTTTCCGATGAGTCGCCATTTGTTATCGAGCAATATGTCAACAAACGAAATGACCAAGTTTACTTGCCAGAGAGGTCCTTCGAAAATGTACACCTTCGGACGGCCAGCAGAAAGCAGGCAGCACGGATGGTGATGGTTTGGGCAGTCATAACCGCCGATGGTCGCTCTCCGCTCGTATTTTTGGACCGTGGGGTCAAAATTAATGCGATCGTATACCGTGAAACTGTCTTAGAAGCAGTATTGAAGCCTTGGGCAAACAATCATTTCGGTCGGAGACCCTGGACATTTCAACAAGACTCGGCACCGTTTCACAAAGCGCGCGTCAACCAAGATTGGTTAAAAAACAATATTCCACACTTCATTTCTTCGACACTATGGATTGCAAATTCTCCGGATGCAAATCCATTGGATTTCTCTGTCTAGGGTATTTTGAAGGCGAAGATTGGCACTAAAAAATACCAAAGTTTGGACCACCTCAAACAAGCGCTTCGCCGGGAATGGGCCAAAATACCGCAGGGCACTTGCGTGCAGCGTGCGATGTTTTCTTCGGCCGTCTCAAGGCCATTATTAGCGCCAAAGGTGGGCATATTGAAAACTACTGATACAATTTGAAAACTGATGTATTTTCCAAAATTTTTTGCTTTGGCACAACAAAATTTATCAGAAACTAAAAAAATTATAGCATCTTAAAAAGTTTTAGTTCGAGTAAATCACCCTGTATATCAATGACAACTTATGTTGAAATGACGTCATATTCGATGTCGGCAAAAATGCCGCGAAATGTCCTCAAGCGATGTAAGAAATATTTCACCCCCTCTGACCCACCCAAAATTCGAGTACAATGCCCACATCTGGTCAGGTGCTCTTAAAACATCTCTGCACCGGCTGGATAGGATTCAAAATCGAGCGTTGAAATTCGACACAGTTATTTGACACCCTTCAACACGTGCGTTATGTCTCCAGTCTCACCTTGTTGTTTCGCTATTTTCACCGTGCTCCACCGAAATTGCCAGTAGCATTCCGTTCCTTCAAGCCTTTAACCGTAACACCCGTCTCGCTATGGAAAATTATCAGTACACCCTCAAGCCCATCTTCGAACGTACTCTGAAATATCATATTTATTTCCTAAGCCGTACAACTCGCTTATGGAATGCCATGCCGAACTCTTAATTTCCTAGCCAGGATAATTTGCAAACAATAAAAACCAACACACATCGGTGCTGAGTCTAAGATTTTCTTATCATCGGAAGCCTCCGCTGATCCACTACTTATTTGTCATATCCACTTCAACATTCGTATCATATACAACACTGTTATTTTTCACTGCACAAAACTCTTGGATTTAGAGGAATTTTTGTCAAGTTTTTGCAACATACTTGTACAAGCTCCATAACGCCAACTGTCTGTCGGATGTACATCGCAGCCTAAGTATTTTAAAGTCAAGGTTTGCAGGTTCGGAAAAATGCCAATGCGGATAGTCGGTTTTTATACGACTGGTTCATAATAAATTTTCTTCTACCGCTTTTATTCAATTGATACAATGCACCTACTTCACCTATCACTCTTTTTTTCCAACGTTCATAGTCTAACTCAAGCCTCGGTTCCACTACTATTTCAACTGTGTTTGATCCATGTTTGAAAGGCTTGCCCTTTATCCTCTATTGCCACTCCAATCTCAACGTTCCACCATCACATTTCTTTATTTATGTGGACTAGAGTTTTTGCATAAGGTTAACATTTTTCTTTAAAGTTGTTTCACATACCTTATGCGCTTAGTTTTTCTTCCTGGTTTATGGCTTTCTGTAGTCATTTCGCTCGAGCTTTCCTTCTTTAAATTGCGGCAGTTTATTTTCTCTATTGATGCCGGGTTTCGTTGGTCCTCACTAAATTCTGTTAGCTAACGTCGGTATTCGCCACTGGAAAACTATCGTCCGGATTACTCCCCTGCTTTGTGGTAAAGTTACCGCGGGGTGGCGCGCTTAAGTACCTTAACTTCCCTGTAGTCTTATTAGGTCTTACTGCGCGTCAGGATCATCTTGAGTAGACTTTTACAGCTACTCGTAGTAGGGAAACAAACTGCGACAATATTCTACAAGCCGTAGCTGCATGGCAAGCTCTCTGATAAATATCTACTCTAGTTAAATGTGATAAAAACATTTCAATCTATCAAAATTATTATACGACTATCTTCTTAGAAATAATACAAACTATTGGTCCTTTCGTCCGCTTTCATAGCTTTAACTTTCCTCACGTGACTAACTCAAAAGGGAAAACATAATTAAAAAAAACTTCATGCTCAGATATCAATACCCTTTTTCGTTGATCTTTCATACTACCCTCGTAGGCTAGTATGTATATTTGCATTGCTCTTCGTTTGGAGAAAGGTAGAAAACTTGACCAAAAATCAGAAAGTTCCATAAATCAATACGCACAACTGAACGTAGCGAACTGAACTGTACCGAATTGAGCTGAACCGAACCAGCCTGCCTAATGAACTTTCTGTTTTTATTGGCATTTCCGGTATGCCAGCACAGCACATCACTGCAGAGCAATAGCGCGTCCTTAGAAACGTCCATCATGTGCTCCGTACACCCTGTCCATATCACTATAAGGGTAGTTGTTGGTGCCCGTAGTTAGCTACCTATTCGTATGTAGAGCCGCCTTCACTAGCATAGACCGACCACTTCTTGTGATGCTCATCCTCAAACCGATTAATCGAAATACTTCGTCTGTAAATTTCTGATTGATTGGTTTGTGCAAACATTAATTACCATTTTATTGCTTCGGTAACATTTTGAGGGGCGGACGGGAGAATTGCAGCCAGCAGCTTGCAGAAGGTATTGGTAGTAGTCGATGTTTGGTCGGTCGATCGGTTTGTATTTAACTTACGGAACCCTTTGCCTCTTCACTTAAATAGGGTTAACTTTTGCGCTAACTTTGAAAAGAGAATGACAAGGCGACTGTGCAATGTGGTGGGTGGTAGGTGGTGGAGGGTATATGTATAGTATGTGCGGATACGTTTGTTGAAAAGGGTTTTTGAAGGATGTTTTCGGAAAATGATTGGTCACGGGTAAAATGTGGTTGCGTTTGTTTAACGAGAGCGAGAATATAACAAGAGGGGTAAACAAACCGAACAGAGGAACTTTTCAAGTTAAGAAGTAATTAAATTTGGAACGACGTCATTGGTTAAGGGCGCTGTGCTTTGGTAAATGAGGGTGGAAATTTTGAGTTTACTTTGGAGCTAAACGTAAGTTGGACAATGTATTAGTTTTGAGTGAATTCATGGGGGAAGATTTTAGCCTACAAATTATTGCTCTGAATCACAAATAGTCACAACTACAATAGATTTATGTGCTTTAATTGTTTTCATACAATTATTTAAAATATTTTAAACTTTTCCGTTTTGCAAATATTTTGACTTTGCAATGTAGATTTGTAGAGCACATGGACTCAAGATTTTCGTTTCGCACTCAATTGCTCAAGTAAGTCGATAAACAATTTGTTGGCCAACAATCTGAACCGGAACCAAGTAGTTTCTTAACTCAGTGTGCTGTGCGTCTTGTTATTTTGTGAGGGACCTACGAATTTGTTCGATTGTGAATAGCTCAAATGTGAGAGGCATTTATTTATACATCTGGAATTTTGTCGTTTTCTAAAAAAGATCAGACATTAGAAAAATGACTCTTTCCGGTTTTCGGTATTGGCCCAATTCAAAGCCAAACCTCCTTGCGTGGCATTCGAAAACATGGCCACTAAATAATGGCTTTCGCTCTTGTTCCACTTTATTGACTGGTGCATAGTCACGACTTAACAACCACTCTACTGGTCATTTTACAATATGTAGCTAGCCAAATGAACCGAAAATCACTGCTGCTAACCTGGAACCCTTTTGCCATTAGACCAAATAGTCTGCCCCGACTATTATCCAACTACGCTATTGAAAAGAAGTAGCCTATTTTGTAGGGTAGGTGCCAGGATTCACGCAGAATACAAAGATAACAAAAATCGACACAGTTGCGTATATCACATTCTCCAAACAGGTTCACCGATGGAAGATGAGAGTGAAGAACCCTCGCTGCTACATCGAACAGTAGTGCGCGCTCAATGAGTTAAGGAACCCTGAAAATGTTTGCACACAGCACGAGCGAAAGAAAATTAGGGAGGAAAGAAAGATAGGTACCGATGTACGTTGGTTTTAAATGTCTGAATGCAATAATGATTAGGAATTAGAAAGCTCGGCAGGGCATTCCAGAAGCGAGTTATTCGGCTTTGAACCGATCACGATATTTCAGAGTACGTCAAAAGTGGACTTGAAGGTATACTGATGAGCATTCATGGCGAAGTGGGTGTTGCGGTTAAAAATTTGGAAGGGGCGGAATGCTACTGGCAATTTCAATGGAGCACTGGCGGTGGAAATAGCTATAAAACAAAGTGAGACAGGAGACATTAAGTCGGTATTCGAAGGTGTCAGTTGATTGACTGGTATTAGTTTTATCGCACGGTTTTGAATCCTATCTAACAGGTACAGAGATAATTTAGGCGCACCTGACCAGATGTGTGCATTGTACTCCAATTTTGGGCGGATGAATGCCTTATATATTGAGGCCAGATCAAAAGGAGAAAGGTATTTCTTATAGCGTTTGAGGAAACCTAGACATTTCGCAGCATCTTTTGTGACATCGAATATGTGTTCATTCCAACGTAAGTTGTCATTGACACACATATCGACAATGGAAAGTTTTTGGGTTTCGACGATGAAAGTGCCATTCATGTGTAATGGCTAGGTGTTGAAATTTCGCTTTAACGACAGCAGATAGCATTGTGTTTTGGAAGCATTAAATTCCACTCTGTTGATAGTTCCCCATTTGTTTATGCTGTTAATATCGGAATTTAATGAGCTTAATATACGCTGCCGTTCCCGTTCTACAGCTGAAGAGCAGGGACGTGAGTTCGAAAACGAATATGAAAAGCAGAGAGTATTGTCCAAAGGAATATATTGGATTAGAAGTGAAAGACAAGAGATCTTTGATAATTAAAAAGAGTGTCGGAGACAGAACGGAACCCTGGGGCACACCAGCATCTATTTTGTGGATATCAGATTTGAAACCGTCCAAGGCAACTTGAATTGAACGTTCCGAAAGGTAATTTCTAATCCATTGAAGAAGCGAGTCATCGATCCAAATTGCACGTATTTTCGACAAAAGAGCCTGATGCCAAACTCTGTTAAATGCCTTAGAAATATCAAGTGCAACTATCTTGCTTTCGCCAGATTGATGTACGCTTTGATTCCACTTTTCGGTGAGACATGCCATCAAATCACCACTGGACCTGTTGCTACGAAAACCATATTGCCGGTCATTGAGAAGTTTTTGTGTTTGACAGCGTTTCCATGACCTTGGAAAGAAGACACGTAAGTGATATGTGTCTGTAGGAGTGAAGAGTAGAACATTCGCCTTTTTTAGGGACGGGCTGGACAAATGCTATTTTCCATCTGCTCGGAAAGAGTCCTAAAGAAATGATGAAAAAGCTAACGCAGTGGTTTTTTCATCGTGGCAAAACAAGTGTTGAAATCTTCAAGTACTCTTGCTACTACACGTGTGAGAAAGTGGAGTCGTCCCATGAATTAGCATTGGATGGAGCATGAGGCAGAATTTCTGATGTGTTCTCGAAAAGTGTTGAAATTTGACACGATAAAGAAAGACATTGCAGTTATTCCTGGTTCGTTTAAACTTTTTTTGGTTTTCATCTGTCGGGTTGGTCTTAAGGGCCGAAAACACATTTCTCTAACCTTGACAGCTTCTTTATACATCCACGTCGTTATCGAGGAAACATAACGACCAGTTAAAGTTCCTAAAGAAGCTGTTTAGTCCGCTCCAATTGGTTTTCTCGTATTGTCATATGGTTCTTTTTGGAATCTTTTCTCTTACTGTGTGGTCAGCATACGAGAAATTAGCTGATATAACAAAGTGGTCCGACGAGCCTGGAGGGGAGAGCACGTCTACGGTGTAGTTATCAGGATGAGAAGGTAAAAACAAGTCCAGGGTATTGGCGGTATGACTATTAACGTCTGGTATTTGTGTGGGCTCATTTACAAGCTGGCTCAAGTTATTTTCCACAACGAAGATCTCTACACACTGTCTTTCGGGTGTTGTCTATCCAGAATGTCGAGGACACTCAGAATTGTGCATATTGAAATCGCCCGTAATAACGATTTCAGTACGAGGATACAGGGAAACAATACTTTGTATGTAGTCAGACTGCGCATCAAAAGCACTGAAGGTCGATTTGCTGTCCAATTTGGGGCTTCTATAAATAAAGCAATAGTGGATAATTTGCTTACGGTGGTGGAATTTCAGCCACATGACAATATCTAATCCTTTGATGTGCAAAAGGATACCCAAGTGATGACTTACAACTGATTGATTATTCATCATAATTCCTTAAATGATTATGCGAAACACTGACAGCCAATTTTCACATATAGTGCTCCACACCGAATATAACTTCGAAAGAGTGGATAAGAGCACTATGGTAGACTCAACTAACCATATTAGAGAGACGCGCACTACATACATATATACTATATGTACATGATTACAAGTTGATGAATTAAAAAAATATAAATCCTGCCCAGGGAATATTCTTGCAGTACAATAAGACCGTTTAAGCTGAGTGAGACCTGGGTCAGCAGATACATGCATGTCTCTAGTGCAACCAATAGTTAAGTACGATTTTAAAAAGATGATAGGTATGACAAGTAGGCCATTCTCACTAATCCAGTGAAGCTAAATTCGAACCCAATTCTATATGACAGAGGCAGACATTTCCAAACAATAGAAAGGCTAGAGTATCCGACAGACCGTATTTTGAAGAATTCCAGAATCTTCAAAAGAAACAATGTTCATCGACATAATTTAATTGATAACTGCCACATTGTCATCAGAGCCCACTGTCTATATACAATAACAAAGCATAACCTTCATACTCTGCAAAATCTTTGAGAAAGTCTTGAACTTTGTCTTTTTCTGTATAATAGTCCCGCACAAAATTGATTACAGTTGATACATTGAGATTGAATGTTTGCAGTTTGTAATGACTAGAAAATAAGAAGCTCGGCAAGATCTTCTAAAAAGCGGTGTAAGGCTTAGGAAAATACCACACTATTTCAGAGTCTGTCTAAAGATGGTCTCGACGATAATGTGATAAGCACTCATCATGCTGCTGTCTTGAAACGGTGGTAATTAAGAGAAATTATGTCGTTGTTAGAGGATGTCAATGGGCAATATCTGTGCCACTTATACACGATATTGATTCCTGTCTTACACCTGGTGATGTTATCCAATCTTCGGCGAAAAGAAACCTTATATATTGAGATTAAATCAAACAAGGAAACGTTACCATTTTCCAGCATTTTCAGTGGCATGTAATATTGTGGCCATCCTAACGCAAGTTGTCACTGACAGACATATCGAGGAAGAAAAGCTTTCCAGTTTGGCTAAGAATTTGGTTCAAATTTTCAGTTAGACATACCAATTAATACTGTAACTGGCGGTAGGTAATTCCAAATTTTTTGTAGTGTCTGGAATTCACGAGTTGACAACAGACATGGACAGAAGAAACGTAAAAGCAATGGGTTTGGAAAGGGTGATTTTTTTGCTGTTTTGTTTTTCAGTGTTCTATTTTTGACAGCTCACACGACATGTGTCAAAGTCATACTTAGTTAGCATTGTGGGCAATGTATCTCTCGTTTTTGACCGGTGAATTGGTCGCCTAGATCGTAAGATTTGACGCCTTTAGACTAAATTATTCGCCTATGACGATAAACCAGCGTCAAGTGCAGCCTTGGAAAACAACATTGCACGTGTTATTAGCGAGGCACCAACCAAAATGCTCGAAAAAGTGATTCGAAATTGGACTCTCCGTTTAGACCACTTAAAACGTAATCCTGGTCAACATTTACATGAAATAATCTTTGAAAACTAAATAGCAAGCATTGATTTATTAGCTCAAATAAAAATTTTATACACTTCTGCAATTTTCCTTTTGTTTTTTTTTGACAATTAAAAACCACATTCTTAAAAAATCACCCATTAGTACTAGGTGTCGCAAAAGTTGTCTTCCGACGTTCTCTGGCTGCAATTTTTTTTATGAATGAAGAACTTTGATTCGGCTTTCAGATTATGATTGCTTGATATCTTAATTTTTTTTCATTAATCCGAGAAAATAATATCGGCCTAGTGACCGCCGCCACAATAGATGACCTTTCGGGCCCGATTTGTGGCATTTTCCATCACGACGGATATTCTCTTTGAGAACTTCAAGAGTCTGAGGCTTGTGACTTCAAAAAACTCCACAAAAAGAAGTCTGGAACGGCTTAATCAGGCAATCTTGCCTGGAAGTGGAAATCGCCAAAACAAGATTTTAGGCGACCTGGAAATGCGGCCCTCAGAATTTCAGTTGTGGCTCGTGTAGTATGCACCGTTGATACCCCTGTTGGAACCACATGTTCTCCAGTACCAATCCATCCAATTAAGAAAGGAGAAAGTCGTTGAGCATGGCTTTGTAACGCTCGATGACGCCTTCAGCGTAAACAGCATACCATGCAATAACTTTGAGCGGGTGTAATGGCACTTCGTGGGTTTCACATATCCACAGAGATGGAAATGGGCCTCCATGAAAAGTTGTCTCTGGCTTGAGTGTAGGTTACACATTCTAGATGGTCAACAGCTAACAGCTGATGCACTGTCTGCGCTTTATAAGGGAACATCTTACAGTCATTCACCAAAATTTTCTGTAAGGCCGCCGACTAATGCCTAATTGCGTGGCACGTGTCGTCTGGTAGATACTCCGGTGTCCTGTGCGAGATATTCAACCACAGGTGCGATATTCTCAGGAGGACGGCTGCTCCGGGGCCGGCCAGACCTGTCAGGATCACGTGTTAGCCCATACTCTTCTAGGCGAGCGGCTAAACGGCGTAGTATTTGCCCAGTTGGTGTCGGACGATGGGAAATCTCCGCCGAAATTCACGCTGCGCCAACACCATCGACGAATTGTTCCGCAAAAAAAAATAGCAATTATTCCCGAAAAATATTCATAAAATTGGAAATACAAGTTTATTCATCTAAATCTACATATATTGTCCCCTTCAAAGTAATCCACATCTGCAACAAACTTATGCCAGCGCTTGATCCAATCTTCGAAACCCTTTTTTATATTCGGTTTTCGGTATGTCCATCAGTGCTTCCTGCGATTTTTCCATTACTTCCTCTCGGCTGCTGAAACGCGCTCTCTGTAGTGGTTTTCTAACTCGATTGAACAGAAAGAAGTCACAGGGGGCCAAATCAGGTGAATTCGGTGGTTGTTGGATGGTATTTGTTGCATTTTTCGTCAAAGAATTACGAATAATGATGGCACTGTGCGACCGCGACGGTGCCGTTATCATGGTGCAAAATCCACGAGTCTTCTGCCCACAATTCTGGTCTCTTTCGGCGAATTGCTTCACGCAAACGTCTCATAATGCCCAAATAATACTCCTTGTTTATTGTCTGGCCTTCTGGCAAAAATTCGTGATGCACTACATCGTTGTAATCCATGAAAACCTTGAGCACTGCCCTCTTTTTTGACTGAAAACGACGTGGTTTTTTTGGTCTCGGCTCATTTGGTGAACGCCATTCACTTGCCTGATGTCTGGATTGTGTGTCGTACTCATAAACCCACGTCTCGTCTCCAGTAATGATCCTTTTGATGAATGTGGGATCGGATTCAGCCTCACAAATCATCTCTTTGCGATGTCAACACGGTCTCTTTTTTGCATGAAATTGAGGTCTTTTGGCACCAACTTTGCTGCTACACGACGGAAACCCAAATCATTACCCAACATTTCTTGAACGGATCCATAGGCAATGTTCAAGTTCTCCGCTATCTCTCTGATGGTTAATTTGCGGTTATTGACCAATATTTCGTTTACTCGTACTTCATCAATGTTTTCGTCGGTTTTCGATGTCGATGGTCTGCCGCTGCGTTCATCATCATTGATTGACTCACGACCACTTTTGAACCGCTCGTGCCACTGGTAAATGACCGTGTCTTTAGAGAATCGTTGCCGAAACACTTTTCCAACATTTCCAACGTTCGCGCACCATTAAATCCGTTTTTTTACGCAAAATTTAATACAAGTTCGTTGTTGCAAATTGAAATCCATTTCTAAAATTGTAAAAAATCGCCATCACACACAGAGATAGATGTACTCTTGGCTACGTAACTTTTGCAAATGTCAAGCTATGATGCTAAGACTTAGAGAGACTATCAGCAACAGGTTTACCAACTTGACAAAAAAACAGAACTCAAATCGGAACAATGGGAGCGCCACACGGTGGTGTCCCCCGGAACTTTTTGATCAAGGTATATAGCGATTTATGTCTTGTTGACGTGTATGTGTTTACATACCATTTTTGTAAGTAGAATTGACATTTGCTGCTGTTTGGAAAAATTATAGCATCTTCCGATAGGGTGATGAGTCTTGCGCTATAAGACATACTTTTTTAGGGACGAACTGGACAAATACTATTTTCCATGGGTCTGGAAAGGATCATAAATAAATCAGCTGGACCAGCAGATTTTTAATGATTTTTCTCATGTTAAGATCTTTAAGAACTCTTGCTACTACCCAAGTGTGAAAGTGAATTGGTTCCACTAAAAATTTGACGAGCTCAGCTTTAGACGTAGACATAAAACCATCTGGAAGCCATAAGCTGGATATGAAGTGAGCAGCAAACAGATAAGACTAGTCCAAAAAACTGACAGTGGAATATCATTATAAATGAGCCTTGGGATCGAGGATGAAGGACAATTTGTTATGTTTTTGACAAAATGGTCGGCAGTATTTTCAGGTTAATTTTCTGTTCGCATTAGAACTTTACACGCGTAGGAATAGAAAAACATTTATTCCTGGATAGGCCTTATATGGTCGAAAAATCTGGTTTTATACTCTTTGACCGATTAGGGATGAAGCCTTTCATTCCAAAGGGAATAGTGCTAGTCATATCACAGTCGGTATCCATTTTGTTATCAGTTATCGTATCGTATCGATTTAAAATCTTTTATCTTATATCTAGTATATGTACGACAGACACCTGAACTTTTGCTGCAGGTAAAAGGCGAAATCGCCTTTAGCTGTGTCCAAGACTGGTTTCAGACGGAATCCGAGCCAAGAAATGAATGTAGACGGGTCTTCACGAATGGATCCAAAACCGATAAAAACTTCCACGTAGGGTTTTCCACCAGAGCTCAGTGGAAGAATGACGAAGTATTAAAGGACTTAGACACCAACAGATCAAAGATGAATTGTGCTGTGGGGCCCGGTGTCTACTTGAAATCACTGAAAACATCATACCGCTTGCTGGATTTTGCCAGCGTCTTCCAGGTGAAACTACTGGCAATCCGAGAAGATAGCACGAAACAAGTTGCACAACGCACAAATAAAACATTACTATCCTCGTAGATAGTCTATCCGCTATCAAAGCTATCGATTCGGTTACCATGTCCTTCAAGCTGCTGCAGGAGTTCCGGAACGAGTTTGCCCGCCTGAGCGAACGCCTTAGGGTCACACTACTCTGCGTTCCAGGGCATAGTAGCATAAAGGAAACGAGTGTGCAGATGAACTGGTCAGGCAGAGCATGGCTCTGCACCGCTCACTTGCGGCAAGTGTAGACATTCCGCTAGGAGGTTGAAGGGCAAATTCACTTACACTTCCTGCAGAAGGCCAACCTCCAATGAAGTAACCAACTTCTAATTGGCACTAACTGTGTCATACCATGGATGATATGGTCGACCTAAAAAAGGCTAGAACAAAAGACCTACGAGTACTAAACAGAACCCACCTAGATACCGTCAGGATCACGTCGACAATCAAATTAGGAATTTTCCAATTGGATACCATGCGGCCAAACTAGGTATCACATACAACCCCCCCTGTCCCAGTTGTGGGAATGAAAATGAGAAGGAAACTCTTTCTCATTTCCTCTTCAAAAGCCCGGTCTTAGCATGAGCCAGACTGCGTTCGCTAAACCAATCATACTTCGACGATCTTAACGGCATCTCGATTAAAGGATTACGAGATCTAATCCGTTTTCTTAACTCGACAGGCTGGATCTAAGCACCGACTGCCTCACTTTCTCAACAATACATGTGGGAGCTGTATGCAGCGGGGCTGCTATAAGATATGTTTACTCTTATGCCCATTAGAATCTTGCCAGACGGCTGACGCGGCAAAACGCATTTAATTGTTCTTCGGTTACTGTCCTCGGCTAGCCAAAATTCCAAGGAGCTCGTATTATAACAACAGTAGATGACTGAGAGCTCATGTGTGCCAGTCACGGCATTGTCGGATACGGGATACCGATGACCCAAATATAAAAGTGAAAATCATGGATTGCCAAGGCGTTGGAATGGTATGTGTCCCTGGTGGCTGGGGTGAGGCGAGGCGACAGTGGCATGCAAGCGTGGATTGCAGGACTTTTTCTAAGAAAGCTAAGAAAGATAAGCGCGAAATAGATATAAAAAACAAAATAAACGATGGAAGGTAGGAGAAATAAGATAAGGTACGTTGGGGTGAATGGTTGAGCTTCAAGCACTTACAGTCCGACAGTTGCAAGCTTTTTTCAAGAAAAAATGCCAGCCGTACCGGTACAGCGAAAAATTGACTTGGTAGACCGACTTTATAACACATTGGAAAAGAGAAGCTTCAAAGTTGAAGACGTAGTAACCACCACCGAAGAAGAGGGAGACGACCAACCGATTATAAGCGGCAGGCACTAAAATACAAAGGCCCATCAGAAAGTGTTCGAGGAGCAGGAAGAAGAAGATAATACATATAGACGAGGAGGCAGAACACGAAGTAGTGCAGCTACAAGTGGATACGATGTCGAACAAAAATAACTTTGCATTTCGTAATGTGGAAGAATCACTTGAGCAGTTTACAGGAGAAGGCGGAAGAGGTTGCGCTAAGTGGATCGAGGAACTCGAGGCTGTCCCTACATCTTCCGAATGGAATATGTATCTGCATGCACGTAGGTTACTGAAAGGTGCCGCAAAGCTCTCAGTCAAGGCCACTGGAGGAGTTACGGGTTGTAACAAGCTGAAGGCATATTTAACCAATCGAAGTCCACAAACAATTAGAGTCCAGGAAGACTCCAAGATTGCCCAGATCGGTAATCAAGGAGATGACGACGAATCTTCACTGATTGAGTATATTATAAATGGGATCCCGCAGATGGTAGGTAATGAAGCATCTACACTCGAGGAATTAAAATCCAAGCTGGAAACATACGAGGAAATGCAGCGTCAGATGCCGAAGACGAAAGTGGAGATGAGCAAAAACAACAGTATTGTAAAACGTTTGCATCTTCAAGGGGGCCGTCAGCAACAGAGTGATGTCACACCTGGCGCAAGGCTGCCCAGACAAAGGAAAAGGTATGTGATGTTTTTAGTGCAACCAGTTCGGGCATATGGTATACCATATGAGGGGAATAAGTCAAGTAAAACGCATCGAATCCGACAGTAGTCACATAACGGTTAGCATTTAAGGTAAGCCACCTTAAGCTTTCATCGATAATGGGAGTGACGTACCACTTTTGCACCCCCCGTTTCAAAAGGGAATTAAAGAAGCAAAACTCGATCAGCCAGGGATGGTGCTGAAAGAGTTTGGAAACCAACCCCAGAAGACGTTAGGTTCATGTCTGTTAAATTAGAAGTGCAGATCGAACAAGACAAAGAGTGGGTTAGCTTCCAGGTAATCCCAGATCGATAGATTCCTGATAAGATCATTTTAGTAAGGGACTTTTTGAGAAACTGGATGTTGTGATAAGCATGGAAAAGTCAATGTTATGAGAAGTAGGAGCGTGAAAACCAGTGGAGATACAAAAGGATATGAGTTGAAGGAGAACGATATCTTCAAGAGTGAAGTAACGTAGTGCAAAGGCATTATAAGGTCATAGGCACCAAGAAGGCCGGTCAGATCAAGTACGGAGGTGAACATAGTGATAACGGATGAAGTACCGGTGTATCGCAAAGCAAGAAGACTATCACCAGAAGAGAAGAAAGTAGTGGATAACCAGATACAGGAGTGGTTGTAAGAGGGCGTAGTCTAGGACAGTGGATCAGAATATGCCAGCCCGGTAGTGCTCGACAAAAAGAAGGATGACAGTTACAGACTGTGCATCGACAATCGCGAGCTAAACTCGCGAATGGTTGGGAAATGGTTTCTTCCATGTAGATGTCGCGGAAGGCAGTAGAAAGTATACGGCGCTCATAACAGCAGACGGTCAGTTTGAGTTCGGTAAAATGCCTTTTGGCCTATGCAATTCTCCTGCCACATTCCAAAGGTTCACAAATCAGATATTTCGCCACTTGGTGTTAAAGAGATACTTACTGTTGTATGTGGATGCATAATTTTCACCAAGGAGGAGGAGGAAGCATTAGAGAAGATGATTGTAGTGATTAGAGTAGTAGAGCAGTATGGGCTACAAATCAAGCAGGAAAAATGTAATTTCTTGAGTCGATCCGTTGAGTTCGTAGGGCATATAGTGGAGAATGGAAGCATTAAACCATCAACGGAGAAGTTGACAGCAGTGCAGAGATTTCCGGTACCAAGTCAACGTGAAGCTTCTAAGGCTTGATGGGGTTGTTCCGGAAGTTTTCTCCACTACTATGCAAGTCAGCAATATTTCATGTGTGTAGAGAACCAGTGTTGAAACTATTTAATCCTTCGTTGCCGACTGAGCTCCACACAGACTCGAGTCTGATAGGATATGGTGGAATTTTGCTACAGAAACATGATGACGGGGAGTTCCATCCTACTTTCTACTTGAGTTTTAAGACAGCCGCGTCGGAAAAGAACTATACAAGTTACGAACTGGAGGTGTTAGCTATAATGAGATGCCTCAAAAAACTGCGTGTGTATTTACTGGGGATCCAGTTTACAGCGGTGACGGATTGTAAAGCACTACAGGCGACTTGATTACGAATTGAGGAACGACATGGTCTACAAGTTTGCGGTACTACTACTTGTAGTACCAAGGGCAATGCAGAGGGAGATAGTAAGGGGATACACGAGTAGGGTGCCATCAGTGCAAGAAAGTGGAAACCGGTTGCAAACAAGATTATTTCATCCATAAGTTGAGTAGCTGCATCGAGGGAGTATTATTCAATTGCGTGGCTTGCAGATTATCGGCAAAGAAGAATGGAAAGACGGAAGGTTTCCTGTACCCGATAGCGAAAAGCAATGTGCCACTACACACATTTCACGGCGGCCATTTGGGACCACTGCCGTCCACCAATAAGTTCTAATATACGAGTATGTAACTACAACTATCGTTCGCATTCACGGATCATTATTGAGATCCTTACGAATTTATCAATATATGACCCTAAAACATGCTACAAACATAGGAGCAGGGTGCAGAGTATAATTAAAGCAGCGAAGAAGTACAAGCTGGACGATCTAGTCGCAAGCATGAGGACGCAGTTCAGTATAGGCTTGAAGCTACACGTTAAATACTTCGGACCACACGAGGTGGTCAACGTAAAAGGGAAGGACAGGTACGATGTCGATGTACAACATCAATCGCAGCAGATTGCATGAAACCCTGGGTTGCAGATAATGACAGCGAAGACGCAGAGGGCGAAGAGGAGTACGAGGAAAGATCCGGCTGAGGATATTCGGTTTCCAGGATGGCCGAATTGATTTTTATATTGAAGTAAAGCATTGAATTGTTCTTCGGTCGCTGTCCTCGGCTAGTCAAAATTCCAAGAAGCTCGGAATACAACAACAGAGTGGATGACTGAGAGCTCATGTGTGCCAACGGAATGGAAGTCGCGGCACTGTCGGATATGGGATACCGATGACCCAAATAGAAAAGTGAATATCACTGGATTGCCAAGGCGTGCGCCTGGTATGGGTTGCTGAATCAGCTGGCTGTGAGGCGAGTGGTGGCTGGTGTGAGGCGAGGCGACAGTGGGCATGCAGCGTGGATGACAGAACTTTTTCTATTTTCGTTGGGGTCGGTCGGCAATCTGGATTGTCGGAAAGTTTCAGTTGTTCTTTTCTTTTTGTAATTTAGTTTGTAAATTTATACATCTTTGTAAAATAAATCATACGAATCGTGGTATTATCATTCTAGTGCTACTTGGATTCACGGTGAACCGCCATAGGATTAAAAATGAAGAGAGCATCCGCATGAAAACCAGATGGGTCGAGATTAAAAACTGTTAAATTTATCGGATATCACAAAAATAATAAAAACATATGTAATATGTATTGGTCCAATGAAATTCGAATATCCAACCTGTAAATAATATTGCAAAAACAAAGAGAAGATACTCGTATCTATGCGTAAAAATGTGCATACCCAGATGACTTATGGAATTATGTATATTGTAGCTACAAAGACCATTCGACGTTGATATTGATTAATGCTTTTGCCACCCAGAAACATTTCATTGAATGGAGAAACATTTCTCCACAATAAGTGCGTATCTAACACCTACACACACACACATCCATGTATGCATTGTAGACACAAACAGCTCCACAACTAATTTACAGAACTAAATGCGACACGCATTTTTTCAATGCATAACGCATTCTATCTAATCTAACTAATTAATTGTTCAGGTGTTGAAAATTTAAATTAAATATCATTAAATATCGGACATATAATTAACGGTAATAAAAACAAACTGCCATTTATTCAAAATAATATTTCGCACACTTGCTATCACTGTCACTGCACAAAATTGCATCTCTCACACAACCGCAATTAGGTACGTGAGTGGTGTCACGCATTTTTTTCCGGCTGCTATTCACCCCTTTATTCATTCATTCATTCGTTCGTACCATGTACGAGTAGGTATGTAATTAAATTCCATTATATGGTAAGTGCAGTAACAGCGAAAGGTACGAGTATGTTCATATGTATGTAGGCAACCATTCATCGATAAGATTTGTATTCTACTGCTGTGACAATTAGTAATAATTAGCGCACTATCCATGCACAAAATCTACAAATGGGTTGCACACCTATCGGTGATGTTTAAATTCATTCATGTAGATATGTATGTTTGTGAATTCGTATCTGTATCCTTTTAGGGACTGCGTGTATGATACAGTTGCACCCTTCTCAGCCCAAAAAGGCTTTTACTCGTCCTATGGAAAGTATTTTTTTTTTTGTAATGAACGATAATGCATCGAATGGATGTAGTCTCTAGGCTTCGATATCTCTAACGAATTTATTCTCATATCAGATACATTTTAAGATGCCTATCTGGTATCTTACCCTTGTGAACAAATTTATATTGAAATGCAACACAATGAACATAGAGATATAATGACAATCGAATTATTGTTTAACAGCGGGACAATTGAGATTATAACAATTATTGTCCCCGACCAAAATTACAAATATCTACCCTCGGGTGCGTATATTTTATAGAAGTGTGAGTTTGTGTACTTCTCAGGGTACCTATACATATTTTTTAATGTTTCTGTTTTTGTTTTTTTTAAATATCGATTAAATCAGCAAATGTGTTACAAAATTCACATTTGCCATTTACAGCGACATCTATGTATTCTACTAGAAACCTATGAGAGAAACTAATTTCAACTATTTTCCAAGAGATGGCAGTAATAGTGGAAGAGAGGAAAATTTGAATTATAACGGTTTTTTTTTTGAAGAACTGAGAATAACAATTTTCAAAATTAAAAAAATTAAGACATGGTTCCTTTTATAAAACCGTTGCACTTAATTCTGTCGTCGCCTGCAATTCTATTTGATGCTGAAGGGGGTGATACCCGCCATATTGACATTGATATGTACCTACAATAGATACATATACTTTTTACCAAAGTTGATATTGTTTACGACCGAAATATGAATGCGATATAGTTTATAATATAAAGGAAGCAAACCTTTTCCACCTCATGATATTCACAAAAAGACATGGCGAACTCAGAATCAAAAAACGCTCTACCAAATTCATTAGGTTACGATTGCCAGATCCTTGGTTTTTACACATTCCAGTAAACAAACATAGATTCGGATAACCTGATGTAGCCAATATTTGCTCACAGGTAATGATGAAAACAGGGAAAATGTATAGGTCGTTTGGGGTCAGAGTGCGCATGGCATTTTCTCCGTCTGTGAAAGAATTAACAAAATCGCCAAATGAGCAAATCAGCGCTTTACTAACCGTCAACGAACGACAACTTCTCCGAATATTTTCCAGTGTAAAATTGCAATCCCATTTTGCACCCAGATTAGCCTGTATATTCTCTAGTTTCAGTTTGTTATTGATTTTAGTTCACTGCGGTTTAAAATATTTATAAAATATGAGTCAAGAGGAACGCCGTAAAAAGATCAACGACAAATGGCTCGAAAATACTTAGCGTTCGAAACATTTCATCGCAAAAATTTAAACATAGCACGCAGTACAGTGGATTCTGTTATTAAACGATATTTGGAGACGTTGACAGTTAAGCGAAAACTGAAAGGTGTGCTAAAAGTGGAGCACATGATACAAATTTGGACAGGAAAATAGTGGGTACCATCGTAAAAAACCGGACTATGTCATCCAGAGATGTTGCTCTGAAATGTACAATAATACCAACCAAACAATAGTACAAAGATCTAAAAAACGTAACGGTCTAAAAACACGAAAAAAACAAAAAATACCAAAAGTTACTGAAAAGCAAAAAAAAGTCATAAAAACACGAGCCCGAAAGCTATACGAGTTGATCGGCAACAAGAAAGCGTGCTTGATTTCGGATGACGAAACTTACGCCAACGCCGACTTTACTACTCTTCGCGCAGTTTTACAACTCGTTTGAAGCTGAGATTCTTCCGCAATCAACAACATTGATTGGGATGGAAAAATTCGGGTCAAAATATCTGGTTTGGCAGGCCATTTGCCAATGTAGACACAGAAGCTCATCGTTTATTACAACAGGAACAATTAACGGAGAAGTGCCTAAAAAACGGTTGATTCCTTTCTTAAACAAACACGAAGGTTCAACATTATTTTGGCCAAATTTAGCTTCAGCTCACTATGCTCATGCAACGTTGAGTTTTCTTGTTGCAAAAATGTCGACTTTGTGCCAAAAGGCATGAATCCACCCAATGTTCCACAGTGCCGTTCCATTGAAAGGTATTGAGCTTTGGTCAAAGTTGAATTGAGGAAAAGTGAGCAGTGTGCAAAGGACGTAAAAGATTTTAGTGCTAAATGGAAAAGAGCGTCCAAAAAGATCACGGATGTAACAGTCACCAACCTTATGAAGGACATTCGAAAAAGTTGAGGAAAAAATGGGAAACCAAATATTTTTTTTTATTTTTACTAATTGTGAATGAATTTAATTAAAACAGAGTTTTAAAGCAAATAAAAAAAATTTAGATGAATTATGAAAATATATTTTTTTTTTTACTTTGAAATTTCCAAATTTTATTCGTTTCAGTCCTTATATGTAATAAAAGACAAATGCTTGTGAATCATTTTAACAGCTTTATTTCAGATCTTACCTCTAGGAGAATCGCAAAAGAAGTGAACGAATGAGTGTTATTTAGATAAGAAGGAAGTGGAACTAGGCAGATTAGAGAAAAGGTATAGGATAAGTTGAGCAACCTCTGTTAAATTGTAGGTCTATTGGGTTGTACCACATGAAATGTCCGATTTTCGCTCAGTCGGAAATAACAAGTTCTCGAGTGAACATCTGTGCCAGAACATTAAATTTTCTTTTTTTTATAAAATAAAGTGGTACGTGTGCTTGACTTGTGAGAGTTTTAGGGTTCGTTACAAGTGCGCTTATTTTTTTTCTAGGAATTATTTACCATGCTGTCGGCAGTTCAAATTCGATGCCCTCTTCCTTTATGAATTTAAAATGGGACATAATGCGTCATTGGCAATGGAAAACATTAATGACACATTTGAGGATGTAGCGGTAAACGAACGCACTGTACGACATTGTTTTGGAAAGTTCTGTTCGGGAGATTTCAGCCTCGAAAATGAATGTAAACGTTAGTTCTGTGCCTAAAAGGTAAAGATGTTTGAGCTGTTTTAAGTTATTTGAATTTTATTCTCCTTTCTGTATTTTTTTAGCCAATCCAGGTGAAAAAAATTAAAAAAATGGGGAAGTTATAACTGTTTATAAAATAGCTTACGTCATCAATGTAGTGCCTTACATAAGGTAAAACAGCTTATGTTTATTATTTCAGAAAGTAAAGCAGCTTATGTACCAATATTTTCTACTCTTTTAAAAAATATTGCGGTAATGTTGCAGTAAAACATCTTATGTCTACATTAATTCCCTAACTGACGTTACAGTAAAAAAGCTTATGTGCACCTAAGATTATTTACCGCGAAAAAAATGACGAGTTTGTAGTTCTTAAGTTATTTTACCAAATTTATTTTTCGAATATTGAAATAATTTTCAAAGTCATAAACTCAAGTCATAAACAACTTGTGTTACTTAAGCGATTTTGCCGAATCGTAGTTACTCGAAGTAACGGCCTTAGGTAGACATAAGGTATTTTACCGTGTGCAAGCGCAGTTCATATTGGAACATAAGGGTTAAAATAATTATAATAAAAAGAGAAGAAAATTAGAAAGAGAAGTGATCTTACTATTAAAAAATTGATTAGTGAAACGGAATTTAATATGGAACGCGCACATCAAATGTTGATGCTAGCTTTGCAATCACAAAACAAAAAAAATACATAAAACCATCATGGAAAAAAGTACTGAAGGTTGCGATGAGGGCGGGGAAGGCCCTGAAAAAGAAGACTTTACTGAATCGAGTTCTGCTGAAAGAGGTTAGTCGTCATATTGATTTAATTAATAGCATGATGTATTAATTTATTTTCTTCTAGATGATCCAAGCAGTTTAGCTACTGTGAGCACCTTAGTTGGAATATAGGAAGCTGATTTTGATGAGACTGAAGATCTACCAAGCAATGAATTTCAAATGCAGTTGAATAATCTATTGAATGCTGATTCCATCGTAAGTGATGCAGACCAACGGAATGATTTTGATTCGGATGATGACTTAGCTGATCCCGACTTTCATTTGAATAGTGATAGTGATTTGAGTGAAGAAACTCAACGTGCAGTGCAACTTTTGGAAGCAAATCTAATGGGTGGTCGTGGGGTAAGAAAGTTAAAAAAGAACACTGGTCAAGGATACGTTAATTCCACAAAGAGGCAGATTAAGAAATTGGAAAATTGTCACTTGAACTACAAAGAAAAAATTTCACCTGAAGTTCAAAGAAATATATTTGAACAGTATTGGAAGCCGGGCAACTATAATTTGAGAGTAGCATTTGCTGCTGGGCATAATACTTTCAGAGAAAAAAACACAAAGAAAAACGACCACGAATTTGCGGAGTAGAACACATGTTAACACGTTTTTTTTGGAAGTTGGTGGTGAAAGAATAAAGGTCTGTCAAAAATGTTTCCGTTTCACACTATGTGAAACAGAACAATTTATAAAAACAGTGGTGAAGAAAAAACTAGAGTCTCCGGATAGAATGATTCCACAAGACAAACGAGGTCGAAAGACTCCTCCAAATAAGCTTAATGATGCAAAAGAAATTGAAATACGCAGACATATACAAAGCTTTCCAGCATATGAATCTCATTATACTAGAAAGCAATCAGAGCAAAAGTACTTTCATGCTGATTTAAGTCTTTCTCAAATGTATCGGTTATTTACTGAGAAAAATGGAGCAACGGTATCCCTTACTACATACTCCAAAATTTTTAAGACGATGAACATTAAATTCAAAAAACCCTAGCTCGACACATGCAATAAGTGTGAAATGCTGCACATGAAATTAAAAACAAGCAGTGCAAATGAAAAACAACAATTCGAAAAGGAATTGAAAGTGCACCAAGAATTTGCTGACCTGGCATACGACACTAAAAAGAAAGAAAAAATTCGTTGTCAAAATGATCAACGCAGAAAAGTGTTTGCTTTCGATATGCAGAAATGCCTTCCCACGCCCTTCCTAAGAACAAATGTGTCATTTTATAAAAGACAGCTTTAATTTAAACGTCCACGATGGTGCAACGAACCAGCCTGTCCGTTATATGTGGCATGAAGGTGATGGACGTCGTGGTGGCAACGAAATTGCCTCATGTCTTTTTGAGCATCTTAAGGGCTTACCCGAAACCTGCAATGAGGTTGTGTTTTATAGCGATTGCTGTGGAGGTCAGAATAAGAACTCTTTTGTGTCAACGATGTTCCTAGTGTTCATGCAAACAGAATCAAGCATTCAAACCATTGACCATAAGTTTTTGGTACCAGGTAACACTCATATGGAGTGTGATACTGACCATGCCGCGATAGAAAGGAAGAAAAAAGAACATCTGTCGATATACACCATCCGCGTGACTGGTATCAATTCGTTCGCACGGTAGGAGTCAAAAAGCCCTTTGTAGTAAATGAAATGCCTAGAAACAAATTCCTGGACTTTTCCCGAACTTCGAAAGAAAAATTTCTCTGGCGAAAAGTGGATGAAAGTGGAAATAAGTTCGTATGGCAAGGAATTAAATGGGTCAGATATGAAAAGAAGTTTGCAGTTATTATGTACAAAACTTCACTGTTTGAAGAAGAACCAAATTCAAAATATTAAATTTGAAGCATCGTTGTAATTTCCACGTACTACCATCTGATGTTTCATCGTGCTACCGAACCTTTAGCTGTTAGCAAAGAAAAAAAAAAGGATTTGATGGATCTACTGCCGCTAATCGATGAAAAAATAAAACACACCCCCAAGCCCGATCTTCACCCAAAAAGGGTTATAGTGACAATTTGGTGGACATCGAAAACACTAATCCACTTTTCATTTCTTCAACCAGGAGAAACGATAAACGCTATCAAATACTCGTATTGCGAGGAAACCGACATATTGCATGCCATATTCGTTGAAAGGCAACCTGTGTTGGTCAATAGGCACGGTCCGATCCTTTTGCATGACAATGCTAGACCCCATACCTCACAAGTGACGGTGCAAAAACTGTTGCAGTTGAGGTTTGAAATTCTTCCGCATCCACCGTACTCTCCTAATATTTCTCCAACGGATTACCATCTTTTCCGCAATCTGGATTCATTTTGCCGGCAGAAGGTCTTTCGGAACCGAACAGAGGTCGTAAAAGCCTTTGAAGATTTCATTTCCTCAAGTCAGCACTTCTACGAAAAAGGAATATTTGACCTGTATCATGTTGGAAGAATACTCGTATCATAGATGCCAATTTTGATTGAATAAAAATTTACGGAAAAATAATATTGGCTTTTGAAATTTTACTATTAAATCAGACATTTCATGTTGTTCAAAGAATATTTCAACTTAACATCTAGTTTCCCAATAGAAGTAAAAAACAAAAGTGTTTACAAGAAAAAGATGGATTTTTTAAAAGCGTGTGAGTATAGTGTGGCACCTCGTAAATAAGGGCTGACCAGATAAAAACGATAGGAAAAAATTTTTAAATAAAACAACACCCATGTGAGATATAACATTTATTCTGGTTTTATTTTGAAGCTATATTTATGCCATTATATGTGGAATAACACATCATCCAAATAGCTGCCTCGACTTCGCTGGCAGTGTTTCAAGCGGTCGGTCCAATTTCTGATGACTCGGCCCAATATGTTCGGCGGTATTTCTGCAATGTCGTATCGAATGTTGACCTGGAGCTCATTCAAAGTGGTTGGCTTGTTAGCGTAGACTAAGGATTTGACATAGTCCCAGAGAAACTAATCGAGTGGTGTCAAATCGCATGATCGTGGCGGCCAATTGATGAACGCTCGCCGTGAGATGACCCAGTCGCCAAATTTCTCCTTCACAACTTCGACCGTTGCGTCGCTTGTATGTCATGTATCGTCGACTTGTTGGAACCGCAGTTCGGATATATTGATACTGTCGAGATCTGACCAGAGAAACTCCTTTAATATTGCTCTATATTTGTGACCATTGGAGTCTCCTTCCTCATTTCAAAAAAAAAAAAAGTCCGATAATGCCGCTGTATGTTGAAGAACGAATGATTGATCTAGTCGATGTCGGCAAATTCCGAAGAACAAAACGACGAAAAATACTAATTAAAGTTAAAATATTCCCAAACATTCCCCCGCCCTGGAACAAAGTTTCAGAAAGTGGGGAGAAGTGCCAATTTGTGTACTGGGCGAATAAGGTTTCCATTTGAAGTTCGTAGAGTACGTGTCCGTCTTTGCCCGGGTGCATTGCAGTTACTCTTCCTAACGCCCATTTTCCTTGTGGCTGATCTGTAGGCTTCGTTTCGGTTCCAGCCAACGTGGTCGTTGTTGCAAAGAGGAGAGATATTCTATTCTCCATCTTTTCCAATAGCGTCTTAGCTTTGATTGCAAAGCTTGCCATCTGGACAGTTCATTGAGCGGCACTTCTGCAGAGGGTTCAGGTATAGCTGAATACGGCTCACCTAGAATGTAATAAGCAGGTGTTAGAGGATCAAAGTCGTTATCAGAACTTAGACATAAAGGACGGAAGTTCAACAAAGCCTCAATTTGTGTGAGAAGGGTATATATTTCTTCGAAGTTCAGGATGTCAGATGCAATGGCGCGATGGAGATGTCTTTTGACTAATTTTACTCCCGCCTCCCGCAAACTACCAAAATGTGGCGCCGAGGGGCGAATGAAATGCCAGGTAATTGAATCACGCACGAGAGACTGGGCTATAAACGAATTATGTTGTTCTGACGGTGTAAGTTGATGCATTTCGGAAAGCAGTCTAGCTAAACTACGAAAGTTGGTTCCGTTTTCCGAATAAATGTGTGATGGTTTACCTCGTCACCCGACAAAACGGCGTAGAGCAGCTAAAAATGCCTAGGTGGTCAGATCACTGACCAGCTCTAGATTCATTTTGTAACCATACATATGAACAGCGCGATGTATCCTTTTGTCGTACAGGTTTTTCGTCCGAGTTTAGACCTTATTTGGATGGGTCCAGCATAATCACATCCACAGTGTGTGAAGGGTCAACTCATCTGAATTCGTGAAGGGGGTAGATTTCCTGTAAGTTGGGATCATGTCACCTTTCTTTGCCGAAGTCATTTCATACATTCGTGCGTTATTTTGCGAAGTAAATTTCGACAGCCGACGATCCAGTATTCTTGACGGATCAATGTAAACAATGTTACCCCCGGATGCAGGCATCTTTGGTGAGAGTCAAGTGCAATGAGTTTTGTTACAACGTGCCCCTTTGGAATGATGATGGGATGTTGTGCGGTAAACAAAATGATAGCTTGACCATGCTTTGAGTAAAAGGAAATTGCTTCACCAAAATACAAATACTGTAGTCATTAGGTAGAAGTTCTAACCGAGTGGGTTGGGATTTTCGGCGACATTTTAAGATGAAACGATATACATATCGCTACGAATGCTCATCAGTACACCCTCAAGCCCACTTTCGGATGTACTCTGAAATATCGTGATTCGTTCCTAAGCCGAACAACTCGCTTTAGGAATGCCCTGCAGAGCTCTCTATTTCCTAGTCATTGTAACATTCAGACATATAAAACCAACGTACATCTGTACCTATCCTTCATTCCTCCCTAAATTTCCTTCCCCCGTGCTGTGTGCAAACATTTTAAGGGTACCTTAACTCCTTGAGCGCGCGCTAGTTTATAAAAAAAAGAAAAAAAAAATATGTAAGCCCAAGTACTAATCAAATGATGCCACGAAGAGATGCGAGTCGTGAGAGATTCTAGGGGTGGTAAGGATGAGAAACGAAGAAGTTTGGTAAAAATTGCATTTTCTCTTCCTACTTGCATTCTGGATGTGCTTCGGAAATGTATGTTATGGGCCATTTTTCATAATCATTGTGAATGGGGTGTGAGATAAAATTCGATGGTTTTATGCTGCGCGAAGCACAATCTGCTGGGTTCTGATCCGACTTGATCCGGTTTCCAACGAAGATTTCCCAACGTCGTGGGTTTACCGACAGCCAAAAAAGAACTACTTGGGAGTCGGACCAAACGATGACGTTCCAGCTGGTTATGTTTAAAAATTTTTGAATAGCAACAAGTAGGCGTGAAAGCAATAGCGCAAAGCTCAAGCCGAGGAATACTCAGTCGCTTAATGGGAGGTACTCAGGAAGTACTCGCCGTGAATAGATAACAGCGGCATACGCGAATACCGATGCATCAGAGAAACTGAAAGTTCTTCACGAATTTTAGACCATTTTTGGACGATTTCTTCCCGAAGAAGATTATCCCAATCGAGTTTTTTGTTCTTGTAATATTATTTTTATTTCTACAAACGAGTAGCAAATAAAACCGAGAGGATCGAAGATTCTCGCAATATCTTTGAGAATATTTCTTTTATTGACTGGATTATTAGCAACCAGATTAATACCATACGAAAAGAAGTCTAGTGGTGAAGCTAAGAACCTTGACGCACGAATCGGATTCATTTTCAAATGGAACATCATTAAGATATTGTTTTTCATTTCGCAAAAGATCAGGACAGTTGCTTTGCCAGTTCCTTAGCTATAGACTGGCTTTAGACAAGAGTTCGACTAAGGACTTCCTTTTAAACACGAAGAAAATGTCCCTCAGTCGATTTGGGATCGACTTCCTCAAATGCTTGTAAAGTATTGTCGATGTCAATGAGAGAGTATAAGAAACCCAATGAAATAGAGACCGTGCTGTTCTAAAACCGACGTTAGGGGAGTCTAGCAATATTTAAAAAAGCCGAATCCTGAGAAGATGAATGGGGGACGACAATCTTGTTATAACCATCCAGGCTGGAACCATAGTAATCCCAGCTAATCTATCAGAAAAAAGACTTGAAATCTTGAAATCTTTTGTCAACCTGATTAGGTCCTATTAAGGCGGTTTTGGATCAGGAAAGTCAAAAACAAAATAGATTTTTATAATGAGGCTTTTTGAGTTAGACGTGATTGGGGTATTTCGATGCTCTGAAAACTAGTCCAGGTTTGTTCCTTATTTAGCGTGTTAAAATCTCTTTTAAATTCTGCAAAAAAAAGAATATTAATGCTTCGCTCGATTATGTGGTTGATAAAATTCAAACCAGTATAACAAAAGCTGTTATTTCTTAATGTTAATTCTCAGTTTGACAATTTTATGGGACATATCTTCTTTGTCAAATATTAAGATCCCTGTTATATGATCCCAGTCTTATCAGGCTCGTGATTGAAGAAGTCATATCTCTGTCACAACCAAGTTTATGTTCCCCTCTTTTCCAAAAGTTATAGAAAGAACTCAAAGGAGACATGGAACTAAACCTGAAACAAGTTCTGATTTATGTATATGATTTATTTAGAGATTTCTCGAAGAATTGGTCAAGGCTAATGATCCCTGTAGTGCAAGGGTATTTAGACCTCAGAAGAGGTGAATGCTTAGTTATTGCATTTTAATGCGTACACGGGAAGTGCGCAACAGGATTCACATTGTGTTCATCTCTATATTATGAGTCCATCTATGAATGGTTTTACTAAGCGCTTGGAAAGATGTAATTTTTTGGACGCTACCAACTATTCGTTTTTAAGGATCCTAGTCTGAATAGCGTGTCAGCGGCGCAGTTCCATTAAGAGATAGGCAGAAGTCTTTTTTTTCTGTCAGAACAAAGCCCAGAACTCGTCCATTGTACTCTTCAACATAAGTCTTAAGCCACCCTTGATTTTATAGTATTCGAAGGCAGGTTACCTATATCTATTACCATATCTGTCCAGGATATTCGATTTAGGTTCAGCTAACCTGATGAACCGAAGCCTCTAGAGACGAACAATGCAACATGGTCGTAGAATCGCAGTCAACGCTGAAGATTTGGAAACAGCATTTCTGTAGACTGTATACTGGCGATGACGAACCAAATACCGCTGTCAGCAGAATGAATCTTTCAACTTGGACGATGTAGACCAACAATTCCATCCACCTGACCTGGATAAAGTGAAGATAGCCATATCTAAGGATAAGTCCAGCAAAGATGATCAAGTGGATGGTTCGACTGCCGAGCTCTTCAAAGGGGCAGGCGATGACTTGATAAGCAGCATATACCAACTCATCTGGTCGGATGAAAGTTTCCCCGATGAATGGAACATCAACATTGTTTGTCCCTTCCTCAAGAAAGAAGACCCTCTGAACTGCGTCAACTACAGGGACATCAGTTTTCTTAACATCGCCTACAAGATCCTATCTGCCATATTGTGTGAACGACTGCAGCCGTTCGCCAACAATCTCATTAGTCCATATCAGTGTGGCTTTAGCCCAGGAAAGATCACCATCGACCAAATATTCACACTACGGGAGATCTTGGAACTCCAAATCGATACACACAACCTATTCATCGATTTTAAGGCCGCCAAACTAGCACTCTGCCATCAAGGTTGGTAAAAAGCTCACCGAGATCTTTGATATCAAAAATGGATTTAGACAAGGCGATCCGCTGTCATCCGATTTCTTCAACATCAGTCTTGAAAGAATAGCGCAAAACTCACGCGCCAACACAAGAGGCACAACATTTCAAGAGTCCATCCAAATACTTGCATACGCCGATGATATTGACATGGAAAAAATCAGCGTGATGTCAGTGGTGTTTTCGCGAGTATTGAGATGGAAGCAGCGAAGATGGGTTTAACGGTCAATGAGGGCAGTTCAAAATACGAGTATATGCTGTAAACCAAAAACGACACCCAAATCTGATGTCTCGGACAGAATGTCACCCTCGACAGATATTACATTGAGGTAGTTAAGGACTTTGTCTACCTAGACTCAACTATCAATTCTGACAACGACGCCAGCGCTGAGATCAAACGACGAAAAATAACTCTTGCCAATCGCTGATTCTTTGAGCCAAGAAGTCAATTGACTCTCAAATAGCAAAAGTTTATAAGACCCCAATAATCTCAGTCCTATCCTATGCCGTAGAGGCATGGACTTTATCAAAAATGCATGAGGGTGGTCTTGGCTGCTTTGAGAGGAAGATTCTCCAGTGAGTGAAGGACGAAACACAATGACGAACTGTGCAAACTGTACGGTCTGTACAGCGACATTGACTTAGCCAGAAGAACGAAGTTCCAACGACTGAGATGACTGGGTCATGTAGAGCGGATGAACATCAATGCTCCTGTCCAAAAAGTCTTTGAATGCGCCCCGGTGAGACACCGCAGTAGATAACCTATGATCGAACTGGCTGGAGACGCTTGCTGTTTGAGGCCCAGATCCAATCCGGACCAGGCGTCCGTCACCTGAAGTAAGTAAGTAAATACAGAAGTTTTGCAAAATAGCACAGGAAAAAATACAAACAAGACTTGAAAGGGCTTATATACATATATTCGTTCGCTAATACAATACTATAAGTGCTTTTGCGATAGAAAAACACAATGCCTTACGATCGCCTTTAAAATTATTCCATTTCCGAAATCGAAATGAAGTTTAAAATTGGTTTCTTTTGTCGAAGAGGTCTGTTTTGTCTGCAGGTTTTGATTGTGATGATTAATCCCATGTGAATAGCTGAAAGCCTTAAAATATGAATTTTTGAATAGATACAGGCTAAGGCAAAAAGTCTTGAGTTTACCTCTTCAAGACAATTCGCATTGTATTACATTAGCTAATTTATCAGTAACTTTAGTTGCCTGAAGAAAGAATATCGAGAAGCTCCTTGTTGATAAACCTCTCCAGTAAACGCGTTTGGTGGAGGTCTCCTTCCACTTAGCGTGAGGCATTTTTCTATCATTTTGTTGCTCTCCTAGCCATCTCAGGCCGGTTGTATGCATTGATATTGAGATAGTCGATGTCGCTTTACAATTCATAGAGTTCGTTGTTTTACAATATCTCCTCGCCCAAGACGCACCAGAGCGAATCTTACTTCCAAAACGAGCAATTATATCTTCATTTGCTTTCGCTAATGTCTATGCTTCGGCGCCATAGGCTAATACTTGAATTAGTTTTGACTAGACATGGCTCTGTATAGCTCGGCTCGATTAGCACCTTCATATGCATTTTTGAAATCGATAAAGGGGTGGTGAGTATCGGTCTGGATTTTTTGGATTTATTCGGTCAATGAATCAATTATCAGCCCTAAAAACGCACTGATTAGGGTAAATAAGAAAGAGATGCCTCTATTGTTGGGGCAACAGAGATGGTCTTTATTCTCGTAGCTCGAACAAACGAAACTAAGATTTCATCAATCAGGCATATATTCCTTCGACTAAATCTTGGAAGTCTCCAAGTCATCTTCTGCTGCTTATAATATCTCGGCAGTCAGGCCCTTCTGTCCAACACCCTTGTTATGCTCATGTTTTGATATTTCTATTCTGACTATCATACATTTTGGTTAGAGGTCTTGGAATCTACCACCCAAGTTGAACCTTCTTGAAATCTGAAAACTTCCGAACATTGTTCCGGAGTAGCTACTCTCCTTCTCATGGACTTTTTTTTCAGGCGAAGCCGAGATACTTCTCATCCATTACTTAGTTTACCAAAGTAGGAATTTGTGTAAGAGTAAAACCCGATACGTCAGTTGCTGCTCTTCTAATTACGTCTTGACATCAGTCTTCAGCATTTATTGCAGACTATGAAAACGTTAACAGGAATACCCAATATGTATAGCTTCTGGTGGTCTTTTAATTGAACCTGTTCAACGTAGTATTTTTGCCCCATTGTGGGGTCTCAGCATGGCCGCTTGGAATGTTCAATGATAAATCTGGCTGACTGTTTAAGGTCTGGTGACTGCAATGTTCTTTTTCGAATATAGAGGTGAAAAAACAGTGCGTAACAGCGATATTCTGCCCCTCAGCAAGCTCAAATATCCAAATTCCACTTTCAGATGTTGTGTGATGTACGGCATGCTTTCCGATTGTGCTACCAAAGATGTCCTCTTTTCATATTTTTGCACTAAAGTTAACTAAAATGTTGTGGTTTCGTAGAGACATATTATGGCAGCATCGACTATTTCCATTTTCATGCGTAATCGCAGATCAAGTTAATGTTTTGACTCATATTGATACGATGCGTTTGCTAATGTGCCGAAAGTCCAAGACTTAGTCTAGTCTGCTCTTGGCATCCGGCATGGTCTGCTTCTGTTCTCTATAGCAGTCACTCTATTATAAGTAACAGTTTATTTAACCTTCTTGTGTCCGGTCAAACCTGCAACACTTTTTGGAGAGAAGTGATATTTTCTTTACAGAAGTCTAGGGCGACCGCTAGTTACGCGGCCTGTTCATTGTGCGAAACTTCCATGTGCGCATCTGAACGTAAGGTTGTTAATTTTTAATCCGTCCTTTTCTGATGCTATTGGTTGCTACCTGTAGTTGGCCCCACGAACACACTCTAATCTGGTGAGCTTCGGGCCAGGTCCCACTGACCCATTAAAAGTTCTTCCGCCACAATTTCTATTTTGTGCATCATGAGTAATACTGAAATATCTTTATTGACATCAACTCTAAATACGTTGGAGAATTTCGTACAAAGATTTTGGTATACGAGGATCTATCAGTTGTATGTCGTCTTTCTACGATTGAGTCATTTCAAACAGGACATTACTCAACACTCACGTTTATAAGTTAACCAAGGACAACCCGGTTGGATGGGAGCAATAACCGGTGGCCTGTACTAGAACGGAATGCAAGCACAAGTGTTGTGTAGTCATACTTACAGGATTAGATATCACCAGGTTGATGACGCTCAAATTTAAGAACATTATAAAAAATTAAAAAATACACAAAAAACAGATGAGTAATCTACGAGTAGAATTGATCAAATTTTGAATCGATCCATACATCGATATGAGTCAAATTCTATGGCCACAAACAACTAATTAGACATTTCGAACAGAAAATTGGACACCCACAGCTAGACTGTCTTTTTGGAAGAATTTTGTGCTATAAGATGAATGGTTGCCGAACTTTGCATAATTTTTAGATGTTATATGTTTCGGAATAGTATTTAGAATTTTCTATACATTTGCAGCAGTAATTTTTTTATAGTAATTTTAATCACTCTGAGATAGTCTCTAAAATATATTTCTGATATCACCCTAATTCAATATTAATTTTAGATTGACTTAAATCATCAAACCTCTTGATACTTCTCAGTCACCATATACCCGATCCAAATATATTGAATGCATTCAAAATTCTACCAAATAAAGTCATCAGTTATTTTTAAAACCAGAAACGCTACCATATATGGCTTTGAAAATCACTCCGTAAACAACATCGACATGTCACTATCACCATTCTAATTATAAACTTTCGAAGAAGGCAAATTCCTTTCATCTTACACATATTGCCTGAGAATAAGGCGGTTGCAGATCCCAGACATATTCGCTCAATACTATCCGTATATTGTCAGAATGCCACCCAAGAGCAGCAAAGAGAAAAAAAGAAAAAAACACTTTTCTTGCTAAAAATATCCCCAACAACCACTGGCAGTAGTGAGACAAGACAATATGACGTATTTACTTCGACATTCCCAGTTCCGTTCATGGTGCGATGTGTTGTCGAAAACTCGGAACTAAAAAATCACTTGCGGCGAAAATAACGTGACATACATTCAAACAATGTGTTAGGCAACATTGACATCGGCTGATGCCAAAAAAGTGAACGCCATCAGGCGCAACTAAATGTTGGGACGAAGAGTTACTCTATGGCCGCAGTCCGCACCATAAAAGTCCACGTCATCAGGAGTCGAACAGTGTGGGGCTGGGCTGTTGGTTCCTGAAAACTGTGGAGGCGGGAGCGTATATACATATGTATGTACGAGTATCTGCTCAGCATATCGTCTCGAATTCACCTTGAAAAGAATTTGGAAAGTGCTTGGACGATGACTGAAAATCAAGGCGAGAGTTCTGTGAAAATTTATATTTTTCTGTTCAAATGAGAAAACGTTTTAAATCACGTGGGAAGATTATCGCTGAAAATTTTAATTCAAATGGAAACTGAGGATTTTGTTTTAATAAAATTTATGAACCATCAAAAATGAATAGAATAAATCATGACGGTTCGGAGTAGGCTTGCGTTTCAAACAAATTTTTTCAAATTATTGAAAATATTGCCAATTTGAAATTCTTTAATCTCTCGCACATCAAAATTCTTTTTTTTATGATATTATACAATAAAGCTTACAGAGGTTGATGGATTGGAAGATGTATTTCCAGGAAGGTTTACGAAATAAATGCATTTCTTTCACACTCCTACGGCAAACAGAAATGCTCGTGCCAGTGCTCGTCACTGAGAGCACGAACAATATTGTAAAGGATTGTTAACGAATGAATCACTATATTTGAAATTATCTGCTTAAAGATGCATTGTGATCAACATATCGGGAAATTGTGATCTTCAATCGGTTTGCCCTGACCACGAGTCTCGCGATAGCAAAAATACATAAATCTGTCCCTTTGATCTAGCTACATCTTGCTTGTTCTTCGCTTGATTAAATAAAAAACAAATGGTCAAGTCTGTGATTGTTGCGTTTTACTTCACATCAAAATTATTGGCCCTTCTGTCCTCCTTTAATTTAAAAATTGAAAAACAAAATAAAGGTAGTATCATTCTTTTGGATATTTTGTGCGGTTATCTGCGGTTGTTAAGTGATTGGGGGTTTGGATTTTTGACAGTGATACGAGGGTTGTCTGAACAATGATACAAGACATTTATTCTCAAATTTTTTTTTTATTTTTCTACATAGTCTCCTTGTATCTCTACACGCTTCTCCCAGCGATGCTCCCATCTCTCCAGCCCATCCAAATAGTACTTGCCGTTTTTCTCTGCAAAATAATTGTTCACGAAGGTGATTGCCTCCTCATTTGACGAAAATCTTTGTCCTCCGAGCGCAGTTTTTAGATGAGGGGACAAAAAGAAGTCGCTTGGGGCTAGATCTGGTGAATTAGGTGGATGGTCAAAGTTCAAACCGTAATTCATGGATTTTCGCCATGGCAACCGCTGAGGTATGAGACGGCGCGTTGTCTTGGTGAAACTGGATTTTCTTTTTCTGCAAATGTGGGCGTTTTTCTGCAATTTCTGTCTTCAGCTTGGCAAGTAATGATGCGTAGTATGCTTCTGTAATGGTTTTTCCTTTTTGAAGATAATCGATTAAGATAACTCCTTTAGCATCCCAAAAAACAGTCGCCATCACTTTCCCAGCTGAAAAAACAGTTTTTGCTTTTTTTGGAGCCGGCTCGCCCTTTGCAGTCCACTGTTTTGACTGAATTTTTCTTTCGGGCGTATGTCTAATGGTGTATCCAAGTAATTAATCGGCGCCAAAAGTCGGATTTATTGCGCCTAAAATGCGCCAACAGTGCGTTCGAAATGTTCATTCGAACACGTTTTTGGTCTAACGTAAACAAGCGTGGCATCCAACGTGCGGACAGCTTTCTCATGCCTTAGTCTTGATTTAAAATGTAACAAACACGTTCGTTTGACATTTTCATAACCTTTACTATCTCTCTCACTTTAATTCGGCGGTCGTCTAACACCATTTGGTGAACTTTAGCAATGTTATCGTCAGTGGTTGCAGTTTTTGGACGTCCCGAACGTTCATCATCTCCCAAGCTCTTACGGCCACGTTTAAATTTAGCTGCCCAAAATTTCACTGTGTCAAATGATGATGCAGAGTCCCCATACACAGAATCTAACTCATTTTTGATTTGCATAGGCGTATTGCCTTTCAAAATCAAGAATTTAATAACAGCTTGATACTTAATTTTTTCCATTTTCACAAAAAACACTCACATCGACTCACTCAAACGATTGTCAACTAAAAACTGCGCGTCCAAAATGAATGAAACTTCTGTAAGTAACTGTCAGAAAATGCGCAACTAGCATTCACTACATTTTACTGATGAGTGCCGCTATCTTTACCTTGCGTCAGAAAATTTTCAGACAATCCTCGTAGTTCCGTTGGATTTGACATTTGGATAGTTATAGACTCGGCGACATATGAATAGGTATATTTGGGTTCACTAAACAGATGCTATTCAAACAATATCTAGGTCACCTGAAGGGCACTATTACTTGCTTTCGCTACAGTCAGGGGCGGACTTGCTGCTCAACCAACAAGCCTTTCCAACCTGCTCGATATTTAAGATTTAGCCAAACAGAATGCGTTTCTAACACCGCGGTAAGATTATTAAAAGCTGTGGTGAAATTATTCTAGGTCGCGTTATAACCGCCGCGTTAGAAGACGTCACAAAAAGAGCGGTCATCACTGTACAACATTTTGTTTCAGTAGCTTTGGATTATCTGTCAAAGTGTCATTACATTCATTTTCATTCAAATGTATCCCAATAGTTTCCCATATTTCAGCTTCTAAAACAAGGTTATGATAGTTGTGCTTTATATTTCTAAGGCATTTAACAGAGTTTGGCATCAGGCCCTTTTGTCGAAAATCCATGCTTTTGGGATCGATGACTCTCTTCTTCAACGGATTAGAAATTACCTTTCGGCACGTTCAATTCAAGTTGTCTTGGATGGTTTCAAGTCTGATTTTCACAAAATAAATGCTGGTCTGATCCAGGGCTCCGTTCTGTCTCCTACACTCTTTTTCATTTTCATCAACGCTCTCTTATCTGCTACTTCTAATCCACTATAATCATTCCGTCCTGCTCTTCGGCTGTAGAACGGGAACACCAGCGTATGTTAAACTCATTCAATTCTGATATTAACAGCATAACTCATTGGGGAACTACCAATAGCGTAGAATGTAATGCTTCCAAAATACAATGCTGTCTGCTGTCGATAAAGCAAAATTTAAACACCCAGAAATTATCCATAAATGGCACTTGCATTGTCGAAACCGATAAACTTTCCATTCTCAGTATCTGTGTCAATGACTACTTACGTTGAAATGACCACATATTCGATGTCACCGAAAAATGCTACGAAATGTCTAGGTTTCCTCAAGCGATGTAAAAAATACTCCACCCACACTGATCAGGCTTCAATATATAAGGCATTCATCTGCCTAAAATTGGAGTACAATGCTCTCATCTGGTCGGATGAGCCCAAAACATCTCTGCACCTGATAGAAATGATTCAAAACCGTGCGATAAAACTCACAGGTGATACTAATTTCTCTCAAACAATGGACACCCTCGGACACCGAGGTAATGTCTCGCGTCTCACTCTGTCTTATCGCTATTTCCACCAATAGTGCTCCATAGTAATTGCCAGTACCATTATGCCCCTTCTATGAGTGCTAATCAGTATACCCTCCAGCCCAGTTTCGGACATAATCTAAAATATAGTGATTCGTTCCTAAGCCGTACTACTCGCTTTTGGAATACCCTGCCTAGCTCCTTATTTTCTAGTCAGTGTAACCTTCAAACATTTAAAACCAACGTTCACCGCTACCTCTCTTTCCATGATCCCTGATTTTCCTTTGCCCGCGCTGTGTGCTAGCATTTTAGGGGACTTAAATCCATTGATCGCGAACAAATTATAAAAGAAAGGTGCTTGTTGTTCTACATTTCGACAAGCAAGTGGCTGTCCATGTTGTCCGACGATAGATAACTATCGTCAATTCTTTCTGGTATCCCTAGAGGCCGCAGATAAAGGCGTCCTAAACAGAATGGTTTCCGATTTCTGAAAGTTGATTTTCAACTTCCAGTCATCGCAATATTGCTTAATTTTGTCAAAGTCACGTTGCAAAAGTGTATTAATGACCTCAATCTTTGGACCCGATCTGTACGCAATTAAGTCGTCAGCGTACGCTATGGCATGGTGAAGTGAACCCATCAGATCACTTGTGTAAATGTTGAATAGGATCGGCGAATTTACCGCACCTTGTTGCAGACCGTTTTTGATGTTAAATGTTCCAGCGGAAGTCACATCGCCATTCTTCACGATGAACTGTCTACTGGAGAGCATATCAAAAAGAATATACAGTAGTGGTTTACTAATGCCCAACCTGTCCAGCTTGAAGAAGAGTCCCTCTAACCATACGGTGTCGAAGGCCTTTTCCAAGTCAATCAGGCAGGCACCAGTGCACTGTTTTTTGCCTTTGTTCCATTAGATATCAGAAACCAGTTTAGACGCAGCATGAATGATATCATGCCCCGCCGTATAAACATGGGTATTGACGCAGAAATTCAATTAATAATTGCATTGCTTCACAAAAAGGACGAATATCAATGCCACTTTGAAATTAAAGATTTGTATTTCAACACATCACCGCGTTTCGCTGCAGCGTATCAACACCGGCGTGATTCACCGCAACGTTGAAAACGCGTTCTGTATGACAGTTTTATAATTTCAATAGAATACAACGCGGCCTTTAGATAGCTGCCTCCAGTTTCAGACGCTAAGTTGGCTCAGGTCCCCTTCTACTTCGGTGCGCCACTACAGTCGCGGTCTTCCTCTTCCTTTGGGGGCGGATACGAAGACTTTTCCGACCGGTGCATTGGTATCCATCCGCACCTCAGTCGTTGGACCTTCACTCTTCTAACTAAGACGATGTCGCTGTACAGCCTGTACAGTTCGTCATTGTATCTCCTCCTCCACTCACTGTCTATGCAGACGGGACCCAAAATCACCTGAAGAATTTCAAAGCAGCCAAGACCACCCTCATCTAATTCTGATAAAGTCCATGCCTCTGCGCTATATAGTAGGACTGGAATTATTAAAGTGTTATATACGAATAGTGTTACTTTGTTGTTCGAGAGAGGGTTTTGCTAGTCAATTGCCTTCTTAGCCCAAAGAAGCAGCGATTGGCAAGAGTTATTCTTCGTTTGATCTCAGCGCTGGTGTCGTTATCGGAATTGATAGCGGTGCCAACATAGACAAAGTCCTTAACTACCTCAAAGTAATATCTGCCGAGGGTGACGTTCTGGCCGAGATGTCGGATTTGGGTGTCCTTTTTGGTTGAATGTATGTAATTTGTCTTGCCATCATTGACAGTTAAGCCCATCTTCGCCGCTTCGCTCCCGACACTCACGAAAGCACCACTGACATCAAGCTGCTTTCTTTCAAACATTTCAATATCATCGGCGAATTCGAGTATTTGGACGGACTTTTGAAGTACTGTGTCTCTGGTGTTGGCGCATGAGTTTTGCATTACTCTTTCAAGAATGATGTTAAAGAAATCGCATGACAGAGCATCGCCTTATCTAAATCCTTTTTTGGCATCAAAGGTCTCTGTGCGTTCTTTACCGACCTTGATGGAGCGAACGAGTATAGCAGGGATGCTAAAATTATACATTGCTCTGTATAGCTCGTCTCTGTAGATGTTGTCATACGCGGCCTTAAAATCGATGAATAGGTTGTGGGTATCGATTTAGAACTCATGGGTGTTTTCCAAGATCTGTCGTAGTGTGAATATTTGGTTGATAGTGGACTTTCCTTGCCTAAAGCCATACTGATATGGACAAAGCAAGTTGTTGACGAACGGCTTCAGGCGTTCACATAATACAGCAGATAGGATCTTGTCGGTGACGTTAAGAAGACTGATGCTTCTGTAGATGCAGTTCAGAGGGTCTCCTTTCTTGACGATGACCGTGGCTCAATCCAACGGTTCGGCGTTCAATACCAGCTATGCTCGAAAGACTTTTTTTCAGGCAACTAAAATCTCGTGAGACGAGTGGTTGCCTAAATACAACATCAAGTCAAGTTACACTAAAAATTTAGCCTCCCCATTAAATATTTAACATGAATCGAAATAACCACTGAGCCCATATTTTACAGACAAGTTGGTGTGTTCTCCTTACCAATTCATCGCCTGCCTCTTTGAAAAGCCTCTTCTTCAGTATTTGCTAAGCTATAGGTCAGAAATGTAAAGGAAATCCAGTCTAATCGCCTCCACTCTAGTAAGATTACAACAATGACTGGTATTCTATTTATGACTCTGTCCACAATAATTTGGGGCTTATCTCTTGACAAAAACAAAATTGTTGTCACTTTGTCGGTGACAAGTCCAATTAGTTACATGCTATAAATTGTCTTTCAAAATTATAAGAAAATCCCTAAACAGCCCCGAAATAAAAGAGATTTGTTTATATCCTTTCTAATCCTCTCGTCACGATGAGGCTTATGATGAGTTCGTTCTTACATTCGTGTTTACGTATATTTACGCCCCTAACCATTTCTCGACAAATTTTCACCAAAATCCAATAAAATTTACCATCGACAAGCTCATTTACTATCCATAGACTGGGTAACCACTTCAAAACGAATGCATCGCTCGCTTAACTCCGTAAACGATTTCCAAATATTTATTAATGCCCTCGGTCAAAAATATTCTCATACAATAAATAAATTTTCTCGAAAACCAATTTTCCCGGATAATTGAGTTGACCAGCGATAAAATAAAATCGCACAACGATGCGGTCGATCAATGCCAATTAGCCAACGCTAAGGGTTGCGGCTTTGTCACCCAGCTCCGTCAGCAATATACGAACACAAACATCGCGCAGAAAAATTACAAAACAAAAAAAAAAAATAATAATAATAAGGAAAATCCAAAAGAGAACAACAAGAAGAAACACATCAATGGAAAATCCAATAAAAATCCAAATCCAAACGAGGGTTAATAATAAAAACCATCGTCAACATGAAAGGATATTTGCCAAACAAAATCATTTCACCCTCGGTAAATGGTGAAATATTGTCACAGTCACAATTCCAGTTACAGGGCATAGCAGAGCCAACCTTTTGCTATGACAACTCGGAACTGATCTGCCCCCATAGAAGGGATTACAAATTAAGGACTTTCCTTCCATTCGCCGGTGGTATCTAACTCAGACAACAGCAATGAAAATCCTGCGCCAACTCTTCATTGTTCGATGCTCGAACTTTTTCACTTAGCTGCACTTTGTCGAAATTTTCGTCGAACAGTAAATCTGATCACAGATGAATTGAAAAAAAATTCTTTGTCGAATCTACGTATGTATTTGGCCGCCTGAGAAAAGGACATTTTCGTGTTTACTTACGAGCGTGTGCCCTTTTTTTGACACACAAACGCTGGGTCAAAGGGAAACATTTGACATGTCAAATGCGAACCACTATGATCCGGGTAGCACGTGCTTTAAGAAAACATTACAAAGATGGAGTTCGAATAACGTTATGTGATCTAACGTCCAAGTCAATCTGTTAGTTGACTTGACGCAGACGAAATGTTAGAGTTTATTAAGTTTTGATTTGTACTTGATTTAGCAATTTCGTCAATTACGGTGCGATATTTTTATTAAACGACACTGTAAATATTGGGCACGCTTTCAGCTACCCTGGGGGCGTTGATATGTAGTTAACCTACTATATTCCATATGGAAGAAGGGAACTATCATGTTGTTAGCAATACCGTTCACGTATCGTATATTGTGGAATCTATTTAATTAAAATTGCTTATAATCCGAAATTATTAACGGATGGCTTATAAAATACAAACAGATTACTGAATTCTAATGCAAATTATGTTTCAAATAAAGAGCGTCCCAAAATTCACGCGAGATTTGAAATTCGTAACGACGCACTGTGGAATATATTGGTCAGTTGTTGATCAAAAATCTATAACTTTTTTGATTTTAAATATAAAGACTTGAAATTTTGCATAGACATAGTACTAATTATATGAAATCAGCAATGTACGTATTTAACAAAAACTTACGTTTTCTTGCAGCCTCACTCACGTCTGAATTTGCAACTCTATCCGAAATTCATTTAAATATTTAAAATTCACCAGTTTTTACGAGTATAACTAAATAGGAATACAGAGAGAGTTCAATAAGTGTAATAAGTAGGTAGATAGTTTTATAAATACATATGTATATAGATATGAGCATAATCTTGTCAAACTACAGTCACAGGATCCGAGATGAGTCGAGTCACTTTTAAAAATTGTAGAGTGTCTTCATCTAGTTGCTTGACATTTTTTACATAATGTTTACGGATGCTTGTAATATAGGGATCTGATGTATACAGTAATATATGGAACACATTGTTAAATATCTTGAGCATTTTCTCGTATGATGCAGTCGAAAGTATTTGTTATCTTTATTGCGAGACTCTTGAGCGTCTTCCGAGACTTGTTCAATGGGTAGTACAGCAAAATGGTTTATTATGCTCTCTCCATGAATTAAAATTTTATGGACTGATGATGGCATATAATACCAGTTGTATTTATTAACATATTGTATATTCTTGCCATTTTTAGAGCATACACTCCGAACTTTTGAGCATCAATCATAACACCTGATGACAAAGCTTGTAGAATTATATGCAATCTGCGTATCAGTGCCTCATCAACACCTGTTATTTATGTAGAACAACTGGCATTACTAAAAAATCTTCTTGCCTTATTACCATCATTAGAGTTACCGCTTACCTGTCGGGGTTTATCTATGATTAAACTCAACTCTTCGCGAAAACGTCTTTGAACCATACCACCTTGATCAAAAAGTTCACGCACCACACCACCGTGTGGCGCTCCTATCGTTCCGATTTGAGTTCTGTTTTTTGTCAAGTTGATAAATCTATTGCTGACATTTACTCTAAATTTTAGCATCGTAGCTTGACATTTGCAAAAGTTACGTAGCAAAGAGTACATCTATCTCTGTGTGTGTTGGCGATTTTTTACAATTTTAGAAATGGATTTCAATTTGCAACAACGAACTCGTATTAAATTTTGCGTAAAAAAACGGATTTAATGGTGCGCAAACATTGGAAATGTTGGAAAAGTGTTTCGGCAAGGATTCTCTAAAGAAAACGGTCAATTACCAGTGGCACCAGCGGTTCAAAAGTGGTCGTGAGTCAATCGAAGATGATGAACACAGTGGCAGACCATCGACATCGAAAACCGACGAAAACATTGATGAAGTACTCGTAAAAGGAATGTTGGTCAATAACCGCAAATTAACCATCAGAGAGATAGCGGAGGACTTGAACATTGCCTATGGATCCGTCCAAGACATTTTGGTTAATGATTTGGGTTTCCGTCGTTAGTCGTGTAGCAGCAAAGTTGGTGTCAAAAGACCTCAATTTCATGCAAAAAAGAGACCGTGTTGACGTCGCAAAAGAGATGATTTACGAGGCTGAATCCAATCCCACATTCATCCAAAGGATCATTAGTGGAGACGAGACGTGGGTTTATGAGTACTACACGCAATCCAGGCATCAGGCAAGTGAATGGCGGTCACCAAATGAGCCGAGACCTAAAAAAACCACGTCGTTTTCAGTCATAAAAGAACGCAATGTTCACGGTTTTCATGGATTACAACGGTGTAGTGCATCATAAATTTTTGCCAGAAGGCCAAAGAGTAAACAAAGAGTATTATTTGTGCGTTAAGAGACGTTTGCGTGAAGCAATTCGCCGAAAGAGACCAGAATTGTGTGCAGAAGACTCGTGGATTTTGCATCATGATAACGCACCGTCGCGGTCGCACAGTGCCGTCATTATCGTATTTTTTTTTTGACGAAAAATGCAACAAATACCATCCAACAGCCACGGAATTCAGCTGATTTGGCTCCCTGTGACTTCTTTCTGTTCAATCGAGTTAAAAAACCACGACGGGAAACGCGTTTCAGCAGCCGAGAGGAAGTAATGGAAAAATCGCAGGAAGCACTGATGGACATACCAAAAACCGAATATAAAAAATGTTTCGAGGATTGGATCATTGGATCAAGCACTGGCATAAGTGTGTTACAGTCGATGGGGATTACTTTGAAGGGGACAATATAGATTTAAATGAATAAACTTATATTTCCAATTTACTGAACACATTCCGGGAACTTTTTGATATATACGAGTAGTAGTATGTTTTTTTTCTTCTTTTGATCGCTTGTTTTCATTATTAGTCGCTGACCATTTTTCGAAGGAATTGTATGATATGTGTAAAATTCATCTCCATGCGCCTAATCTGGGCATGTCATGTGGATAATCCATACAGGAATCAATTTTCGCCTTCTGGCCTAGCAGTGACTTTCGCTAAGTCGGTCATTAGACGTGGGGTGGCATTACAAATAGTACATGTAGAACTTAAAGTAGTGTCAGTTTTTTTTTTTTTTTTGTAAAGAACTTAACACTCAAGTAGGTATGAATACACTTATAACGCTTCAGCGTATGTTAAGTTTTTCGGAAAATGGGATAGAAAGAGAAAAAAAGATGTTTGGGTTCAGTGGTTATTTCGCTCCATTGGTGGCATCTAACATTTAATGGGGAGACTTAATTCTTAGTGGAAGTTGGTTTGGTGTTGATTTCTAGTCAACTAATCGTCTTACTAGATTTTCGTTAACTGAAAAAATGGATGATATGTCTTTGGCGAGGCTGGGATTCGAACACCGAACCTTCTGATTTGGAAGCCAGTCCACTACCACTTGAGCCACGGCCACCCGCTTTTCCGCCCATCACTTTTAAGAAAAGTTTATGTTTAATCTTCTTCACCATGTCTTTTAATCAACATTGGATACAAACTACCAATTTGATTTTCAATATTACCCACAACAACTCTAGTTTTCTCGGGAGTTTCTTTGGTAAACTCGATCAACAAAACCTTTCAGACGAAGGCACAGGATTTTGCCTGATTATAGTGCTAGTTGCTTCATCAAATAACCTTATGGGAACAATGGACGTTATGAACAAATTTGAATCTGAAATAAATTCAGACTCGGCGGGAAGTTTTTGTTTTTATTCATTTTGCCCAGGTAAGCCGTCACACCCCCTACATAAAATCAAGTTTTTTGACCCAATTGCACACACAGTGTCAATCAATAGAATTGTAGCTGCTGTGTGATTCAATAAATAATTCTTGCATATGTGTTAGTGATTTCAATCGATGGGACAGGTGGGTAACAGCTTTCCTTACATTTCTGTATTTTGCAATAAGGTGGCAGCAAAAAACAGCTTCTTTCATTTGTAAGATTAATGAAGTAGAGACACTGAGCTTTGGCAAGATTCAAGTCAGTGTAAAAATCTTACAGCTTCTTCGTAGGATTACATTTCAGTTTTATTTGAAGTTGTCAAATCTAAAACTATATTCTTTTTTCTTTATCTGCAGTCCTTATAATTTCCATAAGTTTTACCTCGATTCTTTCACCCATTGATCGTAATCCTTGCAAATATGCTTCAAAGATGTGCTCAAATCGTATTCTTTGGGTAGTGTACTGGATGGAGTGAAAAGTGACCTCCTTAACCACCAGAATGCGCTGCTACTGCAAAAAAGTTATGGTGCCTTGAAGTCCGTTCGTATTTAGGCAGACATGCCAAATTTCAGTGCGATTCCTTTCATGGTTTTCCGGAGGGAGTAATTTGAATTTCTTTCGGCAGTCAGACCTTCGAGATATGTAGAGATATTCCGATTTTTGTAATCTCGTTTTGCTTCTTTCAATTTGTTGCATAAGTGGTTCAAGTACGTTTTATGCTGGTGAGCATGGGATTATCCCTTTTCTCTCACTAGTTCTTTTATTTCCGGCGGATATTTTATTTCACTACTTTCTTCCTGGTTTCTCCTAGTGAGAGTGTTGTTCCAGGCAGCATTCTGAAAGACTTTGATGAATATGTCGACTTCGTCTTCTATTTCGTTTTGTGTGTTTAGCGTCACGTCGGATGTCGCCAAAACACCAGATCTGATAGACTTCTTTATCCGACTAGCGTTTATAGTTACGTCAAAGTTGAAGAAAGCTTCGATCTTTGCTCCAATCCTTCTCCAATTATCCGTTCACTGTGCGAATCCTTGGTTAAGAAACAAAGACCACCCCGAATAGAAGTTGTCGAAAATACTGAGTTAAACGTACCGCTCAGAACGCCGTATCAACTTGAAAAAGAAGTTGAACGGTTTGTTGAAGTCATACAGCAAACGGCCTGGAATAACACTCCACGCGAATCGAACAAAGGAAATGATAAGGAAAAAACGAAGAGCGGAAAAAGTGGCATGAAACTCGGGGTCAACAAGATAAAACATCCTTTAATAGGCTCTGCCACTTGTTGAAAATATCGATCAAGGACTTCAATAACCAAGGTACTAATAACTACCTAGAAATCCTCACAGCGGCAAAAGATACAAATTGCCCCATATGGAGAGCCGTTAAAGGTCTTCGAAAGCCCCAAATACACGTGGCGCCAATAAGAAGAAACCAGAATGACTGGGCGAAAGAAGACAAAGAAAAAGCTAACGTTTTAGTCTACCATCTTGCAGAAACGTTCAAACCATTCGACTGGGAAGTGCTTCTAGAGAATACCAATACGCTAGACTTGACAAGGAACCTTCCAATAGAAAAGGCTACACTTAGGGAACTTAGACAAGCTTAAGCTCAATAAAACCCTCGGATATGACTTAATTACGGGAGAGATGCTTAAAGCGCTACCGTAAAAAGGTTTGCTAAAGCTGCTTGTACCGCATTAGTGGAAAGTTACCGAAGTTTTTAATGTTTCCGAAACCCGATAAACCGCTGACTGAAGTCAAGTCATACAGACCAATATCGCTCCTGCCGATTATATCGAAGGTCTTCGAACGAATCTTACTTAATCGTCTTAAACCGATTATTGGCACAAATCGCCTGTTGCCCTATCATCAATTTGGCTTTAGAAGCCAACACTCTACTGTTGACCAAGTGCATCGAATAACCGATGTAATTGAGCGAGCAATCGAGTGTAAGTTAGTCTGTTCAAGCGCATTCCTTGACGTTTCGCAAGCTCTTGATAAGGTATGGCACGAGGGCCTGAAATATAAACATCGACAAGTCCTACCCGAGCAATTGTCACATATTTTAAGTTCATACTTAGATGACCGACTCTTCCCTGTCAGACACGGAAACGAATATTCCAATTTTAAAACAATAAGGCCGCAAGGAAGTGTACTTGGCCCTCTGCTATATTTGCTTATTACTCGCGACACACCGCAAACGGACGGTACTGTACTAGCCACATTTGCTGATGACACTGCCATTTTTGCAACAGCGAAAACCGTCGAAGAAGCAGCTGCTAAGTTGCAACGTGCCCTCACGCGGATTAACAATTGGACAAGGGCTTGGCTAATCGCGCTTAATGAAAATAAGTCTGTCCATGTGAACTTCACTCTCAAGGATACTGACAATCTACCTGTGTTTATCAACGCAGTACAAATTCCTTTCGCGAACGAGGCCAAATATCTTGCACACGTTAAGAAAGAAACGTGAAGAACTTGAGATGAAGTATAGAGACATGTACTGGCTCCTTGGAAAGTATTCCAAGCTCAGTTTAGAAAACAAATTGCTGCTATACAAGAAAGTGCTAAAACCGCTCTGGACATATGGTATACAGCTTTGGGGTTGTACCAAAATTAGTGACGTTAACGTCTTACAGACATTCTAAAACAAAGTTCTTCGAGGGTTTGTTGATGCAAAGGATGATACCCACAAGGTCTCTGTGGGAGGAGTCGAAAATGTTCAGAACGAAATTAAAATGTTTGCGCGAAAACACAAAAATCGATTACAAGGACATACGAATATTTCTGTTCAACAGATCCCTGAGGAGACAAATTTATTGCGCCGTCTGAAAAGGACTAAGCCTTTCGATCTAGCGCGGTGATCAGCAGCGCTGAATTTTTAAAATACGTAGGAATTTTCAATGGAAAATCGCCTGCAAAATATCTTATTAAAGCAAAATAAAACGCAAAAGAAGAACTGCTTGTTGAGTGAGAACTCAGTCGTAGTCTGTATAAGGGAGGTGGTTTTTAGTGAGTAAGAATCTCACACTACTATAAGCGCCGAAGCTTATGGTGTCTATGAAGATGTCTAACCCACGAAAAAAAAAAAAAAAAAACCTTTAAAGCAATATTTTTATTGCAGTAGTTTCTAAGACCGTCGCAATTAGTTTTGTTGTTGGTTAATCTAGGCGCCACTTCTTTCTTAGCTAAGCTAAGTGTCAAAATGACTGGTGAGTCATCTGAGGAGATAACTTTTCCCGACGTTTGTAAAAATTTTGGCTACTCCTTTTGTGACAAAGAAGTCTACAAGATCGGGTGTCTTTGTTATATCCGAAGGCCAATATGTTGGTTTTCCTGTCGAGAAAAAGTCAGCCGGCTTCATAGGGTTGTCTGCCTTTCGTTGTATTAAATCTTGAGCCCCAGAAGGTATGTTTCGAATTAAATCACCACCCATTATAAAATTCGGTCCGAGTGAATCAAAGAACCTTTAAAGCCATTCTTTTCTAGCTTGCATGGCGGAGGGCAATAAATGGATGCGATGTTGTAGTGCAGGTGTTTATGTTTTACGCGAACTGTACTTAACTACATTGCATCGCTTTCGATCATCATACTCGTATTTATAGAATGCTCAATACAATCTTTAATGAACAGTGAGGAACCGCTTCTAGCATTTTCCGATGGATAGTATTTTTTTTTTTTTATAATTTACGCGCGCCTAAGGGGTTATGATACCCTTTTACTGTTGCCAGGGCTCAGGCGGAAAGATAGAAGGAGGCGAAAGGAAAGCATCATAAGCACAGTATCCCATAAGTTCCACACGAGATCCTTTCCTCAAGTGAGTTCCAGAAATCAAGCAAATGTCAATGTTGGCTTTTCGTAAGAACACTTCCAGTTCGTCGAGTTTTTTAATAAGGCCGTTTCCGTTCCACGTCAATATTTTAAGCCAGACCATGCGATTTAACCCTGTTTCACTTTTTTCTTTTTTTATGCCAACAAGCCCACTACCACGCATGTCTTGAAGGAGCGCAGTATCAACGAAATTCAGCCACATGTATGCAGAACTGTCATGGAAAATTTCGACAAGAGTGCGTATGTAACAGCAAAGCCATGGGGCCATTTATCCGATATACTATTCCATATATAATCCTGTACTGTATACGAGTATTTTATGAATCAATAAAAAAATGTACGAGCACAATTTTTAATGAAAAGAATTTCATATCTATCAAAGTAACTTCTTGCATGAATTTTGACACAGCCTTCACTTTAATTATTTATTTATTTATTTAATATTTCGCTATACATTAGGGGGAAATTTGCACTAACAGCAATATCGTTTGCTGAACCAAGTGGCTGCTCAGCTGGACTGGGTGCAGGGATATTTTCAAATTAACTCCAAAACAATAAACTAATGGGTGTTAGGTGCCATGCACTTTTTGCCCCGAGTGGAAGTGCAAAACCATAGATTATAAATAAATCGGAAGAAATACCACACAATATCCCACAGGAAAGAAAAGACAATGGGCCTTACTAACAACCAAATTAAGTATACAGCTTAAGTATAATCTCCACATTTTCCAAAATGTTTGTACCAATAACGAATTTAATAGTCGGCTTTAGTGTTAGTATGGAGTTAAATTTTAATGTAGGGAAAGTCATGTCCAAGTTTTTAAATATGACAATGCACTAATTTAGTTCTAAGAAAAATACTGAAAAGGATTTGATTTGGTATCTAAAATATTAAAATTATGCATAAACTGCTAATTTAATTTAGTTGAAATTGTATACATAAGTGTTATTTAACTTTCATGAATTTGAAATTCCTTTATCTTCATTATAATTTATTGAAATATATTGCAGTAAAAACTGGTTGAAATGTGTTTTTCGTAAATGTTTTATTGAAGCAATTAAGAGGAAATACCTGTGAAACAAAAATGCAAAAAATGAAGCGTCTAATTTGCATACCCTCTCCGTCCTTATTTTTGAATCCAGGATAATGAAAAAAATGATATTAACAAGTAAAATTCGTAGCTAAACCCCGAAAATTTGCAAAAAATTAAAAATGAATAGTCAATGGAAAGTTTAAAAACGAAAGTACGATTTTTTCGTAAAAATTTTGTTATTTAAACATTGAATTTTTTATCAAAATATTTAAAATTTTGTAGATTCACCGATAAATTAAAAAAAGCTCTCAATATTTTAACGCGATTTATCCAGTCGTTTTTGAATTATCGTGTGCTAAGATTTAAAAAACGTTATTTCGAGATAAACAGATTTAAAGTTTCTATATATACGGTATACTCGTATATATATATTGTACATGGTATAGTATAACTCTATAAAACGATATGCATGTTGTGGATTACATATCACTTCATCACTGTCAGCGTTAAACAGTTTTTTCGAAATCGCATTAGTATTCGCATCTTTTTCTACATTTTCTTAAGTCTGTTGGATGTCATAAAAACATTTTTTTATGGCCTACCTGTACATTGCTACCCTTCTCTATCATCTCTTGAATATTTCTGCATGCTATAACACGGGTTTATTTTTTTCTTGTATACTTTCACCCTTCGCGAAGACACTGACTCCGCTATTAACTGGTTATCCATATTCATTTCCTCATCGGAACTCGAAATCATTTTTAATTATTGTAAATACAAATATTTCCATTTTAAAACAATTTAAATGAAAATGTAGTAGTTTCTTTGAAAGAGTGAAGTTTAAATAAAAGCTGACTATTGTTGAAAATAAATAAAATACATTTACAAACGTACATACATATACACAAACATGAAATTTAGCTTAAGATATACTGCATTGTTTGCATATAAGTACATAATGAATTCGCCAAAATAAACAGTTTTTTGTTAATATACTATATGTACACATATAATTATGTCACATGATTGACTTCAGTCACACAAGAATTTGTTAATTTTCAGTAGTTCTTCTTAACATCTCGCGCGATTAACATCGTTTGCCAATCCTACTCGTTTATTAATTAATTGTAAATTTATTATATTGAATTAAACTACTTATTTCTAAATTAATTATCGGTGTTTTATTCGGCAATCCGGGATCTGTTTTGTGATTTTGGTAACATTTTACACAACTATTAAATAATTATTGGTACACTTTAGACTTAAGTCTGCATTAATATTTAAGTCGACACCGTTTTTAAGTCGCAACTAACGATTCGTTGTTAGTAAGGCCCAATATGTACTTTTTTTCTGCTACTTTACAAACGACGCTTTATTTGCGAAGTGATGGCAAAACAATATATTACGGAAGCCGTTAGTCGGCAACAACAAAACGCTAACTCAAATAATGGTACTGAAGGTACCACTAAGTAGATTGGACCGTTAATTGGGGACCCGATACCAACTACGCGAACGACTGCAAAATCTTATCTTTTTTCTTATTAAAAAGGATTCGCCCGGGGTAACGCGAGGTGAATAATGTTACTTATCTGTTACTTTAGAACTGCTATACTCCTGCTTTTCTTCCGTTTTAAAATTTCTTTTGCTCTTTACTCTTTGATGGTCAACCACGAAGTGATTAACCCTATTCCGATGATATTAGCTCGAACCGTAGGTCTCACACATACGCTCCTTCATCATCCGTTCAGACGGATGCAACGGTCCAATTTTGGTCTTTGTGTGCAAACGCTCCTCAAATTTACTGAATTTGCCGCCGTGCATTGGATTTCCGTTGTTTCCACTCTCTCATACACCCACACATTCGTGCTTCTTTCTTATCTCCCAAATCTGGGGAAATTTCCTCCAAGATTGGGATTTGCCTTTGGCTCGAGCTAATATTTCCCTTTACGATCATTCATTGCTGTTGCAACACCAGTCCTTGCCAAAAGATTAAAAAAAGGAAAAAGTAATTTGCCAACAATATATGGCCTACTCGCATTTATACATTATCCGTTTCTGATAATGATCGGGTGGTGTACAGTGATGGCGAAACAAGGAACTAATCACGAGACGGGCACAGGAGAGGGAATTCTACATCTGGAGTGCTGATAATGAAAAACTAAATATATAGACATCCCGGCGAATCCTATTGTCAAGAATTAATTAAATGAGGGCCGCGCAACTAGGGGTCCATTCTTTACAACACTTTTTTTTGTTACAATTTTACTTTATTTTATTTTTATGGTTTTTTTTTTTAGGGTCGTGACCGTCCGTCACCGAATAGAACGTCTGTGGCAGTCCGCCTGGTTCTGTGGCTTTATGTCCATCTGGCTCTAGACGTACAGCACTGGGCTTAGCGTGACTGTCCGTCATCCTACCGAGGCTCCTGTCTCTTCTTCTCGTGAATCTATCGATTGTCCTCTCCGACAAGCATAAAAGCTGAAAGACAGAGTTCAAGAACCCACCAATTCTTAACGCTAATATACTTCTCCAAGGAGACAACGGACATAAAATGAACGGGTGGAGCAAAAAGCGGGTCCGGCAGGAAAGACCGTGATGGAGCGGAGATGCCTTCTAAGGCTAAGGAATCTACCCGATAGGAAAGGCGACACAACACAAGGGCAGGAGTCGACAACTTTGTGACTGGCTCTTGTTCACTGAAACGTTGGACGCTGGTCTCGCGCCTTCTTCCAAGTGGGTACTTGAACGGACCGTCCGTCCTACCTGCAGTGGTTGATCCTTCAAGATACTAGGAAAGTGCACCAATGGCTGATGGACCCATGGCTGCCAACCACCCTTCTAGGATTTTGAAGAACCAACGGAAGAGAATGTGGGTTAGTGAGGCCGAGAGGAAAGGGAAAGAGTAGGACTTGTTGTGGTAAATTTTACCGCAACACCATAGACAAATAAAAGAGAGGGGGGGGGGGGAAGTATACTATTTATAGTGATAATAATATAATAATAATAACATTATCTTTAGCATGAACAACTATCAATATGTATTTGCAAAATATTGAGGTATTTATTGAAAGTTTTCGTATTCGGACATCTAAAGTCCTGCGGGAGCTAATTCCATAGGTGGATTGCATCGATGAAAAATTGACGAGAACCTACAAGATACGAATAGCTGTGTCTAGGCGGAATTTTTTGCATAGATCTTGAAGACAGAGCAGGTAATTTGGCGCCCTACCGTTGACAATTCCGGGCAGAGCTAGAACAGTATTTTAGTATTTTATTTTAGGTATTTACCGGCTCTGCTCTTGACAAAGACTAATACGTAATCATAACGACTTAGATTAAAAATGTATCTAGCACAGCTGTTATAAACCAAAATTAACTTCCTTTCGGAGCAGGAATCCACATTTGGAAAAATTTCACACCCATATAGGATGAACGGTAGTATAAATGATTTTACCAGTTTTAATTTAGCTTCAGTGAGTAAATAAAGTGAAGTTGGGCAGAGCCCGTGAAGAATACTGTAGGGTGACCAGATAGCAATGATAGTTTTTCCAATTGTTGTGTTTCAGCAGCTGTCAAAGTCACCAATTACATCCAGCTGTCAAAATATTTAGTAAGGTTTGCCGAACGAGCGGAAATTATTAAAAGATATTAGGAATGTTCCAGTACTTTCTGCACCTGTTACAATTTCTAGAGTGTTGTGAAAATAACGGAAAATTTAAAAAATACTGCTAAATGATTATTTTTGGACATGATAACTGACGAAGACGACGTGATGGAACTAATTATTTATGAACCGGACATTGAAGAAAAATTGTTGCTCGCGGTTGTGTCTTCATCTAAGTCAAAAAGAACGTGCGTGAAGGATTATTTAGAAACGATTGTTCCACTCTACTCTGAAAATGAATTCATAACACATTTCCGTATTAAAAGTTCTCTATTTGAAAGCCTTTCGGAAAAGTTTGAAGCATCGCACTTTTATGCTGATCTACGGTGCGATAAAAGATGCAGTGCTCATAAGCACACTGCAGTTTTCCTATCTTTCACTGGGTATGAAGCATGTAGCTTCACAGATTTAGCCGACCGTTTTGATCTCTCATTATCATCTGTTTCACGTATCATCGACCGGTATGCAATGTTTTTAAGCAGTTTCAACCCAATCACATGGCCCAATGATGAGCAAAAACAGGAAACAAGTTCAATTTTCCAAAATAAAGGAGGATTTTCCAAAGCAATAGGTAAAACGCACATAGATTTCACACTTATTTGTAATTTATTATTATTTAAATCAGGTTGTATCGATGGAACCATATTGAAATAGACCCACCGAAGTGCAAAGACGATTATATTGATCGAAAGGGAAATGTGAGCATTGGTCTTTAGGCAACCTGCAGCGAAAAAAAGAAATTTAAAAGTATTCTTGTCGGATATCCTGGTTAGTGTCACGATAGTTGGGTTTTTCAAAATCCCCCAATTTACGAAAAATTAAGCGAAGCGTGTGGAGGTAAAGTACTTAAATTTTGCATCAAAAATTATTGATAAAATTAAAACTTTTATATTACTTTCAGATTACTATCTTTTAGGTGATTCAGCATATCCATGTTCTAGTGAACTAGTTACACTTTATAGAGATAACGGACATCTAACTAATGAACAGAAAAATTTTAATTTAAAACTAAGTTCTTGTCGTGTTGCAATAAAGCATTCATTTGATATTCTCAAACAACGATTCCGACAATTGTATTATTGTAAGCTTGAGGAGTGAAGAAGATATGACATTTCATAAGAGCTTGTTGCGTTCTTCATAATATTGCAAACGATTGCCCGGACTTCGTATAATTTGGGGAATATGGTATGCTAGAGAAAATGTTGTGAGAGATGCCATATGTCAACAGTTACAGCAAAACTTGTCAATTTAAATAAACAGGATTTTCTTGGAACTTCATTTGGTTTTTATTCTAACGAACTACTTATTCAAAAAAGGCATATAACATAAAATATAAATTCATTTAAGCACAACCATAGAAACAAAAAATTAAACTAATTCAAAACTTTTGGAAAATCGCCTTCAAAAGTTCGTTGTGTTCGTTATCGCATTTCTTTTTTGTGATCCAAAATTGAATCACTTTAGAGTGGTATTCAGCACATTCTTTCCCAATTTCGTCCATCCTTCGCAAAATTCTCTCCTGAACGGGTTCGCACTACCTCGTTCGTTCTTCAGCCACAAAAAAAACACACTTCCAACCCACACTTTCTTATGCTTTACCGTGAACTAATGAAAACTATAAAGCCTCTGAAAACACTTTACACTGACGGATCCTATAGGGACAACAACTCCACTTATGCAGTCATCGAGTTAAATGCAAACAACGAAGAGAACATCATTTCCCAAGGTATCCTTCCAGATGCAGCTGGTAGTTATACAGCAGAAGTTACAGCATTGTTAAAAGCCCTTTTTATTGCGCAAACGTGGGTAGTTAAGACATTAATTCTAATTGACAGTTTGAGTATCCTCACAGGAATTAAAAGCACAACTAATAACTGCTCCACACTCAACAACATCCGGAGCATCCTTCATAATAACGCCAATATAACTCTAGCATGGATACCAGGCCATGCTGGCATTAAAGGAAATGAGGCTGCCGATAACGCAGCAAAAGAAGCGACACGTTAAACGTACTTAAACGAACTGCCAAACATCTCTCAGCTCATCAAGTTTTTATAGCTAATGAAAAAGAAGATCTCGAAAGCTCATGGCTTAGTCAACAGACCTTTCTTCGACAACATCACCCAACATATCTCAGAATCCCATACAACATAGATCTAACCAGAGAAGAATGCATAACAATTTTTCGGATCAGAGTAGGAAGAACTCTTTTTTCTAGTCGACACTATTTCACTAACGACCCCCCTGAAGAGTGCGCAAATTAGAGAGAAGTCCTCTCGATTTGGCATATATTTGCCGTTTGCCCGATCTCTCACCAAACTACTAATACCGACTCAACAGAAGATATGCAGAAACAAACATCTGATGTCCGAACGTTCCAGCGCATTAAAAAAGCCACAACACTACATAATAAATTTAAAGAAACTATTCTTAGTCATAGTTACACTATTTCAAAAAAAAAATATATATATACATATATAAATAAAAGAAAAAAAATAAAAATAAAAGAAGAAGAAATGTATTTACACAAATAGCTAATTAAATCTTAAGCACTTTACGATATCTATACGACATCTGTGGCCCTGTTGCCCTGATGTCTTACCTGTTAAATAATTTTATAAATTTATTTTTGTAAGTTATTTTTGTTAAATAAATAAATAATAAATAAATAATTCCTCGTTCGTTTAATTGCTGATCCGCCCGAGTTTTATGTAAGAATATGCATTAACTTCATGAAAATTAAGAAACATTTTTTGCTAAACCTAAAATTGAAGATGTGTTTGGTTTAGAGAAACTTTCGTTGGCTAGCAGGTCTTCCCTTGTCAAACCGTCCTGTGCTTCGTTATCTAGGATATACTCAGGATATATTACTCGTTTTTCTGACAGGACTTTATCTAACTGACTGTGACCAAATACATCATTAAATTAATATAAAATGTTTCCAATAAACATATCTTTGGTAAGGACAACTCCCCCTATTTCTTCCCACGCCGCTCCAAACTCCGATATTTCCCCTGAACTTGGGCTACAGTAAAAGTGTAACCCTCTTCAAACTGTTTTTTTTTTGGATCTTTTGACACATTTTGGTTTTATTTTTTAAATCAAATGTTTTCCCCACTTTTGAACGGAGATCTTCCATCAACGAAAGTAGCAAACCAGACATCTATACAAGTTTCACCAACTCCTACTTTGGATTCAATCTCAATATTTGGATTACTTTCAGTGGATCTGATTAGCATATCTGGAATAAAGTCGCTGCCCTGTGTTTTCATCACTTCCTGAGTGACTAAATCCCGGTTTTGCTTGTGTACAAAGAAATTGTTGTTATTTATGTATGTGGTAAAAAAGCAAATCGTCTTAACTGTTTGAAGACGGTGATACTTTTTGGCGATCATTCCACTTCCAAATTTTCGTTGTTATACATGTTTTTGTTTACGACAAAAAACGAAACCAAACACTTTGCTTGACACATCAATTGATTTTGTGCTAAAATGGACAGGGTGGGGAAATATTTTACTCTCTCGAGAGATCACTCGTTTGACATAAAACCCATATTTTTAGCATACGGGAACAGACTTTCGTAGATTTTCGTTGTTTTGTTCTATTTATTTTGGGTACGGGAACACACCTATTATCGAAATTCCTGCTCAGTTGTAAATACGCAACGTGAATTTCGTCGTGATGTAGGTCGTCATCATGGCTTCAGTATGCAGGCAATTTGTCGCGCGGTGGAAAAGTTTGAGCGTGAGTACACTCTTTTGGATATTAAGCCACCAACTAAACAGAGATTGGTGCAAAGTGAAGAAAACATAGGCGCTGTAGCGGCCAGTATTGAAGAAAAGTCGATACGGCGTCGATCAGCTGAATTGAGTGAGCATCGCCAGAGAGCCCACCCGGCATATTTTCCTTACATCCATATAAGATTGTGCTGACGCAAGAATTGAAGCCCGACAACCATAAACAACACTGTAAGTTTGCTAATTGGTAGCTGGAAATGTTGGCTGGATATCCAGGTTTGGTCCAAGAAATCGTCTTCTCGGCCGAGGCCCATTTTTGGCTCAGCGGCTATGTCAACAAGCAATATTGGCGTTATTGGAGCGAACACAATCCACAAGTGTTCGGCCAAGCATGAACGCATCCACAAGGATTACTTGTTTGGTGCGGTTTATGGCATGGCAGCATCATTGGGCCCTATTTCTTTCGAAATGAGGAAGGACACACCCTTACCATCAATGGTCTCTATACCTGAGCTATGTTAATCGACGAGCGTTCATCAACTGGCCGTCGCGATCATGCGATTTGACACCACTTGATTTTCTCTGGGGCTACGTTAAGTCCTTAGTCTATGCTAACAACTTTGGACGAGCTCGAGGCCAACATTCTACACGCTATTGCCGAAATAACGCCGCACATATTGGACCGAGCCATCAAAAATTGGACCGACCGCTTGAAGCACTGCCAGCGAAGTCGATGAGTCGGCCATTTGAATAATGTGCTACATACAATGGCATGAAAGTATCTTTAAAATAAAGCTAGAATCAATTTTATATCTCACATTCTTGTTGTTTTGTTTACATTTTTTGTTCCTATCATTCTTATTTGCTAACCATTTACAAAAAGGTAGCAAGCGAAAGTTAACGTACGAGCACATATACAACCTGTTGATTTACATTCCTGCTGACTTAGCAAGAAAGTCTATGTATAGATTTGGTAGTAAGCATACTTATGTTCGTTAGATCTTTCGATAAAAGATGGGAAAAAATCATACTATCAATGCACTCATCCTACAATAGTTCCAGATGACTTTTAAAATTTTTGCAAAAGATACTCTTGAACTAATCATTATATGACTGTGATTTTTTGGATTAATAAGCGCCATATGAAGAGCGATTGTAAGGACCAAAAACCTGTCTTTTTGATCGAATTCACCCCCACTAATTACGGCAAACTTAAGTGAAGAAGTGTAAGGCGAATGCCACAAATTCGTCCTAGAATCAGCTTATTCCTACCATGATTAGGTACTACCATCTCCACAGGTTGTAGAAGAACTCGTAAAATACTGTGATTCCAGAAAGATGGGACTTACCCTAGGTCTCAATTCTAATGCTTAAAATATTTTTTTTAAGACAGTAGCAAATGAAACGTGAGGTATAATCATCTCCTGGACTTCATGCTATCGGATGGCCTGGTTGTTAATCGAATACGGGGTCTCGAGCGTGTTGAAGAGGCAAGATCTGAGTCCATTGTGTCTATTTTCGACACAAAATTAATATGAGAAGCTTCCGATATCGAAGAGTGTCTCCTTTAAAGGAAACAGCTAAAGGTTTTCAAAACGAACAAATCAGCCTTTTACTCAAAAAATCCGATCGCACCTAAAATAATTAATTATAAAACGGAGACTCTCATGCTCATGCCCGACACTTAATTCGCAGGTACGAGTAAGAACTTACTAACGACGAGAGTATGTTTTTTTTTAAGCGGAACCCTGAAAAAATATTTAAATATTAAACACATAACATGGGTTTTTGATATAGCAAGTGGTTTTTATTTTAAAGATTTGATGATGAGCCTTTCACCACTGAGCTGCCGCGTTTTTTGATCATCTGAAGTCGTATACCCACTTAGCCTGTCGTATATTGCTTCCCAAAGCTTCTATCTTTGCAGGATTTATCAACGTGAACAAACGATTTTCACGTAATAGATAATATTCAAGTCACAAGTTCAAACCTTGAAATCAGCCTCAAGCCAAACTTTGGTTTCAATAAATCGATGGTATTAGTCGCAGTATGACATGTAGCTCTATTCTACTGGAATAACATATCGTCCACGCCGATGTCACGTTAATTTGGAATCAAATATTCCTAGAAGATTTTCCTATATCAGTCACCCTTGACTCTAATGAGAGTTCCTGCTACATTTTATTAAAAAAAAAGTAGGCCCGAGATGCTGTGGGTGGTGCAATGGATACTGAAGAGTTGTTTGTAGGTTGGTCTCAAATATGGCAATTCCGTATAGAGCCAAAAATAAGCCTCATAGCTTGTCACAGATTTTAAGCTCACTCAGCGAAGAACGGATGCATGCCTTGATCTTGTAAGAGATGCTGTGAACTATGAAGAAAACAGTTCAAGCTCAAGTGCACGCTCGCGAACTGACAAATTGAGTTTTCATTAACATAGCGCAAAATCTATCTATACCCTGTTCAACAAAAATCGGCAGTACATGCCCGATGGAAGAACTTTTATGTGAACACGGGTGCCTATCGCTCAGCTTTCGATTCAAAATACTACAAATTGCACAATGAAGTGCCACTCTTTTTCATTGAAATTTTATCAATTTTAACAATGGGATTTTGTTTTTTCGCTTGTATTTTCACAAGCTCTTTTGGTTTTTGTTATTTTTAAAATTTGTTGCGAGTTTTAAATCAAAAGAGCGGTATGCCACGGTATGCCATATGTGAATGAACCATACTTTTATTTGGCTAAAATTTTTTATATGGATGTGAAAATGTGTGGTATAGAAATCATTCTGTGCTATTCTATGGAATCGCTTTTCAAAAGGTATATAACTTTGGAAAGCCCGTTTTATGTGTGCAATGTTTAATATTTTTATGTAACTGAAATAATCTCCCGCGACAGGAGACAATTGCAGTAGTATCCATGATGAAATATTAAAACTAAATGAAAACAAAAGGCATTGACACTTGAAAAAATTATAGCTAATCTGTATCCCCATCCCAAACCCGGCGCATTTAAACGAACACCTTTCAGCTTCTTTGACTAAAGCGGCAAGTGAGCTGAGCAATATTTTATAGCAGAACTCACTGCAGTTGGTATTTGCCACCGGCTGTGGTGGTGTCGTGAAAAGGATACATAAAATCGGAAAACAATACGATACGCTCGTAAATAACTTCAGATTAACTAGTCGGGCTATGTCCATATTGGAAAGCATGGAAAGAGTAGCTGATTTTCTTGCACGCTTTGAAAAGCCGCTTCTGCCTCGACATTAAGGGTTCTTTTGACAACGCAACTTTCGAGGGCATGTGTAATGTCAAAGTGCCTTATTGACAGCTCTGACCACAACAGTTTCCTGTTACCACGACCTGTCTCACATTTCCTGCAAGTAGGTGGTGTTAGCATGCTTACATGCTTAGTAAAACCGCAGGTTCTTGATCAGTTACCAAAAAAGTGCATCCGGGTTTTTATACTGAAGCAAACCAAATTGCTGCTAATTTTGGACATGTCGGGAAGCATTTTCCTAGTCGACTTTAATCCTAAAAGATCGTGGCACTTACAGTGACTGCCGTTGCAGATGCAGATAGTAAATTCCCCCGTCGTCGTGAACAATTAATTTAGCCATTCGTGAAGGTTAAAATTTATTTCTTTCCAGTCATAGAGACTGGCCAAACTTACTCCTGAATACATTGACAGTCACTTCAAATTTTCTCGGCAATCCGAGTTCTTGCGGTGATTACCTTAGACATCATGTCCGTGAATCACAAGACAAACGAAAGCCGACGTGTAAGTTCATAGAAACTCTAACTTGAGTTGTACCAAAGACCTATTTTTTCTACGGAAAGATGCCTTAGAGTCCTTGGGTATAGAGAAAGTTATCCATACCAGCGTAAGTGCTTTCCAGTAGAGGCAGTCAGATATCTGGAGTCTAGTAAAAGTAGCAATAACACATCAACGAATCGAAGTATTTGTTGATGACAAACCGTATCTTGTCATATCATATCAGAAGCTGAAACTACCCGAACAGTTCTTACCTACATACTTGGTAAATCTAGCACCATAAAGTAAGACTGGGAGGATCAAGGTTTTTATATAGCGCCTCCTTGGTTCTTCGGGGTAGGACCTTACTACTCAATTGGCTTCTTAGCCCAAAGAAACAGCGATTGGCAAGAGTGATTCTTCGTTTTATTTCTATTGGGGCTTTATCGATAAAATTTATAGCAGAATCAAAGTACAAAAAGTCCCTTACTACCTCGAGATTATAGCTGTCGACTGCGATGTTCTTATTGACCGCATATACTTTGCATTGCACTTATATACCGCTAAACCGATTTTGGCAGCTTTCGTTTCTATACTGGCGAAAACACCGGTGACCGGCCGCTGAGTTCTGCCAATCCTGTCATCATCATCGGTGGCGGAGACTACTACCGATTGTAGTTGTACAGACTTTTTACACCTTGTCTTAAACCTTTTTCACCATCAAAGGTCTCGGTTAAGTCGTTACCGACCTTGATGGAGCAGCGAGTATACTCCATCATGTTCTACACAGATGGATGAGCACGGCAGGAATAGCAAAGCAAAGCAAACGCGGTTTAAATATCGATGAACAAATCGTGGGTATGGATTTGGGTTTTCTCAGGATCTGCAGGAGTATGAAGATTTAGTCGATTGTGGATTTTCCTGGTCTAAAACCGCGCTGATAGGAGCCAATCAGGTTATTGGCGGCGAAGGGTTTCAGACAGATAAGTTCTTGTATGCGATATTCGCAGAGTCATTTCCAGCAACTTTGAATACCTCTGCCAGTAAGCCGTCAGATCCAGCTGATCTGTTGGTTTTCAGAATAGATATTGCTATCCTAACTTCGTTTTGGTCAGGTGGACAGAAGTTTTGGCTGTCATCATCAAGGTTGCAGGATGATGGACTTTTTCGCCATTATTCGAGTACATACAGTCTGCATAAAAAGATTTTTTCATATTCTCAGCACCAACTGTGACTCTATTTCAAGGTTTCCTTTTTCAACTCTACGGACCTTCTTGTCCTGACACATTTTTTTTAACTGTGGGTAAAACTTCCGTACGTTATTCCTGGAGCACAGACTCCCAATATCCTCGATCATGCGCTTTTTGTACACTTTTTCATTCTTCTGGACAATCCGATATTCCTCCCGTTTCTTCTGCTCGTACAGCTCACAAGGGGCTTTTGTCCTTCGTTGCAGCGCTCCGTTATACGCCAAAGCAGGGATTTCTTGTCGGTTGCCGGGTGAAACCCAGCATTAGCACCTTGGATGCAGTAAGGTGATGATTTGAGATACCGTTGGATGCCCAAAACGTTCGAACGTCCGGAATACTAGATGCATGTCTTACGTCTATTGTAATGTGATCGATTTGATTTAAAGTTTCATGAGATCATTTCGGAGACCCCCATGTATCCTTATGTATGTATATTGAGATAAGCAAACCATGTGCTTGATATAGTGTTATTTCTTCCCGCTATAAAGTCGATAAGCCTAAGTCCGTTGTCAGACGTGGTGTCATGTAGGCTATGATTACCAAAAGATGTCCTTCTTTCTTATCCTAGCGTCATACCTCGTACATTGTTCATACTCGTATGTCTTGTCGAGGAGCTCGTAGAAACATTCTTTGGCGGTGTCGCCTTTTTCTTCCGCAGGGGCATGGCGCGTAGCTTATGTTGGCGAATTTAGCCTTGATGCGGATTGTCATACGATGCTTGATCACGTGTCGAATCCGAATAAGCGCTGCTTCTTTTCCCTATAGCAATAACCATAGTACATATCACAGTTTGTCATCCTCCTTTTGTCCGCCACATCCCATCGCACTTCCTCAATGGCGGTGATATCTGCGTGATAGCAGTCAAGGGCATCTGTTATTTGATCAGGTGCACATAGCCTGTTAAGAGTCCGAACATTCCACGTGCAGATCCGAAAGTCATTGTCTTTGAACGTTTATAAAGGTCATCAACAGTGAATCCATTTCTATCAGAGGCCATTAGTTGGTTCGTGACATCTTTTTAATAACTACCATATGTTATAGGACAGCCAACAGTGTCGCTACATATCTTGTCCAATAAAATTCTGTATACAGGGAAAAAAAAACTAGCCTCGTCTAAAAAATCTATGGTGTGGCCTTAAAAACCCCCTGTTAAGTCAAACCAATCAGCTACAGCAGTAGACATAAAACGTCGGCTTAGAGCCAAACCTAATTTACCCCTACTGTCAAATATTGCCCACTAAAATACCGTTTCTTAACACAAAGTTAATGGTTCTTCTAGTCTTCTAAGCATGACGTCAAAATTTGCTTTTTCATTGAAAATTCTCAAGGCGTCATTTTTCCTCATAATGTCACATGCTTTTAAATACCATTACGTACTTGGCTAGTGGGACCACGCTCTAGTAGAACCAGCTAGTTTGCCCCCCAATCAACATGGACTAGCTTGGTCATTAATAGTATTGACTCCGTGTTTAACTTTGTCATGAAGATAAGACAGTAACTAATTGACTTTTTTCGAATAGATTCATTATTTCCTTGAAAAGTGCGATTCAAAAACAAAAAAATGTCCAAAAAAAGTAAAATTACAATAAAAACAAAAGCAGTATAGAAGAAACTTCGTAGGGAACTAAAAAATTACTTAATTGCTCACTTAAAACTTATCTGGAAGAATTTTCTTGGAGCGATTCGCCAGAATCTTCATTTAAATCTGGTCAAATTCAACCCGAGGCCCTGTAAGAATCCTATTATAGTATACCCTGGAGAACTAAGGATTGGTCTGAGTAGATATCTAACATAAGTACTGCGGCTATCTTTTATTGATGCTCGATAAAGATGTTACTCATATGTAGAACTTAAGGTCTCAAAAAGAGTTGTTTTTTCCTCCTCTTAAGTGTACCAGTAGTTTTATACATATATTCTCCCTAGCTACTTCGGAATTCTGCTAAGGGAGCATATTTACTTAGCCCAAACTTTTCTACATACAAATACCATATGTCACATGGACTTTAAACTATTTACTAGTGACCCGTCATCTTGACAAGACCTTATATAAAATTGATTTCTATATTTATTTCCACCTTGATATGACTATGTATATACATAAGTAGGTTCATGCATTTTCGAGCACAAGCATTTCCGAGGAATCTCACTGCTCCATCTTTCGCACCATTGATGGATCGACAAGTGATTTTTATTTTTAGAAACTTCAGGTTCAAAATTATGCACGAGCTATGTATGCTAAGTGGGGGCGATTATGAAAAGAATCTCATGCACAGTGCAAGACAGATATGTATCTACAACATGTAGTCTTTAACACACACGCTTTAGTATTTCAACCTTATATTGTATATATTAAGATACAAATCCGAATGTATTCGTATATGGTATACTTTCAATATACTCTTACATATGGATCATATAATAGAATCTATTTGGCTCGGCATAGTGTGAATAATTACACTGATTAGTTTGCTATGAAAGCATGTTGGCCTAAACGTCTAACAATTATAAATTGGATGAACAAATGCATTTCTATTTTTATTGATCCTACAATCATACAAACCAACAATAACAACTTAAATTGGCCGCGACGAATACAGATACCGCGAGCGGTGATTTGTATCGCTGCATTGAATATGAATTAAAATATCACCTATGTATTAGGTGTTCCGGTACATAAATGGTTGCGGGATATATTTAGATGAACTAATTGTAAATATTTTAGTTTTGTTTTGTTCTTTGCATTTTTCTGATTTTGTTTTCGAGTTTGTTGTCTGTCTTAGATATGCTTACTAATACCTATGTAGGCGAATACTCGACTAAAGTGATTTGCTAAGAAGCCAATCCAAAAAATCGTATTTTTAAAATTTTGAAACTAATTTTTGCTTACATCTTTAAATCTACCTGCATGGTTTAAATAGCTTACTAAAGCACAAAAGTTAAGCAAATTAATACAGATTTCCTTTTTCTCTGAAAGAATTCCTTCCACATTAACACCTCACTCGAAAATATCTTAAGTTGAACCAACTTATGTTTAATCACCCTTTAATAATATTTGTTTCCCATTTGTTTAAGGATTTCTCCAGCTTTCATTCGGAAACAACAAAATCTTGGATAGATTAAAAGCATGTCCAGCACACTTTATCTCAATAGACTGCAGTCGAATTCCATCCCTTAAAACCATTCTATAGGCAGCTCTATTGTATCATAGATCACCTTGCCAGAGCGGCTAAATATTTGCTGATGATTTGTCATTTGAGTGATCCAATTATTTTATAGTAAAAGATAGCAGTTTCTAAATTTAATTATAACAAGACTAACGGATCATACGACCTACCTACCGAGTTATTTAAGACAGTAGAAGACGACTTAAATTTTCAAGATTTGTCAGAGGAAAATATGCCTAATGAGTGGAACTTCATCATTTTTTTCTCGATCCCCACGAAAGGAGACCCACTAGACTGCCGGGCATTCACGGAGAAAGTGCTCCTCGCTTTCACAGAAAGCATCACAGGATGTTTTGTCGCTTATGACCAGCACATTTAAGTGATTTTCAAAAGTGTAATGCCTTCTCACGATGCCAGTAAGCAACCTGCAGCCTTTCGTGTTAAGAGACAGCAGAAAGGCCGCTGATTTCCTAGAGACGTCGGGAAGCATTCGGTTTGTCTGGCTGCATCCCGGGGAGATGTGCCATCTGCAGTTGTGCTCATGTGAGACCCAACTGACAATGGAAGCCTTAACCGAGGACACAGGCAGATGCAACGTAGTTTCGGGTCCTGAAAAACTCTCCTCTGAACTTTGTCTGGGAGGTTCATCGGCGATTTGATTTCCCGTGATCCCGTTGTGACATGGAATCCAAACAAGGGTCACTGGATTTAGCCTTACGACTACGTTCAGTGATCTCTTGCAGTTTTGAACTAGCTTGGAAGTCGTAAGAGGGTTCAGCAAGGCTCTAAGCGCAGCGTGGATGCCGCTACAGATGCGAGTTCTTCGCCGTTTCCATTAGTTCTCAGGATTACGTAAATCTCCGCTTGGAAGACATATGCAAGCTTTCCTAACGTGAAGTGAAATCTAATGTTGTCATCTTCCAGAAAGACACCAGCGCGACATGCTATATTAGTTTTGGACCGTCCGTGAAGACCCGACTACATTTCCTTCCTGACTCAGATTCTGGCCGAAACCAGTCCCGGGCACAGGGAAAGTAGATTTCGTATTTTTTCCGCAATAGGTATTCTGGTGTCATTGCATTGGATGGCATGTCCCTAACACCAGAGTCGTAAGACAGCCGATGCGAAAGGTCGCCAAAGCTTCAGTACGTGTTGTACCAAAGACCACGGAAGATGATTTTGAGAGTGCAGCCCATGATATGAATGTCACGTGGAGGGAGATTCATCAATACATCTACAGCGGGGCCAGAAGTGCTGGGAAAACCGTTCTTTTGAGTTTGGTAAAAGAACATTCCTTGTGCTCTTCTCCTAGTGTTTTGCTGATGATCTATCGAGTCTTTGAAGCCAGTGTCATCGTAATATTCAAGAAAAAGTGTCATTTGGAATATTTTTTGGAGACTTAACACCTTGAAACTTCTATGTCCTGTGTTGTTGTTGGGATGTCGAGTTTGCATTTTCTTCACAATGGAGTTTTGAAGGACTTGCAGCTTATTAATGTGCGTAACTGATGCGTTACCCCATGCTAGTATGCCGTATCTCAGTTTTGACTCCACGAGAGCATAGTATACCTGTTTTTGTACTTCGAACGTTGAGTTGTAGCCCTGATACACCACGGCATAAATTGCTTGCCTGAGGTTGGAGCGGAGTTTCTCTATGTGCACATTCCACAGAAGATGGCTGTCGATGGTTATCCTGCCTTTTGAGAGTTACTCTCAGGTTAGTGGTTTTGTGGTGTGGTCCCCGGATGTGCATCATGTTCGTCTCCGCCGCATTTAAAATCAGGCCATTATCATGGCACCAGTTTACAGCTTTATTGAATTCCGCCTGCATTACTTGTAAACCAGTGACAGGACACCTATGTCTAACGACTATCGCTATATCTTCCTCGAACGCGAAAGGAATGCCATTTGTAAAGACTCGCATTAGCTCGTTTGTGAAAATTATGAATAACAGGGGACCTAGCTTTGAACCTTGAGAAACTCCAAATGGGGCAGTAGTCTCTTTACTAAGGGCGCTCTTAATTTTAACTTTAAAAGTTCTTTCACTTAAATAGTCTTGAAGCCAGTCGGCCAAGGTACCTTTGATTCCAAGACGGTTTAAGGCTTCTATCAGCTTCGCATGATTCAGGGTGTTAAATGCTTTGCTAAAGTCTATAAACATGACAAAGACGTGGTGATTTTTGTTGAGGCTTGTGTTAATGGTATTTGCAAATTCACCAAGGAGTTGCCCTGCACTTTTTCTTTTTTGGAACCCGTATTGTTTTTCATGGGTTATCTTGCGGTTATTATCCGCGATCTCGACTATTCTCTCGATGTTTTTAAGCATGACGGAAGTTAGACTTATAGGTCTGAAACTCTTGGTGAGTGTGTTGCCCTCCTTTCCGATTTTCGGTATAAAGGCCACTCTGACTGTTCGCCGGCGATTCGGTATACAGTGAGCGACAAAAGTTTACGTACAACCACCATTCTTGCAACCTAACGAGTTCAAAAGCATTATAAAAAAATCTAATGATGCAGTTTTATTTCAAATCTCTTTTTATTAATAATACACTATAAAATAAATGAATTTTTGTAACATAATTGGGTAAATACCATCGGTGCCAGGGGATTTGAATACATCAAAGGATGCAACAGCATGTCTAATGGCCTCTCACAACCGATGAGATATACCAGCTACGGCGTGTTGTGTTGTTCAGCTCACTACCAGCTTCGTTGATAGGAGCTAGTTGTGAGCTGGTTCCAATTACCTGGGAAGTGAGACTTAAGCATGAGACGGAGAGTTTCTGCTTTCGACTCAGTATTGATAACGTCAGATTTTCTGAATTTTTGACAGCCATGTCAGACGATAGTATGAAGTCCAGGAGATGATTACCTCTCACGTTGCATTTGCTACGACCCCAAATGATAGCAGATGCTTTAACAAAGGCAGTTTCAAGGGATAAGCATTTGTTTTATTTCCAAACAATTTATCATAAAAAAGGGTAGCCCAAATTTTATCTATCTGGTATAACAGCATGATAATTTAACATAATTTGTAAACTATCATTACTCTTTTTTTTTTAATCAACTGCAGTCCTTGAAGTAGCTTGTCATCGTTTAATTTGTTGAAGATCTTAATCCTTGTCCATAAGATTTAAGGTGCGTAATACATATATGGATAAAGAGGCATTAACTACTATAAAATTTGATTATACATATAGCGCATACGTATATACTTCGCTCTTATATTTCACTGTAAGCGACATGAACTTCAATGTTAGGCAATTGTTACAGTTTCTTTTGTCGCCTTTACGCCTATTTTGTATAATGAAAAAAAATAACAGCTCTTCCTCCATTATTTGGGTATCGCTCCTCAGTTTATTGTACAAAATTGCAAGCTATTTGAATCGAATATTTCCGATCTTGGAAGTGTCGCTGATTTACGAGTAAATTTGATATTTCCTCCTTATGGCCGATAATACAGCTAATTGTGACTAAGCGAGAGATTTTCGTTAACATACGGTTAACACACTTTAGAGGCATACCATATTGCAAATTTGGCCTTTTCCCTAGAGTAAACGTCTTTGTTCGGCTTTAATAATTTAGTTAACTGAGTTTCTTGCGAGTAGTGTTTTCGTTTAGCCGTAATCATATAAATATTAGCTCGTTTGTTTGTGTCTCAGCACCTTTTCTGAAACATGTCTCAAGCCCATCTATTGTAAGTGAAAATTTTGTAAGTCCTGCTGCAAAGCCTTTATGTATACTGTCTACGCTCTAGCTACTGCTTAATTTGCATCTTTCATACTATAACTCAAGAATGACTTTAAAGTTTAAAGAACCACATATGTGTAAAACTGTCCCCTTCCCTTATTTCCTTATTTAAGTTGTGCTTTCTCTGCGGATGCCTATTTCGGTTGATTTTTTCTGAGTTTTAAAACAACTAAGGCATCAATATGCGATGCTGCGGTTGGTTGAAGGTTTTTTGTTCTCAGTTTGCGTTATTTCAGCATAAATCGCAATATATTCGGGTTTGATCTATAATGCCGAAGTAAGTAATTATGTGCCCAATTGCACAATTTGATTATGTCTTCACCCACCGAATTCCTTGTTCTAAGAATTGTATTCACCTTGGACTGACGTTTCCATTCAATCGATGGAAGCGTTTCCATCCTTAATATTCTATTCAAAAGATCTTCGGAATTGGAACAAAATATTTTGTCATTGCAAAAGTTCGTGGCGATTTGAAAATGAAACTCAAGCGATTACGTTTTAAAGAAAGCAATTTTATTAATCTATTATAGGTCTCCTTTATCTTCTATAACTCCCTCCTAACGTTTTACAAGCTTGTACATTCCATTCTCATAGAAACTGCGTCGTTTTCCTTCAAAAAACGTTGTAAGGTAGTTTTCGACAGCTTTGGCGGAACCAAATTTCTTTCCATTCAAGCTGTTCTCAAGGGACCGCAACGAAAATCTGAAGGATCAAGGTCTGAGAAATACGGTGGGTACTAAAGGATTTCCCAATTTAACGCCTTCAATTTTTGGAGCATTTATCGGACGACGTGTCGTCTGACATTATCTTTCATCATGATGACGCCTTTTCGATTAGCCAAGATTTAGATTCAGATTGTTGTGGAAGGTGGTATAATGAATCCTAGATCACTGCAGCCACAGATGGGCCCATTGTGATGTCCTCCATTTAGAGCTCATCTACATATAATGCCGCAAGGCGTCTAAGCCTTTAGGTTAATTCTATGTCATTGCTGTTCGATTAGCCAAAACCGGACAATTTTCTTGAACTTTCTCAATAGCAATAGCAACTTAGAGTTGCACACAGTATTTATTCGCCAGATGAAAGGAGCTCAGAAAAAATTATACCTCTGGAATCCCACCAAACAGATAATAATACCTTCATTGGATGCAAGCCAAGTCTCGCCACGGGTTCTGCATCTTCACCTGCTTGTATCCAGCTCCTTTTTCGTTTCATGTTATTGTAGAGAATCCACTTCTCGTCACATGTTACGACTCGATCCAAAAAAGTTTCGCTCTCATGATGTCGAAGCAGAGATATGGCCACGGAGACTCAGTCCGGCTTAATTTTTTTCCGTCAACCAATGTGGCACCCACGTGCCGAGCTAGGAAGTGAATCAAAGTTTCATTAAATGGCGAAATGCTGACGATATTAGGAATTTTATCAATCTCCTCAGTTGAAATCTTTGTGTTATTTTTCTCTATGCACAATGTCGTCATCAATCTCGGAAGATTTTCCAGGACGGGGTTGATCGTCCAAGGTCATATCACCGTTCCGAAACCTACCAAATCACTTTTTAATGGTCCTTAGGGCACGAGCACGATCCGAGTAAATGCTCTGAATGTTTCTTTCCATAACTCCTTCTCGAAACTCGTACAGCATTACATGACGAAGGTGCAACTTTTCGTCCTCCATTTTAGAATTTGTTTCCACACACAATTCGACTTAACTCAACGGTTAACGGTCTAGCGATAAAATGACATCTGTCATCACGACCTATTCACTAGTGTACAATAAGTCCATGGAACAAACAATACCTGCGTCATACTAAGTGGCAAAATTCATGACCCTATCGGGAGATGCTATAATTTTTGCAAATGCCGGCAAATGTTAATTCTACTTAGACATTTGTCCTAAAGAACGCAGAATAATTGTTATGTTTTTTTTGCGGAGTAATTGGTCCGTAGTGTTCCGCCGCCATCCGACACCAACTGTGCAAACACTAAGACGTTTAGGCGATCGACTAGAAGAGTATGGGCCACACGGCTGCCAGGTCTGGCCAGTCCCGGAGCAGCTGTTCTGCGGAGAATATGGCAGCTGTGGTTAAAGATGTTATAGAGGACCCCGGAATGTGCAGACAGTCCATCAGTTGTTAGCTGTTGACCGCCAAACGCGCGTAACGCGTGTAGCCATCCTGAATCTCCACCACGAGAGAGACAACTTTTCATCGAAAATCATCATGAGCGACGAGGTCTATTTCCATCTCTGTAGATATGTGAATGAACAAAATGATGGCTTCTGGTGTACCAAAAATCCGCGTATAATCCACAAAGAGCGATTACATCCGCTCAAAATTCCCGCATGGTGTGCTGCCGTATTTTTTTGAAAACGCCGTGGCTCAAACGACTACTGTGGACGGCGAGCACCACAGAGCAATGCTCAACGACTTTATCCTTCCTTAAATGGATGAATTGGGACTGGACAATATCTGGTTCCAACAGAATTTCTGAAGGCTGCATTTCCGGGTCGTCTCCCATTTTGGCGATTTGCACAGGCCGGCAAGATAGCCTGATTTAACCGTTATAGACGGTTTTTCATTCATGAAAAAAATTACAGCCTAAGAACATCGGGTGACAATATTTGCTCCTCTTTGTAAATCTTTCCGCCATGTTTGAAGATCCAATATTTCTCTTTCTGACTGCTCACTGAGCAAACGCTGATGTTTGCTATACTTACGTAAATATCTAGAAAAAGGCTGATAGCAGCTCAGTTCTTATTTTATTCATTTCCACGCTAATACAAATTTGAGTAGAGGGCTCAGTTTCCAAGGTTACGCCGCTTTTCTTGAATATTTATTACTTAGTATATTTAATATTTCAGGTTTTGGTTTTCTTATTCGAAAGTCTTATCTGCCCATGTGCCGACGTTGCAGTTTGTGATGAGCAATAAATTTCCTAAAACACCACTCGCGATACCTGCCAAGCTCTGGCACGACTATTTCTATTCACCCCAGGATCACTCCCACGCACTGCTGAACCCTGCTCGTTAGTATTCCACTACTCTCCTATCTGGCCCATCCCATCAGCGGCTGCCTCTTCTTACGACTTTCATAAAGCGAATTTCCGTAAAATTAACTCATATTTTAGTAAGTATTCCTTTGATTTCGCCAATATGTCCCTTAAAAGTGCTCTCTCTATTTTCTACAGAGAATTATTCAATAATTGTATTCTTCTCTAAGTCCCCTTTTCGCGCAATAAAACCCCTTCTACAAGCTCAAGTGATAGTGTATTGGCTTCCCAATCGTATTGTTCGGGGTTCATTACTAGCCGTATGGTAATGACTTTTTTCGGGCAACTAAAATCTCGTAAGATGACTGGTTGTGTAAATACAACATCAAGTCCAAAGTCCCCCCATTAAATGTTGGATGCCACCCAGGGAATGAAAAACCACTGAGCTCAAACATTTTTCTCTCTCTCTCTCTCTTTCCAATTTTCCGAAAAACTTAACACGTGCTCCGGCATTTTAAGAGTAGTTATACCCTCTTGAGTGTTAAGTTCTTTAAAACAAAAATAATAAAATTATGAGCAGGAAGGAAGATCCAATTCTTTTGCTGACTATTCCAACTATCTCGGGTCATACCTTCAATTCGCCCAGCTTTATAACGTTCTCTACCAGCGATACTTGGATAGTGCGCAATCAAGGTTTATAAACGATCCTAAGTCTTTCTACCAATTCGTTAACTACAAAAAAAATCTGACAATTTTCTTCCATCCCTCTCATATGAAAACATATCAACAACTGATCCGAATACTACTTTTTTGCTACTTTTTTAAATCAATCTTTTGCCGATAATTCCTTCGTACCGGATCCCTCTTATTTCAAATATCTACTAAATTTCCCCATTGGCCTTTCTATTTCTCAAAGTTTTGATCGTACATTAATAGAATATAAATTTCAACAACATACTTACCCGGCCCAAATGGCCATCCTTCCATATTTCTTCAAAAGTGTTCCTCAACACTTTCCCACCCCATTTCAAATCTCTTCCGGTTATCGCTCTCTCAAAGTGAATTTCCACAGATATGGAAGCCTTCTTTCATAACATCGATACACAAAAAGGGATTAAAGAGCGAAGTCACTAATCACCGCTCCATAGCTAAACTTTCACATATAACCAAACTCCTCGAAAGCATTTTGTAGTAAGCCTTAAGCTTCCCGTGCAAATTTCTTATTTCCCCTAATTACACGGCTCTCTGAAAGGTAGACCAAATACCACTAACCTCGTCGAATTCGTGTCCTCCGTTCTCTCCGCCTTAGAAAGTTGTAAAGAACTTGACGTTATAACAACGGTACGGCTTTCGACAAGATGTCTCAACAACTAATCTTGTTCAAGTTGTCCGTCCTGGACATTGAACCCACCAATTTTGCTAAAATAGATATCTTCTTACTTGGAAAATCGTTTTTATAGTGTTCGTATCAAGTCTGTCCTATCGGCCCCTTTCTTACCCACTTCAGGTGTTCCTCAAGATAGTCACCTAGGTCCACTTTTCTTCATCCTAACCATTAACGATCATGAAAAGCTCATTCACCACTCAGCACTTTCTCTCTATGCTGATGATACCAAATTTGTTAAACCTATTTTCTCACAACACTACTTTAGATAGATCGAGCCTACTTTAAATAGATCTAAATAGTTTTTCCACCTGGTGCATCAATAACTGCTTAAAACTCAATGTCACCAAATGTCAATCGGTTACCTTCTCACGAATTTACCTTATCCACGGACAACCTATATCCCTTGTTCAGTCTATCCGCGATCTTGGCATATTATGCGACAGGGAGCTTAATTTCCGCTCGTATATTGATGAGATAATTACTAAAACAAACTCATCACTTGGCTTCGTTAAAAGATGGTCCAAGGAATTCTGCAACCCGTATGTGACCAGATCACTATACATCAGTTATGTTCGCCGCCTTCTCGAGTACGCTAGCCAAGCGTGGTGTCCCTTTTAACGAATTCTTTTCTTTTCCTTTACACGAATCCTCGAAATCTACCTTGCCCCCGTCTCTTTTATCTACTAATCCACATATGGCTCGAACGAACCAATCTCAGAGGATGATGAAAGGAATTTCAGGAGGGAGGTTCTAAAAGTGCGGTGATTTGCGATACTTCTTATTACGGTTGGTAGAGAATTCCACTGAAGTGTGGTATAAACAAAGAAAGTGCGTTCGGATGCCGAACAGGAGTATCTTAGTTGGATAATCACATGCGATGGCTGCGAAACTGATTTTTCTATACAGATAGTCTCGTTGGCCTTGGTGGATGCAACACAAAGCTTTGAACTTCAAAAAGTTAACAAACGAACAGCCGAAGATTTTTATTGAGTGTTGTGATATGTGGTCATAACGTCGAAGATTGTAAATGTATCTGGTAAGAGTAGGTAAAAGAAGAGCTTTAGCCAGCAAAGTTTTAGTTTTGATAGGGACGAAGTGTTTTGGGGCCCATAAAACGCGAATGGCAGCATACCAATGTAGTTTTTATGTGGTCGGACCAGGTAAGCATGTCATTAAAGATGATTCCAAGATTCCCTACTTTTTCAACGTAGGTGATCACAGAGTCACCTAGTTTGATGTGCGGAAACAGCGACCTATCTAATTTGGTGCCGTTCATGGCAATCGATTTATATTTAGAGGGATTCAGACTCAGATTAATACTCTGTGTCCACTGCTGTATACAATACAAATCGTTGTTCATTGCTTCTGATGCCTGGGAAAGTTCAGCTAGTGGGTTACTAATAAAGACCTGTACATCATCGGCGAACATGAGATCGTTAATGTAATCGAAAAAAAGAGGGCCTAACATTGATCCCTGTGGTACACCACTGCACACTGGGAGAAGACCTGATGTCTTATCTCCAACAATCACACATTGATGTCTCCCTGTAAGGTATGATTGAAAAAGCTTGGTTGCGGTTGAAGAGAAGCGAAAAAGGCTTGATCAACTGAGTCCAAAGCCTTGGAGAAGTCGAAAAGTGTGAGCAAACTTACTTCCTTCCTATCTATTGCTATACGTATCTAATCAACAATATTAAGTAGCACGGTCTTACAGCTCCGATTAGCTCTGAACCCAGACTGAGCACCATTAAGGAGATTATTGACATGGAGAAACCTTTGTATCTGTCTTGGGATCGCTTTTTCAAAAACCTTTGACAAAAAGAGTAGGATATAAATTGGCATAAAATTGGCACCCTTCGGAATTGGAATAATCTTGGCTTTTTTACAATCAACTGGGAACTCCGAGGTGGTTAAAATAGAGTTGTATAGATGTTTGAGGTAAGGCAAAATAAAGGGTAAAAGCAGTTTAACGAACCTGGGATCTATATTGTCTAATTGCATTTGATTTAACTGACAGTAATGCTGCAACAACATCAGTATCATCAAGCAAGGTAGGGCTGAAGGTTCTATCAGCTTCTTCGGGTGGGTCAGGAAAAAAATCAGCAGGTACATTTGAACTGGTTTTGTTTAGATCCAGAAATTTGGAATTGTTTTGTTTACGGATACCTAAATTTCTTAAGGGCTTCCAGACATTTTTACCCGAACCCGTAGGATTTAGGTGGTTTGCGTAGTAATTTTTGTTCAGCCGATCTAATTTTATATACAACTTTATTCCGAAGGGTGGAGTTTTTGTTTTCCTTTACACCCAATAATCAACATTTCTTTAAATAACTATAATATTAGGGCAGACATACTTTCAAAATAAGCAAACTAAGCATTAACTAAGCCATAATAAATCTATTGCCTCAGCCTTTAAGAAAAATATGAGAAATATGACTATTGCTACCATGCGGAAGGTCCAGATGAAGCTCTGCCACATATTTTCCGTACGACCTTCAGATAATACTGCTCAATAAAGTGCGTAAACTATCTTTTGGAGAGAACCGACAACTCAGACGCTACATACCTAAGCTGAGTTAAATATGTTGAAATACCACCCCTTAATGTTTTTATAGGCCATATAAGGAACTAAGGTTCAAATTTTGAACCAATTTAATAATCTATTCAGCGATTACGTTGGTTTCTGAATGTCTGACTGACCTATTTAATCCAATTTAAACAAATATTTTGATATGCCGAACGGCTATAACTGTCTTACCCCAGCCCCTGTTCAAATATTTGAATGAATAAATATGGGCATAATGAATAGTCGTAATAGTTGATAGTCAGACTACTTTATTTTACGTTACACCTTTATCTTATTACTAAAAAAAATTTTGCAGTATATGGTATGTTTAATAAGCAAAAACAAATGCTGACAAATATTGATTACCGAATTCAAGTTTAAGGCGTCATGTGAATATACATATGTAACTATGATACCAATATTAAAAAAGTCAATATTGCCTTCAATCTCATTTAAATTTCTTAAAACCCCTATAGATATAACCTCACATCAGACAATTATAACAAATATCTTTAAATAGTATGCACCTCCGCCTCCCCATACTACTTACACCCCATTAACAACAAACAGAAAAAGAAAACCTAAGTAAACTATTCCAATACCTAAAAAACAAAAAACATTAAAAGTTCACTTAAAGTAGGTACTCAAAAATAAAACGAAAAAACATAACATCGAAAAACATCGAACTACAATTAACACATTTGAATTTTTTCAAAAATTGCCAAAAACAGATACAAGTACTCGTATGTTATGAACTAACAAAAAAAAAAAACATACCAATTCGTGCTCCTGAGAGAGATAGAAAATCGCCCTTTTTTTGAATCGACAAAAAAAAAATAGACATAAACATAAAAACAATCTCCACACCTCGGTAATATACTCGTAAATCTCCAAATCGCTTACCATATACGGTACGTTTACTTAGCGCAGTCTGGCACCGATGGTCCAAAACCCCAACATCACTGATCTATTTTTATCCGGGCCGCAACATCACTCGACATCTGTGCGATGTCTTCTTGTGGGGTGGTGGAATATAAAAACTGATGTTCGCCTGCTGAGATACGCTCAGTCAGTATATTTCATTGGAAACGGTTTGTACTACCGTCGCGATCTTTTACCTAAAATAAATAACTATTCTTGTGTTAAGAAGAAAAAAAATAATTATTTAAAGCAAAATGTGTGACGATGATGTTGCTGCTTTGGTCGTTGATAACGGTGCGTTTTTTTTAATTTTATTTTTTCAATTATGTATTTTTGTTTTGTGTGCTTTGGAATTGGAAAATATGAAAAGTTTAAAGAAGGATCCATAGTGAAAGTCTCAACGCCCTGATGTAGTCATGGGATTCGAGGTGTTGTGCCTTTTAACTTAGAAAAGCATTCAATTTGAAAAAAAATGAGTATCACCAGTTTAAAAACATCGAATCCATTGTGTTTCTAAAGCCGTGTGATTAAAGAATATTTCCAAAAGTTTTTTTGATAAATGAAGCATTCGATTTTATAAAAGAATACTTTCACAGATGTTGTGCATCTTTGGATCTCTTTTTGAGCTCCGTGTTTGAACAGCTTTTTCACTTGCATTACGTTCCATTTTTTGACTAAAAATTCAATATTTAGACCTTTTAAATATGACCCTCTAAACGGGGCAATTACCAATTACCAGGAAAGGTATAACTATTTCATGCAATTCATGCATGGTCTGAGCCTTAGGGCTCTATACGGACTCCTGATTAGAAGCAAGTGATAAAGTAGTTATAAAAGAAAACAATTTATTAATAGTATATCAACTCCCTCCCATTAATAAAAAAGCTAAACATTTTCGAATTTCAATATTCAATCCTCAGACAAATATTTTTCATCGATTTTCGATCCTACGAGTATATCCTTAATCCCCAACATTTAATTTGTTTTAATGTTTTTTTTTATGAATTTCAGGTTCCGGTATGTGCAAAGCTGGCTTTGCCGGTGATGATGCACCACGTGCCGTATTCCCATCCATTGTAGGCAGACCCCGCCATCAAGGAGTCATGGTCGGTATGGGCCAAAAGGATTCCTATGTTGGTGATGAAGCTCAAAGCAAAAGAGGTATCCTCACTCTTAAATATCCCATTGAACATGGAATCATCACAAATTGGGATGATATGGAAAAGATCTGGCATCACACCTTCTACAATGAATTGCGCGTCGCTCCAGAAGAACATCCAGTTTTGTTAACCGAGGCACCATTGAATCCAAAAGCCAATCGTGAAAAGATGACACAAATCATGTTTGAAACCTTCAACTCACCAGCCATGTATGTTGCCATCCAAGCTGTACTCTCATTGTATGCCTCCGGTCGCACCACCGGTATTGTCCTCGATTCTGGAGATGGTGTTTCCCATACCGTTCCTATCTATGAAGGTTATGCTTTACCACATGCCATTCTCCGTTTGGATTTGGCTGGGCGTGATTTAACTGACTACCTCATGAAAATCCTCACCGAACGTGGTTACTCATTCACAACCACAGCTGAGCGTGAAATTGTTCGTGACATCAAGGAAAAGTTGTGCTATGTTGCTTTGGACTTTGAACAGGAAATGGCCACAGCTGCTGCTTCAACATCTCTTGAGAAATCCTATGAATTGCCTGATGGTCAAGTGATTACCATTGGTAATGAACGTTTCCGTTGCCCCGAGGCTCTCTTCCAACCTTCATTCTTGGGTATGGAATCCTGTGGCATCCATGAAACAGTATACAATTCAATCATGAAGTGCGATGTAGATATCAGGAAGGATTTATATGCCAATACTGTGATGTCTGGTGGTACCACCATGTATCCTGGTATTGCTGATCGCATGCAAAAGGAAATCACCGCCTTGGCTCCATCGACTATTAAGATTAAGATCATTGCTCCACCAGAGAGGAAGTACTCCGTTTGGATTGGTGGATCCATCCTTGCATCCCTTTCAACTTTCCAACAGATGTGGATCTCTAAGGAAGAATATGATGAATCCGGTCCAGGAATCGTTCATCGCAAGTGCTTCTAAGGTGTCAAACTTAAATCGATTCACTTTGCTTATGGTCCTACGAATCCAATCGAAAGATGCCAACAATGAATGCACGTTTTATTTCATCCTACCGACTGATATCCTTTATTTTATTTTGTTAACTGTTTAAATAAATTGTACGTGGAATTAGGATTAATGCACTATTCTTAGGGAAATAATCGCCAATTGTAAAATAAATATTTTTTTTTTCTTTTTATGTTTCTTGTATAAGCTAGTCAAACGAATTTATAATTAAAATTTAAATTAAAAGTATCTGAAAATATTGAGTTTCATTTAAATTGAATTGAATCAAACCGGCAATGTCACAGCTTTGAATATTCTCATCAGAACTGTCAGCGCGTATCATTTATTACCCCTTTGGCGGCTGTCAAAATTAATAACTCATAAATGATGATGCATTAAACGATTGCTGCTTGAATGCATTCAGTGTGCTGTTAAATTAATGTGGACTATGTAGATGTAACGGTATTTAGCTCATTAATCAGTCGATGGGTCTAGCGACATGACTAAAACATGCAAAATAAATTGGCATACGGCCAATGTGAATGGTGATTTTTCTTCAACTTTTTTTTTTGTTCGTGCAACGCAGATGAATGGTGTGCTGAACTCTGATTTCTTCATTCCGACCGAAAGTCGTCTGGGTGCCAATGTTACATTTTCTAAATCGTTTTAGAAATTCATTAGAAAAACTGAAAATAGAAAATGCTTGCAATTTGTCTTAAATAACTGGAGCCAAGTTTATGATGAGGTGACTTGTATCATTATTCGTGGACTTTTCTCGCCGGCGGGATACAAACTTTAAAGTGTGTAAAGAGCTCTAGAGCCATTTTTTAATATGAATAGACTTTTGGATTTTTTTTTTCATAAAGGCAAATACTTTATTTAGTGTAAAATCATCTCCACTCCATGTCATATACTCGTATATATTTCTCTAGAAGTTATTATTTGTTCTGTGAACACGGTATTTTACTCGTAAGTTTACTGACTGAGACAGTTGGGCAAAATTATTAAATGCCTCAAGGATCTAATTGCTTATGGCAAATTTCTGTTTTTGGTAAGAGAAATACCAATATTAAGCCTTCTTTTTCGATGACACCATATACTTCGTTTTACCCTCGCTCACAGGTAGTCCTACCTTGTTTGACTCTGTTTTGATTACTATAAACGCATTATTGAAATTTTTCCGGTGATGTAGATATTGCCTGATGGATTTTTAAAAAATGTCACTTCTAGTGAAGACACTTAAGTTCATGCAACTTAAGACCAACATGGCAAAATCAAACGAAACAGAAATGACTCAAACGCTCTCTTTAAAGGTGTGAAGTTCCAAGTTTTGACTCCTATTGCAAATAACATCTCTCAAATTCGTGTGTGTATGGTAACAAATGGGGTACTGTTGAACTCGTAGTTACGAGTTTTTTTTTCCTTTATTCTCATTTCATATAATCTTATACAAGTAGTTATAACAATCCATGAAACATAAATTGAGAGAATAGTTAGTGACATTAATATTTATACAAGTAAATAGAGGAAATGCCACTTCAAGTAATATAATGATACAGTTGAACTACAAAATAATTCAAAAAATTCAAAAGCTGCATATACAAAATTCATAAAATTCACAAATCAGCATGACAATTTAGCAGATTATTTAAAAGAATAACAAAAATGGATAAAGAACAAAAAAACAAAAATTCAAAATACATCAACTTATAAAGCGCAATTCAGATTCATTGTGATCGTAACTATAAGCCACAATTTTACTTTTTTTTATAAACTCGGAAAGCGATCTAATGGTTCGTATTTGTACAGATAGACTATTAAATAATTTACAAGAAGTGGTCAAGTAAAGGTTTCTCATTCTTGAAGTACGAAAAGGGGGAATACAGACTACGTTTTCAGAATTGCTTCGTAGGTGATAAACATCTGAAATAGGGCTTTGTAAATATCCAGCTCTCTTAAAAAATATTTTGAGTACTTTGAAGAAATACAGGTGCCTTACGGGTAATATTTCTAGTTTCCTGAATAATTCCTTTTTTTTTGAATAATAATCAACTACTGAAGTTTAGTAAAATATGCTCCACCCCATGAACTTATGCCATACTGCAATTGGGATTGGAAAAGCCCCAGATAAATTGTCTTTAATGTTTTGATAGAACAGTAATTCTTAAGGCGGTATAAAATACGTAAGGATGATAAGAAATATGATTTTAAGCTTGAAATGTGGTCGTACCAACTCAAATTTTGGTCGATAATTACACCTAAGTACTTGTAATGTTTAACAATCCCAATGTTAAAGCAGTTTACATCACAGCTCATTTGATCACTAAATTGAATACCATATGCAAATTAAGTTGTGTCTACGTTGGAAATGTTGGAAAAGTGTTTCGGCAACGATTCTCTAAAGAAAACGGTCGCTTACCAGTGGTCGTGAGTCAATCGAAAATGATGAACGCAGTGGCAGACCATCGAAATCGAAAACCGACGAAAACATTGATGAAGTAAAAGAAATGTTGGTCAATAACCGCAAATTAACCATCAGAGAGATAGCGGAGAACTTGAACATTGCCTATGGATCCGTCCAAGACATTTTGATAAATGATTTGGGTTTCCGTAGTGTAGCAGCAAAGTTGGTGCCAAACACCTCAGAGATGATTTACGAGGTTGAATCCGATCCCACATTCATCAAAAGGATCATTACTGGAGACGAGACGTGGGTTTACGAGTACGACATGCAATCCACATATCAGGCAAGTGAATGGCGGTCACCAAATGAGCCGAGACCTAAAAACCACGTCGTTTTCAGTCATAAAAGAAGGCAATGCTCACGGTTTTCATGGATTACAACGGTATAGTGCATCATGAATTTTTGCCTGAAGGCCAGACAGTAAACAAAGAGTACTATTCGGGCGTTATGAGACGTTTGCGTGAAGCAATTCGCCGAAAGAGACCAGAATTGTGGGCAGAAAACTCGTGGATTTTGCACCATGATGACGCACCGTCGAGGTCGCACAGTGCCATCATTAGTCGTATTTTTTTGTGACTTCTTTCTGTTCAATCGAGTTAAAAAAGCACTACGGGGGACACGTTTCAGCAGCCGAGAGGAAGTAATGAAAAAATCGCAAGAAGCAGGAATGGACATTCCGAAAACCGAATACAAAAAATGTTTCGAGGATTGGATCAAGTGTGTTGCAGTCCATGGGTATTACTCTGAAGGGGAAAATATAGATTTGGATTAATTCAAATTTTCTGAATACTTTTTGATCAAGGTAGTATATCGTGGTTTTACAAGCCAAAAGCACTAAGTCTAAAAACAAACTTTTGGGTAAATCAATATTTAAGATTCGGTTTCTGGTGAAAATTCAATATTAACCTTTATTTGTCAATGAATCCAATTAAATACAAAATTGACATTATGACATTTATTTCCAATATTTTTTTTTCGTTTTTTCCAAACCGATATGATAATTATTTGAGCAAAAGCAAAAAATTAGCGGACTTAGTACGTTTTTCCTGCAATGATATGTATGTATTTGTTCGTATTTAATACTTTTTTGAAACACAAATAAATGGAAACAACATGATTATTGCCTAAAAGTAAACACAAAAGCTTTATTCTAGGTATATAAGCAAAACAACAAACGTAAAAGAATAAAAAATAGTAATTAAAGAAGTGGTTAAGAATAATTGCATATCAAAACCAGATATAGTATTATTCAATATCACTTTCATCTGGTTCTGGTAGGTAATCTTTTGCGTTCGATTGGGATGGTAATGCTGAAAACCAAGAAAGAAATATTTCAGGAATTACTCCTTTTTTACACATTACCATAAGGTCTTTCTTCTTGGCTGTGCTTACTTTACTAGGTTCAGTATAAAGTTTTGGTAATTCTTTTACCGGGAGATAATTAGGAACAGGGTTTCTTCCTCTTCGAAAACTCTTTACAACGTTCAAGCTACGAAAATGTTCTCTATATTCGTATTTAAATTGAAGTATTCCTGGATTATTTTTTTCGTATCGAAAACATTTAATTATAAGCCAGTTAACTTTTTGACCTTCCGTGCCCATTCTCTTATTTTTTATTAAGTTTTCGGCACATGAATTCCTGCAGCACGGAATATATTCATCCAATCATTGATGCAATAAATTGACATGAATTTATTACAAAATACTCTCCAGTATGTGATTCCAGATACCGAACTTTCAGGACACTGTACATCTTGTACAGGTGTACAGGTGTATAACTCGTACATCTTTCTAATTGAAAGCTTACTATCTAAATATTTTCTCTGACTATTTTTTCGACAATAGTGACATTCTATAGACGGAAAACAATCGATATGTTTTTCTACATTTTGAATTATCTCGGAGTTTGTTTTGTTGGTTGGCGTTTTTTTAACTCTTTTATCTTCCGCGGAAAAGTGCCCCCCAAATCGTCCCCTAAACATGCGCTTATTACACATTAATTACACATTTTATGTCATTGTGAATAAAAAAATACTTTTTGGCAATTTGACGCAGAATTGCATTTTCGTTTCCTGGTCGCCGATATTTTGGTTCAAGGCATTCAACGTTCTGAAGGCTGAAGTTTTTTTGGCCAACAAAATTCAAACCCCAATATGTTTTGCATAATTGCAATGGGGAACTCTCGTTAATACTGGCACAATGAAATCTGCATGTATGGCTCGGAATTTCTTTTGGAGCTTTTTTGGGTTTTAAATTACCTTTCTGATCCATATATTGCAAACATTTGGATTTTATCTCCCTGCTGACATTTTTTTCCAAGTTTTTTGTGACGCTTTTTTCCATCCACTCCTTTTTGCAGAAGTGTCTGTTGTTATTTCTTGATTTGTATTGACTGCTAAAGTTTGCTCTTTCTCGTTGGCACTTGAAAAGATCTCATCTTCACAATTATAGTTTGGATCTCTGATGATATCATCGTTTGAAAAATCGGACGTTTGATCCATTTCAACTCTTAATGAACTAATAGATTCATCAAGACACACAGTTACGTCACCTAGGTTCTACTGAAAACCAATATTTGTATGCTTGATTAAGCTTTAAATAAATGAATTAACAACCAAGGTTTATGTCTTGCTCCAGAGCTTCATCAAGAATCATTTCGTGGCTTTTCTCTTCCGAAGTACATTTAAAAAAAAAAAACAAAACAGTTATGAACGAAACTACACCCTTGCCCTATTGTAAATTTTGTTTTTTACACTTTCGCAATGATAGGTTGTAGACCAGTTGTACTGGATCGTGAATACCCCTTCTATGATAATAATTATTTCCTAACAAAAACAAAACCAAATAACTTACCCAAAGTATTTTGTATATTCTTTTTAGTTAATTGGAGAATTCCCCACGAACGAGAATTCTTATTCATTTTTAAAAGATTTAATTATGTTTTATAGCAAATTCAGGGCCTGAGTAACTTAATGAAACTTACAGTTTGTGAAAACCTTTTGGAACTCTACCGCTTTTTTCATACCTTTAAACCACGGCCTTCTGCGTAAGTCATTTTTCAAATTCAAAAATATAATTTTGATAACTTGTTAATGCTTTCTTCCTGTAAACAGATAGTAATTTAATATATCTTGCGATACTGGTAATCGCAAGTCAAATTAGTGCGTTCTTCCAGTATAAAATATGTTTTTTCTGACTTCGTGCAAAGTGAAAAATTAAATAATTCATTAAGGGTGTCTAATATGACTTAGTGTGTTATTTCAGTACATAGTATCATCGTTCTGAATAGTTTTGCATTTAAATCTAAAAATCTTAAAAATATGACTTAGTGCCTTTGGCGTGTAAACCAACCATGCGTAGTGAATACAGTGCAATACTGTGCAATACTCAAACGTATTTGGATTAAAAGTAAACTCTCAGCAATTAGCTAACATACCGGCATCAAATAAATCTGACTTCTCTAACTTCTATTACAGCACCTATATTATTTAATCGATTACCTTACAAAATTATAGTAAGTAATATACGGAATTTGTTTTTAAATAAAATCTAGATATGGCCTTTACATTGGATGTTTCTCAAGCCAAACGTTTGTTCCTTAACATATTTTCATTTTCTTGTTTTTAAATTTTATTTTTAAATCGACCTTTGCTTTTTTCTTTTTCCTTTCTGTATTAATCTTAATATGAATTTAATTTGGTTTTCAAAAACCCCACACCAATTGGAAACTTATTAATTAAATGGGTCATTCACTACTAGTCCTAAGGCTAAAGAATGACACCTATTATCTTATTTCCCAAATCGTTATCTTTGTTAATATGGTATATATCAAAACAATCATTCCCAGAAATAAAATAAAAGAGAAAACTAAAAAACAAAAATATCGTTTTGAACTGTATTTTCTAGAATAACGACTCTCGTATGCTGGGAAATTTATATTTAATATTTATAACCTCTTTGACAAGAGTATGTTTACTTCCGAACGTTTATTACCTATTGGTTGCAAGCCCTAAGAGGCTTAAAATAATGGAGATAGGTGATTTTTTTTTCTTTCTTATCACATCATCTATAAAATCTCTTGTTTCGCCAAAAACAATTTTTTGCAAATGTTATCACCCGCCACTTCTAGTGTGTAGAATAGAGTAAATTGTCGATTTTTAGAATCGAAACTGCGTCCAGTTCGTTCCTTTGGTTTCATGATTACTAAACCAGCTATATATCACTTCTGGCAATTTTTTTTTGGTAGGTTTGACAAAGTATTAAGCGTTCTAGCGGGAATGAACTTATCTTTTGCTGTAATGCATACCTCGCAGTTCTTAAGTTTTTTTGAGTGATCCTTGTGTAATTTTCTTTGCATACGGTCCTGACCTTTTTCGTTTTACTTACTGCAACATGAGGCAGTGGAATATCATCAGCCGATATAATTACGCAATTTCTCCTGGAGCGGCATCAGTGATTTGCTCCTCAGATAAGTCACTAGATCTGGAACTGAAATCCTCAGAGTCGTTCAGTTGTGTGTCTGAAGTACTAGCAACAGATGAGTTCACGTATATTCGATGTACCCGGGAAATAACAGCGTACGCCAATAGCGTTAACTGCGAAATTCCCTTTACTTTATTTACGTTTTCTAATAACTAGAATACATCTAGTGATGGGCATCGTTTTTTCACCTACCCGGTAGGTATTTATCATGTGGTAAATACCGGGTATTTAGCGGGTATGTACCGAAAATCGTATTTACCCACCCGAAATGGGGTATTTATTATTTTATAATTTTTATACGTTAAGGGCTAATTGAATATGTGTTTTTTTTTTTTATTAAAACCTCATTTAAGAAAAAGTTTGATGATCTGAAAAAAAGAGGGACTTGCTGATAGTTATCTTACTATTTCAATTTCTCTTCAAAGAAATCGCTGATCAAGAGTGCTGATGGAAAGGTGCAAACAATTTCTAAGAAGTTTTAAATGTTCCTTATTATATATTAGTACTTAGGCAAAGGTTCCTTGGTTGAATATTTATTTTGCTTTATTTTTTATTTTATGGCTTAGAGAATTAAATGAAGTTATTTATTGATTGGTTACTTGGACAATTTTTATTATTTGTTTTTTCTCTTTTTTTTTTTTAATATATGGTATAAATAACAATAACCATCAGATTAAAGTATAATTTAACTTAAATGGGTTTCCGGTCACTGTTTTTTGTTATATAAATTGGCATCAGCGACTGATTGTGATTAGTAAAGTTTGGTGTTTATTTGAGCTCAGACTAAAAATATTGTTTAAAAAAAATGGGAAGACCTAAAAGCACTATTTGGAAGTATTTTGATAAAACGAAAAAAACTGTCAAGTGCAAATTTTGCGGAAAAAACTACTTCCCTAATATAAATGAAATAGCTAAGCATTTAGTCTAGTGCTTTATGTGTCCATCGGATATAAAAGTCCTTATAAATAGTGAAAAAGATGTGGAAAAACATTATGCCAAAGAAATATCAAGCTATGCCGAATGTAGTGATATTTTTAATACGCTGCTTGAGAGCAATCAAGGTGATCAGGAGAATGTGTGTTTAAATTAATCATCAATATCTAAAATTAAAAAGGTAAGTATCATCCTCTTATTTTTATTAGTATTAAGATATTTTATTTAAATATGTAGAAATTCTTTTATTCTAACAAAAAATAAATAAATAACTTTGTAGTAATTGAAAAGGGAATTTGGCAACGCCATAAAAGAAAGTTCAAGATCATACTTGCATACAAGAGCTCGTACTAACAAAAGCTCATATTGCAACTATATGCTTTTCCTTAGTTTATGATTCACACCCAAGTATTGCGTGGAATAAATATAAATCCGAAATGGATGACGTTGAAACCTCCACCCAGGTTTGGCATCTCACAAACGACAGGTCATGTTTGTCCACTAGTCTTGAATGGTGCCACACTTGCGTGAGAAAATCCTGCGGTAAATTGTAAAACTGCAAAATTTGAGTTTGAGTGCTCCAAGAGTCGGATCATTACCACTGCTTTAAACACGCACACCAAAAGACCTTTTAATTTTGATTTCTTTTATTTTTTTTTATTTTACCTTTTCTTTTACATTTTGAATATTTTTGTAATCATTATTTTGAATTGAATTGTTTTCCTTTTTTTTTAAATAAAAAATATTCTTGCATTTAATTGTCTAAGTTTTTCTATTAAATTGACTACTTATTTGCTTAACTGCCTGTTCAGCGTATGCTGCGGTCTTCGGACAGCACAAATCGCGGCAGAGAGGGTAGCAAAGCAGGGCTTTCAAAGGTCGTGTCCTTCGCTCACGACAAAATCGATTGCGGAACCTACGAGCCTGGGGGTATTGGAGAACATCACCCATACTACAAATAATAATATTGCTTTATTAATTATTTAATTTAAGGAATCCTTAAACAAGATGATAGAAAGAGCTATTTACGGAAGCGGTTCACCTTTATCGTTAGTTGAGTTTGATCATTCAAACTGCCATCCAGGAAGCAGTTGGCAACAATTTATTTGGAGGAAGAATACAAGGAGGTTAAAAGCAAAATTGCAAATCAACTAGATAGTGTACAACATTTACACCTGCAATATGATGGTTGGAGTAATATCCGCAATGAAGGCTTTATTAACTTTATCATATCAAAACCGGATCCAATTTTTGTGAATTTCTTAATTACGGAAGATAACAAGCACACTGCAAAATACCTACAGGAACACATTCAGACAATAATTGAAAAATATGGTCCAGAAAATTTTTTTGTTGTCATAGGAGACAATTCTGCAAATATGCAAAAAGCGTTGCGGCTGCTAAAGGAAAACAAAAGTCATCTAATTCCCCTAGGGTGCATAGCATATATATTACATTTGCTTTGCAATGATATCATCAAAAGCAATCCAGCTCAAAAAATTATGGAAAAAGCAGTAACCATCGTGAAGACAATTAAAAGCAAGCAAGTTCTAAGTGCCATCCTCAACAAAATCAACAAAGAAAAAGGCGTAACCATTTCACTGAAACTTCCGTGTAAAACTCGATGTGGGAGCTACATATTTTGCCTGGAAAGCTTTGTCAGCAACAAAGTCAGTCTTCAAACATTAGCGGTTAATAAGACTTCTTCTCATTCAAAGAAAATAAAAACACCTCTGATAAATGAAGAGCCGTTCTGGAAGGAAATTCAGCAATTAATAGATTTAATCAAATCAGTTGTTCTCTGCATTACAAAATTTGTGCTTGATTCACAAGGTCCATCAAGTTGAGGAATTACTTAATTCGGCAATCAATTTGTTAGAAACAGGGAAAACGACAATTCTAAATGCTTTGGAAAGAGATCAACTTTTAAAAAAAATTAGTGAAGGAATTCTATTTGCAAGATCACCAATATACCTCGCCGCTGCACTTTTTGACCCATCAAATCAAGGTTGCTTTTTAAATGATTCTGATCAAGTCACGTCGATGGAATTTATTTATGAAGTATCGAAAAGTATGGGACAAGATGTTATGTCGGATTTGTCTATATATCGATCCAAGGAAGACCTTTGGGCAAAAGAATTCCTTTGGTCAAGCGCTTCGCCAATAGAACCCTTAATATGGTGGAAAGGTCTTTGTCCAACCAAAAATTTAAGTAAAATTGCAGCACGAATTTTATCAGCACCTGTAACTTCAGCAGCCACGGAAAGATCGTTTAATAAATTTTGTTGGATACATAGTAAAAAACGAAACCGTCTTACTGTTGAAAAGGCCGGGAAACTCACATGTATATCTCATAACTGGAAAATTGAACTATCACAAAAGACAAATCTTGAACGAAAGGCTGAAAAAGAAGAATAACAGCCAAGTTGCAGTTATATAGTAATATCAACAAACCCAGCACATAAAAAAAAACTGAATCGGAAGAACCCATCTCTTTGGATAGGACAACAGTTAATATACATACTAAGCGATTCCAGTGAATCGAATTAATTTTTATTAAAAAAGTATTTTATAATATTGAATTTTTTTTTTGTTCACTTAAATAAGGCTAAGAATAAATAAAATAAATTCTTTTTATTGATTTAAAGTAAATACCCACATTTTTACCTGTTTGGGTAAATACATAAGGTATTTGCCTATCACTAAATGAAGAACCATATTTATTAAATTTTAAATCGTCCGATATAAGCATGACGGGAATAGCTCAGATATTTTTAGTGTCAATAATTTGGTATAGTTACGTCACCATTTGACCTTCCCTTTCCCTTCTACCATTAAATTCTCCCATAAGTCCGGTTTGATCATGTGAAAGCCACACGCACAATTCGAATATGAGCAACCATTTTAGCGCAATTAGCAAAACGCTCAACTCCATATCCTCCACACGCACCACCCATTTGATACCTGCACAAACAAGTGGGAATGGAATCCCACGGGAGGGAGCTCGATGCAGAGTAATCATTTTTAAGAGTTCATAAATATACCTGTGGAAAGTTTCAGATGCACACTCCGTTGTCAGACGCAAACTGCATTGTCAGTACACTTCGTTCATATCATTACATTTCATTTTGTCAGATCGTTTGTTATAATACTGTTTAAATAAATAAAAATATATTTTTTTGCTCCTCCGCTCGAGCAGCAACTTAATTTTATTAAATTGGAACATGGGACTTGTCAACGTTTTATTAACGCTACTTTTTTCCTTGTTTGGACTGCATCCATTTGTTGCAGTGTTGCAGCTATCACTGTAATATAAATGACGATATAGCCCAAACTATTTAAAAGAGTAGTCCTAATAGGAAAATTCAATTTTTGGAATTACCAGATTTCTCAAGATAGCGAATACTGCAACATACTAAAATTCCAATGACATTGGAGCTGTAGGGATTCCACGACACAATTACCAAGAGTGATGGCACATGAGCGTTCGGGCAACGATACCTCCGATCGAAGTTTATCAGTGCGCTTACTCTTTCTTCTGTTAAAACATTCTTCAAACTATACAATATAGTATACAGGGTGTCCCCTAATTCATCAGGGATAATTTGGGAAAAGATTTTTGGGAATATTCTAAGAAAAAAATCGTCCTACACTAAGGGTCTGTCTTCAATATTGACATCATTTATCGATGATTTAAGAGAAGGCTTACTGTACCCTGTACCAATGTCAACAGAAATTGCTCTGTTTATACTAACGGCAGAAACTTTGTTTAGGACGATGTTTTTAGAAGAAATACTGGCCTTTCTAACTGCGTTTAAATAAAGTTGATATCTTGTTTAAGTCTTCAGATATCCAATTTCAAAGCCTGTTCCATTTTTTTTGACCATGCTAATTTTTGACTTAAGGTCACTTTTCTCCAGGAAATGCGGAAGAGTTATGTTTATTATTTTTTATGTCTTACTATTTTTTCTTATGAATGTAATAATAGTAATAAAAAAATCACCAGCAAGTTTGCAGAAAAACCGATCGATTTTATGATACTTGGGAAAACCAGCAGCAGGTAAAAAAAGGAATTTTTAATTTTTTACCTAGGTTTCTAACAGCAGTTGACCCCTCTTATTGTTTTCTTGTCCTTTCTTCTTGTTTTCCAAGAGCTAATAATTTTCCAATACTTGTTTAAAATTGTAAGAAGTTTTAAAGCGTGTTGATTTATTTGAATGAATGTCAAAACCCTCATTTCCTTACCCTCTTCTTTAAAAGTTCCAAGAAAGAGTTAGGTTTGGAGTATGAAGGCCTATTTGAAAAATTTATCAAAAAAACAATACATAATATAAAAGATTAGAAAAAAAAATAATTCATCAGTCTAATTTCTTACGCCAAAGTTACAGTTGCTTAGACGCGCTATTTGAAATGTCTGCAGTTACAAATCAAGAATACGCAGACAGTATTTACGTTTATGGGCTGGAATGGAACTTCAACTAGAACGCGACATTTATCATAGCACGGGGTTTTTACACAAGCAACACACAGTGGGAAAACCAAAAATATTCTACCGGATGCTTTTGGAAGTAAAGTTTTTAATTAAGCACATGTTTATTAAACAAGAAGCAAGCTGATCAGATATGTTAAAACGTTTTTTTCAGAACACTAAATCTTTGATTCTGCATCAGTTTTAAAAAAAAAACTAAATATAACACCTTGAAGGGCATATTTGAAAGTTTTGATTCCATTTCATACTTCTTTTTAAATTGAGCGGGCTTTTTGCTTATACACTGGCGATCACTAGGATGAGGCCATACATTTTGCAATCGATTTTCACTGTTTATACCTGTTTGAAATTTTGTACCCGCTAACTTTTACTACCTGTGAACAAGTACATATTTTCTCAACAGGAAGTCAGAAAATTAAAGGGTAAATAAGAAACGACTGTTGGAATTTCCTAGGATCAAACAATGAACTTCTTGAAAAGCGTATAAAAAGATGCACCACTAGGATGAGGCCATTGCGAATATTTCGTTGCAGGAGTTCACATCAGCGATTTTATTCAAAATTTTGTTAAGAATATTTAAAAAAGCGTTGAAAAGAACTGTTTTTATTTAGTTTAAAAAAAAAATTGGTTTCGGAAAGACTTTGACAGCAACAGAGAAATTGCAAGGAGTAAGACTGTTGTAAACAGTTATCTTGCGGATCCACAAAACTATGGGAAAAATCAAAAAGGACTCACGGCAGAAGCAACAACATTGCGAGAAAAGCGGTTAATTCTACGGCGTGCCTCAAATTCTACTCTACCAGCTACAAAAATAAAGGCCAACCTCGGAATATCAGCATAGCCACGGTCCGAAGGATAATACGAAGAAGTGGTACTATACAGAGAAAAAAATTTAAAAAGATACCTGTTTTGAGGCAAGAAAACAGGAACATCGAATGAATTTTGCAGGAAAACATGTCGCTTGGAGCAGTGAATGGAAACACGTTGTCCTTTTGGATGAAAAAAGGTTTAATCAACTGGTGCTGCAAGGTTCAAAGATGAGGCCGAGAGAAAAATAATTGGATCATTTAAATGCGAAACCATCACCAAACTCTTGGCCTCACTATCGAGGTGATCCAAAAAACCGTGGCTTCTAAAATGGTTCTCATTTCTGCAAGTTTTGCCAACCCACAAGCAGCGCAGTTGCAAATCTTCTTCTGCTGTTTAGATTAGTTTGGCCGGCAGCATCCGTTCTTGCAGCCTTGTAAAAATTCAACTTAGGCATTGTCATATTCACATAGTTTTGTCTGGGCTGGAATTGTAGAATGTTTTCCTTTCTATCTCTTTGGCTTTGCTTATGCTTTTGAGCAAAATTTCGGTACCAGGATATTGACGCACAAGAACCATTTTTCAATGGACTTCTCCACGTTACCTATGTCTGTTTTTTATTCGCAGAAGACGTTGGAGCAGCAGTATTTGTATAACCTAAAACCAAAGATTCACCATTTCAAACAGCTTGTTCGCAGTCATGCCCTTGGTCTTCAGAGCTCAATTGGTGATTAACAGCGCCGCTTTCGTTAGTCTTTTAGACAGATGGGTGAAGCCTTTTTGCATCACAACTTCTTATGCCATTTGTTCGCCTTCATTAAAACCAGATAGAAGGCCAAATCTATGTTGGCCGCTTGAGGCGTGCAAACTTCCTGGAGCATGGATGCATACATAACGTTAATTTATATGGTTGACAGTTTTATAATCCGCTCATAATAGTGCACCAAATGCAAATAAAAAAAGCAACCGATGACCATATGTATGTGTATATGTAGATCATTCTGTAAAGTAGAAATACCCACTCAGGACAATGGAAGATGGAAAAAGGTTTTAACCCTTTACTGCATGATTTTTTTTTCGAAAAAAAAAATATATTGTTATGTATTTCGTCGACCTGATTGCGAAAATGATAATGTTTTGTTAAAATATTGGGCCGTTTTGGAGATTTTGCTTAATTTGTATATACATATATCATATATGATATGGTATATCATGCATATAAAATACACTTTTTTGGTGTTTCAAAATTAATTTTATTTTACTATTCTATTCTATGTATAAATATTTTTATGATAACGCTCGTAGCAAAAGTAAAACAAATTGTGTTACGAAAAAACAAAACTTAAAAACTTAAAAAATTCAAAATTAGGTTATTACATGAAAATAAAATATTTGTACATAAATACATATATAGTCATATATAGTATAAAATTTTAGATGTTCCAGCCGAGAAAATTCATTTGTTGTGGAAGTCTTGAAAACAATTTCTGTCATTGTTGAAGCAAGGCGCAGTTTTACATTTTGAACATTTTGCAAATGTTAATTTACCAAAACCAGGCAGCTTGCACGTTAAACGTTGAGGCATCCAAAGAGGCAAATGGTTAAAACGATCTGGTCTTACTTTTTTTGACGGAACAGGTTTCGAAGTTGCTTTTATTCGTTTTTCCTCAATTTGCCTAACCAATTCGGTCGATGGCCTTCCACACTTTGACACTTTACCACACAAACGACAAAGAGTTTCCGACACCGAAATCTTGAAATCGGCTAGGCACATGATTTTTTCTTTTGTTTTTTTTTTGTGTTTCGACACGCCTAGTTTTTAATTATATCTTTAATATGAATATTAGACTATATTATGGGTTGTGTTAATATCACTTATTTTTCCTTGTCAACACTACTAGATATGAGCACCAGCACTCTGTTGTTGCTAGCTAAGCAACTGGGTTGCGAACCCAGCAGACAGTCTTATACGTTCTAAGGTTCGAGTCCCCCCATGTAAGATCGCAGTTGTCCGTTTTGTTTTTTTTTTCTTTCTCTTGGAGCAAGATTTCCATCGTCATTCTATAGTATGAGGACTTACTGTTGAAATTAGCGGATGTGTAAGATCAGGAGATGTGGTCTGATGAACCTGTTTTTAAGAGGTACGCGAAAACAATCGAGAGGCAACTGGTAGTGTTGAGTGAAATTTGAAGGATTTTTGGAGGCTGGGTTGGAAAAGAAAAGGGGGTGGTGAAGAGTCCATCAAGGAAATCGGTAGTGCAAATTTGGAGTTCAAACAAAAAAAAAAAAGAAAAGCCGAGTATAGATAGTCAAGTAGTCCGGAGCTCAATTCGATATTTATGGATATTGAATTTGGAAATCTATGAAGTTGTAAAAAAAAAATAGAAACTGACATAATAATTCAGTAGCCTCTCAAATTTTAAAAGTATTTAGAAGAAGAAACAAATTATTAAAAAGGAACTGAGTATTTAAATAAGTGCCAAGCGACAAACTTAAAGACAAAAAGAAACTGACAAAATAGTTCGATAGCATCGAAGGAAAAGTGTCACGCAATAGAGTTGTTATTAGTGCACAGTGTTCAAAACAAAGCGTTAAGGTTACTGTCGGTAGTTCGGTAGTGTTCAAAGAAGAAAGAACTTTTTGCGTCGCGCGCCTAAATGAATCCGTGAAATGAGATGACGAGTATCATCAACAGATATATGGAAGCGGCGCGGTAGACGTGTATGCTAAGCAGAGATAAATAAGCGGCTGGAGACGTCACAAATGAGGCCAATCGGAAAGACAAGCCTAGATCTAACGATAAGTATTTTTTTGTAGATACATATATCCGCCCAGTTAGCCATATGTATTAAGTTTGCGTAGATTCGGTTTGGCATTAAAATTAACTTCAACGGTAATTGGTTAGCGGGTCGTTTTATCCGAATTGTTTAAAGGAACGCTCGGCGCCGATAAGTATGGGCGCATGTTCATATGGTATACAGATTTCGGAGAGAGGTTTTCTTTTTGTTTCTGGAGTATTTACTATTTAATAAAAGTTTAATGAGTAGAATTGTTTAGTTGAGACCAATTTGTAAGTTAATTTTTAAGATTGTTAATTTAAGCTGAATTAAAAGAAGAGAGTTATAACGTTGGGGCAAATAATCGTTTTTAATTTATTATTCTTAATCGGTTCGTCGGCACGGGGAAAAAGAAAACGCGAATCTCACATTTAGTCGCGATTCTGGGTGTGGGTAATTAAACGGAAGAACAATCGCGTGGCGCCCATTTTTACCATCTTAACCTGCGACCACTCTTCGTGATGGGCGGGCATTCTTCCGTGGTACAGCGCGTTGGATGGAGAATACGGCGGTAACAACTAAACTAAACTTACCTGTACAAAAGCCACGGGATGCAAACTGTTACATCCAGTAAGTGGTAAAATATCCAGTGGTACCATTTCTTAGACATGATTTTAATTTTATATCTTCCAAGCAAGGAACCTGCCAAGTCCACACCTCCCATAAACTTGTCCTTGATAATAGCTGGACAATCCACTTCTTTGATTCCTTAGTTTTTTTCATGCCTCTGAGATTTAGAAATTGGCTTCTCTCCAATGAAATTAGAAGTGATTGTAAGTGCCAGATCCATGCCATCAATGCTGCCTAATACTTCATAAGAAACACCTCATACAATTTGGTAAACAATTTCTTCGGACGGTTCCCAGATTTAGAATTCCTTCAACACAAAAAAAAAGTACATAATGTAAAAAAGCGCTTACGTTAGATACTGGCTACATACCTTTTCTATAAAGCTGAGAAATTAATGGTATCGAAGTGTAATAATTATCGAAATATATTTTGAAATACATGTCTTGGGAAACATTTCGAATCAAACGAATTACGGCATTGGAACTAGCGCCGAAGTTAACTTCAGTGGGCAAGCGAAATCGATCATCATTTTCTTGACCAGTATTGAGCTCAAAATTGTAAGCATACCCAGATGCTCCACACAAAACAAAAAACTTGTAACCCCATTTATGAGGCTTCGCTGGAAGATACTGTTTAATGTAGTTTCTCGCTTTTGTTGAGCACATTTGTTCATCCACACATAAAAACTCTTCAAAGGGAACTTTTTGGAAGGTTTGTATCAATTTGTTTATGAGAGGATGAATTTTATAGATGCGATCATGAGCAATGTTCGATTTTGGAACCATTTTTGCGTTGTCATTCAAATGAAGAAATTAGCGAATTTTCTCGAATTTACTTACAAACATTGTACTCCGAATAAGTTCATTGCTTATAATTGGCTTCCAAGAACTTCGTATATCAGGAGTCTGCAGAATTGACATTAGCATCCAAATTTCAATGTATTTTTGAATCTCAACTGCCGTTACAGCGAACTGTTTGCCTGGATCACATTGGCAAGTATACAAGTTAGATTCAGCTACGATTGAATCAATGATGTCGTTATCAAAAAGAAAACTGAAGAACGCAAAGGGTGTGCTTAGTTCCATAATATTAGTGAGTAATTCCGAACTACCCTTGAATTCTAAATTTTCGCCACGAAATTCAACTTTTTTCCAAATTATTTTGGAATAATGGGCCTTAATGGTCTTTAGTTCTTCAGCTGGTGACGGTTGTGCAGTCACGAATGAAAATGACAAAAGAGATGGGTGACAACTTTTTTTTTTTTTTTTTTTTTTTTTTTTTTCTAAAAAAAGGCGTAATCCATACAAGCAAAAAAAAAAAATGTATTGTATATCTGTTACAATAAGGTAGGATAAGTAGGTTAAGAATTAGATTTATATTTTCATTTATTTTTTTTTTTAGGTAGTTAGTTTATAAGTTTTAGTTTTAGTTTAATTTTAGTTTTACTTTATTTTTATCTTTTTACAAAAAGTCCGTTTACTAAGTTTTTCCTTTGCATAATAAAAATTTTTCTTAGTTTAGTTTAAATTAAATATATAAATATAAATAATAACGACTGTTCAAATCGTCGAAAGACATAGTTTAAGTATTATGTTTAACCTAGAGTGCTCGCATGGGGCCAGTAAGTTAGTATAAGATTATTTCTAAGTTATTTAAGCTAATTTTTAAGCATTTTTTTGTCTAGCTTGTAAGTGTAAATGAATTAAGAAAATAAAAATTCGTTTGAAAATGAAAAAAAAAACGAATGAAAATGAGAGTAGGCTACCGTTTCTAAGAATTCGGTCAAATTATGGCGTCAAGGATCAAATACCAGTGCAATGTGATGAGACATTAGAGAAATTGCCATAAGCATCAACATCATTAGAATGCTCCTTCAGTCTACTTATACGAAGTAATGAAGACCACCAATACATGTACTCAAAATAGCTTTTCTAGTGCCGTTTTAAAAAAAAAATTATTTTTTAATATTGTCGACGTACATTATTATCAATGAAAGCGTTTAAAACGGAGTTTCCCCTTCCAGTTTTCAACTGCAGAAGTTATACTAATTTCCAAAAAAAGTAACAAAAATAATCTCAAAAACCATAGGTCGATCTCCCTTTTTCCTGTGTTTACTAGGATCTTTGAAAAGGTAATGAAAAAGCGAATTATTCTGTTTCTTGAAAAGAGTGCTTTCTTTAGAGCTAATCAATATGGCTTCAGATCTGGGAGAGCGACGGAAGATGCACTTTTGAATGTTTGCAGCTATGTTATTAAGAGCATGGATTCTAAGAAGTTGACTGCCACACTATTTATAGATATCACGAAGGCGTTTGATACTGTTGATCATGATTCTCTTCTTCATACATTGTCTATAGCAGATTTTAGAGGTTCCATATTGAAGTGGTTTGCTTCTTATGTCAAACACAGAAAGCAAAGGGTTAAAATCGGTGGTGCATACAGTGATTGCCGTAGCATCGATATTGGCGTGCCTCAGAGCTCAGTAATTGGGTCTACATTATTTCTTATTTTCGTGAATTTCATCTTTTCCAAAACCTTAAGAGGGACGCAAACTGGTTCCGCGGCTGATATAAGTTGCGAGTAACACCCAAAAGGTTAGTTATCCTTCAATCATCCACATACCATATAACCAGTTCATTCAGTTTCCTATAAACTACATTACCCCTGCACTTGAACTTGCGATCCACAAAAATTCCTATAATTTGCCAACCTAAGTGCCGTTAGTTCATCCATCTTTCCACCATTTACATTATCCATGCATCTGTTCCTGCAATGCATGGCGATTCTTCAGAAATCACCGGCACAACCACCAGAACCTACAACTCAGCGTCACACCAGACGCATTGTTTGCTCTCTATTATTATGTAGTATTGGCAACTTGTAAAACTTTGATTAGAGTTGAATTAAAATCAGAAAAGAACGATCGTCGGTTCTAAAACACGCTTGTTTATTTCCGCACCGCGAAAAGATCCATAACTTATAGTATGTACGTATTGTACTTAAACAATTCTATCCTTGACCTAATTGCTGAAACCAATCATGATATGGGAACGTTACGACATTCCTTTGAAATACATAAATTAGTGATTAGTAATAAAACTAAGATTATGTTTTTTAATTTACCCGCACTTGACAATCACTCTTCGAACTTAACTTTTCATATTACAGCAGGGCCTCGATAATCCTCACACTCGCTAATCCGAACGCCTCAGTAATCCGAACGACCCCCCTGGGTCCAGGAGCGAGAGCGAGAGCGAGATTTAACTTGAGTGTACTGTCACTCACAGTGCCACACACACCACGCAATACTAAGTCTGTTGCCTTAGGCCCGATGTACATGAGCTGCAACGTACTTCTTCCTATCTATTTTGCAGCTTTTGTGCAACGGGCCTTACTTTTTTCAGTAACTTTAAGTTGACGCGTAGAGTAAGCAGATTTACCGGAGAACGATAACGTAGAATGGTATCACTTCACATCAACAATCCCAATAATACGCAGATACAAACATTTGGATCATAAATCGTGGAAGATGACATCTCAATCCAGGAACATTACAATCTTTCGCTGTCAATCATCATCTTCAACAACAAAGGGGGGTCGCAAATTTTTGGTTGCGCAGTATGCCAAGGGGATGACCACAGGCTAACTGCGTAGGCGTAACTGCGTATCTTCAAGGTGGACAACTGCGACGACATGACTATAAATAGGGAGCATCTTAAGTCATAAGTCATCAGTCGTCAAAAACATTAGAAATTCTGCCTCAACCTCCATTCCAACGCTAACTTACAATGACATTCCAGCTGTCAGCTCTTTGGACAAGGTCAATCTGCTTGCTGCACACTTTGCGGCTAGCTCTACAGTCCCAGATTGTGCTTTGTTCCCGCCTACACTTGAGTGCGTCGAATCTACAATGGGACAAATCCACTTTCGCAGTCATATAGTAGCAAGAGTACTTGAAGATCTGCTGGTCCAGCATAAATCCGCTGGTCCGGATAGTATATCTCCCCTTCTTCTGAAGAGGTGTTCTTCCACGCTGGCAAAACCACTGCGGAAGCTTGTTCATCAATTCTACTGCCTAGAGCTCTTTCCGATCAGATGGAAAACAGCATTTGTCCAGCCCGTCCCTAAGAAAGGCGAATCTTCTTCTCTCTCCTCCTACAGACCCATTGCACTTACGTCCCTTCTTCCCAAGGTATATGGAAACGCTGATAAACCATAGTTCTTGTAATATCTCGAAACACGAAAACTTCTTAATGACTGGCAGTAAGGTTTTCGTAGCAACAAGTCTGATGGCATGCCTCACCGAAAAGTGGAACCAAAGGGTACATCAATTTGGCGAAAGCAAGATAATTGCACTTGATATTTCTAAGGCATTTGGCAGAGTTTAGCATCAGGCTCTTTTGTCGAAAATGCGTGCTTTTGGGATCGATGACTCTCTTCTTCAGTGGATTAGAAATTACCTTTCGGAACGTTCAATTCAAGTTGTCTTGGACGGTTTCAAGTCTGATATTCACAAAATAAATGCTGGTGTGCCGCAGGGCTCTGTTCTGTCTCCGACACTCTTTTCAATTTTCTTTATGGATGTCTTGTCTGCTACTCCTAGTCCAATATATTCCTTTGCTGATGACAGTACTCTCTGCTTTTCATATTCGTTCCGTCCTGCTCTTCGGCTGTAGAACGGATATGCCAGCGTATGTTAAGCTCATTAAATTCCGATATTAACCGCATAACCAATTGGCGAACCATCAACCGAGTGGAATTTAATGCTTCCAAAACTCAATGCTGTCTGCTGTCATTAAAGCGAAATTAAAATACCCAGCCATTATCCATGGATGGCACTTGCATCGTCGAAACCGATAAACTTTCCATTCTCGGTATGTGTGCCAGTGACAACTTACGTTGGAATGACCACATATTCGATGTCGCCAAAAATGCTGCGAAATGTCTAGGTTTCCCCAAACGATGTAAGAAATATTTTACCCCAAAACTGGAGTACAATGCCCACATCTGGTCGGATGCTCCTAAAACATCTCTGCACCTGCTAGATAGGATTCAAAACCGTTGAATAAAACTCATTGGTGATAAAAATATCTGTCAATCAATTGACACCCTCGAACACCGACGTAATGTCTCCTGTCTCACTTTGTTTTATCGCTATTTTCACCACCAGTGCTCCATTGAAATCGCCAGTAGCATTCCGACCATTCAAACTTTCAACCGTAACACCCGTCTCGCTATTAATGCTCATCAGTATACCCTCAAGCCCATTTTCGGACGAACTCTAAAATATCGTGATTCTTTCCTAAGCCGTACAACTCGCTTATGGAATGCCCTACCGATCTCTGTGTTTCCTGGTAGTTATAACTTACAAACATTTAAAAACAATGTACATCGGTGCCTGTCTTTTCTTCCTGTCTAAATTTCCTTCGCCCACGTTGCGTGCGAACATTTTAAGGGTACAAAAACCCCTTGAACGCGCTGATTATAAAAAAAAAATCGGTTATCAATTGTCCTTTAAAGTAAAGTCAGTAAAAACTATTGAAACACTGTTATGTGGTGTTTCTTCGACCATTTCGTGTGCTTTTTAAATCATGGCTTCAACATCGAACAAAAGGGAATAAAATCACAAAAGTGCGAGATCTTTGACAAGATTAAGCAAGGTATCTCGTTATCTGGTCTTGCAATGCAGTATAACGTCGGAAGATCCACTATTTTTGACATTAAAAGCAAGGAGGAAAAAATAAAATCATTTGTAATAAACACAGAAAAGGGTAGAGGCACCAGAAAAACCTTAAAAATTCCTGAAAACTCCCAGCTTGAAGATGCTTTATTTACGTGGTTTTTAAAGCAGCGAAGAACCAACGTCCCTTTGCCAGGTGAAGTATTGGTGGAAAAGGCCAAATTTTTCCAAGAAAGAGTTGAAAAAGGAAAGTTTGTTGCCAGTAAAGGATGGTTAAATAACTATAAGAAAAGGCATGGTACGAGTATACGCCAACTAAAACTAAACGGTGAGAAATTGTCGAATAATGAAGCGGCTGTGAAGCCATTTCAAGAAAAATTTAGTAGTTTGTAGGGAAAATGCTGACGAATCAGGCTTGTACTGGAAAATGATACCAGACAAAACGCTGGTGTCTGAGTCAGAGAATTGGGCCCCAGGTACCAAAATATCGAAGGAGAGGATCACATTTATGCCATGCGCAAGCGCAACCGGAACGCACAAACTGCCTTTGCTAGTTGTTGACAAATCACAATTGCCACGTGCATTTGCAACAGCTAAAAAGTTACCAGTCCATTACACAGGTCAATCGATCGTCGAAAATTTTACTGTTTTGTACATGCCGCCTAATTGCACAGCTCTTATTCAACCCATGGACCAAAATGTGATTCAAAACATTAAAGTGACTTACAAGAAAAAACTCCTATTGCAAATTTTTGGCCAGCAAGAAGTTGTTCCAGAATGCGGCAATATCTGAACTGCTGAAAAAGACCACAATGGAAGATGCAGTGTTTTCATTGGCTCAAAGTTGGCAGCAATTGTCTTCAAATTTGATTAGAAAGTCTTGGAAGCCTTTGTGGCCTTTGTTATTCAAATCAGAGGAAATGTCTAGTCAAGATGTAGTTGATTTTGATCATGAAGATGATCTCCCATTAAGAATTTTTCTTAACAGGGGCTTTCCAGAAGTAGACACTAACAATTTCTTGTTAAGCAATGATGACATTGACTGCCAGGAGCTGTTAACGGATGAGGACATAGTAATAAAAGTAATGAATCAGCAGGACATCGAAAGCGAAGAAGAATTAGAGTCATTGGAATCAGTTGCAGGGATTCCACATACCCAAGCTGTGTTTGCCTTAAATACTTGCTTAGAATGGGCGGATGAAGTCGATATTTCGAATCCTGAAAAAATGTTATCACTTAAAATAAATCGTCAAAGCACTATATTGGAATTCTTTAAAAATTTCGCATAATTACATAAATTACATTACACTCTAATATGTATCACATATATGGTATAACATTTTTTACATTATTAAAATATATTTTAAATTACGGAAAACTTTGCTTTGTTTCGAAAAATGCCTTCAGAATGTTCGCATACTGTAATCTGAACGATTTGCTAGTCCGAACAGGGTATAAATTTTGGGTGTTCGTATTATAGAAGCTTTGCCGTATCTGTATGAAAGCTAAACTATCCTTCAGTTGCAGATATACAAGGCGGCGCAAAAGTCGTCACCCTATCGGAAGATGCTATAATTTTTGCGAATGGCGGCAAATGTCAATTCTACTTTGATATTTGTGGAGTAAACAGATACACGTCAACAAGACATGAATCGCTATACTCCTAAACAACGTTTAGCCGCTCGTCTAGAAGAGTATGGGACAACACGAAATGCTGCCAGGTCTGACCGGCCCCGGAGCAGCCGTTCTGTTAAGAATATCGCAACTGTGGTTGAACATGAACGGAGTATCGCCCAAATGTGTCACGCAATTGGGCATCAATCGGCGCTCGTTACAGACAATTTTGGTGAAAACTGCAAATTGCAGACAGTGCATCAGTTATTAGCTCGCCAAGCTAATCGTATAACCTACGCTGCATTTCCGGACCGCTTAATCCCTCGTTTTGGCAATTTGTTCAAGCTGGCAAGATTTAACCGCTTCAGACTTCTTTTTGTTGAGTTTTTTGATGTCACGAGTTTGTGTCAATAAGCCTCAGACTTTTGAAGCCCTCAAAGAAAATTCCCGTCAAGAATGCGAGGACTTATCGCCGGAAGTTCTGGCAAAAGTGATGGAAAATGCCACAAATCGGGACTGAATGGTCATCAATTCTAGCGGGGGTCACTTAACCGATATCATTTCCTCGACTTAATGCAAAAAAATTTAAGTCATCAAGAAAATATAATCCAAAAGCAGCACCAAAGTTTTTCATTCATAAAAAAAATTTACATCCAAAGAATATAGGGTGACAGCTTTTGTGCCACCTTGTAGTTGTTCAGCCTTATTATTTTATTATCGAACCGGTGTCAGTCTTTAAGTAGCTATGTCTGCATATCGACAATAAAATGAACTGGAATTTACACACTTTTTCATTAAAAAAGTATCTTAGGAAACTGCATTCATCTTCTATCATATAGGACAGTTTTGCTCTCCTTATCTCATAATTTAGAAAGAGTTTATTACGGATTAGTTAAATGTAAGTTGGAGTATGGTTTATCCTGGAACTCATTGCAATGAAATACAATCACATTATTATATAAAAACACATATTGGGAATATTTTGGAAAAAAAACCATGAGAGCGTTGCCTTCCCCTTTTCTGCAGCTTAAAAAATCTACCACTTCTTTATAAAGTTTTAAAAATCTTCTTCCTGAGATGTGGTGGTTTGGTGAATTAAAATTCAACAGCTTGTTCACATCGCAGCAAATTTAGGAGTTATCCTGCCTCACAATGGCCACAAATTTCCAATGTTTTTTTACTTCAGTATCACCAAGACTGTATAATATGCTTCCTCTCGGAATTCATAATTTAAGAATATATTCCTCTTTCGTGAGAGAAGTAAAGAAGTGGCTATTTCATTTTAATTTTGAAATAATTCACCTCTTAAGAATTGTTAATGAATTATGCATTTAGCATTGTCAATCGCAAATTGATAATACAACACAAATTCCTAAATATTCTATATATAATTGTTAGTTTTCTTAAAATCACCTCACAACTTTTTTTCTTTCGTTTAAGCCAAAGAATTTATCACCTCAGCACATTATTACTAGTTTAAAAATTGAAGATTTGCTCATCATACCACCTTGATCAAAAAGTTCCCGCACCGCACCACCGTGCGGTTCCATTGTCCCGATTTGAGTTCTATTTTTTTTGTTACGTTGGTAAATTTATTGTTGATATTCCCTCTATATCTTAGCGTCATAGCTTGACATTTGCAAAAGTTACGTAGCCAAGAGTACATCTATCTCTGTGTGTGTTGGTGATTTTTTACAACTTTAGAAATGGATTTCAATTTGCAGCAACGAACTTGTATTAAATTTTGCGTAAAAAACGGATGTAATGGTGCGCGAACGTTGGAAAAGTGTTTCGGCAAGGATTCTCTAAAGAAAACGGTCGTTTACCAGTGGCACGAGCGGTTTAAAAGTGGTCGTGAGTCAATCGAAGATGATGAACGTAGTTTCAGACCATTGACATCGAAAACCGACGAAAGCATTGATGAAGTACGAGTAAACGAAATGTTGGTCAATAACCGCAAATTAACCATCAGAGAGATAGCGGAGAACTTGAACATTGCCTATGGATCCATCTAAGACATTTTGGTAAATGATTTGGGTTTCCGTCGTGTAGCAGCAAAGTTGGTGCCAAAAGACCTCAATTTCATGCAAAAAAGAGACCGTGTTAACGTCGCAAAAGAGTCTATTGAAGAGTAGAACGGTATTGTGAATGGAAATCGAGTATGCGCACTTAGCAAATATTTACAGCCCAAAAGTGAGGCCATGATACTAACATTGGTATCTGTAAATGACTCATATATTTACCACCGTGAACAACAAACGATCCAAAGAACTGTATGAAAAAAAGGTCTAATAAAACATCTGAGGCACCCTTAATGATGAGTTGAACAAGAAGCTTAGTCTCAGTATATTTATCACTAGCCTATTTAATAGAAACCTCCTAAACAATCTTTCAACCTTACGAAGAAAGATGAGTAAGTTCTTCAGTGATAAGGTGCCTACAGTACCAGCACCCACCATGTCAGCACCTAGTATCATCAGGCTGATGCGAGCGTAAGCCGGACAGGGCTCCGCGATGTCGTCATCACTTTCACGCCGGATGTTGTGTCACTTATGCCCAGTACATTTAAGTGCTTTGCAAAAGTGTAATGCCCTGTCACGACGCCAGTAATCAACCTGCACTCTTGTTTGCTGAGGGACAGCTGACTTCCTAGAAACGTCGTCAAGTTTTCGTTTGGTCTGCCTGCATCCCGGGGAACTATGCCATCTGCAGTTTTGCTCACATGAGATACAACTGTCAATGGAAGCTTTAACCGAGGACTCAGGCTGACCCAACGTAGGTTCAGGTCCTGAAAAACTCCCCTATGAAACTTGTCTGGCAAGCTCATCGTCGATTTCATTTCTCGTTATCCTATTGTGACCTGGGACCCAGACGATGGTCTCTGAATTCGACCTTACGACTGCGTTCAGTGATCTTTTGCATACTTTAACTAGCTGGGAGGTCGGAAGAGGGTTCAGCAAAGCTATAAGCCCAGCTTGGCTGTGACGACAAATGTAAATGCTTCGCCCCCTCCACCGATTCTCCACAATATAGTTCATTGCCATCAGCATTGCGCAAATCTCCGCTTGGAAGACAGATGCGAGCTTTCCTAACGTGAAGTGAAATCCAACGTTGTCGTCCTCAAAAAAGGCACCAGCGCTACATCCTATATTGGTTTTGGAGCCGTCCGTGAAGCCCCGACAGCATCCCTTTCCTGGCTCAGATTCTGGCCGAAACCAGTCCTGGGTACAAGGAAAGTCGATTTCGTATTTCTGGTGTCATTGTCCATAATACCCGAGTCATAAGGTCATCAAAACTCCGGTGCATGTTGTACCAAAGACCACTACCTTGAGAGTGCACCCAATGATTAGAATGTTACGTGGAGGGAGATTCATCAATACATTTAGAGCGGAACCAGGAGTGCTGGGGTAGTCCCCCATGCATCCGAGACAAACCGTTCTTTGGAGTCTGGTAAAAGCAGCAATCACGTATTTTCGCAAGATTTTATTCCACCAGATAACCGACGCATAGGATATAATTTCCCTTATCATAGCCGTGTAGATCCAAAGGGCCCTTCTCGGTGACAGGCCCCATAGCTTGCCGATAGCTTCTCTGCACTGCTAGAAGGCCGACAGCACCTTAGGTGCTTTAAGAGTAACGTGTTTAGTCCAGAGAAGTTTGTTATCCAGGATGACACCTAAATATTTAGCTTCTTTGGAGAATTGAATGGTGATGCCCTTAAGCACTAGAAGAGTCAGACAAGGCAGCTCCCTCTTTCTCGTAAAGAGAACAACCTCAGTTTTGAGAAGATTGATTGAAAGCCCATTATTAGTGCACCAGTCGGCGATCACGTCTAGGGCTGCCTACGCTTTCCGATCCACAACAGCCTTAACTCTTCTCCCATTACTATCTCTTCATCCTCTAAAGTCGACTTTGTCGCTATAAAAATATCACTCCCCTTCAAGTCCCTTTACGTTTTATGTTGCTACATCCTGCCAGCTCAACCTGCCGAATCTTACCAGCTTGTTGTCGATGCGATCGACTATTTAATTGACCTGTCTGACTCTACCGACGATATCTTTATTTTCGGCGACTTTAATCTTCCTCAGCTACAGTGGATTCCATCAGACGATCAATCGTTCTTCATCGCTTCAAATGCCAACTCAGCTAAGGAATGTCTCTTCTTAGATCGCTTAACAGACTCAAGTTTATGCCAGGTCAGTGGTGTATCCAACTATATGGGCAGGCAATTGGACCTTATTTTCACAACAGATTCAATTAACTCCTCAGTCTCACTTTGTCCCCTTTCTCTCTCTACAATCGACAACTACCACCCCCCCCCCCCCCTTCTACTTTCATTTTTTCATAACTCTTCTTTCCAGTCCACTCCTCCCACAACTCTCTCATCCTATGACTTTCATAAAGCAAACTTTCACAAAATCAGTGACTATCTTAGCAGATCCCCCTTTAACTTTCACAACCTAAGCGTAAATGATGCCTTATCCATTTTTTATAAAGAAATATTTAATTCTTTTAGCCTTTACGTTCCGTCTTCCCGCCTTAAAACATCATCTACTAGTCCTCCCTGGTATAATCGCAAGCTTCGTTCCTTACGAAACAAGAGAAACAAGTTATGGACTGTTTTCCTGCGTACCAGATCCTTGTCCGACTATTCTAACTATATTGGTGCTTATCTTCATTTCACCGAACTTTACGATTCCCTTTACCAGCGTTACCTTAATAACGCGCAAGTCAACCTTATAAATGACCCTAAGTCCTTTTACCAATTTGTTAACTACAAAAGAAAGTACGATGGTTACTCTCCTTCGCTCTCTTTCAACAACAAGTCATCAACCGATCCACTCACCATTGCCAACCTATTTGCCAGCTTTTTTAAACAATCCTTCACCAACGACTCCTTTGTACCAGATCCATCCTATTTTCGTTACCTACTGAACTTCTCCAATGGCCCAATTCTCTCTCACATCTTGGACCCCTCCTATATCGAATATAGATCACACCAACTCAATGACGAATTTACACCCGGTCCAGATGGCCTCCCTGCCATATTTCTTAAAAAATGTTCTTCGTCTCTTTCCCTTGCCCTTTCTGATCTCTTTCGTCTATCCCTTTCACAAGGAGAATTCCCTCAGGTTTGGAAAACCGCCTTTATAACCCCGATCTACAAAAAGGGATCAAAGAACGAAATAACAAACTATCGTCCAATCGCTAAACTCTGCCATATACCCAAACTCCTCGAAAGTATTTTGTATGAAGCTCTAAGCTTCCAATGCAAATCACTTATTTCCCCTAGACAACATGGCTTTCTAAAGGGTAGGTCAACCACCACAAATCTCGTTGAATTCGTATCCTTTGCCATCTCTGCCTTAGAGAGCGGCAACGAAGTCGACGTAGTTGCAACCGATTTTAGCAAAGCCTTCGATAAAATCTCTCATCGATTAATACTCTTCAAATTGTCTGCCCTCGGCTTTGAGCCCATACTATTAAAATGGATATCCTCTTACCTCGAAAAAGCGGCACAAATCTCCTCCCCGACTCTACCTTCTCCACAACCAACCTATCTCCTCTGTTGAATCTCTTCGCGACCTCGGCATTTTATGTGATAGGGAGCTCAACTTCCGTTTGCATATGGATGGGATAATCCTTAAAGCCAACTCTGCACTAGGTTTTGTAAAACGATGGTCCAAAATATTCACCAACCCATACGTGGCCAGGTCCCTCTATATTACCTTTGTTCGTCCCTTCCTAGAGTACGCCAGTCAAGTATGGTCCCCATATCATCGCGTTCATATCTCGAGAATCGAAAGCATCCAGCGCCGTTTTCTTCGATTCGCTCTTCGAAGTTTGCCCTGGTATGATTCTTTTACTCTGCCCCCCTATCAAAACCGTCTCAACCTTATTAACCTAAACACCCTTGAGGAACGCAGAGATGCAGCCGACTTTCTCTTTATTCATCCACTTCTTTCAGGTCAGGTTGAATGCACGTCCCTTCACAATTCTATTTTCCTCAACACTAACCCTCGTAATCTACGTACCCCTCGTCTCTTCTATCTCCCAACCCACCACACCACCTTTGGCGCGAACGAACCAATCTCCCGTATGCTACGAAAAACTAATTCAAACCCTAGCGTCTTTGACTTCCACCGTACCACTTCCTACCTCAAGTCCGTTCTCCTTCACCACAATAACCAACCTTAGTTTTAAGTTTTAGTTTAAGTTTAATTTTAAGTTATAGCTTGTATTAAGCCGAATAAATGGGGGCTTTCGCCCCCACCAAAAAATAAATTAAATTTATCCACAAAACTAGTGATTCTTCTACGCCATGTTGTCTGGCCGAGTTACAAGTTCCGTCAAAAGTTGCGTTTCGACAACGCTCAATTTCGTTGATAATGCCCAATGCGTATTCCTTCTTGTCGAGTGCGCCTTCAATTCTGCCTATCTACCTAGCCAGTGCAAGGCTAGCAGTGAAAATTCTCTTCAGAGTTGCCAACCGCTGGTTTTATATATTTTTGTAACAAAACTGGGCAAATACTCTCGGCGCCAGGCGACTTGAAGCCATGAAAAGAATCAACAGCATGTTTTACGGCCTTATCCGTCACCACAACCGATGAGATATACCAGCTACGGCGTGTTGTGTTGTTCAGATCATTATCAGCTTCGTTGATAGGAGCCAGTGTTGAGCTTGTTCCGATTAGGTTACCTGGGAAGTGAGACTCAAGCATGTAAGAGGCCCTCTTGGAAGACCGAATAAACCTCTTGAAGTCATTTTGCTTTGATCTGTAAAGATTCCAATCGTCTTCGAAATTAGTTTTAAGTGACCTTTTAGAAGTTTTCTGGATTCTTTTCGAAGCGGTTGCAGGTCGGCGTTCCACCAAGGAATGAGCGATCTGCAGAATTGCTTACTAGCTGGAAACACTTAGTGAGGGTGCTGTTCATATTCTGATCAGCTTCCTCAAGCTTTTGTTTTGTCCTGTCACTATTGTACTTGTCGGGTTCCTCCTTAAATCGTGTCCTGTTGGTTTTATGCGGGTTCCTCATCTTCAACAAGGTCGAGACTTCTAATCCGATTTTGAACTCGATGTATCCATGGTATGACATGGAGATCCCCGATAGTTCTTTCTAGCCAGAAATCTCCTTAGCATACCTGTTGAATAAATTTAAGTCGATTACTTAGTGTCTTACTCTCATAACAAAAGTTGGCTGAGAGCCAAGATTTTTGACAGCCAAGTAAGACGATAGTATGAAATCCAGGAGATGATTACCTCTCACGTTGCATTTGCTACGGTTACAAAAGTGTTCTGATGCGATGATTAGCATCGCAGCATATGATAAGTCCCATATTACTGGAGTCACAATATTCAATGAGCTCCGCAATCGCCTCCGGTGGTGGCGGCAGTAACGAATCATAGGGAAATAGGCAGACGCAACGACAAATTTGTACCATTCTCCATTCATTTCGTAGCTTATGTCTGCAGCAACTAAATCTTGGCTACCAAATTGCTCAAGTTTAGATGATGAGAGTGAGTTCGGCACATAAAGAAAAGCTTTCGGCCTTTCCGACCCATCGTCATAAAGTGGTGTGAAACCCCTTAAACATTCGAAACCACAGATGCGTTTGCTCCACAATCCACATCCATGGTTCCTGTTTGGATATTATGTACTTTATATGTACATATATGTTACTTTCACTTATACTTAGAGCTTACTCATTCTATCAGTCAGGCAGTTGCAGGAGGACGATTATGCCAGAATACATTAAATTTTTCTTTGCGGAGAAGGTTGCAAAAATCTACTATTCGTAGTTTTTCCCATTCTTAGCATTCTACTAGGCACTATTTAAATATGTTCAGAGAATTTCTGAGAATGCTATGAAAGATTACACAAAATTTCAAACCCTCACACAAATCAGTGTATTGCAAGCGCTCAAAAAGGCGATCGGTTTCTTACTCTTTTATCTCATTTAATGCAACCTATGTATTTAAATCCTTCTAATGACAATATCCTATTCTATTTACAAAAATTACTATAAGCTCTAAATATGCAAAACAAAAAAAAAGGACTTTTAACCCTGGCTCCCAAAACCCAGAGCATCGTAAGTGCTCCCAACCACTTAAGAGGCGGTTAAATTTATTCGCCTCACTTTTGTATACCTGCACATTAAATTGAAGGGAAGCACGAATTTCGCCTGAGATAACACGAAAGGAAATTCATTTACAATATAAGGACGAATTGCAACATCTGAAATCCCTTAGATCCGTCGTATCAACCTTTTTTGCTGCCACTCCGCCTCGTTGTGTCCCATCCATACCGGCAACTCCTGCAATAAACTTCATTTCCACATCTTTACAGAATGATGGCTCAAACTTCGACATTTACTTCATCCCGCTGCTGGCTGTCTATTTGGTAGGATGCGCCTTCCATTTGATGTTACATTTTGCCAAGTGGTGCTGAATCAGTTAGTCCACAGGAACAGCAATACCCTGAATGTCTTCGTCTTCATCCTCCATCTCCGTTTGATCCCATTCCAGTCACTGTGTTGTGTGTTGCTTGCTCCTTGAGCAAGGAAATAATTTCGTTTTTCAATTTTGTTCGTTCTTTCGCATTCGTTCACTTTTTCACTTAAGCTATTTCAAGGATAATGTACAAGAATATGAGTGTGAGCACACCAAGTGTATTGGTGTGTATTAGAGCAGCCACTTATTTCGGTAAAAGGACCATTCAGTTGATTAAATCAACCGAAATAATTGATCTTGGGACTATTGTTGCACAATCGTGGCGGCAAATTGTCATGTAAGAGATGAATTCACTGACAAGACACTCCAAGAGGGTGACAGTGGCACACAGGGTATGTAGGGGAGTAGGAAGAGTATAAATGTTCTTCTGATTAACGTAGAACATTTAATTCCGTGTTTGATGGGAATATTATAGAAGTTATTGCTTCAGCGTTCAGTTGCCCTTCAGTGCGTCGGAATAAAAAGGAAGTCACATTCAGCGATTACCATTCTGCATGACATACTACAAAATGTTAGACAAAGATGTCGAAACACAATGACAGTCGCCTTTGATACTTAAGTGTCCACTTTTTGTCTATTAAACACTTCTTAGTGCAACGGGCCTGACACACTGGCTGGTGGTGCGAATAATTCATGCTATAGAAGAAATGTCCCCTTGTTTGGTGGCAGAATAATGAAGTCAATTGAGAGGTATTATTATTGAAGATGAAAGAACGAAATTGAGGTTCTTTTTGTCCTTTATTTAAAGTACTCCTTTATAATTGTGACAAATTCAAAAATAATCAGTCAACAGTTTTTCCGAATTTTTTGAAATAAATGACGCAAAAAAAAATTTTTAAAAATATGGATAATCAGGATTATAACTTTTACATCGTCACAATAGTTTTTCTATATTTTAAACATCTTCTGTGAAATGAATAGTAGGCTGGATTGCCAATCAAATAAAATTCGGGCTGCCGCTTTCGCTCTGCTAATTTACGAAAATATTTTGTTCAATAGATCATTTACTGAGAGATTTACTCCAATTTTGTTCTCTTTTAAACAGAAACTCCGTAAACTAAGGGTGCTAAGTGCACAAGAGCAATCGTAATTTATGGCCCACCTTTCAGAATTCGTAGTAGGCCTTTTCGGGACTTAACCTGGTAGATTAAACTGATTTATAAATGTAGTTATTTAAGTAATGCGAATCGCGGTGAGCCGTGTGTTCTATGAGTCGTCAATCGACAATTCGATTGCATTCATTAAGTTCAGACGTGCTAGTTTATTTCCATTTAATTTTTTCCTGCCTAATTTGCAATAATCTGCACAAGCTATTTCTCGGTCATCGCCTGCATAATAATCTTAAAGTGGAATTAACTATAAACCCAATTCTCATTCACCGCCTTTTTTGTGTTTTTCTTCATTCAACACATTAAATTTTAAACTAACCATCATGTCAGAATTGTGTTGAAGTGCGAATTGCTCCCTAATAAATGATCCAAATGCTGTTATGATGATCTGCAGTGGTCTTTATTGCAAGTCGTTCCATGCTCTTTGCATTGGCTTGAGTAAGAGATCCATCGCGTACCTAAGAGATTTTAAAAACTACTTTTTGTTCAAGGACATTACTCCGTCCCACATCTTGCTTGCTATTAAGTGTCTCAGTGATTCTGTTAATAACTTTGTGGCAGAAAATAACAATGCCTCGAAATCAACTCAAAATCAATTTACCAAATATGATGACATTTTAAAATCAGTTGAGGACTGATCAATTTCCCTCAAGCAATCTGCAACCTATAATAAGAGTGAATTTAGAAACTTATCTATGCAGTTGGAGTCAAAGTAGTGATTTAATGAAACGAAATGATAAACACGACATTAGAGAAAATTCAAAACTTTTTCTATCCCATTGTGTTAAATCAATTATAAAATCTTACATCTCCACAATAACAGACTCTGTTCTCTACGGTCTTCCATCGATTTTCATCTTCAAAGTACATCCAGAAGCAGAGTTCCCTCTCCGCCAAATAGTGATCAGTTGTATATGTATAAACATCATGTGCCAAATGAGTGATTTAAGTAACGAGATTACCGAATCACGCGCTATTAAACGAAATTTCTGATCACATCCGGATAACTTCCAATAAAATATAACGGGGTAATCCCAGCCCCTACCGACTGCATCACACAACACCTTGATTCTTACTGAGATGCTTGAATCTGCAATTACGGAACTACCAATGACTCCTGGGTCATCTTCTCCACCACCACTACCCTCCCCGGAAATTGATGCTACTCTACCAAGTCCTGAACCCACAATCTCACGATTCAGAAACTAATGGACACTTTCGGAAAGGAACAAGAGTATAAAAAAAGCTGAAATATTTCAACAAAGCTGAATCAGTTACCTTTTTAATAAGAGGTACACATCTTGATCGAACTAGCCTAACTAGTCCCTTCAAACCCTCATAGTAAGCATTCCTTTAAAATATGAATGGATGTTCATCAACCCTGCTTCCGACGTCATCAAACTGGGTGGAATAACCATGGAAAGATTAAAACCGAATACAAGAAACAACAAACATCGCGAGGATACTACCTTTAAGTCCAGTAATTCAAAATCCACTAAACCTAGAAATCAGAGTTGTGTTAGCTTTAAGTTTAACCCTATAGCGAAGGGTAACTCTTACAAAAAAAAACCCAACTCCTAACAAACAAGCTCCTGATCCAAACTGGATCATTTGGACATTTCCTTTCTTCATTCGTTCTTCACTACATACTGCAAATAGCGTATATACAAAACGCTCTTCCACCCCGTCCAACCCAATTCCCAAACGTGTATCTTTTAATCTTGATCCTCCTCTCAGTCATTTAAAAAACCCAACAATACCACCTTGATCAAAAAGTTCCCGCACCATACCACCGTGTGGCGCTCTCATTGTTCCGATTTGGGTCCTGTTATTTTTGTTTAGTTGGTAAATCTGTTGTTGACATTCTCTCAAAATCTTTGCATCACAGCTTGACATTTGCAAAAGTTACGTAGCCAAGAGTACATCTATTATTGTGTGTGTTGGCGATTTTTTAAAATTTTACAAATGGATTCAAATTTGCAACAACGAACTTGTATTAAATTTTGCGTAAAAAACGGATTTAATGGTGCGCGAAGGTGGGAAATGTTGGAAAAGTGTTTCTGCCAGGATTCTCTAAAGAAAACGGTTGTTTACCAGTGGCACGAGCGGTTCAAAAGTGGTCGTGAGTCAATCAATGATGATGAACGCAGTGGCAGACCATCGACATCGAAAACCGACGAAAACATTGATGAAGCAAAAGAAATGTTGGTCAGTAACAGCAAATTAACCATCAGAGAGATAGTGGAGGACTTGTACATTGCCTATGGATCCGTTCAAGAAATGTTGGTTAATGATTTGGGTTTCCGTCGTGTAGCAGCAAAGTTGGTGCCAAAAGACCTCAATTTCATGCAAAAAAGAGACCGTGTTGACATCGCAAAGAGATGATTTGTGAGGCTGAATCCGATCCCACATTCATCAAAAGGATCATTACTGGAGACGAGACGTGGGTTTATGAGTACGACACGCAATCCAGACATTAGGCAAGTGAATGGCGTTCACCAAATGAGCCGAGAACAAAAAACCCACGTCGTTTTCAGTCAAAAAAGAAGGCAATGCTCATAGTTTTCATGGATTACAACGGTGTAGTACATCATGAATTTTTGCCAGAAGGTTACACAGTAAACAAAGAGTACTCGTATTATTTGGGCGTTATGAGACGTTTGAGTGAAGCAATTCGCCGAAAGAGACCAGAATTGTGAGCAGAAAACTCGTGGATTTTGCACCATGATAACGCACCGTCGCACAGTGCCATCATTATTAGTTATTTTTTGACGAAAAATTCAACATATACCATCCAACAGCCACCGAATTCACCTGATTTCCGTTCAATCGACTGTGACTTCTTTCTGTTCAATTGAGTTAAAAAAGCACTACCGGGAACGCGTTTCATCAGTCGAGAGGAAGTAATGGAAAAATCGCAGGAAGCACTGATGGACATGCCGAATACCGAATATAAAAAATGTTTCGAGGATTGGATCAAGCGCTGGCATAAGTGTGTTGCAGTCGATGGGGATTACTCTGAAGGGGAAAATATAGATTTGGATTAATAAACTTGCATTTCCAATTTTCTGAATGCATTCCGGGAACTTTTTGACCAAGATACTCTCTTCTTTAAGAGACCGTAGATTATATGATAATGTTCGTTTATATCTCGCCTACCCACATGATAAACCAGACTCTGTCTATGTCGACGGTATGACGAAAACCAATGCAATGGTTTGCATTCTGCAAGAAAGCCTTTCCACTAATCATAATGATCTGCCGCAACTTTTGTACGTTTTCATGAACAATTATACGAGGGTTGTCTGAAAAGTTTCCGACCGCAACGTAAAGATAACAGCACTCGTCAATAAAAGTTCTGAACAGTTACTTACCGAAGTTTCAGTCATTTTGGACTGTCAATGGTTTGAGTGAATAGATGTGAGTGTTTTTTGAGAAAGTAGAAAAAATTGAGTATCGAGCTGTTATTAAATTCTTGTTTTTGAAAGGCAATACGCCTACGCAAATCAAAAATGAGTTGGACCCTGTGTATGGGGACTCTGCACCATCATTTACCACAGTGAAATTTTGGGCAGCTGAATTTAAACGTGGCCGCAAGAATTTGGGAGATGATGAACGTTCGGTACGTCCAAAAACTGCAACCACTGACGATAACATTGCTAAAGTTCACCAAATGATGTTAAACGAGAGAGATAGTAGAGGTTATGAAAATGTCCAAAGAACGTGTTTGTTACATGTTAAATCAAGATTTAGGCATGAGAAAGCTGTCCGCGCGTTAGACCAAAAACGTGTTCGAATCAACATTTCCAACGCTCTGTTGGCGCAGTTTAGCCGCAATAAATCCGAGTTTTGGTGCCGATTAATTACTGCAAATGAAACTTGAATACACCATTATACGACCGAAATGAAAATTCTGTCAAAACAGTGAACTGCAAAAGGCGAACCGGCTCCAAAAAAAGCAAAAACAGTTTTTTCGGCTGGGAAAGTGATGGCTACAGTTTTTTGGGATAGTAAAAGAGTTATTTTAATCGATTATCTTCAAAAAGGAAAAACCATTAAGGAGCATACTACACATCATTACTTGCCAAGCTGAAGGTAGAAATTGCGGAAAAACGGCCACATTTGCAGAAAAAGAAAATCCTGTTTCACCAAGCCAACGCGCCGTCTCACACCTCAGCGGTTGCCATGGCGAAAATCCATGAATTACGGTTTGAGCTGCTTGACCATCCGCCTTATTCAGCAGATCTAGCCCCAAGCGACTTCTTTTTGTTCCCTCATCTAAAAACGGCGCGGAGGACAGAAATTTTCGTCAAATGAGGAGGCAATCACCTTCGTGAACAATTATTTTGCAGAGAAAAGCGCCAAGAAGTGTGTAGAGTTACACGGAGAGTATGTAGAAAAATAAAAAACAATGTTGAGAAAATATGTCTGGTATCATCTCAGACAACCCTTTTTGCCAAAAGTTGAGGCAAAAAATACTACAATGTCCCGAAGGTAGTAAAAGCTTTTGGTCATTTGTCAAAAACATTAGAAATTGTACTTATCCTCCATCCCAACGCTTATTTACAATGACGTTCCAGCTGTCAGCTCTTTGGACAAGGCCAGTCTGCTTGCTGCACACTTTGCGGCCAGCTCAATACTCCCGGATTGTGCTCTGTCTCCGCATACACTTGAGTGCGTCGAATCTACAATGGGACGAATCCACTTTCGCACTCATATAGTAGCAAGAGTGCTTGAAGATCTTAACATTTACAAATCCCCTGGTCCAGATGGTATATCTCCCCTCCTTCTGTAGAAGTGTTCTTCCTCTCTAGCAAAACCTCTGCGTAAGCTTGTTCATCAATTCTTCTCCCTAGAACTCTTTCCGAGAAGACGAAAAACAGCATTTGTCCAGCCCGTATCTAAAAAAGGCGAATCTTCCCCTTTCTCCTCTTACAGACCCATTGCACTTACGTCCCTTCTTTCCAAGGTCATGGAAACGCTGATAAACCGTCAGCTCTTGAAATATCTCGAAACACGAAAACTTCTTAATGACCGGCAATAAGGTTTTCGTAGCAACAAGTCCGATGGCATTTCTTACCGAAAAGTGGAACCAAAGCGTACATCAATCTGGCGAAAGCAAGATAGTTGAACTTGATATTTCGTAGGCATTTGACAGAGTTTGGCATGAGATTGGAATTTAAAGCTTCCAAAACACAATGCTGTCTGCTGTCGTTAAAGCAAAATTTAAATACCCAGTCATTAGCCATGAATGGCACATCGTCGAAACCGAAAAACTTTCCATTCTCGGTATGTGTGTCAATGACAACTTACTTTGGAATGACCGCATATTCGATGGGGCCAAAAATGCTAGGAAATGTCTAGGCTTTCTCAAACGATGCACGAAATACGTTTCCCCTTCTGATCTCAATATATGAGGCTTTCATCCGCCCAAAATTGGAGTGCAATGCCCACATCTGGACAGGTGCGCCTAAAACATCTCTGCAGCTGCTCGATAGGATTCAAAACCGTGCGATAAAACTCATAGGCGATGCTAATATCAAGCAGTCAATGGACACCCTCGAACACCGACGAAATGTTTCGTGTCTCACTTTGCTTTATCGCCAATTCCACCACCAGTGCTCCATTGAAATCGCCAGTAGCATTCCGCCCTTTTAAACCTTTAACCGTAACACACGTCTCGCTATGAATGCTCATCAGTATACCCTCAAGCCCACGTACGGATGTACTCTGAAATATCGTGATTCGTTCCTAAGCCGAACAACTCGCTTGTGAAATGCCCTGCCGAGCTCTCTATTTCCAAGTCACTATAACTTTCAGCCATATAAAACCAACGTACATCGGTACCTATCCTTCTTTCCTTCCTAAATTTCCGTCGCCCGCGCCGTGTGCAAACATTTTAAGGGTACCTTAACCTTGAGCGCGCGCTGGTTTATAAAAAGAAAAGAACAAAATCCTCGGCTCATTAAATTGTTTATCCATTTCAATTGCACATTTCTTTATTAGCATTCCATCGCTATATGGTTTCTTGGCTTTCGCTACTCCAATGCTACTGAGAACGAAGCGGCGAGGCTAAATGTTTCTGTGGTGCTAAGTTTTGTAAAAAATGTAGTCTGAAGTAAAAATTTTTTTTTATATTCTGCAATAATTGCAGTTCTGAATTCGTCAAATATTTTGCTATGAAGTAGATTTGTAATGCATTTTCACACTATATTTCTTACAAACAGACAAAACTTGCATACAGATTAGGCATTGAATCGTATACTTATTGCTTATAATCAAATAGGCCGATTCCCATTGGATCTGGTACATTCGAACGTCATTACCAATTTTTCTTCTCTTCTCAGACATGGTTTTCGTAAATTTTGTGAGACAACACGAATCTAAATGAAATCGCAATGTGGAGACACGAGGCAACATGCGTAAATCCGAGTCGAAAAATTTACTAAACGTGCTCTCAATCATTTATTAATGATGATAAATCGATTACGTACCTGGAGATTTGTTCACAGCAACGTTCACAACTCTGGTATACTATACTAACTTAAAATCGAGTTCCGACACCGATTTCTTCTACTACCAGTCTGCCCAAATAAATTTATCTGTACTTGCCAACAACTATTTAAACCAACTGAACCACAAGCTCATTTCCGACCGCAAACGATTATTTCAGTTCATCAAAACTAAAAGTGAATCGGATAACTATCCATCTCTGAATTTTCTTGATAAGTCTTTGGGCGATCCCCAAATTATGGCAAATTTGTTCGCAATTTTTTTAGCCAAGCCTTCGCCATCCATTTCCAAGAGCCAGACCACTCTTACTTTGCCTACTTAAATAGCTGCCCACAAATAACTTTGGAATCTGTGTCTGTAACTTTAGAGCAAATTAAAGATAAAATAAGAAACCTCAAAGATGATTATTCTGCTGACACTGTTGATCTTCCCCCTATATTTTTTAAGAAAATGTGAAATCCACCTAGCCCAACCTCTTACAGCTTTCTTTTAGCTTTCTATCACCCAGGGATAATTTCCCTCAGGTTGGAAAAGGTCTCTTATATTATTCCCCTATATAAAAAAGGGCGAAAAGACGATATTTCCAACTATCGACTAATTGCTAAGCTGACATAATGCTTTTTCATTGTTTCCCAAAACCAGCACGGATTTCTCAAAGCTAGATCTACGACCCCCAACTTAACGGAATTCGTATCAAACACTTTATGTGCACTGGAATCTGGAAATGAAGTTGATGTGATTGCCACCGATTTCAGCAAAGCCTTTTATAGAATTTCTCAAGATATAATCCTTCTAAAATTAAAGGCTCTTGGTTTCCAAATAAACTTTATAATATGGGTTCAATTCTATTTAAATGGACATTACTACTCGTATGTTCTATGTACATATTTAGGTCCATGGTCTCTGAACCAATGAAAGCCTCCTCTGGTGTCCCTCAAGGCAACCACCTTGGTCCCTTATTATTTATTTTGGCCATTAATGACGGTGATTGCATCATTAAGAATTCATACTCGTAATTGCTTTCAATATGATATCGGCATTGCGATGACATAAAATAAAAAGGCTATTTACGAGTAGTTTCCGATCGCGAGTGGGATCATTTGATTAAAAATTAGAATAGATAAAAAGAGTCCTGGACAAGCAGCTCCGCTGATTAAATTTGCTGATTGAGTAAAAGGATTCATTTCACATCAAAAGTTCGAGTGCGAGTTAGTGAGTTAATGCAAATAACAAACAATTTTCTTATACGGCAACTGGAATTTTTGTGAGATACGAGTCTAGGGTTAAATCATAAGTGCTTTACTCTTTATTGAATTTTTGTATATTTTTAATTGAGTGGAAAACATTATTATTGACAACTGTGATAGTCCATTCGGATCGGATATACTTTTTTATCTACTTTTGGTGCATCTCCTGTGAGTTTTTTATAGATTTTTCCTACATTACATAGTCAATGGAATTAAATTTAATTTTAATTGCTTTCCAGTGCCGAATTTTTTGTGTTTTCTCAGTTGAGTTCAACCCATTTGCTGATAAAATTCTTCAACGAAGTTTTCTTGCATCGCATCGTAAGTAAAAGCAAGCTCACTTTCAATTGCTCTAGAATAATACTAATTTTTTGTATCGAAAAATATGCCTCCCAAACGAGCAGCGATTGGTAAAAATACACCTCAAGCAAAAAAGAAAAAGCAGTTGCGAACCTCAGAATCTGACGAACAATGTGAGCAAAGATTCAAAGCTAAACGATTACACACAGTTGAAGTCCGTTGGTCTGAAACAAGCGAGCAACGTGAGCAAAGAATCGGAACCCAACGATCATGCACAGCTCGGCCCAGACAAACACTGAATGATCCATGGATGCCATTATTGAAGCTGGCTGCGTTCCATTATGATCAGAATTATGATTTCAATCTTCATCCGAGTGTTGCTTTTGGGGAAATGAACAAATTATGCGTGCATTGTAAAGCACTCAAATTTAAGAGTGAAACACTTGGAATGTGCTGCGCGGCTGGAAAAGTTAAATTGCCAGAGTGACATCCACCGGCTGATACATTATCGGCATTGGTGTCAGGTAACACAAACCAATCGAAACATTTCTTGGGAAATATTCGGAAGTATAATACGTGTTTCCAAATGACATTGTTCGGCGCAACAAATATTATACGCGAGAATTACATGCCAACCTTCAAAGTGCAGGGCGAAATTTATCATCGTGCTGGTTCATGACTACCACTTTCAAACGCAGATCACAAATTTCTTCAGATTTATTGCATGGGAAACACAGATGAACAAATCGATCAACGTTGTCGATTCAATAGGGGCACTTGAAGAGAAATTGTCGCTGAACGGCAATCTTTAATCGATCAACACAACAAATTGATTCAACTGTTCAGAACTGCCCTTGAACGAATGCAAGCTGATGATTACAAAGTTCAGTCGTTCATAGACCTCCGTGAGGAATTGACGTGTTCGTGTTTCGGCTTTCTAAGTGAAATAAGTTTTTATTAAAAGTGCTACAAAAACATTTGAATCAAGTGCTTCGGTGGCCCAGTGGTAGTGGTGTCCGACCGACAGAACTGGGGTCGTGGGTTCGATTCCCGGAAAAGTTGCATCGACTTTTTATTTTTAAAAATAAACAAAACAAAAAAAAAAAAAAAAAAAAACAATAAAGTGGTAAAGTGTTGTTTATCACGTGATGGATTGTGAAGAGCGGTCCGCTATGCCTATAGCGGGACTTGCTGAAGTTTCAGGTGAGGCTTCGAGTGGTTCGAGCCAAACCCCGAAAACAAAGAGAAGGAGGAAGCTTCCAACTTCCAACTTAGTAAAACGGCCCACCCAATCAACGGCAAACAACTTCGCTTCATTGGCAGCAAGCGAATCTGATGATGAAGAGGAAGAAATGCAGGCCATAAGTAGCAGCATCAAAATGCTACAGCAAAGAGTGCTGGCCATAAAGGAAAGGCAAATGCTAAGAAGGAAGAGGGAAGAGCAGGAGCAATCCCAACAACAGCAGCTTGTTCAAAAGCAGACCCAACAACAACACCAAGTAAATAAAATAGCACAAGTGCTACACCAACAAAAGCCTAAGAAAGACCAGCAACAAACACAAGAGCAGTCACAAAACCGGCAACAGCTAAAACAGCAGCAGCCACAAAAACGGCAACAGCAAAAACAGCAGCAGCAGCAGAAGCAACAACAACAGCAGCAGCAGCAACAACAACAACAACAACAACCGCAGCAGCAGCAGCAGCAGAAGAAAAAGGAGAAGGTGCCTCCTATCAACACCTATAAATTGGAGGTAAGTGCTACCAAGGACCTGTGTAGGCTGGTCATTGGCAATAATTTTAACATTAAGAGATTGGGGAATGATCGCCATGCCATCCACTGTAATACAGTGGAGGGCTACGCGAAAGTGAAAGAGCTCCTAAAGGAAACGACGACGGAGCACTACTCATTCACACCGAAGTGTGAAAAGCGGCAATCGATGCTGCTGAAGGGGTTCTAACCGTCTTCTGATCCTGAGGAGATCCTGGCACTGCTTAAAGAGAAGGAGTGCGAAGGACTCAAGTTTGTGGGGGTAAAGCCATTTACCACAGCTAGAGCCAGGCGGGAGAAACGGAGTCTACCGTTCTTCCTGGTGCAGCTCAGTCCCGAAAGCCGTCTGGATAGTCTAAGGAGTATCAATGTCCTAGACTACCATGTGGTTCACTGGGAAAAATTAAAAAGGAGCGAAGGCGTTATACAATGCGTTCGCTGCCAGAGGTTCGGGCACGCCGCGTCGAACTGCCAAATGCAGCCTCGATGCGTGAAGTGCGCAAAGAACCACAGTTCTGAGGAGTGTCCTCTGGGTAGGGACGGAGCATCCGATAGGACGCAGCTCTCTTGCGTGTTATGTGGGAACGTGGGACACACCGCAAACTATCGGGGTTGTCCTAAGTTCGCTGACATCAAGAAATCAAAACTGGCTCAGCAGCAGAAGGTGGAGGTCAAACGTTCACCTGTTAGGTTTCAAACACCAGCCGTCACGTCCCAAATTTCCTACGCCCAAATGGCGGCAGGTAGGGGGGCTACGGTACAGCAAGCGACTGTTGCTTCTCCGGCGCCAATGCCGAGAACAACGGAAGCTGCACCTAACATGCTAGCCATCTTGCTCGCAATCCAAGGGCAGATGGCTCAGCTGCAAAAGCAGGTGCAAGAACAGGCCAAGAGGGTGGACCAGATCTACGCGCTGCTGCCGGGCCTAACGCAACACATGTCGTAATGGGTGCGCGCATGGTGGAGCAAACTTTGAAGGTCCTTGCGGTGAATGTTAATTCACTGATTAGGATCGAACGAAGAGCCGCGATGTTTAAATTGCTACAAGACCAAACTCCTGATGTGCTTTTCGCTAGCGAAACCAAGCTAACCGATAAGCACAAACTGGAGTACAACAATTATATTGTTAGAAGAAGAAACCGGCCCGGATCCAAATGTGGAGGCGGGGTTGCAATCTTCATTAAACAAGGTATAAAATTTCACAGAGTGTACAAGGGAGTGTTGCGTAGGTTCCGGGTGTTGGAGGCAGTCGTCATTTACATCCCGCTCCGCAGTGGAAAGCGGCTGTACTTGGCCTCTGTTTATGCACCTGAGACTTCACAATCCACTTTATTTATTACAGAGCTTGACACGCTTTTTCGACTTCTGAGACTGGAATCGGGGGAGAATTATTTTGTAATCGGCGGGGATTTCAACGCTAAACACAGAGATTGGGGAAATAATTTGCCAAATACTAGAGGGAACCTACTACTCGATTGGTGGGGTCAGCACGATGTCATGTACAGACTCGGTCTTAAAGCGACGGACAATCCGTCATTTCCCAGAGGCGGGTCTTATTTGGATCTACTGCTGTACGACGAACGTATACGACTGACAGGTACGAATTTACAAACGCTAAACTGTCTGCGCACATTCGTGTATGACAGTGACCATTGCGGTTTTAGCACCGAAATTACAGTCCCCAACGAAATTGCGGAATTGGAGGAGTTTGTCCAAAGATATTTTTACAACTACAGTAAGACTCGATGGACACGCTTCTCTGCAACCTTGATAAGAGCACTCGCTTCGAACACGCTCCATCCACCGGCCAATAGGAATTTGTCAAACGAGGAGATCGACAATTACCTAAAACAAATGGACGAGACAATTAAACAAACTATGGACGCTACAATACCACGGTATCGACATACGACTAACGAAGACCTGTTCCGCAATCCTACTATTGACGCACTGCACCGACAGAAAAGTAGACTACTGACAAGACTCAAAAACTTGTACAGACAGTTTACTGACAGACAAGACCCGGAGATTAGGACACTGAAGTCGTCGATTAAAAATATTCAAACGTTAATAAAAGAGAATTACAGAATTTCTGTAAGTTTGTATTGGAACAACAGGGTTCGGGCTGTAAACACCAGCAACCCGAATATGTTCCCTCAAATAAACAAACTATTTCGGAGAAAAAATCAAAACGACCTTCAGTGTCTTAAAATAGCCCGGACAACAGACAACGAACGGTTACTGACAATAGCAGGTATTGATCCAAATGAGGCCGCTGATGATGACGACTTCTTTGTGATCGAGGATCCACAGGAGAAGGTTGAGGCCATAGGGGCGACTTTCCAGGAAATATACAAAGCCACTGACACCATTGGTCCTAATTATGACCTGGACAATCGCGTCTTGGTGCACGGCCTCTACATTCGAAATGAAGTAGAGAACTGGCGATCCGAGGGCTCTGGTTTCACCCGGTTCAGCGAAGAAAATATGGCAAATAATGTCATCACCAGAGAGGGTGACCTACCCCCGTTCATTTCGAAGGAAGAGCTCCATGAGATCTTCGACACAATCAGGGCTAAGAAATCAGTGGGGACCGATGGTATTCCGAACATCGTGCTTCGACATCTTCCTCTAGAAGCGATGGACATTTACACCACCCTGTTTAATAATGCAATGAATAATGCACATTATCCAGCGCATTGGAAAATGGCGGTGGTGCAACCTATCCCCAAAAAGGGAAAGGATATATCCAATCCGGCGAATCTCCGGTCGATAAGTCTCCTTCCGAATATCAGTAAGGTGTTTGAAAAAGTAATCAATAGAGCTCTGTCTAGGTGGGTTGAGGACAAACATATAGTTCCGGATAATCAATTCGGTTTTAAGGCGGGACATGATATCTCACATGCCGCGTCTAAACTGGTGTCCGATATCCAATGGAATAAAGGCAAAAACCAATGCACTGGTGCCTGCCTTGTTGACTTGGAGAAGGCCTTCGACACTGTATGGTTAGAGGGTCTTTTCTATAAGCTGACTAGGCTGGGGATCAGTAAACCACTCTTGTACATTCTTTATAATATGCTAACCAACAGACAGTTCATCGTGAAAAATGGCGATGTGACTTCTGTTGGAATATTTCAAATTAAAAATGGTCTTCAGCAAGGCGCGGTCAATTCGCCGATCCTATTCAACATTTATACAAGCGACTTGATAGGTTCACTTCCCCATATTATTGCGTACGCAGACGATTTGATAGCGTACAGAACAGGTACAAAAATCGAGGTCATTAATACTCTCTTGCAGCGTGATTTCGATAAGATAAGACGATTTTGCGATGACTGGAGGTTGAAAATCAACTTTCGGAAGTCGGAAACCATTCTCTTTAGGACGCCGTTGTCTAGAGCCTCTAGGGATACCAGAAAAAATTGGCGAAAGTTCTCGATCATTGGACAACACGGACAGCCTCTTGCCTGTCGAAATGTAGTCAGATACCTTGGGATCTGGCTAGATCAGTTTCTGTATTTTGACAAAAATGTAGATGCTGCTCTGGCCAGAGCCAAAGGCGCTTTTGCCCTTACAAAGAGATTGTTTTATAGCAGCCAACTCGATGCGAGGGTAAAGGTAATCTGCTACATGGCCCTTATCAGGCCCATGCTGGTATTCGGGTGCCCCGTGTGGTTCAATGTACGAGCAAGCTTAATGGAAAAGATTCGGATGTTTGAGAGGGCTTGCCTTAGGGCTTGCCTTCGCTTGTACAGAACACCAGAGTCGGAGTACAAAAAATTTTATCGTAATGAGGTCCTTTGCAACAGAGCGAACCTAATACGAGTGGACAACTTCGTAATTAAGCTGACTCGAAGACACATCGCAAGAGCAATGGCCTCGACGAATAACCTGATATCTGGGGCTTACTACCCCAACTAACTTTACCACGAGAGTGTGCGCTCTGACGGCTTCGTTCCACCGGAAGCATTCCTCTACCTGGATCAGATAGGGTTGATTCAGGATAGATCAGCGGTCCCGTTAATCTTCCATGTCGCTCGGAAAGCTGGGGACAGGCGACTCAACTACGACAGAGACGTCGCACACGGCAGTGTGGATCGTCTCAGGTTCAGTAGGGCGGTGGGGAATCGCGATAAGAGGGATGTCGTTCGGCAGCACCAGCATTTCTGGTGGTTGAATGATGGAGAAGATGTTTCGTCGTCGTCGTTTCCGTCAATTACTGACCAGCCTCACTAATGGGGCAGAGCTGACAGATCTATTTGCTCTGTGAATAGCGATGGCCAGCTTACATAGGTTTAGGTTAGCACTTAAGAAATATATATATATATATTAGTATATATAAAGGTATATACTAGTATATGTATGTAATTGTGTATAATGTCTATGTGTGTGTATGTGTGTATTGTATAGGTAGGTTAGGTAGACTAAGGTTTATTTTAAGTTAGATATTAAGTTTTTATAAAAAATACAAAATTATGTCCATATGCTAAGTTTTTTCTTAAATTCTTTTCTTAGCCTTAAGCACAGAAAATAAGTATATATAAATATCAAATGTAAACAAAGTCGAAAGACATAGATGTAAGGGTTTAGAGTAGCTTAGAGTGCCTGTGTGGGGCCAGTAAGTTAGTGTAAGATTGTTAAGTAATTTTAAGCTAGCATTTAAGCATTTTTTGTTAGTATGTAAGAATTAATGATTTAGAAAATAAAATGCGTTTAAAACTAAACTAAACTAATGATTACAAAGTTGTAATTCGTGCAGATAAGGCACCTGTTGGTCAACACGCAAGACAATATAATTCTCCAACGATTGATGAAACAGCAATCGTTATAGTTGGCCAAGAACTCAAGTCACGTGATATTATTCTCCATCGCAGAAATGGTGAGGTCCAACGAGTCCCAGAAACGCATCGCTCATACGACGGATTGCAATATCCAGTTCTATTTCGGCAAGGAGAAGATGGATATCATTTCGGGATCAAAATTAGAAATCCGCTAACCAATGCAGAAACGAATAAGAAAGTCAGCACTATGAATTACTATTCGTATCGGCTAATGATACGTGAAAACTGATAATCACATCCTGAAATGTCGTCAATTGTTCCACCAATATATTGTCGATATGTATGCGAAAATCGAAATCGAACGACTTCTCTGCATTCGCTTCAATCAAACTGAACTGCGCTCGGAAGGCTATATCCATTTACGCGTTGCAGTCGTTAATGATGGCAACGTCAATCCCAACGAATTGGGCAAAATGGTCATACTTCTACATACATCTACATTCACAGGAAGTACACGGCCCATGCACGAATACGCGCAAGATGCGATGACATATGTTCGCTCATATGGTCGTCATCACTTATTCATAACGTTCACATGCAATCCTGCATGGGGTGAAATTAAAGAACTTTTGTTGCCCTGACAGTCACCTTCAGATTGTCAAGACATCACGGCCCGCGTTTTCAAACAGAAATTGAAATCTTTAATGTATTTCATGGTCAAGCATCATTTTTTTGGGAAGACACGCTGTTGGATGTACCCCAATCGGATGGCAAAAACGTGGATTGCCACATGCACATATTTTGATTTGGTTATCCGAAAAAATCACGCCAAATCAAATTGACCAAGTCATCTCAGCAGAAATACCAAATGCCGAAGTCGATCCAGGCAGTCAGTTTTTTTCAGTTTATATGCATTTTTATTGTATTACTTAATTTACTCTTACTTGCTAGACAAAAAATGCTTAAAAATTAGCTTAATTAACTTAAAATTATCTTATTCTAGCTTACTGACCCCATGCGGGCACTCTAAGTTAAACCTAACACTTAAATTATGTCTTTCGACGTACCTTACTACTATACTATACTATTTCTATTCCTTATAATTAAAACTAAGAAAACATTTTTTCAAAAAAAAAACTTAGTAACATGACTTTTTTTTATATTTTATTATAAAACTTAAAACTAAAATCCTAAAAACTACCTAAAATAAGTCTTAATCTACTTAAACTACTTACATCTAGTACATACATATATATATATATACATAATATATATATACTTGATATATAAATATATGTATATATATATAGATGTATGTTTTTTTTTGAATTTTTTATTTTTATTAATTTTTTTTTTGGTTTTTATATATTTTTTTTTTCTTAAATCTAACTTACTCCTACTTAAAACTATGTAAGCCGGCCATGGCTAAAAGAAAAATTAGGCGACCCACTTTGCTTCACATGAAGCTACTAAGAATTGGAGGAATTCGACGACGAAGCATCCCCTCCTTCTAAAAGCCACCAAAATTGTTGGTGCTGCCGAGCAACATCCCTCATGTCGCGATTCCCTACCGCTCTACTGAACCGGAGACGCTCCGCACTGCCGTGTGCGACGTCTCTGTCGTAGTTGAGTCGCCTGTCCGCAGCTGTTCGAGCAACGTGGAAGATTAGCGGCACAGCCAATCTGTCCTGGATCAGACCTTTGCTATCAAGGTAGAGAAACGCTTCTGGAGGAACATAGCCGTCTAAGCGAACTCTCTCGTGATACATATAATTAGGGTAGTAAGCCCCGGAGATCAGGTTGTTCGATGAGGTCATTGCTCTTGCAATGTGCCTTCGAGTCAACTTAATAACAAAATTGTCCACTCTTATTAGGTTCGCCCTATTGTACAAGACCTCATTGCGATAGAATTTTATGTACTCAGACTCTGGTGTTCTGTATAACCGAAGACAAGCCCTAAGGCAAGCCCTCTCAAACACCCGAATCTTTTCCAATAAACTTGCTCTCACGTTGAACCACACGGGACATCCAAACACAAGCATAGGCCGGATAAGGGCCATGTAGCAGATCACCTTCACCCTCGCATCGAGTTGGCTGTTGTAAAACAGTCTCCTTGTAAGGGCAAAAGCACCTCTGGCTCTGGCCAGAGCAACATCTATATGTTTGTTAAAATATAGATATTGATCTAGCCAGATCCCAAGGTATCTGACTACATTTCGACAAGCAAGTGGCTGTCCATGTTGTCCGACGATAGAGAACTTTCGCCAATTCTTTCTGGTATCCCTAGAGGCCCCAGACAAAGGCGTCCTAAACAGAATGGTTTCCGACTTCTGAAAGTTGATTTTCAACTTCCAGTCATCGCAATATTGCTTAATTTTGTCGAAGTCACGTTGCAAAAGCATATTAATGACCTCGATTTTTGGACCTGATCTGTACGCAATTAAGTCGTCTGCGTACGCTATGGCATGGGGAAGTGAACCTATCAGATCACTTGTGTAAATGTTGAATAGGATCGGCGAATTTACCGCACCCTGTTGCAGACCGTTTTTAATGTTAAATCTTCCAGCAGAAGTCACATCGCCATTCTTCACGATGAACTGTCTACTGGAGAGCATATCAAAAAGAATGTACAGCAGTGGTTTACTAATGCCCAACCTGTGCAGCTTGAAAAAGAGTCCCTCTAACCATACGGTATCGAAGGCTTTTTCCAAGTCAATCAGGCAGGCACCAGTGCACTGTTTCTTGCCTTTGTTCCATTGGATATCGGAAACCAGTTTAGACGCAGCATGAATGATATCATGCCCCGCCTTGAAACCGAATTGATTATCCGGAACTATATGTTTGTCCTCAACCCACTTGGTCAGGACTCTATTGATTACCTTCTCGAAAACCTTACTGATGTTTGGAAGAAGACTGATCGAGCGGAGATTCGCCGGATTGGAAGTATCTTTATCCCTTTTGGGGATGGGATGTACCACCGCAGTTTTCCAATGCGCTGGATAATGTGCATTATTCATTGCATTATTAAACAGGGTGGTATAAATGTCCACCGCTACTAGTGGGAGATGTCGAAGCACAATGTTCGGTATTTCATCGGTTCCCACTGATTTCTTACTTCTAAGTGATTCGAAGATCGTTTGGAGCTCTTCCTTCGCAATGAAAGGTGGTAATACCCTTTCGTTGGTGATGACATTATTTGCCATATTCTCGTCACTGAACTGGGTGAAACCCGAGCTCTCGAATCTCCAATTCACAATTTCATTTCGAAGGCAGGCATTGTGCATAAGGACTCGACTTTCCAGGTCGTGGTTCGGGCCAATGATGTCATTCGCCTTGTACACTTCCTGGAAAGTCGCTCCTATAGCCTCTACCTTCTCCTGCGGATCCTCGACCACAAAGAAGTTGTCATCATCAACGGCCTCATTTGGATCAATGCCTGCTGCTACAAGTATTTGTTCGTTGTTAGTCGTTCGAGCGATTTTAAGACATGGAAGGTCGTTTTGATTATTTCTCCGAAATATTTTATTTATTTGCGGGAACATATTCGGGTTGCTGGTGTTTACAGCCCGAATTTTGTTGTTCCAATACAAACTTACAGAATTTCTGTAATTTTCTTTTATTAATGTTTGGAGGTTTTTAATCGACGACTTCAATGTCATGATCTCCGGGTTATGTCTGTCAGTAAACTGTCTGTACAAGGTTTTTAGTCTTGACAGCAGCCTACTTTTTTGTCGGTGCAGTGCGTCAATAGTTGCGTTGCGGAATAAGTCTTCGTTGTCAGTATGTTGATACCGAGGTATCGTTTTGTCCATTGTTCGTTTGATTATCTCGTCCATTAGTCTAAGATACCTGTCAATCTCCTCGTTTGACAGATTTCTGTTGGACGGTGGGTAGAGCGAATTCGAGGAGAGTGCTCTTGTCAGTGTTCTGGTGAAGTGTGTCCAACGCACCCTACTATAATTGTAGGAATGCCTTTGCACAAACTCATCCAATTCCGCAATCTCGTTGGGGACAGTTATTTCGGTGCTGAGACCGCAATGGTCACTGTCATACACGAAAGTGCGTAGACAGTTTGTAGTTTGTTGGTTAGTGCATGTCAGTTGTATTCGTGAATCGAACATCAGAAGATCCAGATAGGACCCGTGTCTCGGAAACGACGGACTATCCGTGGCTTTGAGGTCGAGTCGATACATCACGCTGTGCTGACCCCACCAATTGAATAGTAGGTTCCCTCTAGTATTTGGTGTACTATTTCCCCAATTACTATGTTTGGCGTTGAAATCTCCGCCGATAATAAAATAGTTGTCTTCCAATTCCAGCCTCAGAAATCGAAAAAGTGTCTCGAGCTCTGAGATGAATAAGGTGGATTGAGTAGCCTTAGGTGCATAGACAGACACCATGTATAACCGCTTTCCACTACGGAGAGGGATGTACATGATGCATGCTTCCAGCACCTGAAACCTACGTACCACACGACTGTATACTCTTTTGAAACGCAGTCCCTTTTTTAAAAAGATCGCAACACCTCCTCCTTGAATGGAATTGGGTCGGTTTCTTCGTAATATTTCATATCTTCTGTGTCTCATTTTGTGTCTTTTGGTAAGCTTAGTTTCGCTAACCAAAAGCACATCAGGGGCTTGGTCTTTAAGCAACTTAAACAGTGCGGCTCTTCGTTCGAACCTAATCAGTGAATTCACATTCACTGCAAGGACCTTCAGGGTTTGCTCCGCCATGTACGTACCCATTACGACTGGAGGTGCGTTAGGCCCGGCAGCAGCGCGTATATTTGATCTACCCGCTTAGCCTGTTCCTGTATTTGACGCTGAAGCTGAGCCATCTGCCCCTGAATAGAGAGCAAGATAGCCAGCATGTCAGGTACAGGTTCAGGTGCTCTAGGCGCTGGGGCCTGAGAAGCTACCTTTGCTTGTTGTACCGTAGTTCCCCTACCTGCCGCCATTTGGGCGTAGGTAACTTGGGGAGTAACGGCTGGTGTTTGTGCCTGCACGAGTGGACGTTTAACTTCCACTTTCTGCTGCCGAGCCAGATTTACTCTTTTGATGTATTGGAATTTGGGACAACCCCGATAATTTGCGGTGTGTCCCGTGTTCCTACATAAAGCACAAGAGAGTTGGCTTTTTTCAGACGCTCCGTCCTTACCTAGAGCACATTCCTCTGACTTGTGGTTCTTTCCACACTTCACGCATCGAGGCTGCATTTCGCAGTTCGACGCGGCGTGCCCGAACCTTTGGCAGCGAACACATTGTAAAATGTTTTCGCTCCTCTTTAATTTTTCCCAGTGAACAACCTGGTAGTCTAGGACTTTTATACTCCTTAGACCATCCAGTTTGCTGTTGGGACTTAGCTGGACCAGGAAGAACGGCAGTTTCCGCTTCTCCCTTTTGGCTCTAGCCGTGACAAATGGCTTGACCCCCACGAATTTGAGCCCTTCGCACTCCTTCTCTTTCAGCAGTGCAAGGAGCTCCTCCGGATCAGTCGACGGTTCTAACCCCCTCAGCAGCATTGTCTGCCGCTTCTCCCCCTTCGGGGTGTAGGAGAAGAACTCCGTCGTCGAATCCTTCAATAAAGTTTTAATTTTATGGTAGCGCTCCACTGTATTACAGTGGATCGCGTGCCTATCTAAGCTAAGTCTTTTAATATAAAAATTATTGCCTATGGCCGACTTACATAGTTCTATTGTTTCCTTTAGTTCCATCTTAAATGTATTTATAGGTGGAACCCTTTGTTTTGAAAGTTGCTGTTTCTGCTGCTGCTGTTGTTGCTGCTGCTGTTGTTTTTGCTGCTGCTGTTGTTGTTTCTGCTGCTGCTTTTGCTGTTGCTGTTGCCGTTGTTGTGGTTGCTCTTGTTGTTTTTGTTGGTGGTTTTTAAGTTGTTGTTGTTGTTTGTGTAGCACCTGTGCTATCGTGTTTGCTTGGTGTTGTTGGCTCTGATTTTGAGCTAGCTGCGTCTGCTGTTGCTGCTGGGATTGCTGTTGCTCTTCCCTCTTCCTTCTTACCATTTGTTTTTCTTTTATGGCAAGTACCCTTTGTTGCAGCATTTTTATGCTGCTACTTATAGACGCCATTTCTTCTTCTTCATCTTCCGATTCGGTTGGCACCAAGGAAGCGAATCTGTTCTCTCTCAGGTGTAGATCTGAGAAAAATGGGTTACCGTCAGTAACTTTCTCGGGACAATTATTTGCTGCAGTTGATGACGTTGAGTGCGTCCCTTCCCTCACTCCACCAAGCAGCTTTACGGTGGAAGTTGGTAGGGAGGGACGTTGTGCTAAGGTGGAAGTTGGTCTTAGCGCCCTCCTTCTCTTCGTCTTCGGTTCTGTTTGGCTTGAACCGCTTGACGCCTCGCCTGATTTGTCCGTTACTGGCATAACGGACCGCTCCTCACAATCCATCGCGTGATGATTCTTAACACTCACTATCAATTTATTTTGTTTGTTTTTTTTTAACTGAACAAAAAACAAAAAAAAAAAAAAAAAAGTCTATTCGACCCGGAGTCGAACCCGCAACCTTCAACTTGGTAACCGGGCACACTACCTCTGGGCTAATTGGAGCCCTATATGAATTTTGTCTAATTCTTTTCTGTTGGTATCACTACACAACCGAAAGCCGAAACACGTCTATATTCTGCGGAGATCAATGAACGACTGAAGTCGATCCAGGCTTTTTTGAAGTCGTTACCAAAAATGTGTTTCACGGTCCATGTGGCTACTGAACAATGATTCGGCACGCATGCCTGATGGGAAATGCACAAAACGGTACCCATGAGACTTAGTCGCGGAAACTGTTACTGGAAACGACGGACATCCACTCTACTGTGGACGATCGACTGAAGATGGCGGCAAATCCATCATTTTGGAAGTGAGAAACAATGATGTTGAAGTCGATAATCGTTGGGTTGTGCCGTATTCGCCGCTACTATTAACGACATTTAAGGCAGATAGCAATGTCAAGTATTGCAATTCTATCAAATCGATCAAATACATTTGCAAATACGTCAACAAAGGAAGCGATATGGCGGTTTTTGGAGTTGGAAACGCCACTACTCAAATCGATGAAATCAATCAATATCAACTAGGACGCTACATTAGTAGCAATGAAGCAGTATGGCTCATTCTATCATTTCCAATACATTAACGACATCCAACAGTTGTTCATTTGGCAGTGCACCTTGAAAATAGACAGCGCGTCTATTTCACAATAGCAAGTGTACAAGCAAGAACATTGTCACCGCCGCCAACAAATTTAACTGCATTTTTTGCATTATGCACGGAAGATACGTTTACGAGAACAGTACTTTACTCCGAAGTACCGACATATTTTACATGGAACGCGTCAGCGAAAAAGTTTCAACGTCGAAAACAAGGTTAAGCAGTTTAAGGACATTAAAATTTGTATTCGACCGACGCAGTAGGCCGCCTGTACACTGTTCACCCAAACAATGCAGAATGTTTTTACTTGCGATTACTGCTAATCAATGTATGTGGCCCCACATCCTTCCAAGAATTGAGATCAGTTAACGGTCGAGTGTGCGCCATTTATCGTGAGGCTTGCCAAGAGTTAAATCTTCTTGAAACTGATGCACATTGGGACTTTTCACTCGCTGATGCATCGAATACTGCTCGACCAAAGTTAATATTTACATTATTTGCGATCATATTGACAACATGCTTTTCATCCAATCCTAAAGATTTGTGGGAAAAATATACGGATTACGTGAGTGAAGATATCCTTCACCGATTGCGTACCACAAATCAAAATCCGGACATTCAATTCACACCAGACGTTTATAATGAACCATTGGTTTTGATTGAGGATATACATATGTGTGGCAATAGCTAACAAGGCATTGGTCCAGTTAGCAATGCTTGTGTCGAACCGACCTGCGAACAACCTTTTCGATCGCTATTTGCAACGAGAAACACATTTTAATGTCGGTGATATGGATATGTTCGTTCAAACGAATCTTTCTATGTTGATTGCAGAACAACGCATAGTGTACGACACGATTATGGATGCAATTACAAGACAAGGCGGTGGATTGTATTTCATCGATCCGCCCGGAGGCACAGGCAAAACAATTCTGATTTATCTTATATTGGCAACCATGCGATCTCGAAATAACATTGCATTGGCTATCGCTTCATCTGGAATTGCGGCAACACTTTTGGATTGTGGTTGAACAGCGCATTCTGCACTGAAATTACCATTGAGGCACCAAAATGCAATATCACCAAAAATTCTGGAATGGGTAAAGTATTCCAACAATGCCAAATCATCATATGGGATGAATGTACAATGGCGCACAAAAAATCATTGGAGGCGCTGCATCGCACACTAAAGGACTTAAGAGGAAACGAACGACTTTTCGTGGTGGTGCGCTCATTTTATTGTCTGGTGACTTTCGACAAACTTTACCAGTAATTCCACGTTCAACACTGGCTGACGAGCTTAATGCATGTTTAAAATCATCCGTTTTATGGCGACATTTGCAGGAACTAAGCTTACAAACCAATATGCGTATAAGATTGCAACATAATGGATCCGCTAAACGTTTTGCAAAACAAGTCTTGGATATTGGAAATGGTAAAATCACCATCGATGAAGGCACACAATGTATCACATTGCCACCAGATTTCTGTATATTCACAGCAACTACAGACGAGCTAATACACCAAGTACCATATTCCCAAAATTCAAAGGAGAAGATGTACTATTGCCTCGCATTCCAATGATTCCAACAGACTTACCATTCGAATTCAGTTTCTGGTGCGACTCGCCTATGCAATAAACATCAACTAGGCACAAGGACAATCTTTACAAGTGTGTGACCTGAATTTAAAAAGTCCGTGTTTCTCTCATGGGCAATTATATGTGGCCTATTCACGCATCGGAAAACTTTCTGATTTATTCGTATATGCACCAGACGGAAAAACAAAAAATATTTTATATCCAACAGCACTTCAATAAACAAAATAAAAAATAAAAGTGTCCTTATACTATACACATGTATGCTGACTTTTTTTTTTATTTTTGATTTTATTAATCTGCGTGGCAACGCGCGCTGGGTACAGCTAGTATTGGATAAAATAACCTTATTAGCCTGGCCGTTTTGTCTTGTAAGAAGTGACCCCTACATGTTTTTTTTTTTGCAGTAGTTCATCTGATTGCTTATTTTACAAAACTATTTACATATGTATAATATCCTTTGTTTTACAGGAGCTTTATAATTAGTCTAGGTTGATAATATTTGCACTAATTACAACATTCATTCATCCTTTCCATTTTATGTGTTCCGTTCACCGTCTTATCCTTCGACAAGGTTTTCATATTTCTTAATGTAACATAATCTCTTTCCTAAGGAACTCACTTAAGGCACACCAAATGAAAATTAGAACACGCAAATTGCAAGAAATCCCTTCCCAATGTAAGACAGTTTGCTCTCCATCTGAATAAAACCTTCAGCTCGGTTTGTTCACTAAATAGCAATTAGCAACTGAAAAGTGTCGGTAACGGTGAAAAAAAAAAAACAAAAATCTCTTCTGATCTAGGGAAACAATCAACAGCAAATGCACTCATTCACAAGTATCTATGTAGATTCATTAAGGTTTGATTTTCATCTGTGTGTTAAGTGGGCCGCTCTTTACCTTTTGTTCGTAAATCCTAGTCAAAGTGAGATAATTACTCACATTTACAAATGCAAGTACGGATAGAACTCACTCACCATTCGGTGAATGAAAAACTAGGTTAGGATACAATTTATCTGAATTATATGATGGTTTCCTCTTTTGTGGTTTCTTCCCTTCTTTTGCTTATACTTTTACTAATTTGCATTAGAAGGACACACTCAGGCGGTTATTATTTGTGGTATTTATGCCACTCAATCCGACAAACGTCTATTTCAGCAGCTAGCAATTTACGAATACCATGGTGGTATAATCCTTTCCAAAGTGAATAGCTCTTACTTTTGTAAATTTTTTCCTTCTTAGTTGGTTTTATTTTCGACCTCATTACGAGGCTGAGTGAATTACAATGATATTGCAATTTAAAAGTACAATAAATACATACAAAACGATAAACAACAATTTAAGTTTTTTGACCGACAGAGCATTTTGAAAAGAACGGATTTACACAAAGGTGTTTCCTTTTTTTTTTTTGGTAATGAGTATCCTATCGAACCTAAGAACCTACTTGAGACCTATTAATGAACACCTACTCACAATAGAATCATAGGCGCATGCATGGATGATTTCTGGAACAGTGGAACTAGCAAGTAGATACATACGAGTAAGAGTATAAGTACTAAACTTTCTTTTATTTTTTTTATTTAATTAAATAATTAACCGAGCACTTCTCGCTAAAATGGATTTAAAAAAAAAAAACTTGAATGCAAGTGCACAAATGGACAAAACAACTTCCAATCCGAGAAATGATGATAATGCAGAGGAGATGATGCGCGCAGCTGCCACTGATACTGCAATTGCAACTGCACGCCATCCCACAGGTCACGGTTACTCTGCCGAATTGTTACATTACAAAAGGAATGCTACATGTGTTTAAATAGAAGACAGACTCCCTTCTACTAAATGGTAAAATACAAATCATAGAATTGGCGAAGAAAATCCTTGAAGACTGCTCTCGAGGAGCCCTCTGGGGAGCTAATAGAAGATCAGTTGTTCTTTTTCCCATGTTTCTCCTGCTTACGTTCACGGGCCGAGATGAATTCTCTTCGAGTGTCGCGTACGTCCAAGACGAAATTCATTTTATTAAGGATGTGCTGGACTACAGATGGCTCCGTTTTGAATCAAACGACCGGCGCACTTGACGATGACTGTATTGGCTATGAAGTGTTGAAGACTAGCGGGTGAACCGCTAATAGCCGGTGAAGACAAGTGCTTCAAAGTGGAGAATGAGAAACCGTAAGTTTGCTCAGGTTTTATCCAAATTCGAATGGTTGCCTTGTTCTATCGCCGTTCGGTGATCTCATAGAAGGCGATGCAGTCGATGGGGTAAGTCATTGCTTTTTGTTTTGTCTAAAATTTCGAAGAGTTCTTCGTTGGCTGATTTCGATGCGTTCTCCAGAGATTCTGAGCTGCACTTCGGACTTGAAGAAGCGTTTGCCAGTGGTATTCAGTTTATACGTACGGTACATTGCAGCTTCGATCATGTCGTTGTGGTCCATCATGCGCTCTTCATAGGAGGCTAGGTTTCCATGCACATCACAGACAGTTGTATCGCCGGCCTTTTTGTCTTCCGAAGTCATCGAGAGGGAGCGATAGTCGACACATGTAATATGAGTAAGTGGACGTCGTCCGGCCAAGGCCAATTGGCTGAAGCCGAATTTGGAACAGGGTTCGCGAACATATAATGGGGGGAAGTCTTCCATATTGTCGTTGTTCTCTGTCATGTAGAGATCATAGTGCATGAGAGACTTTAGCTGAATGTCGGGATTGTAGCAAATGAAACCGATCACTTCCTGGATTTTGGCATTAGCCAGAACGCAAATCTTCATGGGGTTGTTGCGCTCCTTCTCCGGAAGCATGTTGATGAACACGTTCATCCTCTTTGAATGCATTCCTGATGCGAAGCTCCATAGAACCTCGCAAATTCGATATACCATACTTATTGGCTATCTGCTTTGGACTATTAACTAATTGGAGAGAAAGCTTACTGCCCCTTTTTTCTGCTACATTGGCGACCTGCTTTATAACAAACAAGTCTGCCCTTTCTCCGCCCACATGCGATTGATCTTCAAAGTTCGCACACTTTGTTCGAGCTGCCTTTCGCCTGGCAATGTCCATTTTCTCCAATTTTTGCCCCGTGTTTGACCGAAATCGATGCGCTACGATTTCAGGGTACATTTGTATGTCGAATGACTGTGAGGCCAGATCCATATCTTCATCGTCGCTCTGGTCTAAGACAGGATAGCAGACGACTTCATAGAGCGCACTTTTCGGCGACCACGGGTTATTTTTTGTTCCAACTTTTCTAATGGTGCTGCGCTGCTGGTGTTGAGGTGTTTGGAATTTTTTCAAATAACGCTTTCGGAGGTCATCACTGAGCGTAACAGTTTCGCACATGCCAGTGTCAACGGTGGAAATGAAGGAATTTCGGATGTGGGAGAGAAGCCAATGTTGATTGTTGTAAGTTGCCATGATGGAGGTGAATAATTTTATTGATATTTTGAGGAGCGAAGACAAGCGAAAAAAATATTTCATTGAAGAATGAAGTACATGCACACACGAGTGTGCAATAAATAAGATACAATTTGGTCCATTTCATTTTATAACATTCAACATGAAATTGTGGGGGACAGTAGAAAGCAGAAAAGCTATTGCTAGAGAAGACTCATAGCAGAGAAATAAGTCCAAATATAGTAGAAAGTCGAAACCTACATTTCAGTGACGAAAATAGTGAATTTTACCAAAATTGATATGACTACCAACATGATCACACCTTTTCAATACGATGCTGGTTATTTAAGCTGAATCCTTTGCAATGAAGCAATATACATATTTCTGTCTATTCACTTCACAGATTTTTTTCCTTTCTGCTCCTCATATGAAGTGTGTTTTTCTTAGAGGTTTGGTTTTTAAACTGGCAACACTGTTTCTAAAGATTGTCAATTCGACAATTGAAGGATGATTTATGGTTAGTATATTTTACCATTTTACGATGAATAGACTAACGCCAGAGCAACGTGTGCAAATTGTACAAACCTATTTTGAAACCCATGGTTCGGTTCGCCAAACTTGTCGTGCGCTACGTCCATTTTACGGTCGACATAATCGCCCATCTGAGCAAATTATTCGGAACACTTTAGTGGATAACACGCATCCCCAAAGATGACAAACAGTGCGAACAGAAGAAGTTGTTGCCTCCACAACGGCAATACAGCGCAGTATTGGGGAGAATCCGATTGATTCGATTCGCCATCGTTCACAGCAATTTGAGATATGCCCATCCGCTTTGTGGACGATTTTACGGAAAGATCTTGGCTTAAAAGCTTATAAGATCCAGCTAGTCCAAGAGTTCAAACCGCGTGACTATTATACGCGTCGTAGGTTCGGTGAATGGGCCGAAAACATGATAAAGTTTGATCCTCATTTTCAACACAAAATTTTGTTCTCCTGTTGTGGGCCTCATCCATTTTTAGTTAAATGGATATGTATTGGGTCTACAAGTAAGTTTCCAGCGTTTGTCAGAGATGGCGCCACCAGTGGATCCCGGGCTGAAATGTCAGACCCCATGTGTTTTATTTGTAGGTTTTGTATCTGTCAACAACTTTGCAGCGTTATATTTGAGCAGTTCTATCGGTATCGTACATTTCATCGAGCAAAATCATGGCAAGTTTCCAGACAAATAAACGTCATTAGCGGGAAGCGCTGCTTTTATTCTTTAATATGAAGAAAAGTGCGGCTGAGGCCTATCGTTTGCTTTCGGAAACTTATGGGGCAGAATGTATTGGTGAATCGACGTGCCGCGAGTGGTTCAAACGGTTCAAAAGTGGTGATTTTGGAGTTGAAGACAAAGATCGGCCCGGAAAGCCGAAAAGTTTTGAAGACGAGGAATTGGACGCTTTACTGAATGAGAATCCGTATCAGATTCAAGAAGAACTTGCTGCATCATTGGGAGTCACGTAACAAGCTGTTTCCCTGCGCCTAAAAGTACTGGGATTCATTCAAAAGGTTGGAAACTGGGTGCCGTACGAATTGAAGCCAAGAGACGTCGAACGGCGATTTTGCATGTCCGAAATGTTACTGCACCGCTGCAGTAAAAATAAATCATTTTTGCATCGTATTGTCACTGGTGGTGAGAAATGGATTTATTATGATAATCCTAAACGCAGAAAATCGTATACAAAGCGCGGCGAGCCCGCTCAATCGACGCCGAAACGAAATATTCACGTGAATAAGGTCATGCTCTGCATATGGTGGGATCAAAAGGTTGTCGTATACTACGAACTGCTTCCGAGTGGTGAAACCATCAAAGGACCATTATATCGAACCCAACCAATTCGTTTGAAGTGGGCATTAAAAGAAAAACGGCCAGAATGTGAGACCAGGCATGAATCCGTCATTTTTCATCACGACAACGCTCGGCCACATGTTGCGGTTTCGATGAAAAACTATTGGGAAAATAGTGGATGGGAAATTCTGCCTCACCCGCCTTACAGTCCAGACTTGGCACCATCTGACTACCACTTGTTTCGTTCGATGCAGAACGCTCTTACGGGAATTTGCTTCAGCTCAGTAGAGGAAATCAAAAATTGGCTCGATACGTTCTTGGGCTCGAAAGACGAGAAATTTTTTTGGTCCGGAATTCATAAATTGCCAGAACGATGGGGGAAAGTTGTAGCTTCCGGTGGACGATACTTTGAATAAAGCATTGTAACTATGTTTTCATAATAAAACTTCAAATTTTGGAAAAAAACGCTGGAAACTTACTTGTAGACCCAATAAATAAGCAAAATTGCCGAATTTGAGTGGAGAAAATCCAGAAGCTTTTGTCGAGACGCCCTTACAACCATTAAAACTCACTGTTTTGTGTTCTTTATGGGCTGGTGGAATCATCGGCCCATATTTCTTTTTGGACGATGCCGGCCAGAATGTTACCGGCAATGGAGAGCGCTAAAAACATGACTTCTGACTTCTTCGTTCCTCAGTTGAATGGCATTGATGTGACAGAGATTAGGTTTTCGCAAGATGGCGCAACATGCTACACGCGCGAACCCACCGCGGGATACATCTGCTGAGCGCATAATTTCGCGTAATGGACCTGTGAACTGGCTTCCACCTTTAAATTATTTTTTTGGGGGTATGTGAAGTCACTTGTCTATGCCAATAAACCAGAGACGTTGGACGATTTGGACGTCAACATTTGCTGTGTTATTGCAGATATACGGTCCCAGTTACTCGATAAAGTTTTTGAAAATTCGACTTCGGAATTGCGCTTCATTCGAGCTAGCTGTGGCACGCACATGCCCGATATCATATTTAAACACTCATGCCATAAAATTATCTATAAACAAAGCTAATAATATAGGCATTAGCATTAGCTTCAAGTATTTAATTTCATATTGAATTTGTATACCTCTAAAGGAAAACACCCTTTATGTTATATTCGGGATTTATGCCTCCTAAAGGATAAGGAATCCTTTCAACTTTCTCGACTTGGAATTAGCCCAAGGTGGTGGAAATCCATAGTCTTATAAAAAACGTTTTATTAAGATGTTCAAAATGATTAGGTTATGATTCAGCTGTCTAATGCCGCCCTTATTATCCACCCCATCGGAGAGAGGATGCAAGGTTACAAACTCCATTGCTGATCTCAAAATCGTCTGACTCTATTCAAATGGCGCCTATCACTCGTTAGTTACATTCATTTTGAATTGATTTCCTCTTCTGCGCAAGGTTCCAAAACAGCTCCTCGCTTGAAACTGCCAAATTATTTTTCGAAATTCTTGAATATTAGATATTATTTTCATTATGGTGTTAAAGAGGACCCGAGTGGTAAGCCTGCTTTCTAAAGGAATTACAGAAAAATATATCTGAAAGATCTGTTACCGAATGAGATTTTCTAAGAAAATCGACGACCAGAAACGGCCTTCCAGGTAATCTTCTCGAAGCTGACTCATCTAGATCTAAAACAAAACACAATCCGACTATCCAACGGAACTAAGTCCCTGAATAACATTCTGGGCTGCAGATGATGAACTTTGAAGCCCTATCGGCTTTCTGACAGTTTAAAGGACCTCTTTGCAACACATGGGGCTTATTACGAAAGAGAGTCCTCTAGATCTACACGGCTATGATAGCACTAAATGTATCTTGTACGTTAGTTATTTGGTGGAATAAGATTTCATGTAAATTGCTTTTTTAATGCTTTCACCAGTCTCAAAGCCTGTGTCTCGATTTACTGGACCTGGCTTCATATGCCTTATTATGCTACGACTACCGATAACTGCAAATCGGATCTAGAATGTTGCTTTATCATCTTTATACAGTCTGATGCCAATGAACTATATTGTATGGAACAAGCAGAAGGATCTATATTGAACCACATTCAATTTAGTTCAAGAATACAAGGCTCCTTTCAACTCACTTGGAAGGCTAAATCCACTCAGTCTTCTCTGGGTGTAAGCTAAGAATGAGGGCGAGGAAAATGACATCGGCAATGAACTTTCCTCTCAGGGCCTGAATCTGCGTTGAAAATATTGGGTTCTTTATGAGCAACGACGGGATGTGACATGACTCTCCAGTTTGTAGACAGACCAATCAAATGCTTTCGGACCTTTTCAAAAAGTCACCGGCCTTTCTGTTGTCCCTCGGTGGCAAAAAGTACAAGACACTGCTGTGGTGGATTCTGACACTAAACACTAAAGCGGTTACTAATTTTTTTCGAAGGATTGAGGTCTTTATAAAAAAAAGGACAATTGGCTACTTCTTCGTGTAAGTGTTCTGTTCCGACAGAAATAAACAAGGAAAACAGTTTGTCCACATGTAGTCTGTTTACCTGCCGGAGTGCCTACAGATATATTTACCTGCAAAATGCTGATATTAAAGATGCAATAAGTAACTGTAACTGGGATTTACTCCATTTGAAGCCAATACTTGTTACTTTTCTGCTGGGGTCATTGCCATCTCTAAATGCTATATGTTCCTCGATCCGTTGCCAGATTTTTACATAAAGCCATGTTCTGTGTGGTTATTTACCAATATACTTACTGGTATACTACCTTGCTCCCGGAATATATTCAGAAAATTGGAAATGCAAGTTTATTCATCTACTATAAATCTATATTGCCCCCTTTAAAGTAATCCCCACCGACTGCAACACATTTATGCCAGCGCTTGATCCAATCCTCGAGACATTTTTTATATTCGGTTTTCGGTATGTCCATCAGTGCTTCCTGCGATTTTTGCATTACTCTCGGCTGCTGAAACGCGTTCCCCGTAGTGTTTACTGTCTGGCCTTCTGGCAAAAATTCATGATGCACTATACCGTTGTAATCCATGAAAACCGTTTTTTGACTGAAAACGACGTAGTTTTTTTGGTCTCGACTCATTTGGTGAACGCCATTCACTTGCTTGATATCTGGATTGTGTATCGTACTCATAAACCCACGTCTCGTCTCCAGTAATGGTCCTTTTGATGAATGTGGGATCGGATTCAGCCTCGCAAATCATCTCTTTTGCGACGTCAGCACGGTCTCTTTTTTTGCATGAAATTGAGGCCTTTTGGCACCAACTTTGCAGCTACACGACGGAAACCCAAATCATTAACCAAAATGTCTTGGATGGATCCATAGGCAATGTTCAATTCCTCCGCTGTCTTATTGATCAACATTTCTTTTACTTCATCAATGTTTTCGTCGGTTTTCGATGTCGATGGTCCGCCACTGCGTTCATCATCTTCGATTGACTCACGACCACTTTTGAACCGCTCGCTCGTGCCACTGGTAAACGACCGTTTTCTTTAGAGAATCGTTGCCGAAACACTTTTCCAACATTTCCAACGTTCGCGCACCATTAAATCCGTTTTTTACGCAAAATTTAATACAAGTTCGTTGTTGCAAATTTGAATCCATTTGTAAAATTTTAAAAAATCGCCAACGCACACAGTAATAGATGTACTCTTGGCTACGTAACTTTTGCAAATGTCAACAACAGATTTACCACCAAAAACAGAACTCAAATCGGAACAATGGGAGCGCCACACGGTGGTCAGCTGCGGGAACTTTTTGATCAAGGTGGTATTTTAATTTCACTTTTTTGCTTTTCCCTGACGAAAGTGTTGTGAAAGGTGATGTCAGAAAAATCCCTCTTATTTTCACTTGTTAATGTTGTTGGTCTGACCCGAACCCAAACCATCTGACGTAGCAGTAGACGAGCTTAACCGCAGCACAGCGCACTGTCTTAATTAGGGCAGTGTTTTCGCATCTGATTGATCAAGTTATCATCCCTTCGACCTTTTTGGAAAACTTCTGTTCAAATATACTGGCATATTCGGATAAGGTAACTATCCCAAAAGGATTTCAACCAACTTACTGAAAATGAAAATGATTAGAAAAAACTTTCTGATCTAAGTCTGGATTCACCCCGGACTGTGACCCTATTTTACCAAGTAAGCCTCGTGCTAACTTAAAATTCATGCATTCTTTGTTTACACTATCTGAAGTGTATTTGAGTATCCGAATTTCAAGAATCCGAGTGGCTAAAAGCCTAAAATGAACTGGGGCTTTAAGATCCACTTACGGCCTTGCCGTTACACTCCTATCAAACAGCTGTGTTATAAACTTTCTAGCTACATGTAGACTTTCTTGTCATACAAACTGTTTCAATTGAAATAACAAAACAACAACGGGTTTTGTTATTGCTTAACATCTTACTAACTCGCCAAAATACCCGTCCTCTTATCCGTACTCATACTATGTACTTGGCACTCATACTCATAAGGTGGTGCATCCATCAGAGGGCAATTGAATGGTCGTGTCTTAAATCGCCTTTAACTCGCTTCACCACTTTGCACATGCATTCACCAAACTACTCACTCCGTACAATAGGCCGTTCGAAAGGATGTCAATGGCTGGTGTGAGGTGGTGCACTCAAGTGAGTACTAAGGTGTTTCCTCTATTTTGATTCTTACTTTTTTTTTCTCAGTCCTATTTGATTTTCATAAGTCAAGCATGAAATTTACACCTAATTGTCCTTTAAGGATATTTTGCAAACTCTATAGTTAGCTAAGTCGACCGACGCGACATAAAACTTTCTTCAATCGAATCATACAACAAAAAATGTGGGAAAATCCTTGAAAGCCGAAAGCCAACTTTTCAGCAGAAACATTCAAATGTGTTTGAGAATGTGCGTGCTACTCGTATACTCGTATTATTGGGAAAACATATCTCAAAAGGTTGTCGATTGCCTATTCAAAGGATTCGCCGACATGGCAATAAACTCAAATATTTTCCACTTGGTTAGACCGGATACGACTACATTTATACATATGGAAATATGTACAATACTTATTTTGGCGCGATGCGGTTCATTTGTATACCTTCTAAAAAAAAAAAACAAAAAAACAAAACAAAAAAAGTATTTGAACCTCCTTCGTTCATCAAAGCCATGGATATGTGTCATTTTCCATTTCTTTTCGCCCCGAGAATTTCCTCTTTTTTCTGATGTTGTTAGTGCGAATTTTTCAACTTAATCGAAATTAATTGAGGGTGAACCTAAACATCACGATTTTCCATCTCTTGTAATCCTGTTTCACACACAACTACAGTATAGTTATATACAAGCGAGTCGCGCCGGCGTTATTGGTAAAGTGCAAATTCTTTTTATTACCAATGCCACCCCAACGCCCAACGCCCAACTCCCATCAACCATATTCATAACTGACATCAATTGATTGAAGGAATTAAGTGGAATCTTTGCTATATTATCGAGCCCAGGATTATGAGAGGGATTTTTTGCTTCATTGATGTTGTCAGCAGGTTCACTGGAGTTTTTGCTGTTGTAAGTACTCGTACGAATAGTTGTTAGTTCTGGTTCTGGTCCTTGTTCTGTTCTGGCTTCTGCTCATTGATTTGAAAAAAAAATTTATCGAAAATGCTTTTCCCACGAAATTGGAAATAAATTTCGTCCTTGATACTTTGAACGCGATTCTTTTTTTTTCTTTTTTGATTTTTTTTTTTTAAATTTTGATTGAGTAGGGATAAATAAATAAATTAATTGGGTGTAGAGAGCACAATTACCCCTTATGGAGGAAGTAATTCTTTTGTCTATCAAAATCTAATTTTTTTTTTTTATATATGTTCACTTTGGAAGAGACGAAGGAGGAAAGGATATCTGGTGAAGCGTGCACGTGTAAATGTTAAACGTTAAATGTCTGATGGTTAATCTATTGGGTGAGTTTTTCAATATCTTCTCTCAATTTTTTTTTTTATTATTTTTTCCCTTTTTCTTTGTTTGTTCTTGCTAAAATGGGAAACAAATGGTGGGCTACATTTAGTCCTGCCATTGTTATGCCCAATGACTTCTCTAATTGACCATATGCACGAATTATTCGATTCAAGCCGACCGATAACGAGAATTGGTTGGGTTTGACGATTGAATTTATTTGAAGAATGCAAATTGTTTTCGTGCAATTAAATCGACAACAAATTCTAAGAATATGGAATCGATATTAAGCGGAGTAAAATAAATGGTGGGCGGTGAAGGCTGCAGCAGAAGTTATCTATTAGCAATTAATTAGAACTATTGGTCTCACAGTGATCAAAATGCGATCGTAATTAATTAATTTTGATTAATTAAATTTGAACGTTATTGAGGTCGTTTTATCAAGGAGTATACCTCCATAAACCATGCATATCGTATTTTTTTGATTTCGTCTATTATGTAACTGCGAGCGTGTACAAATTTGTCATTATGCATTAATTTTTGAGTTATTAGAAAAATACGAACGATAGTAGATATGAGGTGTAGCTTGGTTAAGTTATATTTAATAAACAATAATGCGTTTTTTGAAATTTCTTTGGATTTTTTTTATTGCTATACTGGACAGGTTTCACCAAGGCTATACAGTTAATTTCTATCTTTTACAAATAAAATTTAAACAAAAATATAATGCAAAAAATAAAATGAAGAATAAAGAATGATTAAATTGTTTACGTAATCTATAATTGACAGCAGTGTTAACATCATAAAAATATACAGTGGCGAGCAAAACTGAATACAAAATAAATGAAAATTCCTCTATTTTCCTTTAGAATTGAAAATTAGTAGAGTTTACATATATTTTTTAAATATAACTTACAAAAAAATGTATTCTATCATACAATAAAAAATCTACTACATTAACTGACTTTCTTCATAGTGATATATATATGGTATATGTATAGCATATAAATTGGGAATTCTGAAGTACTCAGTTTTGCACGATATTTTTTGTTTTGTCTTTACCTTTATTCTGCAAATTCATTCTCCGTTGTAGGAAAACAATATTAATTTTCAGTTATTTAGCACTCGAAGTGTTATTTTACGGTATTATTAGAAAAAAATATAACAACACATTTGTTTTAATAGAAACTTCTATAGGACAATGGGAAAAGTCACAATTGATATTGAAAATACTCGTAACATTGTTTTGTTGGCTAATAATGGCTACAGTTCCAGAAAAATTGCAAGCTTCTGCAATGTGTGTCACCAAACAGTGGTCCAAAAGAGAAAAAAAACTGTAACTCCCCAAAAAATATTGGCGGAAGACCGAGGTTGCCAACGGATGGCGATGCTCGGGTCATGGAAAGAATGCTTCGAACAAATGAGATAAAGACACCAAAGGCTGCCTCTAGAGGTATTAAAAAAAAAACGTTAGGCTATTTAAAAAGTACTAGAACAAAGGGCTATTTACAAAGTACTGGAGGCTAGTTGTTAGTTGCAATGATTAAAACGTGCAAAAGTGAATTCTTTCCACTATGAACTATATTTTAATTTTTAATTGTTAATTAAATGGAAACCAAACTATTTTGTACGTTTAAAAAATACTTAATTAAATACACTAAACAAATAAAATGAATTATACTAAAATACTGTACTTCTGACTGATAATAACTTATAACTTAGGTAAGGACACTGCTTTTACATTTTTGCTATTCAGTTTTGCTCGCCAATATAATTGCGCATAACATGGTGAGCAGCCATGTCCAGCAGTTATTGGACCTGTTCTATGATAAGAAAAACATCATATATTTTGAAAAGATACCAATGACAGCAAATGATGAATTGTATTTACGGATGTTTTCAAAATAATTTTTTCACTTTCTTTTTATTGAAGGTTCATTTGTGAGTAAGTCCATTATAAAATACAATGATTTAAAATATTCACTTCAACTTAAGGCCGGTAATATTGCTTTACCCTTATGTTGTACATGAAGTGAATACAGTCCTTTCACCTAAAGTGATTTCAGATCGAAATGTTTTGCATTGCAAAACCTACATTATAAATCCACCAATCCACAATCAAAAATATTAGAAGTTCTTGGAATGATATTCAGCGCGCATTTAAATATCTCTCTCAAAATAATTTCACAATTTTGTATACTATTTACACTATCTAAATTTTCATTTGGCCTATTATTATGTATACGGAAATATACAAACATATATCCTTTGTCTCTCACTCTGACCCGTCAATGTTCTATGTCGAGGCATAATGGAAATAGGTGCGAATACTTGCATGTAAAAACAAAACGTGTAATAAAATTACTGAAACCAGGATAGGACAGGCTTTAATTTAAATAATAGGACATACTCACTTTTTGAAACCACCAATAATAAAAAGGTGATAGTAAGTTAATTCACATTGCTGCTATACAATTTTCTTTTCACAACGCAGGCTCTATTTGAATAATATATAAAGCATAAATATCTATTAGACAAAATGTACAGTGTTTATTCAATGTACCACATGTTCAAAGTAAACAATGCATGTTTTGTCTAATTTTATTTTTATTCATAATAGATGTTGCGAATTATATGAAACGGTGCACAGTGGAGCAAAACGGCCTCAAAACTGGAAACAATTCCTATGCAGGAAACTTTTGAAATCATTAGATATCACCTATAAATGGTAAATAAACTCATTTTCACTTTTAAATTTTTTATTTTTTACGTTTTAATTAAGAATTAACATATTTATTTAAGAACACATAAATCGAACAATTTTATTTACAGTTGCTTTACACGTTTTTCGAACTTATATAAATTGTATAATAATTGTTTTTCAATTGGTTTCAATGTTTTTACAACGAAATTAAAAGATTGATTCGTCTACTGAAGAATCATTGTGGTTCTCAAATTTGCCATCAGATGCATCACCTTCGCCTGCACAAATAATCAAATTAAAAACATCTTTGGAAAATGATTTAATTTTTTTTTGTGAAGTTTTTTCAGACTTGTAATTAGTGGATCATATATAATCAACATCAAATTAAAACCATCTTGATTGGTCCTCTCCCGGGAACATTTTCTGGAGTAGATTTCGCGATATTTCTTAAAATCTTTATTTCTCGCCTCCTGAGCTTCTTCAGATAACTGTCCGATAGGAAGAAGTACAGTGGATATTACATCTGATCCATAGATTAAGAATCTGTGCACAGTGGGAGGCATAAAAAGCCACGGATAGATGCTTACAAAGTGTTTGGCGGTATTAATTGCGAATTTTTTTAAGTTTCCAATGTTTATATGATATGAATATCCGCTTGAAATTGCCACTAAAATTGTATGAAATTCTTCAATTAATACTATGTCAACACCCAAAGTTTCGGAGACGAGGTTGGTGTTATAAATTAATCTCCGAACAGTGTTGCCATCATTTGTGTTGCCAAACTCTGGTTTTGGTTGATCAACATTAAGCCCCATTCGATTTTTGAATTCATTTTGTATTCGAGCTTTGCTTTCTGCCACTAATTTTTTGTTGTCTTTTCTGGCTTTCAACTTTTTGATTGGCAGTTTATATCCAACATGGAGCAGACATTCAAACACTCTAATCCAGCAATGTAGTATTGATAAACCAAACTCTAAAGTATCGAGTTTATGAGGTTTTGACAACATCTTCTCTATATCATTGAATTCTTTAGAGCTTGCATCACAGATAAAGCAACGTTGAGTGGAGGTATTATTGGCTAATGCGTTACACACTTTCCCATCCACCATAATGAATAACAACTTGTGAGTAACGCTAACAGTTTTGCCATCAACGTCCACTACCGAAGGGTTTAATTTCTGTATTTGTTCTTTAACATGCATCATTTCGGAAATTGGTAGTTCTGACAATTCTTTTACGAAACATATTTTTAAAGGACGACAGTATCTCGTAGAAGAATGCCGCCACACAATTTCTCTTTTATCCAAATTGTCAATAAACCGTTGCAATGGTACCATAGAAGTAATAAAAACACTAAAATCATTAGCTTCCATTCCAACCTATTTTTGTTTATATGAACTGTGGCCTGAACTTTCGTCGAAGCCCCACTTTGATAACAACTCTAATTTGTTCAGTTGATCATTGTTTAATTCCGTGATTAAACATTTTTGAGATTGAGATTTTGAGATTCCTAAGTGCCTGAAGAGAAATTTCAGCGGAAAATCAAGATACTTTGATACCTTCTAGATAACAGTCTTTTTTGGCATTTTGAATGACTTTATATGAACGAAACCTTTCAGGAGCTTAGCTTCTAATGACATTGTACTGATTTCTCGTTAGTTTTACTTCTACGAGTGTCGAAAGGGCTTCTTCTCCTAACATCTTTACTTTTAGTTTTGTTTCCTGTACTTCATAAGCTTTTTTGTATTTAGTTGCACTTTTAGGTGAACGCAATACGTGTCCTAGCAGTTTAGAGGCATGTACATGACTTGCGGCTCTTAAGCTTACCTTCGCAGCAAACCCGAATTCCATAGAGGAAAAATCTTTTCGTATATCAGCCGTTTTACATCGTTTTGATCTATCACTACATTCTTCAAAGTTCCCTTTTGGACGTCCTCTTTTGTATGGGGTTGTATTATATTGCCTGAAGCCAATTGATGTTTGCAACCACTTTTCGTTAATTTTCTTGAATCGTTCTACTTTGCGATCTGATCTGAACCATTCTTGTTTGAATCTTAAAACAAACTGGAAAAGTGTGTGATTTAATGCGACCATCTTATCTGCAGGTCTAATTTCAAGAATTCTGTTTTCTCCCTCAATGTTGCCCATCCAGAATCGTTCATAATGTCGAATATCTTCATCCGAGATCATAAATTCATAAATCACTTGAGTTCGAACCTAAGGCAAAATGTGAACATTTAATAAATTCATAAAAAAACCAACCAAAAATGGCATTTTTTAAAAAAATTTATTTAAAAAAAGACGCAAGTTAGCGCAGCCGATCTCTTTTGAATCTATTAGCCAACAAGTTCAACTATATATTGTAGAAATGCAAATATCTCGATGTGGAACAGTGTGGAAACCTACTTGAAGCTTACGTTTTTTGGAAAGACATAAAAAATTTTAGCTTCTGGAACACACTTCGATTTTTAATTAAAACAACTAAAAACAGGCACATATGTACATGGTTTACTGCTGATTAGAATATTAAACTATACACTTGAAGCTTTCAATTCCATGTCTTGGCAATGTTCTATCTTAATTTTTAACAAAACTACAGAATTTTGAAACCAACACTTTTTTTTTCACTTTTGCACATCACTTTCGCAATCGTAATAAAACTGTGACTTCAAATGTTTACCAAAGAGTGGGAGAGCATGCAAACGGCTTAAATGAGTGGTCATTCGATGCACTGACATGTTATCTAACGGGAAACATGCAAAAAATTATCATTTTTCTCATTTCATTTATTGTATTGTTTCCAGTTTTGAGGCCGTTTTGCCCCACTGTGCGGTGGCGCTCAGATACAAAATTGATTCACTGAACTCCATGTGTTTCGACTGCCAATAGCACGCAGGATTTGCACCGGAGCCCCATGTCGTCTCCACCTAGGTACTTACCGCTTTCAAATCTATTTGTTTTCGATGATCTATCCGATGCATTCATAGCACTTTTATTTTCAATCAATAATTAACTCTTACATGCTAGACAAAAAAGACCCTTAAAAATTAGCTTAAATAACTTAAAAATTATTGGCCCCATGCGGACACACTTAGTTGAACCTAACACCTAAAATATGTCTTTCGACGTTTCTTATAGTATTTATATTTTTATATTTATTACAATTAACCCTTAACCACCTAGCATATATCTCAAGGCTCCGACGAATTTTCAGGCATAAATATTATTGCGCCCGAGCTGCAATCGGACTCTTTAGCATTCGTGTTTTTTGTATTGTTTTAGTTGATATTTGATAATGGCTTTAAATGACGAAAGAATCCAGTAGTGGTTAGAACAAGATCTCTCAGACGACGAAAGTATACCAAACGATGAATGCTTCGATGTAAAGGCCGATGTAGGAATAGAGCAAGTGTTAGAAGAAAGTTGCGAGTCAGACTCAGAATGCACAGAGACAAATGAAGTGGAAAATAACGAAAATGCTCATCTTCGACTTTACTCGATGAGCAAAAATTATCATCTGAAGATGATATGCCTTTATCTCAACTGCAAGCGACACCCAGGAAGAAGAATTATTTTGCCAAGAATGGCTTTCGTTGGTCATCCACCCCACATTCTTTACGATCAAGAACGCTACAGCAGAATATAGTGCAGGAGAGGGAAGGTATAGAACCAGCATATCGCAATGAACTAAATGCTTCGTCTTCTCCGCTGGATGTTTGGCATCATATTTTTGCGTGAAAACATCGTTCATTTCACTAATGTGAAGATAATAGAAATCCGGCCGAACTAGCAAATTTCAACCTGTGTTCAAGATTTAGATCTCATGGAATTGAAGGCATTTATAGGGTTCCTATTTTATACTGCAATTTTCAAAGAAAATCACGAATATTATACTTCATGGTACTGTAAAGATGGCACTAGACGGGAAATATATCGCTGTATCATGAGCAAGAATAGGTTTGAATTGTTGTTGAAAACCCTTCCTTTTGATGACTCGGCGACTAGATCAGTACGTCGAGAAAAAGATGCATCTGCACCTATTACTGAGCTTTCTAACTCCTTTATTGACCAATGTCAAGCTATTTTTGCAATCGGCAGCTGTGCATGTATTGATGAAATGTTACTCGCAATTCGAGGAAGATGTAGGTTCAAAATGTTCATGCCAAAGAAACCGGCAAAATATGGCATTAAAATTCAATATCTTACAAATGCAAGATCGGGATACCTTCTCAATGCCTATATATACCAAGACAAAGATTCGGATGGACTGAACTTACCCTCTGAATATTAGCGACTGAAGAAACCCACTCAAGCTGTAATGCGTCTTATACCCCTAATCGAAAAATCCAATAAAAGCGTTACTATTGACAATTGGTACACTTTTGTTGAACCATTTGATTTCCTAAAAAAGAAACAACAGACCGGCGGCATAGGAACATTGAGAAAAAACCAAAAAGAAATTCCCCGTGAACTCTTACCAGCTCGTCACAGAAGTGTTGATTCTACGGTTTTTGGTTTTACTAAAGACATCACTAGAGCATCATATGTGCCAAAGCAGAATAAAGCAGTGATGACCCTGTCGAGTATGCACCACATGCCAAACGTTGATGAAACTACCAAGAAACCTAAGATAATCCTTTTTTATAACCAAACCAAAATTGGGGTGGATCTACTCGACCAAAGGTGTTCAAATTACTCCACTGGTCGTCGCACTCGCAGATGGCCCTTGACTGTATTTTATCGAATGCTTGACATTTCTGCCTCAAATTGCTATGTCGTGAGGTTGTCTACACAATCTCAAGTTCAAAAGATTGAAAGCCGATTTTCTTTAAAGAAGCATCTAGCTGAACAGCGGGCTAGACCGCAAATGGAGCGTCGTGCTAATAACTAGAAATTGCAACGTGATATCAGAGTGCCTATTCGACACATCGTTCAGAATAACAAGGGAACCACTCCATCAGCATTTCCATCTAGTAGTAGCGCTGAAGAAAGGTTAGCAGTGCGTAAGGACTGTTCTACTTCCGACTCTAGAAAGAAACGCAAAACACAATACATGTGTTTCGAATGCAAAGCTCCTACTTGCCTGGAATGCTCACACTAATTGTGTTTTCACTGTCATAAAAAACTTAATTTAGGTCTTGCTTTGATTATTACTCGTATAATGAGTCTAATTTTCCAAATGTCTTAGTTTATAAGTATAAAATAAGAAATATTTAATATTTAAAACAAAAATGTTGATTGTCCTGTGCCTATTTTCTATTAATAAATCATTTAATATGTTCCCACACTGATTTTAATTAAAAACTAAAACTTATTTCACAAAATTTTACAAACGCGGGGTCTCACAAACTTATGTTAGGTGGTGGTGTGACAAAAACAGGTGTTAGGTAGTTAAGGGTTAAAACTAAAAAAAAACAATTTTTTGATTGAAAGAAACTTAGTACATGGACTTTTTGTAAAAAAAAAAAAAACCAAAACTTATAAGCTACCTAAAATCAACTACCAACTTATTTTATCTGATTATAAACTTATATGATGCAATACAACTTTTTTTTACTTGTATGGATTATCCCCTTTTTTTTAGAAAAGTTGCAACCTATCCCTTTTGTCCTTTTATAATTTTTTTGTACTTTTATGTTTTTTTTCTAAATTTTTTTCGATTTTTTATTTATATATATATTTTTTTTGGTTTTTATAATATTTTTTTCTTAAATCTATCCTTTTTCTACCTGAATTTATGTAAGCCGCCCATGGCTAAAAAATTAGGCCGACAACTTTGCTTCCTATGGAGCTACCTAGTACTGTTGAAATTCGACGATGAAGTTTCTTCTCCTCCAGCAAGCCACCAAAATTGTTGATGCTGCCGATCAACATCCCTCATGTCGCGAATCCCTACCGACCAACTGAACCGAAGACGCTCCCCACTGCCATGTGCTACGTCTCTGTAGTAGTTGAGTAGCCTGCCAGCAGTTGTTCGAGTTACGTGGAAGATTAGCGGCACCGCCAATCTATCCTGAATCAGACCTTTCATGTCGAAATAGAGGAACACTTCGGGAGGAATAAAATCGTCAAAGCGTACTCTCCCATGATACATATAATTGGGGTAGTAAGCCCCGGAGATCAGCTTATTCGATGAGGTCATTTCTCTTGCAATGTGTCTGCGAGTCATCTTAATGACGCTTTTATCCACTCTTATAAGATAGAATTGTATATATTCAGACTCTGGAGTTCTGTATACCCGAAGGCAAGCTCTCAGGCAAGCCCTCTCAAACACCCGAATCTCTTCCAATAAACTTGCTGTCACGTTGAACCACACGGGGCATTCAAATACAAGAATAAGCTGGATAAGAGCTATGTACAATAGCAGATCACCTTCACCCTCGCATCGAGTTGGCTGTTATAAAACAGTCTCTTTGTAAGGGCAAAAGCACCCTTAGCTCTGGCCAAAGCAACATCTATATGTTTGTTAAAATACAGATATTGATCTAGCTAGATCCCAAGATATGTGACTACATTTCGACAAGCAAGTGGCTGTCCATGTTGTCCGACGATAGAGAACTTTCGCCAATTCTTTCTGGTATCCCTAGAGGCCCCAGACAAAGGCGTCCTAAATAGAATGGTTTCCGATTTCTGAAAGTTGATTTTCAACTTCCAGTCATCGCAATATTGTTTAATTTTTTCGAAGTCACGTTGCAAAAGTATGTTAATGACCTCGATCTTTGGACCTGATCTCTACGCGATTAAGTCGTCTGCGTACGCTATGGCATGGTGAAATGAACCTATCAGATCACTTGTGTAAATGTTGAATAGGATCGGCGAATTTATCGCACCTTGTTGCAGACCGTTTTTAATGTTAAATGTTCCAACAGAAGTCACATCACACATATATATTGAAAAGAATATACAGAAGTGGTTTACTAATGGCCAGTCTGTTCAGTTGAAGAAGAGTCCCTCTAGCTCTACGATATCGAAAGCTTTCTCCAAGTCGTTCGGTCAGGCACCATTGCATTGGTCCTCGCCTTTGTTCCACTGGATATCAGAAACCAGTTTAGACGCGGTATGAATGACATCATGACCGGCCTTGAAACCGAATTGATGGTCCGGAACTATATTTTTGTCCTCAAACCACTTAGTGAGGACTCTGTTGATCAGCTTCTCGAACACTTTACTGATATTTGGAAGAAGACTGGTAGACCGGAGATTCGCCGGGTTGGATATGTCTTTATCCCTTTTGGAGATGGGGTGTACCACCGCTATGGATAATGGGCATTATTCATTACATTACTAAACCGGGTGGTATAAATGTCCACCGGTTCTAGTGGGAGATGCCGAAATGCAAAGTTCGGTATTTCATAAGTTCCCACTGGTTTCTTACTTCTACCATAAGTGACTCGAAGATCGTGTGGAGCTCTTACTTCGAAATGAATGGGGTTAGTACCCATCGTAGGCGACGGCATTATTTGCCATATTCTCGTCACTGAACTGGGTGAAACCCGAGCTCTCAAATCGCCAATTCACAATTTCATTTCGAAGGCAGAAATTGTGCACAAGGACCCGACTCTCCAGGTCGTGGTTCGGGCCAATGATGTCATTCGCCTTGTACACTTCCTGGACAGTCGCTGCTATAGCCTCTACCTTCTCCTGTGGATCCTCGATCACAAAGAAGTTATCATCGTCAACTGCCTCATTTGGATCGATACCTGCTGCTACAAGTATTTGTTCGTTTTTCGTAGTTCGGGCGATTTTGAGACATTGAAGGTCGTTTTGATTATTTCTCCGAAATTATTTGCGGGAACATATTCGGGTTGCTGGTGTCTTCAGCCCGAATTTTATTGTTCCAATACAAACTTACAGAGTTTCTGTAATTTTCCTTTATTAATATCTGGAGGTTTTTAATCGACGACTTCAATGTCATGATCTCCGGGTTATGTCTGTCAGTGAACTGTCTGTACAAGGTTTTTAGTCTTACCAGCAGTCTACTTTTATGTCGGTGCAGTGCATCAATAGTTACGTTGCGGAATAAGTCTTCGTCGTCAGTGTGTTTATACGTAGGTATCGTTTTATCCATTGTTCGTTTGATTGTCTCGTCCATTAGTCTAAGATACCTATCCATATCCTCGTTTGACAAATTTCTGTTGGGCGGTGGGTTGAGCGAATTCGAGGAGAGTGCTCTTGTCAGTATTCTTGAGAAGTGTGTCCAACGCACCCTACTATAATTGTAGGAATGCTTTTGAACAAACTCTTCCAATTCCGCAGTTTCGTTGGGAACAGTTATTTTGGTGCTGAGACCGCAATGGTCACTGTCATACACGAAAGTGTGTAGACAGTTTGTAGTTTGTTGGTTAGTGTAGTCGTGAGTCGAACAGCAGGAGATCCAAATAGGACCCGTGTCTGGGAAACGACGGACTATCCGTCGCTTTTAGACCGAGTCGATACATTATACTGTGCTGACCCCACCAATTGAATAGTAGGTTCCCTCTAGTATTTGGTGTATTATTTCCCCAATCTTTATGTTTGGTATTGAAATCTCCGCCGAAAAAGTGTCTCGAGGTCTGAGAGGAATAAGGTGGATTGAGTAGCTTTAGGTGCATAAACAGACACCATGTATAGCCGCTTTCCACTACGGAGACGGATATACACGATGCATACTTCCAACACCTGGAACCTACGTACTACATGACTGTATACTCTTTTAAAAGACAGTAATTTTCTAACAAAGCTCGCAACGCCTCCTCCTTGAATGGTGTTGCGTCGGTTTCTCCGTACTATTTAATATTTTCTGTGCCTCATTTCATGTCTTTTTTTATTTTTTTTTTATTTAATTTAATTTAATTTAATTTAATTTATTTAATAATGATGTATCTCTGTACAATATTAAGTTATAATCGACTTTTGATTTGCAAAGGTTTCAAAGCAATAAAAACAATTAATAGTAACAATTATAATTATAAATAATAATGCATACAAATTATAGTTTAAAATATTATAAAAATAAAGAAAAAAAAATTTTAATACAAATAGAGAAAGATATGAAAGAAGAAAGAAAGTAGAAAAGTGAGTAAGTCAATGTCAGGTTAATTGAGTTCAAATAATTCCTTTCTAAAACAATTCTCTGTGTTCAGCCTTTTTAAACATGGAGGAAGTTGATTCCATAGATGAATTGCATGAATAAAAAACTGGCGACTACTAATTAAATATCTATGTCTTGGCGGTATTAAGTTTAATGTCCTTTCGGAATGCACAAAGCTTAGTTTCGAAAATAGGTAATGTGGTGTTTTGCTTCTTATAATCTTAAACAATGCGAGGATAGTACGAGTTCTTAACAACGTGGTTAAGGAGCAGTCAATGATTCGGTTTACATAAGAAGAGATGTGATCACAGCGACGGTTATTAAAGATATACCTGGCACAGTTGTTAAAGGCAACTTTTAGCTTTCTGGTAGATAGAGAGTCCCGGTTCGAGAAGATTTCACATCCATAAAGGATAATAGGTAAAACATATGCCTTAATAAGCTTCAATTTAACTTTGATAGGTAGATATTGCTAATTGGGACTTAATCCACGGAGGATACCATATATTTTGTAAACAATGTGGTTTACATGAGTATTCCAATTTAGACACCCATTAAAGTAAATACCCAGATTTTTGAATTTTTCCACAAAATCGATGGTAGTACTGTTACATTGAAAAAGTGACGAAGTAATATCTACAGATGTTCTATTGAAGGATATAGATTTGGTTTTTAACGGATTTAGGTTTAAATCATTTTGTTTGGACCAGGTATAGACCGCATTGATATCACCGTTCAACTCATTCATTGCAGTTAATTCTTCAGATTTCTTGAAACTTTTGAAAATCTGTACATCATCTGCATAAATATGACGCTCACACCTTTTGATACACTTCGATATGTCATTTATAAATAGTATGAATAAGAGCCGACCAAGTACGGAGCCCTGAGGCACACCTGATACGACATTTAGACTCGCTGAGACTTTACCTTCACAGAAAACTGCTTGAAGGTAAGATGTACTCGTAATGAGCAGACAGATGGAGTTGTCAAAAGCAAATTGATTCCTGAGGTTAAATATCAAAATTTCGTGGTTTACTGAGTCAAATCCTTTTGAAAAATCAAGAAAAACAGCTACCGACATCAAGCCCATATCAAAACCAGAACGTATATCATCACTAACCTTAAGTAAGACTGTGATGCAGTTATGCTTTTTCTGAATCCTGATTGAAAATCCGTTATGAGTTTCATTTCTTCATTTGGTTGCTTACAATTTTTTTCGAAGGCTTTGCTCAGAAATTGAAGAATTGTAATTGGCCTGAATTCAGTTTTATGTGGTTTAGGAATTGGTACTATTTTTCCATTTTTCCAATCGTTGGGGAATACACTGGTAGTAATGATGGTGTTATAAATATGTGTGATGTGCTTGCTTATCACAAGTAAGAGCATTTTAATTATCGTCGGGTGCACACCATCCAGCCCCACCGGTTTTTCGAATTGATTTGCGGCCCGGGTCAACCCCGGACAGATTTATTAATGCTTATTGCACGCTTATTCTTAAAACTAACAATTTCACTTAAAACTAACGATAAAAACTAAAGGGTGTGAGCAGTTAAAGAAAGTTAGGATGTGAGGCATAGGTGAAAATAAGAATGTTCTTGAGGCAGAATATCATTCACTTCACGAAGCATTCTAGACATTGGCTCCAGCTGTCCGTAATTCGTTCTGTGAAGATTGAGCCGGAAAATTGGCACAGACCTAAGATTGCGTGGGTTGGTGTTAAAAGAAATAAGTTGACATAAAGAAGGACAATCGATATTACCAACTAAAATTTGATGAATAAAGAGAATGTCGGTAACTTTTCGACGTATAGAAAGGGGTTGTAAATTTATAAGTTTCAGCCGGTCAGTATAAGGTGGTAAGTTTTGACTATCATCCCAGTGACGACCACGTAAAGCGAATCGTAAAAACTTGCGTTGAACAGCTCCTATCCGGAGGATGTGTGTTTTGTAGTAGGGTAACCAAACTTGGCTTGCATATTCAAGAAGAGGCCTCACAAAGGTTATGTAAAGAGATTTGGTAACATAAGGATTGGAAAACTCCTTAGACCAGCGCTTGACGAAGCCAAGGGCAGAGTTGGCTTTCTTTATTATATTATCAATGTGAAAACGGTAATTGAGTTCCTTATCACAGATAACACCTAAATCACGCAACTCATTCACTAAGGGAACAGGCAGATTAAAGATTAGATAGCAGCGAGGTGAAGTAGGGGACCTCTTACGAGTATACGTTATAGCCTGATACTTATTTCTGTCTGAGGAAGAAGATATATGTATATCTAATGATTTTCATATCGTCTGCGTAAACAGATATGTATGAATTTTTAATGATGCAATCAACATCATTAATGGCCAGAATAAATAGTAAGGGGCCAAGGTGGCTGCCTTGAGGGACACCAGAGGAGGCTTTAATTGGGTCAGAAACCATGGACCTAAATAAAAAATAGCATTCACAACACAATTTACATCAACACATTGTAATGAGAATGTCCGCGCTGGATTCGTAGTATTGCGTTCAAAGACGGAAAAGTCAATCGGGTTTGCTTGGGAACAGCAAACAGCTTGCAACAAATTTTCTGTTCAGGTCATTGACATCAACATTTCCCAGAACAGACTCATTGCTAGAACTAATACCGACATCACGGATTCTTTTCCAGAATGTAGAACTCGACAGGTTAATATGATATTTAGCTTCATAGCACTGTCTTTTACTCTTACGTATTAACGAGGTTATGCATTTTCTTGAAATCATATCGGGACATCTATATCGACGCCATCTATAGTAAAGACCGTCGCGTTCTTTTATTTCCTTTTTTATTTCTGACGTGAACCACGGCAAATTAACATTGTTTATTCTCTTGGTTTTCACTGGTACATGCTTGTTAAACACAAAGTCAATATACTTATTAAAAACAGAAACTTGTTCATTAATATTAAAAGTACAATAAATATGTGACCAATTGAGATTATGACACTCATCAAGTAAGGACAATAAATGGACTGACGGATAGTGACGATATTGTTGAACAAGGCTTTTACCCCTAGGGGGAAAAACATTCAGACACAGAACGATTAAGCCATGGTGAGAAAGACCAGGACAAATAATTTGGTCATAGTGTGCTATTAACTCGCCTTGAGAGAGAAGAAAAACATCAAGAAGAGAAGGGGTTTTATTTGGAAAAAAGTGGGTGGGATTATTTGTATTTGCTAAATGGAAACCTAGTGAATCAATCATATCAATGAAAGTTCTATTTTTGTTAGCTAGAGTGTCCAAATTAAGATCACCACAAATAACAATTTTAGGATATAATGGACCCAACTCCTCCAGGATATCTCGTATATGAGTGAAGCTGGCTACATCAGGTGCCATATAGAATGCGGCCACTAAAGGATTGGTCTCATTGCTAGAGGTTTTCATAAATACGAACTCAGCCTCATCATTTTCAGTAGATTGCTTGACAATTCTGCATTTGTATTCATTTTTTATGTATAGTGCCACTCCCCCACAGAGAGAACGTTCATAATTTATGTGCGTCATTTTATTCTTTTAAGCTGCTCCACGTCTTCGTCTCTGGTGATTAAGAGCGGCCTCCCACTTGTTGTTCGTACATGCACTTGCCCGTTGTTGATGTGTACTGCAGAGACAAAGTTCTATTTTTTCAGTTTCAGTTTTCTCCGTTGGAGTAGGAAATTTTTTTTCATGAGACTCTCATTTATGTAGATTCTCTGATCAGACTCCAAACCAATATCTCGTAGTGTCAATCCAATTTTATTTTGTTTATACCTAGCAAAACAGCTTCTGAGCAAGATATTTTTCTCATGGGTATCAGAAAACTTCATAATGATAGTACCATCATACGAAGAGAGTTTGCCAGTTGGACTGGAGGGCTTGACTCTGAAAATTTTCTTCATTGCTGGAACTTTGATCTTTACTGCAGTACATACTTTTCTCAGCACTTCATGGAGGTTTTCGTTCTCTGTAGCTGGCACTCCCATCAAGACAGCATCACGACTAGTTTGTTTCCGCTCAAGGTTATCAAGACGAGACTCAAGTTCATTGTAGTGGTCTTGCAGTTTGTTAACTTTACTGAAGATATTTAACTCAATCTCGCTAATTTTGTGGAGAATGCTCTCTTCACTAATAAGTGACAGCTTTGAGATTTTAATGTTTATTTCTTCAGAGAAAAGAGTAAAACGCCTTTCAATACGGTTCCAAAGTTCGGTTGCATTGAGTGCATTCGTATTCGTTGGAGTGCTGTTCAGTGCAGGTTGTTGAGCTATTTTTGTACGAGTTCCCAATGACATTTCACTCAATATATAATTTTTAGGTGTAGATTTAAATATGACAAATTTAGGAAGAAAGTGAGTGGAACACTACAATGTTTTATGCGCAATGGAAACAGTGTGGTTAAAACAAATGACTGTCCTGATCCCGGTTATTAATAAATAAGATTACTGAACAGAAAACTGAAAAAGACTCAGAGCAAATATTAACACTACTGATCACTATGTATTGAACATGACACTCTTTGTCTTTTGGTAAGCTTAGTTTCACTAACCAAAAGCATATCAGAGGCTTTGTCTTTAAGCAACTTAAATAGTGCGGTTCTTCGTTCGAACTTAATCAGTGAATTAAGATTCGCAATTCAAGGACCTTCAGCGTTTACTCCGCCATGTAGGTATCCATTATGACTTGAGGTTCATGAGGCGCGGCGGTGCAAACCGATGCTTTCACTGTGGTAAGGCCGTTGTTTAATGTATTTGAATTGTAATATACATTACTGTATACATATAAATTCAGTTACGATAATCTCTACTCAGTGCGACTCTTTGCCCCCGAGCTTTTATGTATTGGAATGTATTGACATTGACAGATTTAAATCATCCGCTTTTTGTATTTGACTCCAAGGAGATTTTTTGTATAAATAACCTCCCTTTTGGAGTGGATTTCACTGTGGGGGGATTAAATCAATTACAAATCGTCCACTCTGCATTCACTCCAAATTCACTCACTCTTTTTACAGTGTATAAACGTAAACAATGAATGTTTATCTTATTTAATTCTATTTGTAACACATATTATACATAAATTTTATCTTTCTGCACTGCTTCGCAATATGAATGTTAACTATGGCAAGTCTCACACTCCTCTCTGTGCGCAATGTGCTTAAAAATGAATGACCTGTAATCCAGAGTATAAGTAGATTCGGTGAGTGTCGGATGATGTTGTCCCGAATTTTTGTGATGATGGTGGTACGGTGATGTTTCGGATTGCATTAACCGTTGAGAAACTGCCACTTCGGTGCAAATTAGAGTGTTTCTGCCAGATGTTTTTGTTGCTTTAAGGATAGCTAGATCTCCTGCGGAGAATATTGAAAAGTAGTCTGGTAGTTTCTCGGCGAAAAGAAAGTTGCCATTTGCGGCGGCTACTGCGTATCCAGTACCAATCTCGCTTTTAGAGCCGTCTGTGTGTATTATGTCCCACGAGTTATTGCTGTAGCTATTGATCATTTCTTGCAAGAGTTGGATGTACATTTTTTTAGGCGTAGATTGCTTTTTTAATTTGGAGAGCCCTATGTTAATGGCTTCAAGTGGAGGCAGCCAGGAAGGGTACGCTTCTCTACCTGGTCATTTAAGTACAGAATGCAGACCTGCCTTTCTCCCGGAGTCCAGCGCATTGAATGTACTCGAAGGGCATTTAGGATTTTGTTGGCGTTATCAATTAACACATGGGGTGAAAAGTCCATGCCGTTTTATAGTAAAACACAAAATTTTTGCAAAATTCAACTTTATTTATCAATATAGTTGCCTTCGAGGGCGATACACTGATTGAAACGATTTTTCAATCTTTCGATACCAGTTTTGTAGTACGATTTCGGCGAGCATTCTTTTGAGGTCTGCGAACAGGAAATGGTCGCTGGGTGCCAAATCTAGAGAATACGGTGGGTGGGGAAGCAATTCGTAGCCGAATTCATTCAATTTTGCCATCGTTTTCATCGACTTGTGACACGGTGCATTGTCTTGATGAAACAGCACTTTCTTTTTCTTCAAATTCGGCCGTTTTTCTGCGATTTCGTCCTTCAAACGCTCCAACAACGCAATGTAATAGTCCCTGTTGATAGTCTGCCCCTTTTGGAGATAGTCGATGAAAATTATTCCATGTACATCCCAAAATATGGATGCCATAATCTTGCCAGCCGAGGACGAGGTTCGTCGCCTGCTCGCCACTCAGCTGACTGCCGACTTGACTCTGGTGTGAAGTGATGGAGCCAAGTTTCATTCATAGTCACATACCGACGCAAAAATTCAGCTTTATTGCAGTTGAACAGCTTTAAACACTCCTCTGAATCATCAAAGCGTTGCTGTTTTTGGTTGACTGTGAGCAAACTTTGAACAGTGATTTCGCATGTCCAAATATTCGTGTATGATATATCCAACACGCTCTTTTGATATCTTCAGAGCCTAAGCTATCTCGATCAACTTCACTTTACGGTCATTCGTAATCATTTTGTGGACTTTTTTGATGTTTTCATCTGAAACAGCCTCTTTTGGACGTCCACTGTGTGCATCATCTTCGGTGCTTGTATGACCACTTTTAAATTTTTCATTCCACTTGCGAATGGTTCGTTCGCAAGGTGTAGAGTCCGCGTAACACTTATCAAGCCATTTCTTTGCATCGGCTGCATTTTTTCCCATCAAAAAGCAATGATAACTAAATCAACACATGAAATTGCTTTGAATCCATTTTTTTTCACAATAGCAAAAGTTGCTTCACTCACAACGCTATATCTCGAGAACTAATCGTCCGACAGCTGTCAAATTTATATACGTATCTTTTGAAGGTTGATGCTAACTGAAAATGGTATGGATTTAATTCAAGTGGTGCCCTCTCTTAGAAACGGCACGGACTTTTCATATATTATATTTCATTATATGGGATATGTGGGATTCGCAGATTTTCGGAGCCAAGTGAGATGTTAGAAGATCTCGACGTTCCTCGATAGATGGGAGTCCAGACTCGCCAAGGATATTTAATGTGGATGTAGTTTTAAGTTAAGTAAGCTAGTTCCGACAGAAGCATAGTAGGATGGTTTAATCAGCTGTGTTGAATTTGAATACATATTTACCCTAGACGGACAACCCCTAGTGATTTTTGTATATAGAAGAGCTGATTTTGTTACGTGGATTAGAGTACTAATATGAACTGAACTATTTTTTGATAATATTAAGCATAGTAGCTCATTTATTTTCTAAATCTAAACAATGTTTCTCAAAGTTAAACTTATCATCAAATAATACAATATTCCTAGAATGTTTAAAGCGTTTACATTAGGTATTTCAAGATTTATGAAATATATTATTTGCAAAACTATTGCAGCTTGCTTTTCTACAAATATGTAGATGTTTTCTCTTGCCTGGGGATAAAGCCAGAATAAGTTCACCAGGTATTAAGCTCCGTAAGGATGTGTTGAATTATATCACGGGTGAGTGTCATTTCATTACATTTTGATAGTAAGACTAGGTCATTTGCATAAAGGATGTGATTAATTTTGTTGGTTTTTGCGATAATTTCGCTTATGTCATATAGATTATAATTTGGTCGTACTTACTGCCTCTCAGGTTCTAATTTACTTATTTCCATAGGTAGCGTTACAATCCGTGGTGGACCTGGACCTTAGTCAACATGTTTCTCCAGCCAGCCCTGCTGTTTTCCAGCCGCTTCCAATTTCGCACTCAAAGTTGATTCCTCTCTAGTTGTGGACGCCATCTGAGATGTTTTTCCCTGCTGTATTTTCCCTCGGTGGTGGTCTCGAAAACATTCCCAGCTCTAGCTCTGTTGCATATATGATCCAGCCCTCTAAGTCGATTAATTCTGATAATTAAGTAAACCCCAATTCAGTGTATTTGCCGTACAGTTTTTAGTTAAATCTCTCCTGACCATAACTAAGCACCTCCTCATCCTTGACAATGTTCACGCATCTGCGTCATAGATGAAGACTGGGGTGACTAATGTTTTATAGAGCGCTATTTTGGTATCCGACAGATGAGTCTTGCCGTTTGAACCCAAAAATAACAATCGGCTTGAGTTATTCTTCGAATATTATATAAGGAGCTACGTAGCTTTGTCCTTGACTGCCTCGAAGTTATATCCATCTATTCCAACGTTTTGTCCAAATCGTCGATATTGTGTAGCTTTTTTCGATGACAGCAGGTATTTCCCTTACTACCAGACCTAACTCTGCTTTGCTTTAATACTTGGAAATAGCCAACGAACAACTCGCTTCATTTTCCCGACTAGTTATTGTGTAGAGTTTCTCACAATACTACCAAGTACAATGGCGAGGAGATCATGACAGTTGCTCGCCCTGTCTGACACCAAGAGCCCCAGTAAAGTTATTTCCGAACTTCGCTGAGCAATGGGCTTTCTGCATGGTTACATACAAAGTCGAACAGGCTTCAGCAGATTTGTCAACGGGTATATTTTTTGCTGATATTCGTTGTCATAGGCGGCCTTAAAATCAAAAATAATAGGAGTCGATTAGGAATTCTGAAGTTGCATTGGTAAGGACCAGACAGTTGTTGGACAAAAGGTATAAAGTAATAACAAAAGTACGACAGAAACAATTTTAAAGGCGATTTCAAATAGGCTGATGCGTTTATAGTCGACTAGAAGGCATATAGTGCTAAAATTTCATTAGTCTGACATACTGTAGTCTGATCAAATTTTAGAGATGATTTAGTGCAAACTCTCCCACTGCTTTTAACAACTCAACAGCTAGGCCATCAGCCTCACAGCCTTGTTTGACTGCAACCAGTTCGGGTGAAAGAAATTGTTGTCCATTATTGTCCAAGTTGAATGGTACGTTCTGCCTGACACCGGAATATTGTCTGCATCGCCGTTTAATTACCTGTAGATTCTTTTTTCGTCCTCACAGGCTTCCTTTTATACTTTATACTTTCTGGTATATCTTTCAATTTCCTCGATATCACGATTCTCGTCTTCCTTTTTCTTCCTTCTTAAAAGCTAGTGCTCGTCCTTTGTTTTCTATGGATGTGACAGATGACATTCATTGTCAAACTACGGGTTTCTGAACAAGATACTGGCGACGCATGATATCAAGCGAGTTTAGAAGACATTTGATTTGCAAAAGCCCTGGTAGTTTCTTGCAATTGCGGCCTTCTAACGTCAAACTTTATCACAGTATGAGTGTTTCCTCTTCTTAGCCGTATTAGGGATATCTGCATTATAACTTGGGCATAACAAAGTATTCGGGTGCACCTCAGATTCAAGGCAATAAAAATTGAATACTATTTAAACCGCTATTTTTACCGCTTGCAAGCTTTAACTATGCACGTACATTGTAGATACCTCGGCTGCCACTTTTCAATAACAAAAAAATAGTATTCATTCGTTAGTTAGAGCCAAAAACCAGAAACTTTATATATCCGCTTAACTAACACAGCAATTAACACTAATCTTGTTGGTGAGCATTCTGGGAATGAACTTCCCGGCAAGAAGTTTACAAGAAATAAGAAATTTATTCGCTGTAGTATACTGACAACTTTTGAAATATCAAACGAGTTTTCCAACATAACTACATCATAACTTTACACCAGAAAGTAATCCAAAATTAAAAAAAAAAAAAAAATAAAAAGAAAATTCAGCTTTTGCCAACACTTTCCTAATAATCAAGCTTACAATTCTTGGAGGTTAAGGACCTAAACTAAGGTCATTTTCCATCCTTCTTGGTACGCTGCTTTCAGCCAACTTATTAACATAAGTTCTTAACATCCGAAATAGCTTGATTTTTAAATTGAAGATTCGATCCGCATTGTCGTTGTGAACCATATGTGTGATATTCGAAGATTTTCTTAGTTAGAACATTCTCATTTACCCCTATCAGTCCGGTTTCAGACCAGGAAGGCCCACAATCGGCCAAATCTTCACACTCCCGCAGATTCTGGAAAAACTCAAGAAATCCAAATCGACACTCATGATCTCTTCATCGATTTTAATACCTCTTTTGACAGCATTTATAATATCTCTCTAGTTTTGGCATCCCTGTCAAACTCATCCGTCTGTGCACAATGATGATGGAGAACGCTCGCTGCCCGGTTAAGGTCGGTAACGACTTAACCGAAACCTTTGTTGACAAGGTGATGCGCAAAACCAAGGATATGCTGTTAACAATAAAGGACACACAAGATTGAGAAGTTAGGCAGGACGAGGCAGCAATGGACTTTGTCTACCTTGGCTCTCCTATGAATTCTGCCAACAACACTTCAGCAGAAACGAAGAGTCACTCTTGCAAATCGTTGTTTCTTTGGGCTAAAGAGGCAATTGAGTAGTAATCCTCTATCCCCAAAAACTAGGGAGGCACTATTGATATTGATCATCCCAGAGCTTCTTTAAGGCTCTGAAGCATGGACTCTACCCCAAGCGGATGAAGATATCTTCAGTAGTTTCGAGAGAAATATTGTTCGAAAAATATTCGGTCCCATTTGCGTTGACGGCCTTTGGAGGAGAAGATTCTATAATGAGCTTCACGAGCTGTACAGCGACTTCAACTTAGTCGAAAACCGCGAATCAGTCGAATTAGTGGCTGAGACAAGTAGAACGGATGGACATTTATGCTTTGGCCCGCAGAGTCTACGAATCAAACCCAAAGGTACAGCGTATTATAGTAGAAGGATACCTCACCTTAGGTGGCGAGAACAAATAGAAGGGGACCTCAACTGACTTAGAGTGCGCAGCTCAAGTCAGTGAGCTGAGGCAAGGCTTTGTTAGTCGAGGTGCAGGTTCACCACTTTAAATATGTACATATATAAGCCAAAATTTATTCTATGGTAAATTCTCAATAGAATGTCATTTGTGGAGTTAATATTTACTCCGGGCTACTAACTTTCTTACTTAGATGTACAGTCCTAGTCGACCTTAGCCTTTTCAGTTGCCTTCGGTTGTGCACTCCAAAATGATTGAGGTCCCGTCCCACTACTGTGCGCCACCCAAGGCGATGTCTTGCTCTCAGTTTCTTGGGCTATCAAGTTGGTCCATCGCTTTGTAGTGTAGTGAATATTTGTTTGCTTTTGCCAAAATTGAGCTTTTCGTAAACATTCGGTATATTATAGTCCTTTCGCCCTAAAATCCATACAGTTGCTAGCCAATCAGTTAGTCCCAGAATGGTTTAAAGGATCATGGATAAATCCTACATAAATGGTTTTTTTTTTTTTTTTTTTTTGTATGCATTTTTATTTTATTACTTAATTTACTCTTACTTGCTAGACAAAAAATGCTTAAAAATTAGCTTAATTAACTTAAAATTATCTTATTCTAGCTTACTGACCCCATGCGAGCACTCTAAGTTAAACCTAACACTTAAATTATGTCTTTCGACGTACCTTACTACTATACTATACTATTTCTATTCCTTATAATTAAAACTAAGAAAACATTTTTTCCAAAAAAAAAAACTTAGTAACATGACTTTTTTTATACTTTATTATAAAACTTAAAACTAAAATCCTAAAAACTACCTAAAAATAAGTCTTAATCTACTTAAACTACTTACATCTAGTACATACATATATATATATATACATAATATATATATACTTAATATATAAATATATATACATATATATAGATGTATGTTCTTTTTTTTTTTAATTTTTTATTTTTATTAATTTTTTTTCTTTTTTTGGTTTTTATATATTTTTTTTTTCTTAAATCTAACTTACTCCTACTTAAAACTACTTAAAACTATGTAAGCCGGCCATGGCTAAAAAAAAACTTAGGCGACCCACTTTGCTTCACATGAAGCTACCAAGTATTGGAGGAATTCGACGACGAACTCTCCCTTCCTTCAACTAGCCACCAAAATTGTTGGTGTTGCCGAGCAACATCCCTTATGTCGCGACTCCCTACCGCCCTACTGAACCGGAGACGCTCCGCACTGCCGTGTGCGACGTCTCTGTCGTAGTTGAGTCGCCTGTCCGCAGCTGTTCGAGCAACGTGGAAGATTAGCGGCACAGCCAATCTGTCCTGGATCAGACCTTTGCTATCAAGGTAGAGGAACGCTTCTGGAGGAACATAGCCGTCAAAGCGAACTCTCTCATGATACATATAATTAGGGTAGTAAGCCCCAGAGATCAGGTTGTTCGACGATGTCATTGCTCTTGCAATGTGCCTTCGAGTCAACTTAATAACAAAATTGTCCACTCTTATTAGGTTCGCCCTATTGTACAAGACCTCATTGGGATAGAATTTTATGTACTCAGACTCTGGTGTTCTATATAACCGAAGACAAGCCCTTAGGCAAGCCCTCTCAAACACCCGAATCTTTTCCAATAAACTTGCTCTCACGTTGAACCACACGGGACATCCAAACACAAGCATAGGCCGGATAAGGGCCATGTAGCAGATCACCTTCACCCTCGCATCGAGTTGGCTGTTGTAAAACAGTCTCCTTGTAAGGGCAAAAGCACCTCTGGCTCTGGCCAGAGCAACATCTATATGTTTGTTAAAATACAGATATTGATCTAGCTAGATCCCAAGGTATCTGACTACATTTCGACAAGCAAGTGGCTGTCCATGTTGTCCGACGATAGAGAACTTTCGCCAATTCTTTCTGGTATCCCTAGAGGCCCCAGACAAAGGCGTCCTAAACAGAATGGTTTCCGACTTCTGAAAGTTGATTTTCAACTTCCAGTCATCGCAATATTGTTTAATTTTGTCGAAGTCACATTGCAAAAGTGTATTAATGACCTCAATCTTTGGACCTGATCTGTACGCAATTAAGTCGTCTGCGTACGCTATGGCATGGTGAAGCGAACCTATCAGATCACTTGTGTAAATGTTGAATAGGATCGGCGAATTTACCGCACCCTGTTGCAGACCGTTTTTAATGTTAAATATTCCAGCGGAAGTCACATCGCCATTCTTCACTATGAACTGTCTACTGGAGAGCATATCAAAAAGAATATACAGAAGTGGTTTACTAATGCCCAACCTGTCCAGCTTGAAAAAGAGTCCCTCTAACCATACGGTATCGAAGGCTTTTTCCAAGTCAATCAGGCAGGCACCAGTGCACTGTTTCTTGCTTTTGTTCCATTGGATATCAGAAACCAGTTTAGACGCAGCATGAATGATATCATGCCCCGCCTTGAAACCGAATTGATTATCCGGAACGATATGTTTGTCCTCAACCCACTTAGTCAGGACTCTATTGATCACCTTCTCGAAAACCTTACTGATGTTTGGAAGAAGACTGATCGAGCGGAGATTCGCCGGATTGGAAGTATCTTTATTCCTTTTGGGAATGGGATGTACCACCGCAGTTTTCCAATGCGCTGGATAATGTGCATTATTCATTGCATTATTAAACAGGATGGTATAAATGTCCACCGCTTCTAGTGGGAGATGTCGAAGCACAATGTTCGGTATTTCATCGGTTCCCACTGATTTCTTACTTCTAAGCGATTCGAAGATCGTTTGGAGCTCTTCCTTCGAAATGAACGGTGGTAATACCCTTTCGTTGGTGATGACATTATTTGCCATATTCTCGTCACTGAACTGGGTGAAACCCGAGTTCTCGACCTACATAAATGGTATTCAAATCATCATGGGCTTTTACAGTCGTACCTGATTCGTATCACACTACAACAACGTTACCTGCAATGTTCAAAGTGCAAGGTTGACAAGCTACTTAAGCCAATAGCCCAATTCATTTCCAAATTAACGAGGACATTTTCTATGCTAGTGAAATAACTTCTTTACAGACATCATCCTTCTTTAGATCATGAAACTTTATCTATAAAAACAGATTAAGAAGATACGCTATTCTATAAAATTGATTAGTAATTGTATGACTAGATCCTCTACATTATTATGAAAAGCTTGGTTCCAAGCCTCAAACTATTGTAGTTTCTTGCTGCTTTGCTTTCTATAAAACTTACGGATTTTACACCGACTACGTTAACAATATCATGGCGCTAACCTTGTAGAACGTGCATGCACGACCTTTTTCTCATTTCCTCTTTAGCTAGGCACTCTTTCCTGTGCCTTTGCTTTTAACAAACTTCACCCTCTTTCTCTGTATGCACTCCTAATCATTCTACAATATGTGGTACTAGTATGATTTTTAAAGCGGAACGCCGCTCTCTGCTGACTTTGGCAACTGTATTGGTCATAACGTCGAACATCTTTACCTTCCCGGCTTCTTAACTAGGACAACAACCGATAATCAGTCTTTGTCGCTTCCAATATGATGGACCGTTTAGAAACAAATAGAATAGAGTGCTTTCTTTGCCGAAGCGTTCCTATTTAATCGTTCAACATCACCTAAGCAGCGCAATCACTGGATTCGTATTTGGGCTTCGAAAGAAGTCCTTAATTTTCAGTTGCTTACTGAACCCAAAGTAGCAAACGTTAGCTAGGTTTATCCTCCGCTGGATCTCAAGACTTGTTGTCTTTAAGACGCTGGTACTTTCTGTTTGTAAAAACAACTTGCATTATAGGCAAGCAACTTGGCCTTATTCGGGAAGGTTCGTTCCAGCTCACTACGCTAGTGGTGCTGGCCACCATCGGCTAGGTGGTAGATTCGATTATTCCCGTCATGTTTTCATCGTCTTCCATCAGTTTCGAGGAGCCAGCAGGCTTGATTACTTTCATATAGAGCTACAAAGCCTGCTTATTTTTGTTTTTTTAGATCAGACCTGGTTTAGAGCAAACAGATCCGACCAATTATGGATGACACCATCTTCGCATTTTGTAAGTTTTTCAAATAGTTCAAGAATTCTTAACTTACCCGTTAAAATATCCGGCTCCTCGTTAAAGCCAATAAATGAGCCTTCTCACAGGTCAAACTCTTTCCAAAATATTGTGGGAAAATTGAACTTTTCTTGCAAATATTCCTTGTTTGTCTTCTTTTTTTTAAATATATGCAACTCTCACATAAGTTCGCACCAATTCCAATTACAATAAGTTATAATTTGAAATGCTAATACTAGTGTCAATCGTCTGATTGCCCAACCCCATGGTCAGTTGGATTTCAAAATTTCAAATTGAACCGAAAGACACGCTTCAAAAGTTACAAACCTCCCAGTGCTTATATAATACATACGACTACATACGAGTAGATTCGTATTATGAAAGGAAATGTCATTCTCGCACCCCGCGTTGCAGGGCATCATCTATTCGTAAACGTATTTATGCTTACCCTTTTCTGATCAATTCTCATAAACATGCAGTCCTGCCAAGGCACCTGTGTAATTTCCGAAATTCAAGTCAATTTTTTTGATTTATTTCAACTCTCTAGCTAAAACTAACAAAATTCAAACACCAGCTCTGGGGTACACCAATTTCAATGGCATGCATGCGAGAGTGCACAGAGAGAGCTCTACATGAGCCTGCTTACATGCCAGGGTGGTATCTGTATGAGCTGCTCGTAAAGCATTTAACATTTAACTACCGTACAACACCTGCCGTGTAATTAAATCAATAGAAACCCTTGCAACAGTTTCAACAGTTAACATCGACACCAAACGACAGCGGGCGCGGCAGACGCGGCAATCAGGTCTATGGAAAGGGGTTAGTTCCTGTTCGTGCACCGGTCTGTATAGGTACACTATAGTCATCATAGTGCCATGCGACCATGCCACCCCCGACCTTATACTAGTTGTCATACACAAATGGGTAAATATTGAGAGACAAAGTTACGGAAATTTAATTAAAATCAAATAAACAAAATACCTTTCGCAGGATTACGACTACACGATGTTTGTATTGTTTGGATTCAGCCTTTGTAGCGTGTATGGTTAAAATACACTTGTAGTTCTATATGTGTATAATACATATGTACACTCGTATGTATGGATACTATTTATTATAGAAGGTGCGCGTTCCTTAGCTTATGTTCGTGGGCAAAAACGAATCAAAACGATGTTACATATATCGGCCAGATGGCGGAGTTCTCAAACGGAACGCCATGGCTAGGGATACCATGAGTAGATACAACATACTCGTATACGGATGACGAAAATGAAGAAAATGTAATTGAATTTACTTTCGATAGCACAATTGGATTGATTAAATGAGCGAATATGTAAGTTGCAGTTGAGTGGAGTTTAGCTACCCTACACAACAGCCAGCTACAATTAACTTGAAACAACAAGACTCAAATTATCCAGCCCCCCTCATTTTGTGAGAAGTCATGTGCCATTAGTCACCTACACCTTGAAGACTCAACGTGGGAATTTTTTATCTGATTAAGAGTAGGAAATAGATCAAGATCATCGAGTTAGTAAATTATGGCATGTGGTTTATTAGAAGTAATTTAATATCTGTTATTTTGTGGAAGATTTCCATTACAAAAATTTTCTTAATGGCCTGTGCTTAAAACATTTTTCGAAATCAGTGAATAGGTACTTTATAGCAACCTATCCTGTAAGCCACTCCAATTTTCCACAAATCGTAGCTGCTAATAAATGGTATATGCTAACTTTTCTTCACGTTAGACGCTGCATTCTAAAGTTAACTTGGGCCTTAAATATTACTTCCTTCAACTATCATAGCTAGATCCCAGCTGAATAACACTAGTTAGTTAACCCTTGTGTTTTCTTTCTGGTTTAAAGTCTAAAATTCTTCTGGCTGAATCCTTGGTGGCCTACATATACATACATATGTCCTATAATACATATGTAGAACACTTGATTTTTCTAAAATTGTTCAATGTCATCGTACAATTTTTTATTATACCCCTTCCCAAAGCTCATCAAAACCAACAAGGACGTATGTAAATATTACTGATAAATTTCAATTTGATGCAGGGATCCATTCCATGCCACACAAAGAAAAACTGAGACGGCCTTGGTATTTTATGGTGTATAGTTTCTGATGAGCTCAAATCATATTCGAGCAAATGCAGTCGAATTCATAGAGCATTGTCACTATTTTTCGTAACGTCTTGTACATTTAATCAGTGTTGAGTGCCCCTTCTGTTACTCGTACATCAAGTTTATTGATAGTGCGATGCACTAGTAACAGCTCGCTGCATCCAGCTAATTATACGATTATGTATTTTCATATGAAATATAAGAGATGGGAACCAATTGTTACCTATTATGTATCTACACTGGGCGTGTGGTAATAGATAAAATCAACTGATTCTGCCATAAGAGCCTTTAAAATCAATTTGAATGCCTTACGTATCGACCACTAATTTTTTACGAAACAAAACACTTAGAAAAACTCTCTTATGACTTCTGTGAACAGCTGGAACATCGAAGAGAGTGCCGAAAAAGTCAAGTCTGTTCTGTCGGAACAGAACACTTCGAGAACTAGTCTTGAACTGTATTGGAATTTTTCAATCTTTCGCAGATAGATGACAGTAATAAAATGCTTACAGTATCAAATATTATTTGAATTTGAAATATTTAATTCTGTTTCCTTTTTTCGGCATAAAACATCTTTTAATTATCCTCCCTGGTATAACAGAAGACTTCGCTGGTTGGGAAACAAAAGAAACAAATTATGGGCAGTTTTTCTTCACAATATTTCTTATTTTGACTATTCTAATTATCTTAGAACCTACCTCCAATTCACCCAGCTTTATAACTGCTTCTATCAGCATTTTCTCGACACAGCGCAGACCAACTTTAACAACTACCCTATGACTTTATATCAGTTCGTCAACTATAAAAGTAAATCAGACGACTATCCCCCTCCCCCTCGTTCGATCATATATAATCAACCGAATCGCATACTATCGCTCACTATTTTGCAAACTTTTTTAAACAATAATTTGCAGACAACTTCTTCGTACCTGAGTCCCTTCCAATTTCTCCATTGGCCTCTCTCTCTCACAATCTTTTGAACCTACCCTTATCGAAGAAAAATCACAAAATCTCAATGATAAATTTATGTCCGAGCCAGACGGGCTCCCAGCAATATTTCTCAAAAAGTGTGCCTCCAATCTTTCACATCCACTCTCCTCCCTCACACAAACGGAATTCCACCAAGTTTGGAAGATCTCTGTCATAACCCCGGACCAGAAAATGGGATCAAAGAAAGAAGTTACTAACTACCGCCCCATTCTAAAGTTTCCCACATACCTAAAATGTTGAAAAGTTTTTTATGTGAAGTTCTAAGCTTTCAGTGCAAGTCACTTATATCCCCCAGTCAGCATGGATTTCTAAAAGGTAAAGCAACTACTACCTAGTTGAACTCGTATCCTTTGTAATTTCAGTCCTCGATAATAGCAACGAAATCGATGTTACTGCTAAGGCATTCGATAAAAAATTTCGTCAATTGATCCTTTTCAAATTGTCTTCCCGTGGTTTTGACACCATATTATTAAAATGGACATCTTACCTGGGGAACCGTTATTATAGCGTTGGGTTTTGGTCAGCCTCCTCAACCCCGTTCTAGAGTCCCACAAGGCAGTGATCTAAGTCCTCTCTTTTTCATTTTAACTATAAACGATCTTGATAGGATTATTAAACACTGCCCCCTATCCATTTACGCCGACGACGCTAAGATCTCCAAAACTATTTCCTCACTCAAGAAGACCTTGATAGGTTTTCCATTTGGTGTTTAAAAATATCTCCAAATGTCAATCTATGTCTTTGTCACGTAAGTCCAATCAATCTCCTCTTGGACTTTATTTTCTACATGGCCACTCTGTAACCCAGGTTCAATCCCTTCGCGACCTAGCATGTTGATGAGATAATTCTTAATGCTAACTCATCACTTGGTTTTCGCAAACGATTGTCTAAAGTATTTCTCAACCCTTTACATTACCCTTGTCCCGCCCCTTCGCCAATATGTGAGTCAAGTGTGGTACCGCTTTCAACGAGTTCGAGGACTTCCCTGGTATAACCCTTTTATCTTACCTCCGTTTCGTGACTTCTTAACCTAAATACCCACGAAAAGCGAAGAGACTCAGGTAACTGGTTCTGTGAATTGCGTCTCCGTATATAATTCCATTTCCTTCAACACTAACCCTCGTAATTTACCCTGTCCTCGTCTCTTCTATATTCCAACTCATCGCACCTCTTATAGTTCCACGTACTAATCTCCCGCATGCTCCCTAAGGTAAACTTAAACCTCCCCCTTTGTGATTTTAACCTGAGCACTTCTCGTCTTAATCTTGATCTTCTCCACTATTCCCTGATTTCCTAAAATTTTATTGTTGTTAGTTTTTAAGTCCTAGTTTTTAAGTTAGTTTAAGCTCGTATCAAGCGAAATAAATGGGGTCGTCAGCCCCAGCCCAAAAAAAAAGAATTAAACAGCACCCATGACATCAACGCCAAGTACCTGCCGGACACTCAGAGTGAAAGTGCTGCAGGGTGTCTTCATCATTCTCACAGCAATCATCTGAGAGTGTTGTGCATGTGCTATTTATGCCTAGGTGCTGCGTAAAAACGTAGTTTCACATTAAGACGCAAATAAGCTGGCTACGATCTTTCCTACTAAGGGACAGCAAAAGTACACTGACCACTTAGAGATGTTTGAAGGCACTTGTTTGGTTTACCGGCATACTCGCCTTGGAAATTTATTGCGATTTCACTTCCCGTGATCCCATGTCATAACTTGGAACCCACACAAGATGCAGTGAATTCGGTCACTCGACTGCTCTGCATTCTACAACCGGATTGGAAGTGGTGAGAGGAATCAGGGCCTTCAGTGCACCTTGACTGTCGATGCAGATGCTTAACGCCCTCCACCGGTCCTCCATAATACAATTTATTGCCATATCGCCGCTTAAAAAATGTAAAGCTTGGAGTAAAATCTGATGTTGTTGTCCTTAGAAAGACACGAACGCTGCACCCTAATTAGGATTTGAAGGCATCTGTGAAGAACCAAGTACACTGCTTTTCCGACTCTGGCCAATACCATTCTTGGGCACTGGAAAAGTCGATTTCTTTTTTTTTTCAGTAATAGCACTTCTGTTGTTTTTGCATCAGACGAAATAACAGTGTTAAACCAAAGACCACTTCTTTTATGGCGAAGGATAGTCTTGAGAGTCCAGCCCATGATATGAATATCAAGTGAAGGGATATTCGTCAGTGTGTCCTAGGTGAGTGCTATGGAAAGCTGTTATGCTGCCGAGAGAGACCAGTCTTTGGAGTCAGGTAATATGAGCGGCATACATGATAAACAGCAGCTGGTCTATACCTCTTTGTAAAGGTGGTGTAGATGTTGGCTGTCAATTACTGTCATTTACGATAATCAAGTAATATAATGGCCCTAGTGAGTCCGGAATTCGTGCATTGGTGAAGAGTTTTGAAGAAACAGGTTCAGTATTGGGTCAAATTCAATATCAGCACGTAACGCCAAAACATCACCACTGTGAGCGAAAGTGTTCAAGGCCAGCCTAACACCTCAATTCGTCGACGAAATCAAAAACCGGGACTCACTTATGGCACTTTACGGCGAATTTTAAAATTTGATCTTCATTTGCACTCCTATAAAATCCAAAATACACAACAATTGAACCCTTTGGACGATTTACGATGTCGCTGATTTGTTAACTAAATGTTGGATTACCAGGACAATTTGTCATCTAACCTTGTCTTTTCCGATGAAGTAGATTTTTGGATGGATGGGTACGTAAATAAATAAAATTGTCGTGTCGGGGACCGGAAAACCCATACGAAATTCACCAAAAACCAATGCATTCAAAAAAAGTCATGATGCGGATTATCGGTTGGCGGCTGGAGAGACAGTTTGAGCGAATGGAGAACGTTACCGAAACATGTTGAATGAATTGGGTCTGGACGATCTCTGGTTTCAACAGGATGCTGCTACCGCCCACACAAGTCATCAATCAATCAATTGATTGCGAAAGAAATTTAAAGCTCGCATTGTTTCGGAGAAGTTGACTGCCCTTCAAACTCATGCAATTTGAAACCCTTAGATTTCTTACTGTGGAATTATTTGAAGAGTAAAGTTTATGCCAATTACCCAGCGGCAATTAGATTCTCAAACACAACATCCAAACCGAAATTGCTGCCATTCACGCACTTATTCTTCAACAAGTCATCGATAATTTTGACCTTCTGATGGTCACTTGCCACAGAAGCCATGGTGGTGACATCAACGATGTTGTATTCGATTAAATAATTACCATAGACAGAACTTTATTAATCAGTAAAATTCTACATTGATTTCGCAATAAATATGTGTTTAATGCAATTAAAACTTTCATACTAGCTGTTGGCTCCCCCTTTAGCATAACTGGGTATACCACCTTGATCAAAAAGTTCGCGCCCACACCACCGTGTGGCGCTACCATTGCTCCGATTTGAGTTCTGTTTTTTTTGTTAAGTTGGTAAGTCTGTTGCTGATATTCTCTCTAAATCTTAGCGTCATCGGTTGACATTTGCAAAAGTTACGTAGTCAAGAGTACATCTATCTCTGTGTGTGTTGGCGATTTTTTAAAATTTTACAAATGGATTCAAATTTGCAACAACGAACTTGTATTAAATTTTACGTAAAAAAGCGATTTAATGGCGCGTGATTGTTGAAAATGTTGGAGAAGTGTTTCCGCAACGATTCTCTAAAGAAAACGGTCATTTACCAGTGGCACGAGCGAGCGGTTCAAAAGTGGTCGTGGGTCAATCGAAGAAGATGAACGCAGTGCGCAGTGGCAGACCATCGACATCGAAAACCGACGAAAACATTGATGAAGAAAAAGAAATGTTGGTCAATAACCGCAAATTAACCATCAAAGAGATAGCGGAGGACTTGAACATTGCCTATGGATCCGTCCAAGACATTTTGGTTAATGATTTGGGTTTCCGTCGTGTAGCAGCAAAGTTGGTGCCAAAAGACCTCAATTTCATGCAAAAAAGAGACCGTGTTGACGTCGCAAAAGAGATGATTTGCAAGGCTGAATCCGATCCCATATTCATTAAATGGATCATTACTGGAGACGAGACGTGGATTTATGAGTACGATCAGGCAAGCGAATGGCGTTCACCAAATGAGCCGAGACCAAAAAAACCACGTCGCGACAATTCCCCTAAGTCTGTTTTGATTGCTACAATCGTCGTTACTAATTCTGTGGCCTAAAAAGGTGTAATGTTGTTTTTTTTTAATTTGCTTTTCTTGTATTAATTTTAATATTGTAATTGATACTTCAAAAAGTGTCCTGTCTCAACATTGATGACTTTGAAGCTCAATGAGAACATCGTCTAGGTAACAAGAGACATTTCGTATTCTTAGTAAAAACTGACTGAAAATTGTCTGGAGTATTTGGCACTCCAAATGGAAGTATAATACATATATTGTAATATGTGCGTATTTATTGTGACGTATTCACGAGATTTGTCAGAGAATTTCAATTGTTGGTATGTACCGGGCCCCCACCCAATTATCAAGGCTTCGCCCATTAATGACGTTGTCTAATAAAAACCGGGGCAGAGCATATTACTGGTCTTATCGTAAACATCATTTGACCAGTTACAAGTTGCCGGTCATAGGTCTTGTTGGCGGCTGGACCACCGGTAGTCCATACCAGGACTTAAATCACCGTACCATGGGAATCAGGAGCCCCCCGGATTTCGGTCCGGGCCTAACTTGTTAGAGGTAGGCCCCCTTGTGGGAGCGTCATGGTGGCTGTGGTTTAAACCCGAATCGCGGGAATGGGTTTAAGCCATTGTAGAGTTGCAAAAAAGTACTGGGTGCTGTGACCCTAAGAACAGTAAGAGGTTTTAGGTCGGCCTCGACTCATACCAAGGGTGGAACTTGTGCCTCCAACACAGTTCCGAACTGGTATCAAAGGAATGACGGAGAGCGATGGCAAGTCGTATCCTTGCTCCCTATGGATGTATGGGCATCTCGCAAATATAAGTGTTGAAGATTAAACGAAGAAAAAAAAATGGGAAGAAAAAAAAGAAGAACGAATGGCACACGAATTGTACAATTTATTTATTTTCAATTATTATTTGAATACCGAATTACGATACAAATTATTACCGATTTACTTACAATATTGCAAACTCTTGTTACCTCAGTGGCTACGATCCAAGTGAACGAGTATTGCCTGTACCATCGTGCAAGCAGAAGTCTTACACATGATAGCACAGTTACATAGATCAATTGAGAGAATCAAAATATAATTTGGTATCAGAATCAAATGATAAGATATTGATGTACAGTGCGTAACAAGATCATTGTTACAATGGATATGATTTACGAGTATATAAAAGAATGAATGTGAATATGAATTGCAATGAAAGTAAAAAATAAGATATTGAATTTTACAAATGAAGTTAACTAAATAAATTTACATAAAGTGAATAAATGAAATGAATGTAATCAAATTAATAACAAAAATTAATGATATGAGTCCGGAACAATAAGGTCCACATGACAGGTGGTTTACGTTAAAAAATCATGGAATGTTCTGTTGGTATGCACCATACAAGTCAATGGCACAAAATATGTCGCAGTTTGCTAAAATAGCGAATATATCCTCATCTTCCGAAAGTGGGTAGTGTGCTGTTTTGATATAAGGATTTATCGTGACTTTGCAGTCTATACAAATACGGATGTTTTTATTTGGTTTGGAAACCATTACTATGGGCGAAGCAAACCGACTATGCCTAACCGGTACCAGAATACCAGCTTTATTAGGTTGCTTAATATAATTATCCAGCGAAGAAAATGTACTGGGAAAATCATTTTTGAGTTTTTGTAAAAACTTACTGTACTCAGATATAATTTTAATATAACTTTTCTTGTATTAGTCGAAAAAGACTTACGCCAATTTTGGTATATTTTTTCAAGCTAAGTTTATCAAAGAAAGGGCTTAAAGTTTTTTTGAACTATGCATGACGATCAACTTTTTTCTTCATCTGGGAAGCTCACTGCGACATTAATTTTTCCGATGTACCATATTCCATTTGCTTACTTGCTACTGACAAAAATATTGCATTAGCGTGCATTAACTTAAAATGACTAAATTTTAGCTTATACTCGTATTCCGATATGACAGAGCAACATACCCCTGAATTTATTTCCATGGAGACTGGCAATCCTTAGATTTTGACATCTACTGTAGCTGATTGTCTAACTTGATGTAGGTACATACTTCTATTGCTGCATGGCCGAATTTTTGGCACTTGAAACATTCCCAATTTCTTGCTGCACAAAATTTTCCATTATGACTGCGACCAGATGGATGACAGCTTGGCAAGTACTTTTGATATGAAGAACGGCTTATGCTATTACGCCAATTTGAACTCTAAACCCGGTTTGACTTCCACTGCGACGTTTGCTTTGACATTGATTTCGACTGATATTGATTTTGTTGTAATTTTGTTGACTTGGTTTTGACATATATTGACCAGCATGCGCTGCGAAAGTGTTGCTAATTTCCGTTTTCGACTCAGTTATACGATTTTGGCCTTCCGCCACTTTCCAGTTGGTTGCTGTCTCACACGCGGTTTTAAATGTCAAATCTGATTTCTTTAGAAATTTTGCGCGCAATTTGTTGTCTGTAACCCTGCAAACGAATTTATCGCACAATGCTCTTGATAGATACAAGTATTAGCCAAAATTACTTTTTTGTACCAATGATTTTAATTTTACTATGTATTCTACGATTGGCACTTCACGTTGATGTATGTGGTAAAATTTGTATGACTCGGTTATTTAATTTATGGCGGGTTCAAATTACAATAGTCTCTAAGAACTTTCAGTAATTCGTCGTAGGTCTTTTCGGATGGACCATCTAGAGCGCACATTCGCACATTTGCGATAAGTGTATGTTAGGAAATGTGGCTTTTTTCTTTTGTCTTTTAGTTCATTTGCTATAAAAAATTGTTTGAGTTTCATTTCGATTCAATGAAATCATTTACCATGATATGTGGATCCACGTGACCGGAAATCGCAAACATTTTTCTTTAGTTTGATCTGATATTTCTGCTTTCAGTTTTCAAATGTTTTATTTATTTTTATTTTTTTCCACTACGTCTTCGTCCACGTCGCCTAATTTTATTATATTTTTAGGATTTACAATATAAAGACCAAAAATTATACACGTCTTTCTTGTTTAAGCTCAAACAAAAGAAGAGACCGGAAATCTTTATTTATAATAGATTTCTTGTAACCGTAATTTTTATTTGAATAAAAAACACTAACTAAGATGGGAGACAGTGGACAAATGAAAAGGATCTGGAAGGCTAGAGCAAAAAGAAAAAGAATAGAGAGAACCAGGTGGAGAAAATTCGTCAAGGAAAGAACGAGAGAAACAATAAAAGTAACCTCGAGCTTAGAGGTCGATAAAAGCACCTTAGAAGAAGTTAGGATTGTGTAAGTAGGTACCACCTTGATCCCGGTATTTATTCAGAAAATTAAAACTACAAGTTTATTCATCTAAATCTATATTGTCCCCATCAAAGTAGTCCCCATCGATTATGCCAATGCTTGATCCAATCCTCGAAACATTTTTTATAATCGGTTTTCAGTATATCCATCAGCGCTTACTGCGATTTTTCCATTACTTCCTCACAGCTGCTGAAACGATTTCCCCGTAGTGGTTTTTTAACTCGATTGAACAGAAAGAAGTCACACGGAGCCAAATCAGGTGATTTCGGTGGTTGTTGGATGGTATTTGTTGCATTTTTGGTCAAAAAATTACGAATAATGATGGCACTGTGCGACAGTGCGTTATCATTGTGCAAAATCCACGAGTTTTCTACTCACAATTATGGTCTCTTTCGGCGAATTGCTTCACGCAAATGTCTCATAACGCCCAAATAATACTCTTTGTTTATTGTCTGGCATTCTGGCAAAAATTCATGATGCACTACACCAATGTAATCCATAAAAACCGTGAGCATTGCCTTCTTTTTTGACTGGTTAATGATTTGGGTTTCTGTCGTGTAGCAGCAAAGTTGATGCCAAAAGACCTCAATTTCATGCAAAAAAGAGAAAAGAGACCGTGTTGACATCGCAAAAGAGATGATTTGCGAGGCTGAATCCGATTCCAAATTCATCAAAAGGATCATTACTGGGGACGAGACGTGGGCTTATGACACGCAATCCAGACATCTGGCAAGTGAACGGCGTTCACCAAATGAGCCGAGACCAAAAAAACCACGTCGCGACGTCGTTTTCAGTCAAAAAAGAAGGCAAGCAAGAAAAAAGTTGATCGTCATTCGTAGTTCAAAAAAACTTTAAGCCCTTTCTGGGATGAACTTAGCTTGACTAATAAAAGAAAAGTTATATTAAAATTATATCTGAGTACAGTAAGTTTTTACAAAAAATCAAAAATGATTTTCCCAGTACATTTTCTTCGCTGGATAATTATAGTAAGCAACCTAATAAAGCTGGTATTCTGGTACCGGTTAGGCATAGTTGGTTTACTTCGCCCATAGTAATGGTTTCCAAACCAAATAAAAACATCCGTATTTGTATAGACTGCAAAGTCACGATCCTTATATCAAAACAGCGCACTACTTAGGATATATTCGCTATTTTAGCAAACTGCGAAATATTTTGTGCCAGTGATTTGTATGGTGCATACCAACAATTGAAACTCTCTGACAAATCTCGTGAATATGTCACAATAAATACACACATGTTACAATATATTATACTTTCATTTGGAGTGTCAAATGCTTCAGCCATTTTTCAGTCAGTTTTTACTAGGGATACGAAATGTCTCTTGTTACCTAGACGATATTTTCATTGAGGGTCAAATTTATCAAAGTTGAGAAAGGACACTTTTTGAAGTATCAATTACAATATTAAATTAATACAGAAAAGGGCGAATTAAAGAAAAAAAAAACATTACACTTTTTTGGGCCCAGTATTAATTCTCCAATTGCGCCCGGCATTGCTACATCGCTGCCACATCCAGAGAACACGATATTAAATCGGAATTGGAGTTGGTGAGGTGCGTACAGTATTTTTCCTTATCAGTGCGAGTATTACCGAGTATTTTTTTTTGCGTAAATTAGTTTTTTTTCTTTCTCGATCCAATTTTCAATGCAATACGAGTAAATCAGAGATAATTTTACATAAAATATCATGTGCATATTACCTATTTGCGAAAAAAAACTATATATATATTAATTTATCTATTCGTATAAGAAATTTTCTTCCAAAACTACTTAAAACTGAGTGATTTTCCAATTATCCATTACATATTTCAAATTTATTTCATATTGACACGTATCCACCGATCCCATAATTTTCAATATGCGTATTTTAGATGCATTAATGTTCTCCGCAGATCAACTAGTTGAGTTTCTCGCCTCCTTTAAAGAAAAATATGTAGTTGATCATAATGTGTCGCCTTTGCAAGCATATAAGATCGAACTTAGAGATCTGTGGCTTGAGGGGAAAAAGCATTATGGACTGTATGTGCGTTCTGATGAGGCTGCTAATGAAAGTCAGGAAGATTTCCTTAGCATCGTTAAGGCGAAATGTCGTTCCTCTTCGGATACTTCTGTATCGTGTCTCGGTGAAATACTCAATTCAGCCCAATTTTGCCATCTCCAATCGATGATTGTTCCTCGCATTCCATAAAGTTACCGCCATGTGACAAAGAAGTGTTTTTTAGCAGCCATCTCGAATGGCCCTCGTTTAGGGACATGTTTACAGCCGTGTACATTAAGCATGCCAAATTAAGTCCGGTCCAAGAACTTTTCCACCTTCGATCAAAAACGAAAGGTGACGCGTTCCATATTGTGAGCAAATTCTCTTTCGTCGACGAAAACTTTGATCTTGCTTGGCAAGCATTAAAGGACCGCTTTGAAAATGAATGGGTTCTAGTAAATAATCAAAAAGTCTTCTCAATTTACCTCATATTCAAATTGAATCTGGTAAATTAATACAATAAAAAAGCTGCAAACTGATATCAGTGATTGTTTAGTTGCTCTTAAAGCTCATGGTATAGGCACTGATTCTTGGGACTCTATCATTACTTTTCTTTGCTCAAGTCGTCTTCCAGAAGGGACGTTATCCCTTTGGGAACAGTCACTGACTCGTCCCACTGAAATCCCCTCAAGGAAGGACATGAGTATTTTCCTTTCCAATCGCTACCGCGTTGTCTAGACTGTTTCTGATATGGCTATTCGCAATAAATCTAAAGAAGTTGTTGCCAAAATGCAGCAACCCTAAAATAATCCCCGTTCGAAGAACATTCAAACATATCACGGCAGATCCAATATAAACAACTGCAAGCTTTGTAGAGGTCAACGTCCCCTCCGTCTTTGCCCCGAGTTTTTGAACATGAGTATTGACTGTAGAATTTCATCCGTTCGAAATCATAGTTATTGCTCTAATTGCCTGGCAATTGCCTACATACACGCGGCTTGTAAGAGTAGCAATACATGTTTCCGATGTAAGAAACGACATCACACATTGTTACATCTAGACACCAACCCTTCTACTTCCTTCAGTGAATCCGCAACTTCAAGGCCTACGCCAGCTTCTCATGCTGTCTCACCTCCAAATATACAGTTAATTCCAAATACGAAACACCAATCCCATTTTTCATCTAACCATCGGCAAGTGATTTTAGCTACCGCAATGGTGAATATATCCCATCATGGGACCCAGTTCAATGCGCGGGCTCTAATTGATCCCGGTTCAGAGGTATCGTTCATCTCTGAAGAGATCCAGAACATCTTGAATCTAGCCAACCAGCCTACTCACGCACAAATTTCGGGTATGAGTACAACTATCACCGCTTCATCATCAAAACTATGCTCGTTTACTCTTTGTTCAAGTCGTAGGAATGATTTCACTCTCAATGCCCAAGCGTTGGTCCTTGAACGATTAACAGGTCATCTCCCTTCACAATTGATTTTCCTTTAGCTGAGCCTTTTTTTGATCAAAGGTCCAAAATAGATATGCTCATCTGACCTGACTTGTATCCATCCATAATACTAGATGGTGTGAAAAATAAAATATTGAACACTCTTATGGCGCAGAATACAGTTTTCGGCTGGGTATTGTTAGGTTCCATTGACTGTTCAACAGCGCATAACTCTTCTTGCTCTACGTTTGTGTCTTACTTCAATGAGATTTCTCTCGATGAGCAAATTGAGAAATTTTAGAAGCTAGAGGAGTTGCCACGAAATCCCTCGCTTTCACTGGCGGATCAATTCTGTGAGAGTTTGTACGCAAAAACCACTCGGCGGGACTTTACAGGTCGTTATACGAGTATTGTGTCCCTGCCATTCCAAGAAAGCTTTCCCAATGAGATCGAAATAGGAACCTGAAGAGACATTGCATTAAAGCAATTCCTTAGGACTGAAAGGCGCTTATTATCCAAACCTCAATTCAAAGATCAATACCATTCAGTGATCCGAGAATATCCCACCCTTGATCATATGGAACCCATAACTTCATCTGAGGTATCAAAATGGAATAAAATTCATTCTTATTATTTACCCCATCATACGATTATCAAGCTTGAAAATACCACAATAAAGGTAAGAGTTGTCTACAATGCTTCAAACCCCTCTTCCAATGGAAGAAGTCTTGATGACATTCTTTATCCTGGTCCTATATTACAGTCCGACATAACCCTACTACTTTTAAATTGGCGATGCTTCAAATATGTTTTTAATAGCCACATCGAAAAGCTGTATATACAAATCCTTGTCAACCCTAAACATACATCATCTTTTCAGAGAATTTTGTTTCGTGAAACGCCACAAGATACCATAGGCGATTTTCAACTCAAAACTGTTAAATTTGGAGTGAATTGCGCACCGTACTTAGCTATTCGAACCCTACGCCAACTGGTGGACGATGTTCAGAATTTGCACCCTCTCGCTTCGACCATTCTGCGAAGAGATTTTTATGTTGATGACGTACTGTCAGGTGCTCATGATATTCAAACAGCACAATCTTCAGTCTCCGAAAGTGGACCTCTAATTCACTTGAAGACTTTTTTCTAATCGATCAAAAGAGTTTAGCAAAAGCTTTAGGCATCTGTTGGAAGGGCATTTCAGACACTTTTTCTTTCTCAGTTCCTTTAGACACTTTGCTAGGGTCTACAACAAAACGATCGGTCCTCTCTGTCATTGCTAAATTATATGATCCCGCAAGATGGCTCGCTTCGATCATGATTTCAGCAAAAATAATCATTCAACAGATTTGGAAAGATCGGACAGAATGGGATCAAAATCTCAAACCCTTAACACTACAAATGTGGCAATCATTTATAACTAACTTTCCTGCTATAAAGACAATCCGCATCCCAAGGGGGATTGAATATGCCCCCTGGGCTCCTACCCAAATACATGGCTTTTGCGACTCCTCGGAAAAGGCATATTCTGCTACTTTATATATAAGAGTCCAACATAGCACATCTTCCTTTTCTTGCAATTTGCTATGGGCAAAAAGCAAAGTTGCTCCCGTCCATTCAATTTCATTGCCACGCCTAGAGTTGCTCGGAGCAGTATTACTCTCGAACATGGTGCGAGTGAGACTCGAAAAATTGCACTGCATTGAAGACCATGAGATATTTGTTTGGACGGATTCCACGATTGTTTTGTCATGGCTGAGTAAACCACCATGTACTTCGAAAACGTTTGTGACCAACAGAACTTCCGAAATTCAAACTAATATGAAGAACGCTTCTTGGCGCCACATTTCTTCTTCGGTTTAACACCCGACGATTTACGCGACAGCAAGCTGTGGTGGCATGGTCCAAGTTGGCTGCGAGATCATCCAAGTAACTGGTCAATTTCAATTCCATCTCAGCCAGAAGAGTCATTGCTAGAACCAAAATCTCTTAAAACATTTGCTACAACCACAGATGATGACTTCGAACTCATCCTTCGTAGATTTTCTACATGGCATAGAGCAGTTCGTGTCCTTTGCTATATGTTTCGCTTTTTTAAAGCAACTCGATTTCGTCAAAGGAAATATTCATCTCATTAACTCAGAGTAAACCCATCCAACCCAATAGCCGTTTATTGACATTTAACCCTTTTTTGGATTCTCAACAAATTCTTCGTGTTAATGGGAGATTAACTTCTTCTACGTTAACGTATAATGAGAAGCATACTATTTTACTTCCATATAATGCTTACTTCTCGAAACTAATCGTTGCATTTGTGCACCAACTTTCTCTGCATGGAGAGATACAGCTAATGGTTCGTATACTACGATCTGAATTTTGGATACCGAAACTGAAAATTTTGGTGAAGAAATGTATCCATGATTGTAAAGTATGTATTTTGCATAAAAAAAAAATGTGCACTACCCTTGGAAAGAACAATATTTACGCTGCCCTTTACAAATGTGGGCATTGACTTTGCAGAACCTTTTCTTATTAAGAATTACTGCGGAAGGACTTGTCGATTGGAGAAAGGCTACGTGTGTCTGTTTGTGTGCTTTTCAACGAAAGCAATACATTTAGAAGCCGTAAGTGATCTGGCAACTCATGCTTTCCTTGCATCTTTTGCTCGTTTTGTTGCCCGTAGAGGTATGACTGATCAGATATTTTCCGACAATGGAACCAATTTCGCCGGTGCATCCAAATCAATTCTACTATTGTAGATTGTCAAAAGGCACTCAAAGCTTAACCAAATACCAACTTTTCTCAAATAAAATGGACATTCATACCTCCTGGTGCTCCGCATATTCGTGGGTTATAGGAGGCAGGGGTCAAAAGTTTTAAGGCACATATTTGCAAGACTGTAGGTAGTACCAAACTTACGTTTGCGGAATTTTTAACGTTTCTTGCACGTGTAGAATCTTGCCTTAATTCCCGGCCGATTTCCCCAATATCGAAAAACCCTTCTGACATTGTCCCTCTCACTCCTGGACATTTCCTGAGAGGTGGTTCCTTACTCAGTACCTTACTGCTTACCGAGCCATCCCTGGCAGATAGTTCCTTAAATATTATTAACTGATGGCAACAACTTAAGATTCTTCACCATCAGCCTCAGATGGAAAGAAGAATATTTATAGGAACTCCATAAACGGAATAAATGGAAGTATCCACAGAAGGATGTCGAAGTGGACGATCTAGTTGTCATTCGATACGAACAGCGTCCTCCTAACGAATGGCGATTAGGTAGAGTGGTTAAGACGCTTTTCGACCCTGACCAACGAGTCAGTGTAGTAGACATTAAAACCCAAAAGGGACTCATCCCTCGTCAAACTTTGTGTCCCTCCGGTAAATAAAATTTAATCCTTGCCATTACACCCTCATTTTAATAGCAGGTTAATTTGCACTTGTGTTGTTAGTTTAATCTTTTGATATTACTTATTTTTCATCGAATTTTCAATGAATTATCTATGACTTATATGTATACCCGCGAAGTATGTATTCATTTGTAAACAATCGAATATTTTTGGATTCATTCTTGTTCATTATTATACTATCGTTATATATTTCTATACTATTATGATTTATAAGGAGTGAGTGGAGCCGCTCCATAACCAAAGGCTCCCCCCTAATTTTAAGTTAGGTTAAGTTTCTATTGTACTGTTTAGCAGCGTATGCTGCAAGGCGGACGGTAATATTCAGGTGAAATACCAAAACCTATGCTGAAATCCTACTTTAATATTACTTAACATGGAATAATAGATGGTACTCTGCTAACGTCTCATGTAAACTCCCCAAAATATCCCCAAAATATCCCCAAAAAATTCCCTATTTCCGGTTTTGAATTTAAGCACAGTGGCTTAATTAAGCACTCGGTCTTTTTTCTTTTTCTTTATGTTCCGGACTCGCATAGAGGTAAGACGTGCTCTCTAATAAAAAATATTATTCACCGCTGAACACTTGTTTTTTTCTTGCTCCTACTTCTTTCTTCCTTTGATTTTCTTCCCATACATTTAATTTTTCAATTGCGCCCGGCAATTGGCGTCCCCCGAATTACGATGAAGAAACCAGGGTATTTCCTCCGAAACCAACGACTATCAAGCTACCCTGCAACCCCCCTAACCAATTAGTAAAGATCGGATTGTGCCAATCCAAACAGATTTAGGGCTATTGTCGAAGCGCCGCCGGTTCCAAAAAATTTACAAGAATTACAGTCATATTTGCGAATACTAAATTATTACAGAAAATGCATTAAGATTGTTGCCAGCAAACTATCTGAATTATATAAATTGCTTCAAATACATATATGTATATCAAAAATTAGGTTACGTTAGGTTAGGTAAGAGTGGCTGTTGGAGAGACCAAGCCACTTAGGCTTATTGGCCAATTGTGATGTCACATGGATCTGTAATCCTTTTACTCTTGGAACCAATTTGAGCTTATGATAAAGCTTAGGAGACTGTTAACGTCTAATTGTTTAGATCGCTTAAGTCCCCTTTGAAGTTCCCCTTTTTTGGACAGAGCTGGCCATATGCAGAGTAAGTGGGGGATTGTCTCCTCCACCTCCTTGTCCATGCAGCTTCAGTGATGACAACTATGATAGCGCTGAGATGTTTCCTAAAGATTGTTCTTTTGTTACCATCCAGCTTTAATAATAATTTGCACGCAATGATTGGTATATGTGGTTCCAATTTTGACGAGTTCGTCGGCCTTACAATTTGCTGGAATGTCTTTGTACACCGGCACCCAAAATAGGTGAAAGTAGTAGTAGTATTTTTATTTTCGTCATAAAAAGCTTATACATTTAAGTCGCACAATTTACAATATAGAGATTCGATATACAAAACTTTTACATTTTTCTTTAAAGATTAAAGTTCGAAAATATTTAGAAAAACAAAGGAAAAAACGAATAAAACCTTTATATAAAAACAAAAAAAAAACAATTGGTAATTAAAATATAACAAATAAATAAATAAATAATTTAATAAATGAATGAATAAATATATAAATAAATAAATAAATGATAAATAATTAAATAAAAAAAATAAATTAATTAACTAATTAATAAATAAAGAAAAGAAAAAAAAAACCAAAAACGCAAAAGAAACAAAGAACTAAACACTCATGTTTCACTGATTGCGTTTCTTATTAGGGGATTATCATGTAAAATAACATTCCTAGCAAAAGATGCTTTTTATTTGTAAGCTCTTTCGGAAATCATCTCAACATTTGATAACTTATGCAGGACTCTAGTAGAAGAATAGGAACGAGGTAGATTAAGCATCATCTTAAGAATTTTATTTTGTACACGTTGAAGATTTTTTTATGACATATTTGCACAGTCTTCCCTAACCTGGCATCCACAAAGCAGAATTGCCTGAAACATTACTTTGTATATTGTAATTTTGTTTTCAAAATTTAAATTAGATCTTCTGTTAATAAGAGGATACAACATTTTTTATTCCAATTTGAATCTTTCTACTGGTTTGTAAAAAGTGTTCCTGGAATGTTAACCTTTTACCCAATATTTGGCCTGTGATTACCATTGTATTATTTGACTTCGCTATTGAAGAGGATTACACGGAAGATAACAAGGTTTTCCATTTCGTGTAATAATGTAACAATATTTCTATTGCATTTTGTAAATTTGTCTCGGTGTTGAGACCAAGTCTATGCGAAGAAAATATTGCCACATCATCAGCACAGACTGCGTATTTACATAACGGAAACTCAGGGAAATCAAATGTAAACATATTATAAAGAATCGGACCAAGAACTGAACCTTGTGGTACGCCTGAGAAAATTTGTTTGAGTTCAGAAGGATAATTATTGACATAGACAATAAAACTTCTATTACGTAAAAACCTTTGAGCAATTTTGATGAGATATACAAGGAAACCAGACGAAAGGATTTAGTGTATTAGTCCATCGTACCAGACTGAATCGAATGCCTTTTCGATGTCCATAAGGACTAAACTAGTTGATTCACCAATAAGTCGTTTATTCTTATTGTACTGACAAATTCTGTTTGCTGGGTGCAACGTGCTATGCTGACTTCTAAAACCAAATTGTTCATTGGAATAAATACATTGGCTCTCAATGACTGATAACAGTTTAATTTTGAGGATCCTTTCCAGAACTTTGCTTATACTGTTAAGCAAGCTTATGGGCCGGTAGCTAAGCGGATCTTTCAATGGCTTGAAAATAGGAATCACTTTAGCCGTTGTCCAATAATAAGGAAAGTTAAAAATTTTATTCCTGAAATTGTCAATTTTTTTAAATAAATATTTTTTATACCCTCAATGCCATCGTTTTTCTTAATTTTTAAGCGTTTTAAAACACCTTTAACATTTTCCAGAGAAACATACTCTAAATCAGACAAACACAGATTTTGTTGTGACAGGCTGATGGACGAAGTATTCAACAAGGCATTACCGATATTTTGAGACACATTGTGGTTTTTAATGAAATTAGGAGCAAGGGTATTGGCTTTTTCTTTGTCCATGTGGTAAACTTGACCATCACTTATAAGACTGGGGATAGGGTTGTTTTTATTTTAGCTAGTCACGGGTGGTTCTTGAATTTAGTGTAACTGGGTCCAGGGATGCGGGTATCTCTTGCAGATATTACGTTTCTCCTCACCCAGGATAAGACTACTTTAATCGCCAAAATTTCCGCCTGAAAAATGCTACAGTGACGGAAGACGGAAGGAGAGGCTTAGATTTAGTTTATTTCAGAAACCACCGCCACCGATCCCACTATTAGCCTGAGATCCATTTGTATAGAAATGGATAGCCATCCGTGAAAGAATCTTCCTCCTAGAAGGATCTAGGGGGGAAGCTTACATGGAAGTTTTTGTCAACCCAAAGTTCAGGGACGGTGTAATCCACGTTCTCTGGAAAGATTCCTAGTGCCAAATAAATCGGCATGAGCCGTATGACAGCTTAATCCACCCAAGTGGAAGAGCGAAGTGGAAGAAAAGGAAGTTGGTAAGAGGGGTTCCAGGCTGACTATAACTTGGCTTCATATCTCATCTGGGAAATAGTATTCGAGAGAATCTTTGACCTCTACTAAGCCCCTACACCGCGACAATGTGTATAGCCATGTAGGAGTTTTTTCTGGTCACTTAAGTTGATTTTCTCCCAACTTTTCAACGTCACTTCTCGTGTCAGTTCCTTATTTTTTTCAA